>CAKASE010000047.1:0-1250000 GCA_916720795.1 Danaus chrysippus | reverse complement strand
ATCACTTTTAGATACATGGAAGAAAATCCACTTCAAACAGCCGATGATGGTTCAGATGTTGAAATAGAGTATGATGAGGATGGAAATCCAATCGCTCCTCCCAAGAAAAAGTTTATAGACCCCCTACCACCAATAGACCATTCAGAGATTCAGTATGAACCATTTGAAAAGAACTTCTATACACCACACGAAGATATAGAGAAACTAGAGCAGCATCAGGTGGAAGAATTGAAGAAAAATTTGGGGGTCAAGGTGAGTTTAAATAATAATACATTTATGGCGAAATATATATTTATATTTAAGTCAGTGGTGGTCTAGTGGTTAAAAGGCCCGCCTCAAATGCACGAGGGTGCGGGTGCGATCCTGGCCCTGGCAAGTAACAATGTGATTTTTCTGAGTCATATGTACTTTCTAAGAGTATTTAGACGTCACTGATTATTGCATTCCCCAAGAGAATTGATGTCAGGCAGGCTCCCCATCGTAAAAACAATTAGCCAAACCTATTCACAGCAAGTGAGTCAGACCCTGGCTAAATCTGGGAAATTGCCAGGTAGAAGAAGAAGAACTTTTATGGCGAAACTTCTTAGTATTCGATGGATTCACGGTACGGGTGTCAGGTCCATCGTTACAGGGAGAGGAGTCTCAACAGTGCCTGGGACTTGCGACCCAAGTGTAGGTTTAAGGGACCAAATTCTAACGCACGTTAAACGCTCACCTCCACTTTCCAAGCTCCTCTCTCTACCTGACCAAATTTGAAACGAACCTACTAGGACTGTCTACGAAGTACGTTTTAAGAATGAATTGATGTTAGTTCTGGACAGGCTATAGTCTATTAGTAGATTGTAAGAAGATTTAGGCGTTATACCTTTCGCTCTCACTTCTATCACGAACAAATCCACGCAGAACCTATTCCTAGTGATGAGATCTAAGACATTCGTGAGTATTCATTTAAATGAAACTAATATTGTTCGGATTGCTACGTGTATTTTATAAAACTACATACTCCCGACGTTTCAGTCACATTTTAGCTACCGAGATCACGGGCAGACCAGATGTATACTGTTCCTAGTGAGCTCGTAATACTTATTGAATACTAATACTTTATACAACACCACGTAAAAAAGTACGAAAAAGTTTTTATTCAATTTCAATTATATGTCATTGTCTCCAGATTTCCGGACCAGATCCTCCAAAACCCGTGAGTAGTTTCGCTCATTTGGGTTTTGATGAACAGCTGATGAAGGCTATCCGTAAGTCGGAGTACACTCAGCCAACACCGGTCCAGGCGGCGGGAATACCTGCGGCTCTATCAGGAAGAGATCTCATAGGTGATATAAACTTATATTCACGCCATCATTTTAATTTACTCCATAATAATACAATTTGTAGATTTTAATTGTAATTTATGTATTCTATGGTCATTATAGTTTTGAATCAATCAATAATTTCAAATTTTACCAGAATAAATAATCCTTATTTTTAGTGGAAAAAAAGCGTACAATAGAGCGTATCTATGTAAAGTATTTTTGCGTTCGGCATAGCAAGATACAATCTACTGAGTCTTCTAAAGAATTTTCTTTTTAGAAATCAAAAATCCCTTATAACTTCATGAATCTAAATAACATTTGGGTCTAATAGTGTTTTTGTTACTACCTATAATATGTATTGACTTATTTTCTCTGAACGCTAGGTATTGCCCGCACTGGTTCTGGTAAAACAGCAGCCTTCCTCTGGCCGCTGCTGGTCCACATCATGGACCAGAGAGAGCTGGCTCCGGGGGACGGGCCCATAGGACTCATACTAGCTCCTACTAGGGAGTTGGCACAACAAGTATGTACTAAAAATCATTATAAAATATTCTTAGAAAATATATTAAAAGAATACTAGTCTAAATTTTAATAATGATAATAATCTAAGATATTTGTGTGTATTCATGTAAATAAAAAGTAAGATTTTTGGCTACATTATGAGTTTTTTTATTATTTTAAAAACTATAATGTATTTTTAAAAGAGTATGTAGTGTTTATAAAACGCGTAGTATAACTAAAAAACTTGTTAAATAATTATAATGCAGTATTAAATTGTGTTGATGAAAATGTATATAATTTTAAGTACATTACCTATATATTAAATCAGTAATATTTGAGTTCTGCCCTGTCTGTGGTGTATTTATATATATTTTTCTTTTTGCTAGATATACATGGAGGCTAAGAAGTTTGGCAAAGTGTACAACATCAGATGTGTTTGTTGTTACGGAGGTGGATCTAAATGGGAGCAGAGCAAGGCTTTGGAAGGTACGGAATAAATGTTTGAAATAAATACTTATATTAGTAATAATTAAATTTAGATAAGGGCCCATAAACCTATACCTGGGTCGCAAGTCCCAGGCACTGTTGAAGCTCCTCTCCCTACAATGATGAACCTGGTACTAACATGGTGAATAAATTGAATGCTGAGAGGTTTCCAAATAATGTAATAAATATTTATAATGATGATATTGAAAATTATTTATTAAAATTTTAAACTATAAAATTTATATTTGTAATTGTAGTAAATTCATTAGTAGTATTATTAGTTTATTAAAAAATATTTGCACGCCAATTTGGCAGAATATGTTGGACCACTGTAAATGTATGAAATACCTTTGTTAACCCATATTCGAGAAATAAACTATTATTATTATTATTATATTAGTTGTCACTATCTGTGTTTTGTGATATTATTTATGTATGTTTGTTTGTAGGTGGCGCGGAGATAGTGGTGGGTACTCCAGGGCGCGTCATCGACTTGGTGAAGTGTAAGGCTACCAACCTACAGCGCGTCACGTACCTCGTATTGGATGAAGCTGATCGGATGTTCGACATGGGGTTTGGTTCGTTATGTTATAACTTACTAGATACTTATATATGTACATATTTCTACCATCAAACTTTGAACCATGGCTTTAAATTTTTCGTTCATCTATCACGTGTAATATATTATAGAGTCAAATGAAAAGTAACTGACAAAGCAACTACTGGTGATATGATTTTATATTTCTATTTTTTACTAACGATATTTTTTTCATACATACGCTATATCTGTGTATTAAATAGAAACCTTCATTTCCTTCGTTCTCAAAAAATACATGCCACTATTTTTTTTAATCCAGTTCAACTAAAGAAACGAAAATTTTGTTTTGTAGCAGTAATAAATTGTAATCAATTATTATTAAGACGATTAACAGAATCTTCACGGATGCACTATATACACGTTTGCCTATACGTGTGTACCACATACAGTATCTCTATACTATTAATACATGTTTCTGTATATGTATTCGTATCTCCAGAGCCGCAGGTCCGTTCCATCTGTAGTCACGTCCGCCCGGAGCGCCAAGCCCTGTTGTTCTCGGCGACCTTCCCTCGTCGTGTGGAGCGCCTCGCGAGAGACGCTCTGCACGACCCCGTGCGGGTACAACATGGCGCCGCTGGAGAAGCCTCCAAGCTGGTCAAACAACGAGTCACGTGAGATTACATGTCTAATGGTCCATATAGACCAATAGTATCAATAGAGATTCAATAATCGTCAGTGATGGCCTAGTGGCTAAAGAGCCCGCCTCTCGTTGTCGAGGGCTTGGGTTCGATCCTAGCCCGAGCAAGTACCAATCTGATTTTTCGGAATCATATGTACTTTCTAAGATTATTTAGACATCACTGATTAATGCTGATTCCCGAAAGAGGGTTGATGTCAGGCAGGCGGCCGGTCGTAAAACAATTAGCCAAAACTATTCACAACATGTAAGGCAAATCCTGGTTAAAGCTGGAAAATTGCCAGGTAGAAGTAGTATCAATAGAGATTCCTTAGATCAGGGCTGTCCAAGCCGTGGCCGTAAAATCTTTTTTATCTTGATTTAATTACATTAATGAGCAAATACTGGTAATAATAACGATATTATTATTAGTATTTCTATATCTCGCGGCCCATCAATGTATTTAGTTATTTTTATTAACCCTAGGTCCCATCAAGTTTGGATACCCCTGCCTTAGATAATAAATATCCTTCTAAAGTTCGTCCAATGGTCCAACATTATACCCCAGTAGTATTAATAGGGATAACTCAATCTTAGTTCATCTTTCCTGTTTCAGTATCTTCAATAAACCGGAGGAGAAGTGGCCCTGGCTGTTGGAGAATTTAGTCGATTTCCTTTCGTCGGGGAGCGTGTTAATATTTGTTACGAAGAAGGTAATCCCACTTGTATACGTCTCTTGGCAAACTTTATTATAAATCAATTTGAAATAAAATCTGAAACTAAATTCATCGACACGATAAGCATTCAAAGCTATCTGAAGTTCGGTTTGATTATACCGAAGTTAATTATTTGTCAATAAGCTCAACAAGTTAAAAACATAATTACAGAATTACAAATGTTAATCCTCATATACCAGAATGTTCAACAAATATTTTTAACATTGAGCTAAAGATTTAATGATATTACTACCGTCAACATGGTCCTCTATAAATGTATACAGTGCCCGCGTTAGAGGGACTGACACCCTGGGCAAGAATATTTTGGCGCCCACTTGAAGAAATCCAAATACAGTATTTTTTTTCTGAACCAATGTGAACACTGAACGTGTATTAAAAATTCTATATTCCATCTACCATCATCCATCTTTCCTTTAGCGTGACCCAGAGCTAACGGCGTGGACGTAGAAAGTTATGTATCCTACCTCCACTAATCGCCCCCCCAAATTTGGGGCCCTGGGCCGTCGCCCCATTGCCCCCCCTGAATGTATAATATATAATACTGAATGTATGTTGTTCAGTTGGAAGCGGAACAGACGGCAGCCAACCTGGGCGTGCAGCAGTACGACGCGCTGCTGCTGCACGGAGACATGGAGCAGGCCGACCGGAACAAGGTCATCACCGCCTTCAAGAGGCAGGAGACCAACATACTAGTGGCCACTGATGTAGCGGGTAATGATACTGACTTAGTGATGGAATGATATACTGGTATTGTACGTAGATGTATGGACATCATTGAGAACCGTTTCATTCTAGGAATATATTCTATATTTTTGACAAATTTTATTAAAATACGTCGATTATTTCTGGTTTGTTTAGGTAGCTATCGATTGGAGTATTTTGAGTTTGTTACCTGTTAATCCAAGTAACGACATGCTGAAATGAAAATGTGTCGTAAAGAGTTTATAGTTGCTTCTCAAAAGAGTTAAATTCAACTATATTAGAGTAAAAGTTAACCAGCATAATGTAAATTTTTTTTACATGTAAAGAAAAAAGTAGAAGTTTCAATAGATAAAGAAATAGTAGGACTAATATAATTATTAATATGTATGTCTATTCTCAGCTCGTGGTTTGGACATCCCACACATCCGTACAGTGGTGAACTACACAGTGGCGCGTGACATAGACACACATACACACAGAGTGGGGCGGACGGGACGGGCCGGCGTCCCGGGGACCGCGCACACGCTGCTGTCACGGGACAGGGACAAGGACTTCGCGGGACATCTGCTGAGGAACCTGGAGGGAGTTCAGCAGGTTAGCTGGAACAGAGATCAGACATGCAGATAGATATCAAAGACATGCAATGGATTAAACTGACTTAGAGATAGGTTTTTGCTATGATTTCGGGCTGTGTACAATAATACTTAGATCTCATTACATCATGATGCTGTTTTGATCCAGAATTTGACAGATATGTATGTAATTGGTATTTTTATTTGTCCTGATCTAAGTCATAGAGAAAAATAATAAGAAAACTGCACATTCTAAGATATAAGCCAACAGTTTACATTCTATTTATATGGTCGATTAATTGTTCTTATATATCTTCGTTTATTATTTATGACTTCAGCTATGTTACTTTCGGAACAATACTAGTTTATTTTAATTCTCTAATTGTCATATTTAATATGTATAGTATGTTTCTAATATATTATGTATTCTCCACATATCAGGAGGTGCCGGAGGAATTAATGCAGCTAGCGATGCAGTCAGCGTGGTTCAGAAAGTCAAGATTCAAGAAGGGCAAGGGCAAGAACCTCAACGTGGGAGGCTGCGGGCTCGGGTAAAGGCTCACGTTATATGGACAATACATACTAACTGGCTCGGAAGACCTATTAAGAGAGGACCTTAGAGAATCTGTTATTAAGGGAATTTCATAGATAGGCCGTGCCCTAAATTGTATGGAGATGAAATAAATTTGTATGGAAGTGTTCTGAACTGTAGATGAGAACTTTATTCTTCTAATTCTGTAGTGAAGGCTGTAAGGTTGATGTCACATATTGCTTTTCTTTTTTAGTGTAATCCAGTACTTTAAGAGTAATTTGGACCTTTTGTCTAAATAACTCTTAATAAACCCGAATCCTCATTTTGATATCAGATTCCCCATAATTTTGATGAAATTAAGAATAATATCTTGGAATTTCTAAGCCACCCTGATTGTGGTGCACCCATAAACTCGTATCCTTTGAGGAAGTCATCCAAATGTTTCATCTTCCTCATTGAGACTCCTGTCCCAAAAATATTTTATTTTCAGATGCACTCAATCTTATTCTCTTCTACTTATTCCCACAATATGTTTCTTATCGAGGGCTGTATAAAACATAATACGCATGTACAAATTAATCTGAAACAATCAGATATAATGTATATAATCTGAATATTATCTATATAATACATAATCAATCATATATATATGGATATAATTCTTCTAATACATAATTCGTGAAATAATACTTCTGATGGAAGAGTTTCGTAATAGAGCATTATGTATGTCTTATAACGTCGAAGTTGACAGACAATGACTTTATACTCTTCAGATAATCATAGTTTCAGCTCACTACTGAGCAAGAAGTTCATGAGATATCCAAGGATTACATGGAAAGCAAAGCCATATTATCAGTTAAAAATAGATTCTGGAACAAAGAAAGAAATACAAAAAGAAATGATACATAATATTTAATATAAGTAACATAGTATCACGTATTGTTTCAGTTACAAAGAGCGTCCCGGTCTTCCCACATACAACGACGACGTGTCTCTAACAGCGACTGTGGAGAAGACGGTTGAGAAGACAGGCGGCCCCGCCACTGATAGACTGGCGTCACTCAAACAAGCCTTCCGCTCACAGTACAACCAGGTCACTTACATATAATATACTACCAGCAGCTATATACAAGCATTACACAGTAAAATTAATATATTAGACCAGTCCATACTGATTCTTTTCTATATATTAATTAACTAGCTGCGCCCCGCGGTGTTATCCGCGGATTTCCGAGATTTCCGGGATGTAAAGTAACCCATGTGTTACTCCTGGACGTCAGCTTCCTTTATACAAAATTTTATCAAAATCGGTTCAGCCGTTTGAGCGTGAAGAAGTAACAAACATACACACACACTCATAAACTTTCGCAATTATAATATTAGTAGGATTAATAAAGGTCGTGGTGGCCTAGAGGTTAAATGCCCGATTCTCATGCATGGGGGAACGGGTTCGAAACCTGGCAAGTACCTACCAATATGATCTTTTCCGAGTCATATGTAAGTTCCAAGAGCATTTAGACACCACTGACAGATGAAGGAAAATATCATGAGGAAAACTAAACTTATAATTTCACATTATAAGGTTGAAATCACCAACCCGTCTTGAACAAGTGTGGTGATTAATGCTCAAACCTTCTCCATGTGAGAAGAGGTTTGCACAGCAGTGGGCTCTGATAGACTGATGATGATAATGATAATAATATATTCTTATGTTATTATATTGCTGTTTAATTCCAGTTCACAGCGTCGTCAGATCACTCGTGGGAACAAACCCGGCCCGTGCTTCAGCCCGGTGTGAACGCGCCCGCGAACACAAACACAGATAAAACAGAAAGAATACGCAAGAGCGGCAAAAAAAGCCGCTGGGAATAGTGTACATACAATATATTACAGTTGATATCATGACTTTTATATTTTACCCCCTCCCAACCTCCCCTTGTCATAATACAAATATTTTTAGAAATTCTTTTCTTTCGTTAAATTTTATAAACGACAGTATCGTATATAATAATATTCGTGCAATGATTACATTATAACGTAAGTATTATTAAAGCTGACTATAGTTTCAACATTTACTGATGAAATATAATTATGACATTTAACTGGTAATACTGGTATTGTAGATAGTTTAGTATTACCATAGATTTATATTATTTTTCTTTTGGATATTGTTTTTTCAACTCCAAGTTAGTTCTATGGTCGGAGAAACTTGCATACTTTCTAGACAAGGTCTCATCGCCTTTAATATGGAGTTGTGGCAGTAAATATGGATCGTCCTCTTTACTACATGTGTTCACTATAAGTATTGAAGTTGACAGCGATAGTTCTTTACACTTGGGATCATGACGTCATAAGAAAAAGTGTAAGAAATTGGTAGATTTTTAACGTTATTGTGTTGGGAGATAAAAGATTTATATAGAAGTATACATTCCCAATAATATCAATGTCTACCGTCAAGATAGTTCCAGTGATAAAGATTATACATGGAGTTAGAAATTATTACTAAATAATATTATCAAGAGTCAATTGATGCACAACATTGAATTTATTGAAAAAATCTTGCCATGTTTAATATTTTATTATTAACTTAATTTATAATTATGGTTCTATCAAATGACAAATAATTTGTAAAAAAAAAACTAAAAACTTTAGCTTGAAAAGTAAAAAACTACCGGTTGATTTCTTTTCTCAGTATATTTATAACTTTAAGACGCTATTCTAATAACTCCAGATGTTTTTATTAATAACAAAAGCAAGAAAACTGTTGACTATTTGCAACTTAATTCATACGTTGAGATTTAGATATTTGACAAATACTAAACGGACAATTTCTTCATGTCTGTAGGATACAAAAAATAATTCTCATATTGACTGATGACCTTTCGTTGTATATATCTTAGTATGTACATATGTAGTATGGATGTAAATTTTTTGATGAAATCGTCCAATACTTTAGATCTTCTATTTAAATCCGCGTTACATGTTTGATTTTTTTATTTATCCAAGTTGACAAACGAGTAGACTACCTACTTGATGGAAAGTATTCACTATCGTCCATAGACATCTGCAATAAGTGCATAAGGGATGTTACAAATGTGTTGTCAACCTTGATTGTAGGAGAGGGAAAAGAAAGGGAAAAGAAAAGAAAAAGAAAAAGGGAAAAGAAAGGGATGGAAAAGAACGGGTAGAGAAGGGTGGAAATAGGAAAAGGGCAACCGACTCCCTCATTCATCGGACGAAACGCAGCCAGTAAAGGCTACTTCACGCCGATCTTCTGTGAGAGGGTGGTACTTCATCGGTCGAGCCACCCCATGTTCGAGATGAAGTGACTGACCACAGCTACAGGCCCTTCTCCTATAAATATCCTTAGATGATTGATGGTCTATCCTTAAAAAGTTAGCGTGATTACTACGTGGCTCTAGATAAAAATTTATTAATTAGGCAGTTTAATATTATTTATTTCCAAAGATCTTTACTAGAATCTCCTGTACCTATCATAAAAATAGAAACCTTTTTTTTGTTATAAGAAAAACGCGCCGAACGTATGCAAGGCGGATGTACAATGAGTAGTATTTTTTTGCAAGAATTTCAACTAAAATAATAAGTACAAAAAAGGCTGTAGTAGTAATAAAGAACCTTTTTTTCTAACTTAATTAACACCATTTAAATATTCACGTTCATTATTATTTAGATTCTGAATGTGTTAAAAGATTTTACTTTAATTTCCTTATTAAATTTTCTTGATAATTAAAGTTACTTTTTAGTATTAGATAATGTTCTGGATCTGAAATAAATAAAGGTATTCTATACACGCTAAAGCAGAATCAGAAAATATAAAAATATATATTGGTCAAAGGCAACAATTTGATATTTATTAATTACACAGTAACAAATCTATTGTCACAATATTAGTAAAGTTATTTTTTCAAATATAAAATGGAGAATTATTTAAAAAACTATTAGACTTTGAAAACGCCTAGGTTAGTTACTAATAGTCGAGCCTGTAGCCGCACAAACACAAGATGAAGATACATATCTATTATTTATTATAATACATATTTTAATAACAATTAACATTGTCTAAAGTATCATTAGCATTCATAACTACACTCAAATATTAAGTTTTAACGTTTGACGAACTCAAGATCTTATAATAAGACCATAAAAGTATACATAATGTAGATTTTTGAGTCTTGTATTAATTTTTTTTTGTTAGAATGTAATTTTTTTAAATATATTATAAATATACGAAACCACCAACAACATGAGACTATTCATTCCTAGTGATGGTATTAGTAAAACGTTCTAAACACATAAAGCAGTTGTGATCGTCCAAGTTTTAATTTATTCGTCTGATTGCTGTCTCGCACGCAACCGTTGATTGTAGATAAGAACTCTAATCATTGAATAAGTGCGGTTCAAACACCGAATGAAAATAATTTATGTAATGGACACAATAATACTCTTTAAATACTTGATTCACGTTTGTTTTTTTAAGCAGAATAGCAGTATATTATGAGACGAAACCTCTTAGCATCCAATGGATTCACCGTGCGGGTGTCGGGCCCATCGCATTACAGGGAGAGGAGCTTCAACAGTGCCTGGGTCTTGTGACCCAGGTGTAGGTTTAAGGGGCCCTTATCTAACGCGCATTAAACGCTCACCGCCACTATCCAAGCTCCTCTCTACCTAACCAAATTTGAAAAGAACGTACTAGGGCTGCCTTCACGGTACATTCCAAGAATGAATTAATGTGAATTCTAGACAAGCTCAAGTGTTTTAGTAGGTTGTACAGAGATTTAGTTGTAACACCTCTTGCTTCCACTTCTACCACGTACGAATCCACGACGAATGAGCTCGTAATTGTTGTGATGAAAATTCGCGAATACATAAATATGTCTGGTCTGGAGGCCGAAGCACAAATATCCTCGGGGATTTTGTATTGTTTATAATTTAAGTTTATTAATACAATACAAAGTACGTGTATAGTCTAAGAGTTATCAACTTAAACTGTAGGACTGGACACAAGTTTTAAAAGAGTGAAGGTTGTGGATTACTAAATGCATTGACAGACTGATCAGTATGATAAAATTTCGTTAGGTCCAGAATGAATCTCATGTCACGTCATGGAAAAGACTCGGAGAGGCTTAGATGCAATAGAAGATCACCAAGGCTGATGACGATGATGATTAATATTACTACGTGTATTGATGATTGTATTCTACCTTGCTTTGAGTATAAGATACCATTTGCTTCTATATATTGCTAGTTATTTATTTATTTACCTCTTCTTGGACACACCGACGGTTCTACAACGTCTGCCGGTCGTCTTGGTGTGTTGACCACGCACTCGGAGACCCCAGTAGTGACGCATGCCTTTGTGAGCTCTAATCTTCTTCAACCTCTCCAAATCCTCACGAAGCTTGGAGTCCAAGTTGGATGATGTCAATTGGCTGTACTTGCCATCAACAATATCCTTCTGTCTGTTGAGGAACCAGTTGGGAATTTTGTATTGTCTCGGATGTGACATGATTGTTACAATTTATAAAAATATATTTTTATAAAAGGACCGAGTTATCACTCAGTTTCAGTGTATTTTTTCTCGGTTCGTGTTTTACTTTCCTTTATATTATACGAATGTTAAATTATATCCTAATACGTAATAACATTATTTAAGCGACATAATTACAAAATGGCAGCGGTTCCGCTTTCATGATAGAAATACTGTTCAACGAGTGCTGATTGCCCTTAAATATTCTAGTTTTCAATTTAGTAAACTAAATGATATTATATAATATTATATAGGTACAGAAGTAATTTTACATTGATAATGAAATGTGATTTGTTTGTGTCTGTTGTTAAAATTGAACTACTTGAGAAAATATTTTTATTCATACATTTTCGCACATTTTAGAATTAAATCAATGTATGTTATTGAAGAAAAAACGGGAAACGGTACGTATGTGGTGATTATGGAATCTTGGACTAAGCATAGAGTGACCAAGTAAGTGCTTTGTTCATGAGTAATTAGCGGATACCTGTCTAGATTCTGCCTGATAATGTAATATTTTAAAAGTATGTCAAATTAAATAATTACCAAAAACCTTGAAAGAGATGTTGTGACAAGTTTTCAAATTAATTTACGATGAGTATTATGAATACTTAAGTTTAAAACTTTTCCTCTTTTCAATCCTGTTATAAGCAGAAGTAAGTTACTTAAAATATTTTATTTATTATTATTATTTTGATATAACTCATCCTCTATGTTAAAATGAATCTGACGTAAGGAACACACTGTAGCTGTAAGTAGAGCGTCCTTAATAACTTTTTAATTTGAACGAATGTTTCTCATTCCGGGCTAAAGTTTGTTGATAAAATGTTTTAGGTCGATAAGCGAACTATTTGGAGGTGTCGACGGCTGTCTGCCATAAATCCTAACACGATGAAAACAACAAGAATTTATTATCATTAACGTTTTTTTCTTGACATAAATACAACTAAAAGAAATGTAAAAAATATCTATTTTAACATATAATTTCGTTTTGACAGATAGAAGATATAATTGTGAATATAAAATTAAGTTATAATGCATAATACAGTGGACGTGGTGGTGGTTAAATCGTCAGTCAGACGGTAACACTCGTTTCCCGCGCTTTGTTGCGGACTGTACGGTGGAATGGAATTAGAAAACAATACACTTGCATTGTTTGTGATTACTATGGAAAAATTACTTATTCAGGTAAGATATGAACTAAATAATTTAAAAGATATTTTAAGGACATTATTATGATGATAATATTAAACGAAAAAACATCTATTTTTTGTTAGATAATGCAGTTCGAAATAGAACTATGTAATTAGTTTGTAAACTAAATTGAAATTTTATAATATTTTTTGTATTAATTTTGAAATTTAAAATTGTAATTAATAAAATTCAATTCTATTATAATTTCGCACCATTGTTTTAGATATATTTAATTTAAAGTATTATTTATCTTTTGATTTTTATGAATAGTGAAAAATAATGTCGAAACCTTTTTTAAAATATTATCTTTATTTTTTTAGTTCTTTTACACGTTCTTATGAAATAACTCTTAAAACTCGTATTTTGAGGTAATCAGTTATAAAAGATTCTTCGGCTTTCTACAAAAGTTAAAGAAATACTTGCATTTAAAAATTATTTTGTTCTATTTAGTTTTTCATTTAAACCTTTATATTTTAATTATTTATCAGTTCTAGACATTGAAACAAAACGTTTTAAAAACAGTCCAAAAATCTATGAAGCGTGAAGACATTGTGTAATTTGTTAAAAATTTGAATGTTTATCGCTACCGGTGTTGATAAACGAAATTTAACTAAACTTTTAAAAAACTGTATTTACGTTCGGAAATTAGTCGCTGTCGGAACGTTATCTGCAATATTAACGTCTTAAAACCGAGGTATTAACAAAAATATAATTTTTAACCATTCTCATTGTGTTTTTGTGAATAAATAATGTTTTTTTTGTACAAAACTTCAACAATCAAGCGTCACACATCAGTTGTCGTCCTTCTACATGACAATGCGTCAAAACATTATTACGTACTTTACCGGTAATTGTGACCATCAGATGTTTTATTATAGTTAATTACAAAAAAACATATATTATTATGATTTAAAATTATTTACTATATTATATATTTACTACATATATAAGTCAGTGGTGGCCTAGTGGTTAAAAGGCCCGCCACACATGCACGAGGGCGCGGGTTCGATCCTGGCCCTGGCAAGCACCAATGTGATTTTTCCGAGTCATAGGTACTTTCTAAGAGCATTTATACATCACTGATTAATGCATTCCCAAAGAGGGTTGATGTCAGGCTGTCGGCCGGTCGTAAAAAAACAATTAGCCAAAACTATTCACAACATGTAAGGCAGACCCTGGCTAAAGCTGGGAAAATTGACAGGAAGAAGAGAACATTATTTACATATAATACTTACATATATTAAAGTATAAAATTAAATTTTCTCATAACGAAACTATTATAATAATTAGTTTATTTATTCTAGTTCTATTTACGATAGCAGATAATTTAATGGCGACATTGACACTCACGAGGTCAATATTTACAAACCTTGTCCCGGATTTCCCGCGTATTTATTGTATTCTAACTTTTTATATTTTAGAAATTTCGAGATTCTTTTAATTAAATCTGATGTACCAGTTTTGAAACGTTCAATTTATATATTTATTATATATAGCTAGATTGACTAAGTTAAATTATAAAATAATTTTCATTCTAGATAGAACTAAAGAAATATTGGAAAATGCGTCAATATTTTATAAAAAATAGTCTAATATTGATATTGATTAGTGATCTTTTATTAAGAAAATATAAGCAAAAGTTCTTATTATTCATTCTTCTTTTAATATCTATTATAATTATGACAAAACAGTATGCTCATCTAGGTTTTACATCGTCACTACACACGATCAAGTCTCCCGTTTTTTCATTCAATAACATACGTTAATACTATATGTAAGAAGATTTATAAAAACTGTTTATGTTTATGTAGCGTGTCGATACTAAATCTGAGTAAAGAGAGTATTATACATGTGCTATATATCAACTTTAAATGAAACTAATATTATCCGGATATACTACGCTGTTGATTTTTGTAAAAAACTACATACTCCCGACGTTTCGGCTACTTTACAGCAACCGTGATTACTAAAACGAGTGTGTATCACATAAAATCGCGTAGTATATGTCAATAATATTAATTTCATTTAAATGAATTAAACTCGCGAAAATCTTAGATCTCGTTATATCAACTTTTTCATTTCAAAAATGATCATTAACTATTTAATTGTCAATAATAAAAACTAAAGCAAGAAATAGACTTGAAAGGAGGTTTTATTAAAAAGAAAAGTAACTGTCATTAGCATCTAATACTGCGTGTTAAAAAAAACTATAGTTTCTTTACTAATAATAATATTTAAATACTTATTTAATATAAGAACGATGTATTATGTTGAATATACAGAAATAGTTGAACGTATTCGAGCGTCTCATTCATTAATCTAAAAAATCTCTTGATAATATTTGTTTTTTGCCATTTCGTCAGACCGTGAAATAAAATGATTTTATTTATAGAAGTATCTCTATACATATCTTCGCTACCTTAAAATTAACATATATCAAGATTATTTAAAATATATATGTTGGGTCAAAAATAAAAAGTAAAAAAAAATATAAAAACTTATTTTTTTCAAATGTAATTATAAAATCAAATAAATTCATAATCATCATCATCATCATCATCATCATCAGCCTATCAGAACCCACTGAGCATAGCCTCTTCTCACATGGAGAAGATTTGATCATAAAATTATAACCAATTGTCATATATATTTTGGTAATAGTTATTTATATAATAAAATCAATGTGAGTTAGTTCACCTGGGCATGACCGGCGACAGATAATGACTCTTCCGGCGGAAGTGAAACAATCAGCGCCATTTTGATACCGCCATATTGTATCAACGTGATACCGATGTTTACTAAATAAGGTGCAGCAGACTTCACATTTAAAATTTTAACCTATTTCGGTTCATTGGCAACCATTGATGATGGAGTGGAATTAGGAAAGAGAGTCCCAAAACTAACTTTTTCTCCTAGTATGAAAGTCAATTTCGTACTCCTTTTAATAACCTTAAATTGATAGGGATTAATCATTAAATTGATTGCAAAAACCTTTTTTGTTTTAAATCATTTATTGAATTCTCTTTGGAAATTATGAACCTTTATTTAATAAGTAAAATAAATTATTTTTACATACTTACTTGGTAACTTATTTGGTAGGGTGTGCACACATATTTTGATTCATATCTGTTAAACTACTCACAATATTGCAATATGATGATATTTTATTTCGCTCTCTTTGTTTGTCACACAAAGATCAAAATGACCATTTAACGGTACAAAAACTACAACTGATTAGACGTAATATAGTTTTTTAGGAGAATATAAAGGTCCAATACAAAAACATAGAAAAATATACAATTATACATGAAGTTTGAACTTAACTATACTAATTTCTGATAGTAGAAATGAGTGTGGATCATAAAGTAGTAGAAGCTATAGCATAATAATGATACTACATATGATATATCATACATATCATAATATTATGATATTTTTCTTTGGTTCCAGTGATGGGTTCCTCGTCTTCCTCTCCAGCGGACGATCTGCCAGGGTCTGACCTTCGTCTGCCGGAGTCAGGGTTGAGGTTCAGCAGTCAACAGGTCAGGTCACTCAACTCATACGTCGACACTCTTTATGAAGAGGATCTCAGCGGTATGTGTGATATAAAGTTATTTCATTCAGATTACGTAGAGAAGTCTTGTTCTTTCACTACCTGTATAGTATATAGCTAGTGGCGTAACTACAGGGTGGTAAGGTAAAATGACACGGGCCCGAATCTAGAAGGGGCTCTAGGTCAGATGAGAAAAATAATACATATTTATTTATTTGATGTACTAAAATTATTGCAAAAGATATTGTGATGATTCTGTTAGAAGAAGAAGAAGGTAAAGGCCTCCTCCAGTGATTATTAGTAAATTTACGAATAAAGTGTATAAATGAGTATTAAAAAAAACTATTATTAAACGTTAAGGGGGGGGGGGGGTCAGGGGGCCCGTCCCATAAATTTTTCCACGAGTCTCGAAATGTGTAGTTACGCTTTATATGTAGTAGTAATTTTCTAAAATATAGTGCTTGTAAATAATGTATTCCCAAATCTTCTCAAGGTCGTATGTCTGTGGAGACGGAAGTGTCTATAGAGAACTTGGTCCAGAGAATAGTAGACGGAGCCGGTCAGAGAGACCCGCGGTTCAGATGCTGTCATCTGATAGCGCTGCACAGAGATAAGAAGGTTTGATAACAACCAAATGTTACGTAGAGTAATATAGCATAAGTGCGATGAACATTGAAGGAAAAAAGATTTCCTCTTTCATTGAAATAATGAAAGTTATATCTACTTACATTTATATGTATGTATTGCATTTATATTTTTTACAAAGAATAAATATAGACAAAATATTACTAAATACTTTTCATTTTGATTAAACGAAGTTAATCATGATCTTGAATCAACTTCTAAAGAAGCAGTAGAATCTTTTCAAATGAAATTTCATTCGTGGTATAAGACATACATATGTAGGTACAATTTAGTCCCTTGAACAGGTAATGGACATAGTTTTCAATTCCCGAACACGGTTCTATATTTTCATCAGCTGCAATAACGCAGTTCTTTTCACCATATTTTGTCTTTAATTATTCTCATCGTGTATTATTTAAAGTATCCTGTTTTGGTTATTTTAGATACGTTCTCGTTCCCTGGAATACCTCGTGACCCTGGACTCTCTGCCAGTCTTGAACAGTTCTGAAGAGTGTCGCCTGGTGGAAGGTCCCGTGGGATTTGGGAAGATCAGACTCTCTGGCAAAGAAGCTGATAAGTGGGCTGAGTTTATCACTGCTAATGGATATTTATGCAGGTATGTGCAGTAAAGAATACTTTATTAGTTATTTTTCATGTAAAGATCATTAAATAAAAAAAAGTCTAATTACGTCATTGTGATAAGATCTATTTTGGATTTAATTCGATATTTTTATGTGAAAACGATTATTTGGGTCTATCTTAACAATATAGTTGCTGGGCCGTCTTGACAAATAAAATTGTAGAGTTATGGTTGTTTATTAGTAGGGTTTTCTTCCTTGACATAGCTTTATAACTTACAAAAAAGAAGTGATTTGATTACATATTCTTGTAATTGATAAATAATTACATCAAACTTTTATAAGCAGTAGTTAAGTCTTTTCTCACATTGTTTTAATTTAACGTGTCTATACTACCTGTAAGTTTTTATTGGTTGGAATACTCAATATTCATTATACAAGCGAGTAAGTTAAAAGACAGAAGATAATTTGTTTTAAATAATAATAATTGAATAAAAATATATAAATAAAATAGTTTTTGTTCGCGACTTCATTTGTTTGAACATCAGAGTTGAGCTCAGAGAGAAGTGTATAAAATGTGTTAAAACAATACATATATAGTAATCTACGTTGCAGCCTTTTCAATTTAAATAACCTAGATAACCTGGGTCCAGCCGTTTAGGAGTTCAGTGAAATACTGAATGACATTTAGATGTATATATGTATAAATACATAAAATATTATTGTCGATAAGTTCAAACAGAACCAAACCTGTGGTGCAATATGTGTTCTAGTGTTAACTTTACTAAACACTGATAAATTTGTTTTGATATTGGCCGTCACCAAAGATAAACTATTTATCTAAAGACTAAGGCATCATTAATAGAAAACTTTAAAAAAATGTTCTTCCTTTATTTGTATATCATAAGCACATGTTTAATTCCTACATATAAATGAAACATATATTTCGCGAAGATCTCATCTGCCCGTGATCACGATTGCTGTAAAGTAACCGAAACGTCAGGAGTATGTGATTTTTAAGAATAATAAAATACGCGTAGTAATTTAAAAACATTTAGTTTTATTTAAATGAATACTCGCGAAAGTCTTAGGTATCAGTATATATTATCATCATCATCATCATATGTCTATCAGAGCCCACTGCTGTGCAAAACGCCTCTTCTCACATGGTTAAGCATTAATCACCACGCTCGCTTAAGACGGGTTGGTGATTTCAAACTTATAATAGGTTATAAGTCCATGTTTCCTCACGAAATTTTCCTTCACCGTTCTCAGTGATGTCTAAATACTCTTAGAAAGAACATATGACTCGGAAAAATCACATTGGCACTGATACAGTTATTGGTATTTGTCCAGTATATATAAATGTAAATAATTCTTATATTCTCCCTTTTTAGAGACAAGTTGGTAGAGCGTTGGGTCCAGTTAGTGGCCAAGGGTGCCTGCGGGCGCGGCGGAGGAGCCTCCAGGGCGATGAGTGCTCGAGCTGCTGCACACGCAAAGCCTGGAGAATACTGCTATATAGAGAAAGGTAAGGATATATTTATGAAGTGAATTCTTTGGTAGAATTGAGAATTACTTATGTTAAATTCATTCATAAT
The DNA here is from genome assembly GCA_916720795.1 of Danaus chrysippus. Taxonomy (NCBI): domain Eukaryota; kingdom Metazoa; phylum Arthropoda; class Insecta; order Lepidoptera; family Nymphalidae; genus Danaus; species Danaus chrysippus. Next base: position 1,230,845 of record CAKASE010000047.1, on the reverse strand, counting down.
TAACTGAAACGTTAAGTGAATTTTTGGCAAATGTCAAAAATGCTCTGGTATTTTTAGCTTTTTTAAACCTGATAATAAATGCTTCCCTTATATTTAAAGTTATTGTTTTGAAATAGTTTTTGATAGTAATAATGTAACAAATTTTGATTGATGATTCACATGATAGTTATGATTCAGCGAAACAATGTTTCGTTTCTAAAATCCTGAGCAAAAATCAATAACTTAGTTTCGAATTTCTTCTTATAAGGTTAAAAACACAATTTCTTTTCCTTTTCAGTTAAGATTTAAATGACGAATAATGACGTTCTTTAAAATAATAATAACACATAAATCAGACATGAACTAAGTTTTTCGTTGTATTATTTATGTCACTGGACTCCTTTTCTATTAATGAATCCGAACCAGTTCCAAATCTACTACATACTGAGTTATATTAAACAAGTATTAATTGTTCATTATTACTGGTTTTGAAGAAAAATATTAACTTTTACTTCTATTTAGAATATCTGCTTTGTTTTTAATCCTGAAATAAATTCTTCGGATGCATGTACGTAGTTTTTGTGTACGGCTTATATTAGCAACCTTTTGGCTGAAAACTAATTTTTGCTTTACTAATATTGTTATAAGACTGCAACCAGTTATTAAACACAGATCATGATGGCACTTGAATCTATTGAAGTTGATCAACTGATTTCTACCTTGCATTGCTAATACATAGGAAATTTAGTGTTAAATGAAGTGTATTTTCTTTGAAAGTATCGCTTTATTTGTCTTTTTGTTATGACTAAATTTTTCCTTACAATTAATACATGTCGGAAGTCTAATAAAGTTTATAAAGTTTGAATGAACGCAAAACTCTCGGTCCACTCAACTTTAAATTGCTGGTTCTCAGCTTACATTTTTATTTGCTTCTTGAGCGTCATGTTAATTGGATGGCTAATAAAAATGTTCCAAATATATTTATTCTTAGTTTTCAAATATTAAATAATTATAAAAACATCTTCAATTTAAGTGTAAAGGATTGGTATATTTATAACTTTTTATAGTTATAATAATTTCATAAAAAAATAATTAAATTAATCAATGAGTAACTGCACATAAAAGATTTTTCCATCATCAGAATAACTAAACTTATTATCTTATTCAAAAATATAGAAAACTTACAACAATTCGACAAACGTAGATGCTAACAAAAAATCGATGGTGAATTTTGTATCGGCAGCACAAACACACATAGCTGGCGTAATATAATACTGGAAAGATATACTGTTACTTTAAAATATACATGTCAACGCTTAAATAAGGTAGGATACCTGGACAAACAGTGGATAAAACAAAACCGTACTGAAACAAATACAGCCGGTAGCTTCACATGACTTGTGTTAACGTTAATAAAAATTGATAATTTTTCTTGATGCCTTTGGTACTTTTAAAACAATTTAAAATTTTAATTACATACCTATCTTTGAGCTTACACAAAAAAATATAAGTTTTTGATATATAAAACACATTTACGTTATCGAAATAATATGTAATGATTATCTGAACAAGTTTTTTTGAAAATGATGATATTATTGCGCCTACGATGGACAGTTTTGTGAGATCTAATCCAAGGGGCTGAAAAGGCCACGGAGAAAGACCCTAGAGAAAAGACCCTGGGGTTAAAAAGCGACTTGGATCCTTGAGATGATCTTCGCCGATCACAGGTCTAGAAAAATCTATAGTTAAGACGCAATAAAATTAATATATCGCTACAATTAATGTCTAACAATAGGTTACCGCGGACAAACTACATTACCACAATCAACAATAACAAACTTGTAGTTAATCGCAGTCGAACTTTCCAGAAAGCTATTTAAAACTGGCTCGTGAAATGTCCCAGTTGAAAACACAACACAAATTCGTTTGAAACTTTGTTTACGATACCTTTGAAACTCATACGTTTATTTGTTGACTCTGTGATTTGTTTACCAAAAATTAATAAGTTATTTATTAAAAATATATAATAAACAACGAATTACTTAAAGTTTATTACATTTAATAATATACATATAACTACATCAGAAAAATATCTTCGTCTTAAACTATGGATCACATAGGGTAGTTTACAGAGGCTAATTTTTCTCCAATTAAAGTCGGTTGTAGTTGTAAAAAATTCCACTATTTTATACAACAAATCTAGTTCTTTTCAATTTCTTCATACCGTTTAATTATTATTTCTTTATACCAGTTAGTTACCAGGCGTCCAGTGAGCGAAGGTTGGCTATAGTAGAAGGAGCTTCATGGGTCATGGTGCGCGTGGGTCCCGGCCAGGACGAAGCCAAGATGATGCTAGCAGCTCGTGTGGCTGGTTGTAGCGAAAATTCATACACCACTAGAGTACCATTGACACATCCACTTGCATTGCTGCACTATACTGCTGCTCAACACGTGAGTAGCATAGCGGATTTATTTGTAACTAGTTTTTGACAGCGACTTCGTTCGTAGTAATTTCGGAATTAGTAATATATGTATAGCTGACAGGGTGAACTCTATTCCGTCCTAGAGGCATATAAGCAGATATTGGAATTTATTAAGTTTTTTTGAATTAAATATCCTACATCCGTTTCTTGGTACTAAGCTATTTCCCTGCCTATTTTCAATCAAATCCCAACAGCCATTCTTGAGTTGTAAATAGTGTTACTAACAGAACTTTCTTTTATATGTAAAGATACTATTATTCAAATAAAGCAAAAAAAAAGTGTATGTATGTGTAAGTTATTTAAAATAGTATAATAGTTTAGGTAAGTCAAGAAATGTAGTTTTTAGGGTTACTACGCAGCAGCCGCGGGTCCACCTACATCCCTATCGATAGCAGACCGCAGCGCCACCTGGCAACTCTGGAACCCGACCCTGGAGGCCATGTTAGATGGACACTTCTCAGATCAGTCCACGGTAGCCAGGATAGCTGGAGCCCTTAACAGTTTAGTTGATAAAATGAGGGAGGGATGTTTTCAGGTAACAGAAACGCGAAAACCAATCTTTTTATAGTTCTACATGGTGAGTCTTGTTAATAAGTTCATTGATTTTCTTCCAAGGGTTCCGCTCACCTCCTGAGTCGCTACACCACTAGTTGTGCCCTCCGTCATCGTCTGCAGCGGTGTGCGGCGATGAGAGGTGTGTCTTCGTTACTGCCCGCCGCTCATGCCGCTCATCACTTGCTCATTGTTCTAGACAAGTAAGATCCACTACCTTTTTAGTATACAAATGAATCATTACTTTATACAATATGTAATATTTTTTGATATTTTTATTTCAATTTTTATTTAATTTAGGGAAGCTACTGTTTTAATTTAATGGTTTTTAATTGGTTCACAATTAAGTTATGTTGTCTGTGTTATTAATACTGTGTATCTATACATACTGGTGTATTCAGTTGATAAATCTCTATGAGAAAACTTGATAATACTGTATAATGTTAAAAGACTTAGAATAGTTCCTCATACTTTGTGTATTTGTGGCAAGAGCCCTTCAGGCCAATCGTAACACAATAAACATAAAAAAATGTATAAAGGGCCTCACATAGGTTGAGAAGAGTGTTTATGACGTAATTTTTCTTATTGTTTCGGAAATTTTCGGATTTTTTTATAAATATAAGCCCCAGTGCTTATTGTTCTTCTCTATCCTCCAGTCTGCTTCACCTGTATGAGCACGGCGGCCCTGCAGGGTTTGTGTTCTGGTGGACACGCGAGGCGGGGGCGAGGCGCGGGGCGAGGGACGCGGGGGGCAGGGAGGATGCTACTGCTATCAGGAACTGTCTCATGTACCTACATAGAGTGGCTGGTAAGGGAACTTAATGAATAAAAATGTCTTGGATAAGAATGTTCTTGGTCATATCAATTTCATCTTTTTAATCGTGCACTGTTTATAGTTAGTAAATGTTATGTACACTTGTCATTGACGTACATATGTGATGTTTTAATATAGTCACTTTAACTGTACATATTCAATATGTATGTTGTAAATGTGCTTGTTGTAAATAAATAAATTTTGTGGAATCCACTTAGGATTTTGTTAATGCACACTTTATTAATAAAACAACGGCGTCACTCACTTACTTTTAATATCAATAATTAATTAAATATGAGTGATAGGAAAGACGCTTTGAAGTTCTTGTTCAGATGCTCATTAATATCGAATCACTCCTTCCACGCAAGTATTGTTTAAATTTTAGTGTCCAAATTTCATTAATTATATTCACGAGAATAACAAAGTTATGTAACTTGTATGTAAGGTACACATCATAAGTAATGACTATAAAGTCCAAGTTTAAAAAGGCCTTTTGTCAGTTGGCGAAGAGATCCCTCAGACACCGGCAGAGAAGTTGGAGCTGGCTCTGTGTGGGCGAGTGAGGGGAAGGGGACTAGGAGGTCCGGGGGGTCCAGGGGTAAGAGACCCCGGGTCAGTTGGAGGAGGCTTCGCCAAAGTACATTTAGTGTACTTGGCTAGAGTCGCGAGAGAACTACTGGTGTGCAAGAATATGATAAATTATGTGAGTTGATAACAGCTGATATGGAATAGTAAATTTAGCGATCAAATTATATTTTTGATATATTTCGAAAGGAAGAAAATAAAGAAAAGGTATTTACAAAAATTTTATAATTTCTATAAAAAAAATATACATATAAGTCAAATATCTCTCAGTCTCTCTGAACGGAATGTTACTACCCAATAAACGTCTAGTAATTTCCTCTTTACTTAAGAAGTATGACATCTTATATTGTCGTGACGATATACTATCTTTGTTATATGCCAGTGGCCCTTCTTCTGTAATTGCTTCTTAATTGTGTTGACAATAAATATCAGAGTTAATAATCCGAGTATTCAGAAACAAATTTTAATCCTCAACGCCTGTAAATTCTATCATAATAAACACAACGCTATCTTTAGGTGCTTGCCGAAATCACCTTTTTGGTAATTTACAATTTACGGCTGTTAGCTTTGGTATGATTTTAGGTTAAGCTCAAAATCAATAGTTTTTAAATGAAACTAATATTTTTCGGATTATACTCCGCGAATTATTTTTGTAAAAAACTACATACTCCCGACGTTTCAGCTACTTTTCTGATATGTGAGATTCATATCTCGTCTGTCCGTGATCACGGTTGCTGAAAAGTAAAAGTTTAAAATATGTAATAAAATATGTGTAATAATCCGAAAAATATAATGAATAAATCTCGTGAAAATCTTAGATCTCATTGCCAATAGCTTTCCATGCGTCGTCTTATAGGATGACCCCGGCGTCTTCCGTCCCCAGCCTCACCAGCGGACGTCTCTGCCCCTGGAGGGTGTGGAGCATCTCGTGCAGCTGTTGGCTGTGATGCTGGACCAGGGCAGGGACCTGTACCTGTGGGAGCGGAGGATGACTGACGGGAACGACCCTCAGCTGGCAGCTTACAGGTTTGTATCTCATAGTAATATTTAAATTATATAAGCCTGATGCAATACTATCTGTGCCCTTTTCTTGGGAAGTGAGAAATATTTAGTATTAATAGTAGATTTTTTTACATAAAAGTAGTCGTTACCAGAATTCTGAGCCACAATTCTGAGCAATTCGTGAATGACATTTCTACTTAAAATTTATAAAAATAACTTTTACTGTACATTTATGGTTTATAAATTTAATCATTTGGTTTACGGATTTTCCTTTTTTTATCACAAAGGATTACTCAGTGGATTTTGATAAAACTTTTTAGTTATATCTTATTTTGATTGTTATAGATTTCCTTGAAATCCGTCAGGATCATATCAAAACATTAACAATGTAATATGAACTTATGTGACAGAGCTTATAGATGGCGCTGTTTATTGGATACCAAATACTTCTTTAAATCTACTGTATGTTAATTTTTTTGAAACCAAATTCCGAAGTCCTATTCCGTTTAAAAACTACCAAATAAAAAAAGACAGAATTTGCATTTGCATTTGTTGTCAGAGTACAAAAAACATACTTTATAGCGCTAATAAACACATTAATATCAATGCAAAAGTGATGTTAACAAATAAACTTCATAACAATTTTTATTCCGAAGCATAACTATTAATAAATTGTAGTTCAAAGTGCTTTGTAATATATTAACATTTATAACTTTATTCGTTGCCTTACATTCAAACGACTGGCGCTAGCTTCATTTAATTTCTGTGGGGAATTTAATTTCGATGCAACTTTCAACATAGGTACGTTTATCAGAATTTATATTTTTCATAGGAATTAATTTTACAAAATTTTAAATTTCATTATTAGGTTTAATACCAAACATAATGTGTAAACTCGTTGATGTGAGAATAAGAATATTTTTAATATTTAATTATCATAATTTTGTATTGTAATCTCGTTATAACATCGGGTTTGATTGAAGAATTAAAATAAAATACTTATTACGTCATGTAAGTTCTTTCACAAGGTTAATATTTTAAATAGTTTTGTGACAATTGAGTTAAATTTACCCAAATATTGTATATTCGTATATTTTTATGAAAGTTTTTTTAGTAAAGTGTAATCGATATAGAGCAGGTGAGCAGTAATGATATATTGAGATAATATGACTACAGTAATTGATCCGCTATTTCGAGTTGTCGTCCATCGGCGCCGTGGCTTAGTTGGTTAAAGCGCCTGTCTAGTAAACAGGAGATCGCGAGTTCGAATCTCGCCGGGGCCTAGTTGAACAATTTCATTTTTTAACAATTTTCTTCGCGTGAAATTAAAATATTAACAAAATAAAGTTCTTAACCATTAACTTTATTTATATTCAGAATTTACTTCTTAAATTTATCAGAAGCTTAAAGCGATATGTTTCGTTTCTTGTCTTTCTTAGAATATTCGTGACCTATATTAAAGGCACCTCATGTATTTGGCAATATTATCATTATTTTTATTGTATTGTAATAGATAAGAATAATAATCAAAAGCATATATATACGTTCGAATAAGTTCGTAGATGTTTGAAGTTATGTTGTTAGCTTAGCGGTATTGACTTTTGTTTGAGAAATCTTATTACTTTTTTTCTTTTCAATAAAATACAATGAGCACCCTAATGGACGTATAATTTAGTTCAAAAACAAACAAAGTACTTACATCACGAGTTTGATTTTAAAATAGACTGTTTTTTAACTACTTGAATTAGTTTTATCATTAATTAAAATATGTTAGGAACATTTGTGTTAGTTGTTACTTGTGACACAACTTATAAGGCAAATTCTATAAAAAAATATGTAGAATGATTTATGAGTCTATTGATAAGACTTCGTCAAGCTTTCTTAAAGAAACTTGAATCCTAATATTTATTTATTATAACTGTTTTTATACAGTATTATAATTATTTACTTATATTTTATATCCTTCTTTTATTGTTTTTTGACATTTAAATTAATTTTGTTTTAGTCTTTTCTATGTCTTCGCCTTTTATTTTCTTTTCTATGTCTAAAGTTATTTGGTAGCGAATCTTACCATTAACCTTGCTTTTGGCCAACATGTGATGTTTTCAATTAACAATAATTAATAATTAATATCCAAAGATCTAAGAAGTGGAGCAAGCTGAAGGATTATTACGACGCGTCTTCCGCGTGTCTCATAGACGCCGTCCGACGTGACCCTGACCTGGTCCGCGAGGATCTGACTGAGGAAGTCACTATCATGAGACATGCCATCAGCTGGCTGCAGAAAGGTACGAACTACACATTACAGCCCAGCATCCAGAAGTAACTAGTTCCTCTTCTAGAATTAAATTTTTATAGAATATGTATGTTAGTACAGGTAATACAAGCTAGCTGTGGTCTAGTAACTACAGCTCAAACTTGGGTTGACTCTCAAAGAAGATCAGCGTGAAGTAGTCTTTAATGACTGCGTTTCGTCCGATGAGAGAGAGAGACGGTTCTCCTTTCCCTTTTTCTAACCTTTCCTACCCCTTTTCCCTAATCAAGGGTGCAATACGTCCACAAAACTATGTTGCGGATGTGCATCGGCCTGTATATCGGATGTGTATATCCTTAATCGGATAAGCCCTCTACTCAGTTTCTCCCTTTAGCATAAAAAATTAAAAAATTCATTGACAGGAACAGAAATCAAAGTTACTATACAGCCTCTAGAAGATTTCATATCAGTTTCCTAACTAATTACATATACATATATATTTGTGCCCTGACTTGTGTGTCACCATCATACACAGGGGCAAAGGAAGATAAGAAGTACCTAGGGCCGGTGTTGAAGCCTTATCTACACCAGCTATATACCACTGCTGCAGAGAACTCCTGTTTCCTCGAAGGCTTCGATGTCAGGAGTTCATCTGAGTTGGACGGTTTGAAGGAGTACTGCAGGTCGGTGTTGGGGGGGAGGGACGCGGGGGAGGGGCTAGTAGTGGCGGGGGGCAAGTACGGCTGGGCCAGGGTTATGATGGAACTTGTGAACAAATACAGACATACAGGTTAGTAAATTAAGACTTAAGATTTACTGTTTAGTGTGTATAAGTAAATAGAGATAATGGATGGAAAATTTGTACAGAGTAATGAGTGAAATTATACATGTAATTTCCACACTGAAGAGTTTTGTCCTAGTAGTAATTTAACTTCATTTAAATGTCAAACTAATTCTTTAAACAACAATAATACAAGACTTCGTAATAATAAATAGAGGCTAATGACATGATTCCCTTTAAATTACTGTTCCCGTATAAAACGGTAGCTCCATCATATGTAATCCCTCGGGAGCGTAATTTGACGCTAGTTCTATCCAGGAATACGTTAGCATTTTAACCATCGTAACTTGATCCCCAGCCTGTTTCTATGAAAAGGTTTTTCTATGAATATGTTACTGAAGCTTAGGATTTAGAAGGAAATTGAAGTCAATTTTATTAGGGTAGTTTTTGGTAGGTTAGAAATTATATTTATATGTATTATCTAAATATTACTATTTTTCTATTTAACCCAACTGTTTTAAGCTAATGCTGATAATAAGAATCGGTTTATTATAAGTTTATTGAAATTTTTGAGAAGAATTTCCGCCATATTATACACGATTTCACTAAAAATAGTTGAACATTTAAATTCATGTATGTATGTGAAATGAATGTGAGGTAGAATGTGGCCACAAAGAAACTACTAAGAAGTTCTTTAATACAATATTAATATAGTTTATATTTAAAAAAATGGAGAAAATACTTCAATAATGTAATAGTAATAAGTGGAAATTGTTTTGTGGAAGAGTGTAGTTAGTAAGACAGATAAGCTTAAGATAAATATAGAAGAATTTTTTCTTCGTTCAGTTAAAGTACAATATATAGTTTAACATCATTTTGATTAAAAAATTAATCCTTTCGACTATCAGTTATGTTACACATTGTAGGAGACTATTTAAAAAAATATTTGAGCAAATAATTACTATGTCTCATTTAAATAGTATTTTTCTTTTCGTTCTTAAAAGCACAGCAGTAAAGGAATTATATTTTTTATGTTAATTAATGAAAGTGCCACTCCATTGTACTCGGGGGATCGCGGGGTAAAAATTTGAGGGATCAACTTACACTTGAAAGGGTCGAGGCAATAAAAGAAAAACTGTCTCACAAAAGAGACAACTCTACCGCGGAGTAAACATTATTGTTTCTTGTTTTATAAAGGAATTTGAATAAAAGGGGATTCAGATTATACAAATAATTTATACAAAGTCCATTAAGATTTTTTTATTTTCATGTTTTTGGTATTTCGTTTATCGAGTCGTTAGTATTTCGTATTCTCACTAAGGTTTTCATCAAACTTAATTATTACGAAGTCTCGTTAGGTAGAGAGAGGAGCTTGGAAAGTGGAGGTGAGCGTTTAACGCACGTTAGATAGGGACCCCTTAAACCTACACCTGGGTCGCAAGTCCCAGTCACTGTTGAAGCTCCTCTCCCTGCAACGATGAACCCGACACACGCACGGTGAATATATTGAATGATGGGAAGCCGCATTACGACGTCTTTAACACATGAAGATTTTATAAAGATTCGTGAAGTTATATGTTTAGTTTCTTCCATTTTATCTTCCGTAGACTTCCGTGTAGTGTTTCCGACGGGTGAGGGTCTCGCCGTATCCTCTGTCGTGAAGTTACCTCCTAGAGAACGTTCTCATCTCACTTTAAGTAGACGTGACAAGGCTGAGGCCAAGCTGCGTCTGGCTAAGCGATGTGTGCTAGCCGCCTTCAACAACGTTATGATCGGAAGGTAGGTACCATCAGTATGAGGAAGAAATTAAATATAAAAAAGTTATGGAAAATCTCTGTTTGTATGCATTAACGATTTCATATCTGTATTTGGTTATCAGATAGTAAAAATGACAGAATAAGAATAATAAAACTCTGTAATAACCTAGAATTCTAGAAGTTCAATAAAAAAAATATATATTGGATCTAGTAGTTTAAGATACATAACTATCTATCTTTAAAAATAAGAGTAGCTTGGCAGCTATTATTAATAAATTTTACTGATTGAGAAAACCATATCACAATATATACAGTATGATACGTATTTTATTATAATTACGAATCAAAATCAAACCCTTATAAGTCTCTGGAATGTTCTCACAACATCAAATGTCTTATGTATTATATTTACATGAATGTTCAACAAGAATAACGTGTACGGTGTATGTAAGAATATGTGATAACTTCAACATTAATGGACTTATATCATACAGTCAAAACATATAAAATAAATATTTGTTTACGAAATATGTATTGTGGTCAAGAAATAAAAGGATTTGGTGGATTTATTGAATGTAGTTGACAAGTTTAACTCAAGAAAACATATTTCATTAAATGTATTTCGTAATGTATGTATGTTTGTTTGTTATAAAGTTAAAATTATTTCTGTAATATACAAGAATAAGCATATTTAATTGTTTGCTTGATAGAAATATATGTTTGTAATCAGATCACAATCAAAAATGTGTCGTTACGAGAGTACAGAGGAGATCCTTGCTAGTGTCAAAAACGGTAACTACTGGAGGAACAATACGAAACCTGATGTTATACCGAGTAGTCAAGCATCTCCCGAGCAGGCCAGGGTGAGAAGAAGATCACGAAGAAGTAGACCGGCTACTACATACGGCTTCCCGGAAATCACCATAACAAATCTATCAGACAGCAAAACATTAAGGAGGAAGTATCACACATTGAGAAGTCTGGTGTACTCGGATCCTGTAGAGAGCATAAAAGAAATGAAGGAAAGACCCCAGTCTGCCGGGTCTACTGTGAGGAGCAAAGAGACTTTGAGTAGACCGACCATACTGGAGACTTTGGATTTCATCAACAGTGTGAAAGACGCTTTATCTGGTGAGTTAAAAAAGCTTGAAAATATATATCTCCAAGGTAATTTTAGGTAGATCCGATGAATCTGTCTAGTGGTTAAAGAACTTTATTTCTCATAAAGAACATACAATGTTCACTTAAATGAGATGTATTACATAATTTAATTTAATGAACAATTTAGTATAGTAGTAACGACTTATACAATTTTAGAGTAGTTAATCTAAGTGTTTTTTACAATAACTTAATAATTTCATTCTTAAAATAGTAAAGGTTTTTTCATTAAAGATTTCGTTAGGTAAGCTATTATACATATAATCTAAAACACTATATTTCCAAATTGTATTATGTAAATATATCTCCAAAGCAATTTAAGGTTCACTGGTACAGCTTGGCTAACTGACTTTATTTGCACAGTATATTGTGTGATTTTGAAGTTGCTTTATATCTGGTTTTAATTTGGTTCTTTTATCAACCAGTGGAGGAATCAGGAGCGTCAGATGTAGAGGAATCTTCTTGGTCAGCTCGCGATGAATGGGTCGTGTCCCGGGCGAGTCCTCTTGGAGTGATGACGTCACGGGGGGGAGTCCTACATCTCGCACTAGGGGACTTGGTGCCCGCTATGTTGCACGCGGGGAAGTTTTCGGTCAGATACAAGACATATCAAGTAAAAAGCATTATGATGTATAATGTGCTTCAGTGAAGAGATTTATGTGTGTTTCACAGACTCTACAGGAGCTATGTCCACGCCTGGGACCTGCCAGTGAGGGTGCTTTATTCGCCCTTCACCGTCTCGCGAGGGCCGCTAGAGCAAGGAGCGCGGAGAGACACACAGAGTGAGATATACGTATTATAAACACACACAAACACACACATCTACTCCTTGCTTGCAAACAAACTAACGAAACAAGATAAACATAGTAAACGGAACTTACACTCAATGTAATCTTATATATTATTGATTTTCGAAAATAATACAAATAATATTTACTCGTATAGCACTTGCTTTTCAAATCTTTTCCTTCCATCAGAACATTTATCTAAGAACAATTTAATCACAAATCAGTTTACTTAGAGAATAATAACTTGTAGTTATTCCAATGTTTACTTATAGTACGAGTGCAAACAAATCCTAAGCTTTATTAACATGATACAAGTCATCAGTTGTCTATGTTACATCTTCCTTACAGTACCTGGAGGCTCCCTGAGCGTGAAGGCCCCCCGGAGCCCCCCCAGCGGTACCGCGCTCGGTCCCCCGACCACGTGACGGATGACGAGGCCCCTCCCCCCCTCCCCCCACCACCAACACGATACATTGACAGACAGGTGAAGTCTCAAGTCTCTAATATAATTTAGTATAATTTTCATATAAGATGTATCCGATATTGACTTGTAAATGTATTGAATATGTTTGATATCTAAGATTTTTACGAGTATTCGTTTTAATGAAAGTATTTTATTATTTTATAAATACATACTCCCAACGTCTCGGTTCCTTTACAACCATGACACACAAAATGACCTTTTTTATTTTATGTTTTAGTTTATCTTCAAATCTTAGTTTTTTTTTTATCACCAGCCTCAGTATCCCGACTTCACACCCAAGCCGATCCACACGGACCAGCTCGACTTGAGCCGTCTGACGCTCAACAACCAGACCTTCACCGGGGTCATTAACCCCTTGTACGACGTCCGCCTGCCCAAAGACAGCTTCAGTGTGAAACGAACCAAATCCATAGCGAGGAGTCTTAGTACTAGAAGCCTTGGTATCGACATTCCTCGATACAATCTAGATTTAGGGCTCAAGAAACGGAATGATGTCGCCACTGCTCTAGGTGACACTACTGGCGAGACAGGGCTTGATATTAAGAATACGTATCAGAAATACACGATATCTAGTGTCGTGGGAGACTCCTATAGACAAAGTAGAGTCACCATAGACTAGCATACAACCACAGACTATATATAAATATATATCATCGTTTTTTTTTAATCTACATCCATAATTCCTATTTTGTTAATAAGCTTATGTTTTTAATAATTGACTTTGTTACGGGTTGATATTAAATAAATCCTATTTGTTGTATGTTTATTTATTTTTATTCTCTATAACTAATTATATGTCTGAGTTGATAATTAAAGCTGCTATCAATTACTGAGTACTGAGAAATGTAATTAAAGAAATGAGAACGCAGACGTAGTAGCATCATAAAGACTATTGTTTTACTAACGCATATATATTTTTAGTAAGAATTCAGTCAATCTGAGAAAAGAATTATAATTATGTATATGTATGTATATAATAATAACACCCTAAACTAAGTACTTTAAATATGAAAACCTTTGTAATGAATGGTAAATTTCTATTTTGTCAAAGCGTTTCTAATAGTAACTTTAATTGACAGTAGGTGACGATATAAACGTTACAGATACCCGTAAAATTAAAAATTTAATTTAACGATTACTTTAACATCCTTCAATGTTAGAAACGTCATTGCACAGACGTCATATGAGATTATTTTGAAATAAACTTGGTAATTGATCAACAATACTAATAAATATAATATAATAATGTACGACTTTTATCTTTTAAGTTATTAATAATATGTAACAATTTATATATCAAAATTAGTGAACAACATAAGAATGCCCAAAATATAAGTATACAAATGAAATAAAGCTTGTTGTAAACGTAAATTAAATATATTTTACCCTTCTATTTGCACCGATTTTAACTTTAAACATCATAAAGGTTAATTCAAAGTTTATTATTTATTACTTTAAAATATGTATCTCTCTATGTTTAACGTACATTCCAATTATCTATTCACGATAACAAATAGTAGATCGTTAGTAGTTGAATGTATGCCTGTAGGTGAATTTCTATCAAGTGTAGGACTTGAGACGATGTCATGGTGTGAGTAATGACGTTGGGGGAACACTCTGACACACAATAAATAGGGTATGCAGCACGAATAATATATATGGGCACTATTTATGACGGTTACGAAATGAAAACTTATTAGTATTCATGATTATTGCTAAAAGTAAAACGAAATCAAAGACCGTTTAAAGGAGAATAGAACTATGTTTGAGTTTTGGTATAAATATGATGTCTGGACGCACGATAGTAGAATTCAGTGAGTGTTACCATTGAAGAATGTGATTATGAACCTTCGAGAAATACAAGAACATTAAGAACAATTGAAATTTCATTTTAAAATATCATGGAACGTACTGAAAGAAGTGACATTAGTGACGTCACTAATGCTGACGTCACTATTTAAAAACAACGAATTTGTTTTAATTCCGATATTACACTGGTTTTAGACATTGCATTCATCAAGCTAGGAAATAGATATTATGATTCCAAAATAGCAATTAACGATGTTTCATTCAGTGGAATTCATCTTAATATTTCCACAAACTATTCCATGAATACAAAATGAGAAATGATTATGGAACAAAAACTTCCAGCAATAAAAAGAGCCGACTAATCTCGGAGATCAACAAACATTTCTCCGAAGCGAAGTTATCTATCGTCTAATCGCTTTTACCCTTCCTTCCGAAGAGCACTCCCCGGCTAAAAAGTAACGGCTACGGAACTGAAATGATGTAGCCGGCTTAACTGAAACATACATTTACAATGTACGACACGATCACGACCACGTTACGACTATTATATTAAATAATAAAAAGAGAATATAAGTATAATAATGAATCGTATTATAGGCGATTGAGTTTAAATGCTAATTTGATAGTTTAGTAAAAATTTGTCACATTAAAATAAAATCACTGATATTATTGTAGCTTAAAATCATTTTAAACCGTTTAAATCTATTTTTAATTATTACTCAATCTCACATGTATATATTATCATTCATAAGTATATAATGTTTATAATTCAATGTGTTATTTTCACGAATTAATTATTGCTGTATAAAACTAAGTAGCATCAGTCATTTAACGCAACGTAACTGTTAACTTATGTAACGTTGCGTTAAATTATTTCACTTTCAATTTTTGACTTCAACATTATTATAATCTTTTACATACCTTACAAGAATTTTTGTTATCAATTAGATATTCATTCACTAAACTGTTTTTGAATCCTAATCATGTATTTTGTACTTTAAATGTATATTTTTTTAAATTTTGGTTAAACATACATACATATAAAAATGGTTTATCGTGTATATCATAATATATATATATATTTTTAAAGCATTACATTGAACTAGATTTGTTTAAAATATTTTTACCAGACCTTACACCTTTCTGAACTAGGTCAGCATACTACGTGCTCGAGTATTCACTTACTTCCCTTACTGTGGTCTTAGTTTATAATAAAAGTTACATAAATACAAATATTTTTGATAATAATTAACAAAAATCAGGACATAAAACAAAGTAAATTATATATTTTTTAATTATTTTTAATGCTTTCTTCATTTACTCTGAAATCGTGGAAAATACTGCCAATGTCAACGTTTTTACTTGTTGGACAATTTATATTGAGTAATGTGTGGAGGAAATAGGAAGGAGATTGTCGAATGTAATAAAGAAATTTATTTATTATATTTAAGAAGACTATAGTTATATTTTTACTATTACTTAGAAAAACAAAAAATATGAATAATAATCCAAGCGTCTTATAATTAGTAACTTATAATATTTTAATGTTTCCTTACAAGTTCTTCTACGTATATTATATTTTGTATTGACTTGAGATCTGTTCGTACTGATTGTAACCAATCCTGGTTAGGTGTCACCGGATCGCAAAATTAATATTTATTGACAACCTTACTAGATGTCTCACTTTAATACTGAAAATATTTCACAAACGATTACAAATATTACGAGATTAGAGTTTCAGTTTGAAAGTGAAAAAAATACATACGATAGAATTGTTTTTTTTTTGTTATGGGGTGAAAAATTTAAATGGATATGCTATTGAGCACATTGCATTACACACACACACACACACACATATATATACATATATACTAGTTGACTCGGCAAACGTTACTTTACCGTATAAAAAAAACCTTTTTTTTGGGTTGTATGTATCCGAAAATAAATATATATATATATGAGTAGTAGTTTCTGTCTGATAGTTTGACCGTGGTAGAGGTTCCACCTCGTGTCCGAGACCATCCCGATAGCCGGTGACAATAAAGAGTCAATTTACACTAATAAAAGAATTACCGGTGGAACGAATCTGCATAGTTCACGTGTCAAGGTTAGTGCAGTGTAACTATGTTGTTTATTGTGGAAAACTTTGAGGATACGATCACGGTTAGGAGCTATAGGAAATAATAAACATATATACATACATATATGTTGAAACATATATATTACTTTGAGAGTTTTATATATTTACTTTACTTCATATATGAGCGGTTACCAAACTATCTTTAAGTGTCTCTCGATATTTTAATATGAAATTAAACCATTTAACAATTAAAAAAAACATCCTATCACAATGGGTCAAGCAAGCTATTTCAGAGCCGGAACAAACAGACAGACAAACAAAAATTGTAAAAAATATTATTTTGGTGTATGTACTCTATACATATTCATATCATATGCATGTAATAAAAAAAGGGTAATTTCAATATTAACCACTAGGCCATCACTGACGATGTCGCTATAACAACTTACTTAATATTACACTATTATCTTAGTTATGTATTGTATATAAATTAGTTTAAAGTTCGTATTTATATTAAAAAACCTGAAGAGAAATCTTTTACAAGTGTAATAGCACAAGTCAATGTTGAATCCAGGTGAACCGCCGGAGAGGAAACCTTCTGAACTGGGTTACGTTCGTATGAAACGAGATCTGCATTGTTTATTATAATACTTTATATTAGGGCGCACCATTCATTGCAAGTCACATTATTCTTTTCTATTTATTCATTATAATTGTAGGAAAACTCTTATTTTAACTTATTATTTTAATATTATTTATTATTTTATATGTTTGAGGTAAAAATTTATGACATAAAACAGGGTAATGTTGCTAACTTTTTGAATATTCGAACGTGCCGTGACAACAGATTGTATGCATTTATTTCATATATCTCCATCTCAGTCTTTTGTTTGAGTTTTTTCTTTCCGTCTCACTCCAATTTTCCGGTCGACGCCTGCGCTGTGGAGCTTTTCCCGAAAGAAGGTTCGGTCGAAGCTTCGTACGTTGGAACGTTACTGAAGTTACTTGAAAAATTCTGATTATTTAATATATGAATTGTTTTTGTAATAAATTAAATAATATTATAATGACAAATAAATTAACGGATATTTAAATAGTGTCAAGTAATTGATCTATTTATTAATAATGCAAACGTTTGGTATATCAAAGGTGTTATCTTCTAACGCGATGCCCTATATGAATGTATAAAATTATCTTATTTGCGACAATAGTTACGCAAGAGTCTGCGCAGTCTAGGAAGCTTCGAGTTATTGAAACAGCCTCCGTATCTCGGCGGCCGTCCCGGGCAAGGAGACGTGTCTCTAAACTCTAATAATAATCTCTCGTGTGTATTAATCATATAAAATGTACTCCATTAATACAATAGACAATATTTGTTTATTTATTTCGACGTGACACACCTGCACGAAGATATACAGCCGTGATTTTATCTGTGGAAAACTATTCTATGTCATTCTTTGTGGATAGTGGTTGTGTTATGTGATTTTGTATTTAATGGTGAGTATCACACACAGATTTTATAATATATATATTTTTATGTAAATATTTAATATTTGATATAATTTACTTACGCTGTTTCCTTATTTTCGTTTAATTTAGCAATGAAAGAAATTACTAGAATAAATGATAATTTCATCAATATATATCAATATATGATTTAATAATAGGAAGAGGAAATTTGAAAATGACTAGAAGATGTGGAACATATAAATAAATCTTAGGATTTATATATTTTTTAATATTATAAAAAATAATGACAAGGTATTTTCGTATTATGACATTATGATTATAGCCAAGTGGATTTCATATTAAGCTTGCAATTTTCTTTATTTTAATATATTAAAAAATACATATTTTGAGTGATATAAATCAGTAATATACTTTATATTAAACGTTCGTATGTTTAAAACCCCAACCTGTTGAAGTCGATAAGTCTTTCATAGTTCAGAGGCCACTCATCAAACAGTTCAGAGGAAATATTCAAACCGAGTGCTCCAGCTTCACCCAAGATGTTTACTTTCATCTCAATAGTTCTTTCGTTTTTTAAAAAAAATTTAACATCGTCAAAATGATTGACAGTGACATTAATGACGTTTCAATGACAAACGTCAAATTGACGTTTATATAAAAAGAGGTTTTAATGTTATTACAATTAAATCAAAGGACACAAACTTTTTGATAAATAAGATTTTGTGAACAATAATTCTGTATGTAAAATAACCATGTAAACTTTTTACAGCGCAATAAAGAGTATATATATATTTTTCACTATACCTCACAGATGTATACTATATATGTATATATTCACACAATTTTCCTCTTTATAGAATTCCTAAAAATGTTTCTACACGGAAAAAACTGTACCGAAAGAATAAAAAGTAAGATGTCCCACATTCCTCTAGAACAAATTACAAAAGTTTGATATTAAATTAATTACCAAGAAATAAATGAAAATAATAAAATTAAGTTTAACAAACATAATAATAATTTATTATGAAATAAATGATTAAACTAATTCGTATAAGTCAGAATACACGAAGCGGTCAGCGGTCAGTCAAATTGAGTATTCAGGGTACATAATTAAAACAGTTGTTTCAAAATATGAGAGCAGTGTTCTAGGCTGTACATATTTAATGATAACAAGAAATTTACTCAGTCTGATTTAGTAATCTGTTATTTAGTTGACAAATACTACATAGAAAACTCATTTAAATTAAACTAATATTTTTCGGATATATGTACTACGTGACTTTATTTTTGTAAAAAACTACATACTGACGAAGTTTCGGATACTTTTCAGCCGTGATCACGGCTAGACGAGATGACATCTTAGATCTCATTAAATATAAAACTATAAGTCTATTATTAGATCTTGTAATTTTATGTATGAGTGGAAGTTAGCTTAAAATCTTTATATATAGATTTTTTGGTAGTGTACAGCATTATCATAAATTTAATCAAACTTCTTCTAATCTGAAACTGTAAATTATAAACTGACTGTGTTTAGTATGACGAATAAAACTTGTATAATTCCTTTAACATTGGCAGTAAATTTGGATTTTCTTTTTCTAACCTTCCTGTTACATGTAAAAAATATTACACAGTTAAAACAGGGAACTGGGAAAATCATATTTATATGGAAATAAATTGGTATAGTCAGATGACATATAAATATATACATATATGTTCATAAAACCTATTTGTATGCAAGTTTCTGAGATGCATTAAAAAGTATAGTTACAAAAAAAATACCAAGTATTTTAACATAGATGAGCTAATGAATGAAAAATCGAATTATACCGAAAAACATACTATATATATAATATATGTTATATAAACAATATTATAATAATAAGTTTCAATATATAAAAATATATATACGTGAAGGTAGAGTATCGAACACTCCACCGTCAAACCTTTTAAACAATTACAGAGCCATGTTTTCTGTTTATTTCGTTAAATCGTCGGCATTCAATTATATTTGCTTTCATACAATTTATAAGAATATTGACCTCGTTTTATTGTACAAAGTTTATAATGGAAAAATAACAGGTTTATATATTTAATTAATAACAAACTTATATGAAAAATGTTTTTTATATAAAATCTTTCGATGTCTAATCTTTCTATGGAGTTAGAACGAACAGAAATATAAGACAAGTTCTAAACCAATACTTCAAGATTTACAACTACTACAACGAGTAAATTGAAAATGAACTTTGTCTTGAAATCACTAACATTGTAAGACTCCCTATATGATACTTGACATTCTTTGTTATAGAACTGTTATATGTATTTGATATCTTTGATCATGACTTGTATGTTACAATGTTTATGTATATATACTTACAATATATTATGTAATGTATGAGACACAATAATTACGTAGGATGGCAACCGGAGATTTCAGGAAAACTACGAATCTTACTTATATGTATATTATAAAAAGAACTACATATTAAAACTTATAACCTACACCTAAGACTACACGATTGCCCCGATGTTAATCCTAACATTAAAAATCAACTACAATGTACCCAGGGCACGGACGATTCATTATATATCTTACTATTATAATCAAACGTACTTCAACTTGTTTGAATTGAACTCAAACTAAAATCCCACCAGAGTACATTTATATGTATTTTATGAACGGCACGGGGCACCAACCAACTGTCAAGAGCGCGTTTTAAATGAGACATTCCATAGAACAGAATTTTCGAGTACAAACAAATAAATAATGATGTATTTCTATGAATTAAACTATTTTTTTTAGATTATACTACGCGTATTTTATTATTGTTTAACTTCATACTCCCGACGTTATTGCAATCCAGCAATACCATTCCATAGTTTGTGTGGTATCAGGAATCTTCTGGTTCACACGGCTTGGTGTTCGTTCCGCGGAGTCAGCGGCGTCACTCGTTATATGATATTTTATACATACAACGATGTCGCCCCGGCGATGTTCATTTATTTCTTCATTTGCAGCGCATACGTAACACTACAAAACTATATAACTGTGGATTATTTTTATACAAAATTAAATAAATTTGAAATTATTTACAAGACTCAATCCTTTATTTGTGACAGATATAAGAAGTGAAAATCGGCAACAACTACAAGGACGTTGAAGTTATTTCACATTTTCATAAAATTTTAATAACTTCCAATAGTTCGAACATATATAAATCGAAATACTTTTAAATTGTAAAGTTTATCTAGTTTCTTCGGCGTATATAGTTAGCGCCTTGGTACACTGTCGGATATATATATTTAGTGAAGAAATTTCACGCTTTAATTCCTCCATCCCCTAATTACTACCTGGTGATATAACACATGTAGAGTCTCCAAATTTTCGTCACAAACCTTCCTCCCATTCAGACAAAGCTACACGTTTCCTTCTTCGTAATGCGCGTAGTAAATGATTGGAACAGTTTCCCTTCCTTTGTATTTTCTTCCAATTATAATTTGTGTTGTCAAGACTAGATAGAATAGAGATTGTTACTGAAGTCGAGCGTCGTTCGACACCCACGACTTCATTTCCATTTACCCACTGGTGGAATAACAGAGATATAAAATTAAAATAAATAAGTAAAGCCCCTTTTTAGCCGGTCATATCTTCAGGACCATTCAATACACACACAAGATTCATAACCACGAATGTCATATGTAATAATGACATATATATAATACTATAATTACTAACATATAAGTATAATCAATAATAATTAATTAATGTGTCTTATCAAAGTCGCATCGGTAGTCGTTTCATAAACAAATCCTTTCGTAAATACGAAAAACATACTTTGTATATGCTTGAGATAATTTTAGACTCGCATATCATATAGAATTTGATTCTAAAAAATATATTCCATTCCATTTTTTAATTGCACAGAAATTTCCATTAATTTCATAAAAAACAATTTTTGTATAAAAAAGAATTTTCGATCAACTGCGAAGGCTATGTGTTATTAGCCTGTTCAATATGATTTAACAATATAATTATGTTTCTGGTAATTAATGGTCTGTTATCTTGATTCAATCTTGTTTATTAACGCACGAAAGTTTTACTATATTCAATAATATATAGGTTTATTTTATGACTTGGTCTCTACATAGAAAAAATATACATCGAAAACCAATTTACAAAATTAACACATTTATTTTGATTTTGTGAAGTCATTTGTAACATGTTCATCTTGGTGTTATTTTAATCCCAGCAAATTTTACTTATTTCTTCTTTTTTTCAGGGAAAATAACATTTTTATTAAAATATTTATATAGTGGTTATTAATTTTATTGTAAATAATAACGTTAATTTTGTTTGTATTTACAATATTGTAAACATTCTATCAGATACAGTTTGTTCAGAGTAAACAAATAAAACGAATTCCTCTGTGTGTAGACTTTACTATTATTACTGACAATAGGCTCTGATGGTGAATTATTAATAATTGTTACATCACACTATATTAAATATAAATGATGAATATGAATTAGTTTATAGTATTTCGTATAAATTTAAAAGTATATTAAATACGTATGTAAGATTGATAATATAGGTCGTACTTCCATTCTTAGAATGAATGGTAAATAACTTTTTGAACGATCTTAACAAGGTAGATAGCCAACAGATTAGTAACATCAAAAAAGCTTGGATCTACGATAATTACTCATATCAAGTCTGTATAAGCCTTTTCTTGGCTATAATTTTAATATAACCCTATTTTCTAAGTTATATGCAAGCGTTGAACGTTTGCAAAGTTTAGACGTTGGAGATTTTTTGCATACCAGGAGCGCTAAAATATCGCACCTTAATTCATGATTTTTCGTAATTAAGTTCATTGTTTAAAATCTATTCAGTCAATTATTAATAATTACTTATTTCTTGTAATACAAAAGAAATCATAGAATTTTATACAGATGGTTATTATTGTAAATCATCATACTATTCTTAATTGTGACCGTGTATGACAATCAAGTACTGGAGACGTCAGGAGAAACAAACTCTATTTAATAATTATCACGCCAAACCAAGAAATGCTATTGTGGATATATCTTCAATATTTTAACACATTTTTTTCTAAAACAGTTCCTAAAAAAACAGAGGAAATTCAAGTAATAAAAAATACAACGTGTGCCATAATGATAGCCATTTACACAACATTGTTTAATAATGGATTCAAAAGCTAAGGATTATGGTTCATTTTACTTTGTTTCTAATAATATCTCATCATTATTGATATAGTAATAGTCTACTTATTAGTACAATAATTAATGCTATACATTTTCTTTCTTTTATTGAAAAAAAGTATAAATAAATATAATCTGAAGGCGTTCCTTCCATGTCGAGAACAATATAACGGAAGCTTGTTTAATACTATAATAATAGAATTATTGATATAGCAAATATTACTGTTATTTTATTTTTAACATATAAAAGATAAATACTAAAAGATTGTACGTACCAAAGATAAAAAGGAACATATAAACGATAAACAGTAAAAGGAAAACATAACCAGTTGAACTCTTAAAGATTTAAAATGTAACATTAAAAATTAACTTTAAAACTGAGCTGACGTTTAAAACGTTTAATAACAACAGTCATTAAGCAATAAATTAATTTAATATATAACTTTGATAATCTTCAAAAAAAAATTGTTTTTGCTTAGAGTGGAACGTATATAAAGCCTTATAAAAGGATCAGAGATTCAGGTGTCTTAGAACGAAGAAATGAAATCGTTCTACTTAAATGTGGCAAATATGTATTAACGATATATGATTTATAATATTTAATTTAAATACTAATAATTAATATTTAGTTAAAATATTATATATTGAATATGTGTAATTTAAACTGTTATTTAACCCATAGTTTACAATATTGGTGTGAGGAGGGCGTGTGGATTCAATTATTCGTCTTTAATAACACAGTCTGTTCCGGCACAAACGAACCATCGGCTGGAATATTCGCATCTAATATTTCACACTTGCAATTATTAATTTATTTATCTATCACTGAATACATTGCGATATAAATAAATATATAATAATTATGTTGTCTTTATATAGTATTTTCTTAAAAATATATAGAAGATTTAATTTATAGAAATACATAATGAGATCTAAGACTTTCACGCGTATAGAGTCACATCTCGTCTTCATGATCACGGTTGCTGAAAAGTATCCGAAACGTCGGGAGTATGTAGTTTACAATAGTAAAATACGCGTAGTATAATCCTAAAATACTAGTTTTATTCATAGAAATACATCATTATTTATTTGTTTGTATTCGGAAATTCTATTCTATACAAATGTCTCATTTAAAACGCGCTCTTGACAGTTGGTTGGTGCCCCGTGCCGTTCATAAAATATAAATGTACTCTGGTGGGATTTTAGTTTGAGTTCAATTCAAACAAGTTGAAGTACGTTTGATAATAATAATAGTAAGATATATAATGAACCGTCCGTGCCCTGGGTACATTGTACTCGTAGTTGATTTTTAATTAGGTCATGAACATGTATACGAAAGAAATGAAAATGGTTTTCAAGAAAATTATTTAAAATATTGTTTTCAAATTTCATCTTTTATAAAGTAATTTGAGCTAAATTCAAGTATTTTTCGATGAGGTCAACTTATGAATTGTAGGGTACTAAGGAACTTTTTTGAGATCAAGTTATACAAGCCAATAATATTTTACAACTACTAAATAAAAATTTTTAGAGTGAAACCAGCCAGGCTTGACAAACCTCACGACAAAGGAGTTTCGTTTCATTTGGGTTGGAGGTACAGATTGTAATGATTTATCCACGGCTTTACTGATTTAACTTCATATTAAACGAAAATAGTAATAATTATCGACATATTTTTTATAAGTTATAATGTTTACGTTTGTTATATTGCTTTTATAATATGAAACAGAGAAATATTATATCTTTTATGTATATAAACTATAATTTAATGAGAACACACTCCGATATTTTTTTGTCTCATAATTTTTCATGTCATTTATTTAGTTTCAATTTGTAATATTTCTTTTATATAGATAAATATTATATTAATAAAGGATCAAAAATGACTTCCATATTAGTGTTATTAAAAAGGCTTCAAAGCTTTCTTTTTGTGTATAAGTGTAACATAATATTGCACGCAACAACGTTATTCTTTATATCTTTTTTAATCATATTACTTAGAAGTAATAAATAATAGTTTTAACCAATATTAACAACACGCATTGATTCAAATAGACCGCATTTATTTTGTATATGTATACATACATATAAGGTCGCCCACGTGAAAATATCCACAATCTCTTAAACAAAGTATTTGACCACCAATACTCCGTTCTTACGTACAATTGGATATCAGACCTGATAATAATTACATCTCAATGAACCCACCACTGTTTTTAACAATATTTTTATCATTAAACTACTGTGTATATGTATTTATTTTATATAATTATTTTAAACATGAACATTTATTGCATTTGTCAATTTGACACGATCATTTTTTACTCATCAAAGTCTATGAAAAATTAGTTTTGTACATGATAATTATATAATAAACAACCTTTTATCCGCGACTTCCACTGAGTTACGTTCAAATTTACAAATGTATAGCTGACCGGGCAAACTTTGTTTCTCCTGAAAGGCAAAAAGCTGTTCTTGAACTATAAATAGTATAATTGACACAATTTTGTTTTTTAAATAAAGATGTGTATAATCATTATTATTTGAACGTTAATTAACTAAACAAATATTAAAAAAATGATTATAACAAACATTATAGTGTGTTCAACAGGCTGTCATGAAAATAGGTCAATCAATCAAAATTGCATATTTTATGGTATTTAGCAGACAGAACTAAACATAGGTAGAGTTAAAAATACAAATTAATCTTTAGTGATCTCGTAATACTAATTGACCTTGCTGGCTTGGTATTTGGAGTTTCTCAGGGAACCAAGGATTTTTAGTGCTCTTGGGATGCAAACAACTCTTCTGTTTTCTCGTTTGCATTTCAGCTCATTAAAAAAGCTTACTAATAAATACTTAACAAATTTTAATAAATTGATGCAATTTTTTTATATTAATATTTTGTGTAATAATTAAGATTAAAGTATCTTAAAGAATATTCATTTCACAAATCTTTGTCAACATCAGCTGATTACGTTTGTATACATGATTTGCCAATTTCTATTGAAATGAACTATACAGTATTTTATATTCATTTTTACTAATAATTTTAAACATATTATATATTTTTATGTTATTTTATCTCCACGGTGCTAATTACTTTGGTTTTTCATTCATTAACTCACACTTGATATGGCAACACACAAGTATCCGTCAAAATGGATCTATCTGCAATGAATTTGGATACTCAGCCTTATTTTCCTCCCTGATAATTCAGCCCAATAAGTGTACATATTACTATATATTTTGGTCATAAAGTACATACATATTTAAAATAGCTTTAAGAAACGCTGCTTGTGTGTCCGTTACAGGCCGAACCTGATTTCGGCATTGCTTGTGATATTACCAGGTGTTTGAAACACAAAGGCTTTTTTGACAACTTTCCAACGATAGTCAAACCTTTAATTGGAGTATATAAAATATTTAAACATACAAAAAACTAGCTTGTCTGAATGATCTTTTTATTTTAGTAGATATGAACTCAATTACTTGTAAATGATTTCATTATATATTTAATGTTTGATCCTTAGTTCACTATAAACCGGTGATTCTCGTCATTTTTTAACCGTGATACCTCCCAAGTGTTTCTGTTACATCTCGTAAATCACTCGTGCCGCCATGCTGTCGTTTATACTGAATTATAGCTGTTTATCTTATGAATGGAGGAGAATACGTTTTGACGTTCATGATATTAGATAACAAATACAATTTGAGATAAAAAAAAATGTTATATATTATTTGATACTTAAAAAAAACACGTAATATTAACAAGACTTAGAGTTGAATATATACTTTTTAAATGCAATTTAATTGCTTGATTACAATCATGTATATATTAATTCAATATGCTATATTTCATTATAGTATATGTCTTTACGTCCATATATATACAGAAAATATGATTGCTACTCATGTTTTCGTCACGTTTGTACATGTTCCTGAAGCAATATGTTAATGTAACTTGCTTTATTATTTTGTAATTTATATTTATAAAAACTCTCTATCCATGTCTCGAGTGGATCACTTTAAAGAAATAGAATTTCAACAGACCGTCCCACAGGAAATCAGCTTTAAGATATTTTTCTATTAAATTTAGAACATCAGACTTTAAAAAACACGGTACTATAATTATTTTTTAATCGTGATTTGTTCAAAGATCAACATATTTATTGAATAATACACTAAGTGACTCTTTCTTCGTATTTTTTCTTGTTGTTTCATAGGTATAAAGAAGCGGTTAAATTTTCAGTTTCTATAAATTACGAAGTATCACTAAAAAAGTCAGTGGTGGCCTAGTAGTCAGTGGTGGCCTAGTGGTTAAAAGGCTCGTCTCTCTTGCACGAGGGCGCGGGTTCGATCCGGGCCCGGGCAAGTACCAATGTGATTTTTCCGAATCATATATACTTTCTAAAAGTATTTAGACATCACTGATTAATGTTGATTCCCAAAAGAGGGTTGATGTCAGGCAGGCGGCTGATCGTGAAAACAATTAGCCAAAACTATTCACAACATGTAAGGCAGACCCTGGCTAAAGCTGGGAAACTGCCAGGTAGAAGGAGAAGACAAAGTACCACTAATCTCCACTTTCTTCTTCCTAATATGTAGCATCACTAATATTAATAATGAAATATTTTTTAAAATAACTTGCCTTAAATATTTGTTGCCAGTTCTAAAATTGAAGTCAGATAAATTAACTGGCATATTTATCTGTATTAAATAAACTTTAATGTTGCCCTTGTGCAAAGTAATATGAGCACAGATTATAAAAAAAAACACTCATTCAAAATTAAAAATATTCTTTTTGTTTATTGTTTAAAAGCATTCAATGTGCTTCAAGTACTTCATGTTTCATAATAATCTTTTATCATAATCTTTTTTATTTTAAAAACAAATAGAACTGTTCAAATTAAAATGTTTAAATTGTAAGTACATACATATGTATGCTTTTACTTAGAATACGTGTAAGTTTGTCAGTATATGGGAAGCATTAAATCTCACGTGAAGTTGGGATCAGACAGCTAGTTTTTCACAAAGTTTAGACGAAATCTTTTTCCGGACAACGTCACGTACGAACAATTTATTACTTTTTGACATGACATCTCACTTTTGCGCTCACACGAACGGAAAGTTATGTCACCTTCAATAACTCTATATACATGGCAGAACTTGGCTATTGGCGGTTAAAATATAATGTTCTAGATCCTTCTTAAATATATATAAAATAGATTATTTAAAAATATTTACAACAAATCTTATCCATGCAAAAGGCTAAAAACTATTTCAGAAATATAAAAAATTGTTTTTTTTAATTTAAACTTTGTTCAATATTTTATTGTTTTTATTCTCCCTGTTTAAAAAAAGTAACAATGAGTTTAGTTCTCTTAATTTTCCATTCATTCGTGTGGAAACGTGCGCAGTATATTGTGCCAACGTCACGTAATATGGAGAAGAACAGAAATAATTATAACCATCGTTTTATGGGACTGACATGACATTTTGACATAACACGTGCTGACATAGGTATTATAAAATTCTGTAACCTCTTGATGAATTTTTGATACACAGAATTCACTCTCTAATTGTTTTTTGGCAAAATGTTCTTCTAATTGACAACATTGTGCAACAAATTCTATAGAAAATGCGCAGTAAACAATTCATTATTCCTGTAATACATAAAGTTTCCTTTGAACACTCCGAGCATTATATAGCTTGCAGCATACGCGAACGTTAAACTTCCCTCTAAACATATTTTATCGCTGTAGAAATTTATGTCTCTCGATATAAGCTTCGAGCTAAAAGTTTGTAAAGTGAGAAAAATGTGCCACGGGATTATGTTCGAACACTTAAATCAGTTTTAATAAGTTTCATAGTTAAGTCTCCTTTTGTTCGCAGATCGGTGTCCTCGGTTACAATGAGACGGAAAACAAACAGCGGACTTGATTAAAGTTTACAGAAATGGTTCTATAGAGCGAGGCAAATATGACCAGCGTTAAATTAAAGTTAATGCTCTTTCTGCTGAATTCGCTGCTCTCGGCCGACCTCGTGCATTCCAGACCCTACTCCGACTACAACACTACTGATATTATAATGAATATATCAAACAATAATACATTTAACATCCCGGTAGATTCAAACTCGGATACACTGATCGTGGCTAACGAAGAGACCGCCGAGGAGACCAATAAGAATTCAAACACACGTATGGAAGCTATCGTCAACGCTGAACAAGACAGAGACGAGGATTTGTCAGAGAATAATTATCAGGAACAGAGCAGCGTTTTAGGCGTATCCAAGAATGAAGCGGAGGCTTTTGAGAAGCAGTTAAACATATCAAGCCCGTTGCTGGAGGAGATGATTGATTCGGAAACCGACAGAGAAGAAACTCTCACTGATATTCTGTTCAGACCTGACTCTGAATTCGCGGAGGCGGGACCCAGGTTCGAGTTTCTGATCGCCGCTAAGATCAATAGCAGCGACGCTAATGGCACTTTAAAAGATCTCAGCCTTAGCGATAATAATCTTGATAAGAGAGACAGAAACATCAGTGACGTCTTCAGAAAAGTGGACTATGTGGAACTTGTGGAAGTTATCAAAGCTGGTAGCGAAAACAGCAGCGCCTATCACTTGGCGAACATAACAGCACATAATATTGACAATGACTTAGCGCCGGACACAAGTGAGTATAGATCTTTATCGAATTTATGCTAAATACACTTTTTTACTCTGCTAGGGTCATAAAACTTATTTTGATTATGAGAAACAACTGGCTTTAGAATAGAAAAAAGATCATATAAATGAATGAAGGTAAATATTTTTTGGCGAAAATTATATGTAAGTTATATTGCAAAATGTAGTGGATTCCTTTGTTGGAATTCACAAAATGAATTCAACATACATTCCGCGAACATAACATCGTCAAGTGGAGTGCGCGGTATGTTTTCATATTGGAATTAGGATGGATTCATTACAAGCTTACTTCATTCCTGTAAACGCTTGTATAATATGGAGATGATTGGGGTGCATTCTCTTAGGAAATAGTTTATATTCAAAAGGTATAAATGGCCTCACATATTAAAATATTACTAAGAAATAAACATCCATAAAATCTCGGTATCATTTAAAGAATTCCCAGTTATATTATCTAGAACTTGCCATTTTTATACTACAGAAGTTTTTTATAATATCAGATCTATTAAAGGATGAAGATTATCATTAGATAATTCATATGAATGCAGATTATATCTTAGAATGTTCATCATAAATCAGATTAGACGTATTTTGTGTGACAATTAGCATATTAAGGGCGTTATGATATAAGGCTTCAGGCTCTTTATGACCATGTGTAACCCCGCGGGAAGTTTGACAAATTAACGAGCGCCTGGAATTTATGTAAGACTGGGCTTAGGGTGTTTGCTGTTGGTTCAAGTGTAGGCTTCGAGCGGACGTGACGAGACTGGGAGATAAGAAATGCGGAGAGCCTCGTTAGTAGGACTTAGTCTTGATCTAATTGAAATGGATTTGTAAACATTTATACATTGTATGAATTATTTTGTTAGAAAAAAGTAATGTAATTTTAATATAATGAAATAAATATGGCACGATTTGTGTCTGAGCTATAAATGAAATATTATTTTTATCATATATTTTATTATTCTAACACAACTGAGCCTTTTCTGACCTGCTTG
Source organism: Danaus chrysippus (assembly GCA_916720795.1). NCBI lineage: Eukaryota > Metazoa > Arthropoda > Insecta > Lepidoptera > Nymphalidae > Danaus > Danaus chrysippus. The sequence continues at coordinate 1,199,935 of CAKASE010000047.1, read as the reverse complement.
TCGTTACTCTTTGTTAGAATTTCATTTCGTATGCATGAAATATATCTATCAAATACAATAATACCACCGAGATATTGATTTATATACAAATATCTCGATATTATTTGGTGATTAAGTTCAAGAAATAGACTGTTAGGTGTTATTATTAGAAGTACATAAGTATTTAGTGAAGAAATTCGACAATTAGAGCCAGAATGTGATTTTTTCTCATTGGTATTGTAAAGTTTAAAGGTCAAATAGTACAGTTAAAAGTCACGTCACTAGTTTTTAAGGGACCATTATTTCTGTACAAAAGACACAATGTCACAAGGCCAACAGACATGTGCATACTATTTTTGTTTCTTCCATATTCGTTGAGTTTTGTTTCAACCATTTTGCAACTGTTAATTATTTTTTAATTGTCCGTCGATGTTAAAAGATCGATTGTTGAAATTATTTTATTAATTATGATCGATCGTTTTAAAAACGAAAAGTAAACTTTAGAATTAACCAATTATTAAATTCTCATTCAAATTTATAAAGTTAAATTGATAAGTTCATTTGAAAGAAGTCGCCGTGTAATAAACAAGTCTTATTTAACGTACTGTAGGCTTAAAAGTTTATTTAATTAATAACCATTGACATTTATTTCAACAAGATTAGATTCAGTTTAAATATGAAAAATGTTGATATATTTTAGTTTCGAAAAGCCAAACCTGAATTGTATTATAATAAAATTTACAGTATGTAGCTTTTTCATAATATAATAATTTCAAACACGTTGTATGTATCAAATAAATATGTCAAGGATTATATTGTATCCCAACAGCTAGGAAAACCATTTTGTATCAGTCTTTTAAACCATCATAAATCATGTGTACTGACAGTTAGGCCGATCAATATTCGATTAATGTTTAAGATTAAATCGTATTAAAATAGATTTTTGGCTAAACACCTATAAAAAAATATATGTATATTTGCTATTTTGGAACAGACATAAAAGTTATAGAGAAGTTTTCAAATTCTTTGTTAATATTTTTGGGTTTGTTTATTCCTCCTGCTTTTAGCAATGTAATAATCATCATCATTTGTTCTTTTGCAATATATGTGTGTCGTTCATCTGATGATGAGTCATGATGATGAAGTATCCTCGTGGATTTGAAGCCTGTAGGCCCGTGACCTGTCGTAGTCCTTTCTATGTTTTCAGGTTACACAGATTTCGAGACTCTACTCCTTGCGTGTTTCGCGACCCTCCTGCCGCTACTCTGTATACTGTTCTCAGTACTCTTCATTAGGTGAGTTAAATATGACATCTAAGATTTTCCTTAATTTTATTCATTTAAATGAAACTAATATATTTCGGATATACTACGTGACTTTATTTTTGTAAAAAAACTACATACTTCCAAACTTTTAGGCTTCTTTTCAGCAACCGTGATCACAGACAGACGAGTTATCATCTCATAGTTAAAAAAAAAATAAAGTTGCGTAATAGGTATATCCGAAAAATATTAGTTTCATTTAAATGAGTTATATATTTTTACGTAGTGTCTGTTATAGGGAATTCCACCGATAGTACAGAACGAATTTATATCTTGAAAATGGACATAAGAGCTATATTTTTCAGTAACGTTTATACTTACTGATGTTTTATTGAACTGTTTTTGGTAATTGATTAATGCAAATATTTTAATAAATTTCGAAATACGTTATCTCATTCTAAATGGAAGAGAAGAGATGCATCAAGTTTCCATGAACATTCTGAGCTTTCAATAATAACATTTTATGTTGTAAAATTTCATGAACATTTTTAGTGATATTTTTGACCTATTATTCACCTATCTATTACATTCTGACTAAAAAAAGGCCTGAAAATAAGAAAAAAAATACAAAACTTATTACACAATCAATATTTTTAAATAATCCGCAACATGATAGCTTACTCGTATATTTACGCTAATATATTTTTAATGTTATGTTAAATTTTTATTTTTTGTTATATTTCAATTTCTTTAATAGGCCACATGGAAACTTTTAAGCTTGCTTGTACCTAAATTGTTAAGATTCTTCTATCCAGGGCTATCTAGTGTTTGGAGAGAAATATATAACTCAAAATTTTCTTTAACCATAAACGAGCATAGTACATCTGCTGCTCTGGCAACCATCTTTCAATTTACTCCCAACTTGCGTCTGGTTGTAATGGAACATGTGACAGTTAGACAAAAAATATTCAGCACAAATTATAATAGCATGATTTTAAAGTATATCCATTAATAAATACTAGAAGAATCGTCATCAGCCTATCAGAGCTCACTGCTGAGCAAAGCCTCTTCACATAGCGGAGGGTTTGAGCAATAATCACCACGCTTGCTTGAAGGATGAATACCAATAACTCATAGTGTGTCCCTACACGTACAAACGTCTAAATACATCCATAACTCAATATGGGTTCACATTAAATTGGATCCCGCAATCACTTTGTACGGAGCACGACTGCACTCACACGGACCATTAACTAACTTATTGATCATATTAAATCCTTTGTTCTCGGATTCAATGTATTTTGAAAACCTTCCCACCTTTATAATATATAGTTGGTTATATTTAATTGTTTTAACACAAACTATTAGTTTATTGTATATTACTGTTAATGGAAAATGCTTGATAGCATTACCTCTGATTTGCCTTTTTATATAAAACACATTAAAAATGTTGCCTATTAAAATTTTCATTTAGAAAATGGTTCAGTCAAGTATTGAGCGGCGTCTTCTCAAGTTTGAAAACTTCAAGACGATACAATTATGTACTTAGTGAGTAATTTGTGATCACGTCACCTATTTAAATGAAATATAAAAGAACATTTTCTGTCATACTATTATATTTTCTAACTTATCTATTTTTAATAGTTTAAGTCGTTCTTCTGAGACTTCACAAGTTATTTTTTCATCGACCTACACAAATATTAAGAAGGTTAGGGATTTACCTACATATGAAGTAAAAATCTATGGATGATTTTGTAAAACATACGAAATATAAATCCATTCAAGATTTTATTATTATATTTTTTTGTATAAAAAGTTATAAGTATTATAATAGATATACTTTTGCTGCACTGTGTTATTAGGCAGAAGAACACAATATTTTATATCTACCCACATTAAATAAAACTTTAAATGTTCTGATTTGTTTGAAATACATTGGTTCAAATTATGTTAGTCACTTGATTGTCATATTAATACATATAAATCAGTGTCATTAATTAATTTCCACTAACTTTTACTATAACTTCTAATATATGTATATTCAAATTCTTGTATATATACTGTCAATGTGAGTAGCTATGTAATAAAGCTGTTCTCTGTACCTATCGTAGTTGCGATAAAGGTTCTGTGGGCACTAGCTTACAGTTTATTAGATTACATTGTACCCTTTGATCTTTTTGTATTTCGGGGAGTTCGGTCGAAATCCCTGCTCTGTGTAACGCTTAAACAGGATTTACTTTGGACGTTATTAGAGCCAGTGTGAAAAGAAACAGGAAAGTGGAAATTATAGTTCAAGAACTTATTAAACCATTGTTAAAGTATGAAGCTGGATTTAAAAATACTTAGAGAGTTTCGCGGTATAGTTAAAGGAGTTAAGTTAGTTTAATCTTATAAAAGAATTCATTAAACTGAGTCTTAGTTTTTAAGTGAATTTTAATTTAGTTAAAATAAACAGAAAATGTGTGACAAAATTTAATTTTCAACATCCTTTCAATATGATGAATTGTAACCACGGTTCATTGACCCGTTTATAGGAGATAAATCGTTTGAAAAATACCGCCAACGCACGTTAAAATGTTGTTCAACTTGGCGTCCTGCCAGCCTTTAGATAGATAGTTGTTTATTAAACTTACATTGTGACGACGCTTAAAAATAACTTAGGAAATTTAATTCTTATCAACAATAATATGTACAGCAAATGTTATATTGAAAAAAGGATAGAATTAAACTTTCAACGTAATAAAACCTAAATATATTAAATGTGTCAAAAGAAAATAGGTCAAATAGAATGATGCCTGAAAATTGGTAACTGAAACATAGATTTTTTATTTAGTAGGAAGTAATTAGAAAAATAAAAGGCCTTTTATTGAATCGTTAGCGGAACAGAATGAACTTTAAAATCCAAACTATTACTGACATGTAGATATATCAAAAGAATATGCTCTTGCAATACTATTTATTTATGTAACTGTAAATTTTCTTTGTCACTACATAATTCTATCTTATGTAACAGCTAGTATTTAATGTTGCTCTTGTATTACAAACAGCTCGTCTATTTCCAGGTGTTTGTTGAAACGTTTCTGGCCGAACGTCACCATCACAGACACTTCCGGGTCGGATAGTAGCGAGAAACGGGAGAATCAGCAGGTAAGATTATTATACAAATATATTATAACCAGCTTTCCAACCGCAGCTTCGCCCGCGTGGAGTTCGGTTATATCGCGTTTCCAAGAGAACTTTTCAAAAGTCTGCGATAAAAACTATCCTGTTCTATCTCAAGGTCAACTCTATCTCTGTACCAAATTTCATTAAAATCAGTTTAGTGGTTTAAGCGTGAAAGCGTAACAGACAGACAGACAGACAGAGTTACTTTCGCATTTATAATATTAGTAGAGATAAAACATTGATTTATAAAAGAAATCATCTAATTTTGGACGAAAAATTATTTTTCTACTATTTCCAATATTCAATTTTAAACTTAATATACGTTATTACAGAGTTTTCTTTTTATATAACCATTTTATAGTTTCAATGAAAAAGAAACTGATATTTGGTATCGTTTGAAACAGCAAATCATTTTAAAAGGCAATGTAACAATTGCGAGATTTTGTTATCGATTCATAGCAGGCGTTCATTTGTTTAAGTTACTAAAAATATTAAAATAGGAATATATTTAAAATTAAATTTTACTGTTATCTGTATTTCATGAACATTATTTTATCTAATATACATTAATATTCTATACACTTATTATAGAATTTTTTAAATATAAATTAGCCAAAATAAAAATATTAATTTCACGTCACATCATCTAGTCTATGTACATATATATATATATATATATATATATATATATATATATATATTTTGTCTGTATCCTTTTATCAGTATGTTGTAACGTGAATCGAATATCTTTTAATATATGTATATATTATAATATGTACTATTTAAAAACTAATACCATACATGTCATACACCATATACATGAATTTATTTTGTTTGTTTCTTTAAAATAGTATTTTTATAATCCTGAATAGTAAATTTTTAAAGCATATTAAATTAAAAACCTCTTTTAATTCTCAATTAATAATTTATTAAGTATTACCAAGTCATACCCAAATCCTTTTATGTACAAGTTTTTTATATGTTAAATAAAGCAAGGTAACTCCTCAATCATTAAAATAAACCTTAAAATATTCACCTAATCCCGTCACGAGTACATTAAAAGAACTAAAATGACAAAAAAATCATTATTGCATACTTGGCAGAGCTGCATTTTTGGTTGCAAGCCCTACAACTTTCGTCTCTCTCCCACCTAGTGTGTGCGAGTGGGATGGGTAGAGTGCGCTTGACCTATGCGCTTGCGCCGCAACGAACGATTTTGGCAGTTTGAGTGCGGCCGCTCTTAGAGTACAGTCGGTGACACAATACTTATGCACATGTTAAATAAATATTATTATTATTATTATAATTTCTAATAAGAAATATTCTTTCAATCACTTAGTAACTAAAGAGTTATTTATATTTCACATTTTTTTAAATTTTAATATATGCCTAATTAGATATAACCAATAGTGTCTGTAAGCTTTATAATAGCTTTTCTATGGTTGTTGCAGCTTATGTTTCTTAGGTATAACTATATTTTTAAATTAATTAAAAATATTAGTAATTGCTTTTATATACCTACTTCTTATTGGTACAAAATTGGTATGTTAGCTAGAGTTTTACAAGAAAAAGACAGGTTTATAAGTAATGATGATTAATATTTTCATTAGACTACAATCCTTTCGAATCTCAAGTACTCTAGGTCTGGTCTATTTTTGAGTAACATTCTTGATATCAGGAAATGATTGTATATTATATCTATATTTTGAATTATTTCTCAAAGATCAAATTAACGGCATTAAATTGATTTTTAAATGCAAGTTATAATAATATTTGTCAATATGTTTATCAATTTGTTTGAAATATTGTACATGAAGATGTATTAAAAGTAATATCCAAAGATACTTGCAGTGATTGTTTGAAAAATGATTACCATCTCGTATAAGGAACAACAATATTTACTAATTTAGAAGATATATTTTGTTATATAATATCATAAGTATCATACACCGTGCCTTTATCAAACAAAAAAATAAACTTAAAATTTATATTTTTCTTTGATACGAAAATATATTTTCCAAATTTTTTTAATATATCATAAATCTACCTCTGTCCAACTTGGAAATACAAATGCCATAGAAAATTTTTCAATAAATGGGTTTGTCTTACTATATATGAAATTAAAGTTAACTTGAACATTAAATTACCATCCTTCTTTATAACTGATACAGAAAATGAAGACTTGTCATTAAATTCCTTTATTAAATTTAATAATAACTTGTGTTACTCACTGTACCTCCAAAATCTATACATACAGCCGTTCTATCCTCTAGTACTTACGAATAATGATTGTCTTCACACACAGACACACACACTCACACACACATACACACGTGCACACAGGCACACAAACACACACACACACACATCACATTAGCTCGTTAAAGTTCATTCGACAAGATGATGTGTATACATTACAAGGATATATTGAACAATTGTTTTAAATAATCAAGAAGTAAATGGTAGTTAGGCTAAAATTGAACATTAACTTTAGAAAATATATTTTAATATATTAATATGAGTACATACTCGTTTCAGTAAAAGCTTTCACTCAGAGTCTCCAAACTCAACTCGATTATTCCTTTGAACAAATACGTTCCCATTTAACGATAACATCGGCTTATTGTTTTTGTTTCAACTCTGAATTTTCTTCCTTAAACATTTCTTATATTTTTATACCATACAACTCTCTAAAGAATTAGATTTTCATATGTAGAAATATTTGTGTATTATCTTTTCTTCTTAATAATATTTATTAAATATGTGTGCACTCTTTTTTGTTGAACGACGCACACAAGACAAATGACTGCCGAAATTTCCCTTTGCCTTGCAACATGTGTATGTATGTATGTATGTGTGTGTGTGTGTGTATGTGTGTGTGTGTGTATGTGTGTGTGTGTGTGTGTGTGTGTGTGTGTGTGTGTGTGTGAGTCGAGCCGGTTCATATGAAAGTACATTTAGGGTACCTATAAAGCCGCTATTTATAGATAGGTTGCCATTTAGGGACACAAGTTTTTGGTGTCGTTTTAAAATGTCTGTAATATAAAGACATAAAATATACTTTTTTTAACGCTAATTACGATTTCATAATAATGTATTTTGTTGAAAGCTTCTTGTATTATATAAAGACAACTAACTACATTTGGCAACCTTTATAATTTATATATACATATTTATCAACTGAAAGGAAAATCAGTTTAGAAAAAACTGTATAAGAATCTTATATGTTACACCATGTACTACATCATTTATTTATTATATTACATACATTTGATACAGTCAATATATTATGTACTCTAAAGTAGCTCATGCCTAAAAAACCTTCAATTGAAAGACCAACATAAGGCATATATTATGAATTTAATAACATTTGTGGATTTTTAAAATGTAAGTTTATATAGAACCTTATTTATATAAAATATATGAATGTGTTGAAGGGATAAGGTTTCAGCGACACACGAGGAGAAGGTTTTCAAAATATTTTGACGTTATACATTTTTATTTATAATAGCACCGGTTTTTTTAATTAAAATCTGTTATTTTTGTAGTTTTTATAAGAATTTAAAGATAATGGTTCTCATATATTATTATATTTAATATAAATTAATGATATATTATGATAAATAGTATTTTAATCATGATTTAATTATATATTTTACTATCCAAGCCATGCCTTTTTGCAAGCTCAGAGAACAATAATTCTCATCTTTGTATATCGTTTAACTATTGTTCCCTAGGAGTTTATTTGTATAGTTATGAAATTAACAATTAACAATCGATAATTATTGATCCAACTATTAAAAAATAAAAAATAAAGTTAAAATGAAAATGTTATTAAAGACGAATCTGTGCGTAAAAACATTATAAATCTCTGAACGTGTATGTAAATATTAATTATAAAAAATGGCTGAAAATTCCTACACATGTTAATTTACATATATTTATTAAAAAATACATAAAATCACTATAATAATTCACGATAGTGTCAGATTATTTACTTTTTTACCGAGCGAGGGACAGACCGACCAACATATTGTTTAATATGAGTGTATTTGAACCAGTTTCAATTTATGTGTAAGGATAACATCGAAGGCTCGTGTTCGCTCTCTTTATTTCACTCGCTGCCAAAATATTTAATAACTTGTCTCAATTGAAGTTTTATACAGCAGGTGATACTATAATATAAGGTGAAATCAACAAGGAGACATAAAATAATCCTTTGTTATTAATTTAAATAAAGTTTAGTTGTATATTTATCATCATCATCATCAGCCTATCAGAGCCCACTGCTGAGCCTCTTCTCACATGGAGAAGATTTGAGCATTAATCACCACGCGTGTTCAAGACGGGTTGGTGATTTCATACTTATAATTTGATAGTATAAGTCTAGGTTTCCTTACGATCTTTTCCTTCATCAGTCAGTGGCGTCTAAATACTCTTATAAAGTACATATGACTCGGAAAAATCACATTGGTACTTGCCAGGTTTCGAACCCGCATCCTCGTTATTCATATGTTGAGGATATTTCAACTAAAATAAAGCCTTCTTATCCTTCTATCCCCCGAGTGCGGTCGAGGTTCAATAACTCCGTAGATATTGTTTTTCTTTGAATTTAGTTTCTCGCCGGAGTCATTTGTGCATTGTCTTCATTTCAATACCCGAATATCCGGCAAACTTTATCATTCACTTGAGTGGCTATGAATGTAAAATGTGCAGTCTTATTTCCTGGTAATAAGGTCTACTTTTGTTTAATAAATGTTTTCTGGCCGCGTGGGTAGTTTGCTAATAGCCACAGCATCTTTGTTACTGTAAGAACTAACGGTAGATTCGGTCGAGAAGGCTTCGTTTGTGAGTATTGAGCGGCGAGGTGGTAATATGCTGACCTTAAATCATGTTGAGGTGTACGTTGAAAGTATCCCGACAACTGGCTCACTATAGCATACCTTTTGTGACGTTTGGTAAAGTTTGAAATTAAATTAAGTGTCTTTCATATATATACATATGTATGATTTTCTGTTTTTCTTTATTCCCTTTTATTAAAGGCCTATTTGCATAATTTATTACTGTCCAAATTATTATTAGTTTTAAGTCGCTTCTTTGTAAAACGTTATCTTCTATCGCCTGTATAATTCGTTACAAAAACCATGTAAAACCAAATATACGTATAATATTTTCTCTCTGGCCAATACAAATGGTTTTCGCAGTATATTTTAACCATTATATTATAAACGGTAGGTATTTAATATCAATAATCGTTTCACCTTTGACCTTCCGTGTATTCGATACTCGTTAGAGCGCACAGTGAAAGCGACCGCGCCCTTTCTCGGAAGCTGCGAGAGATCTGCTCTCCTGAATCACCTCAGAGTCTATCGTTACTGACATATTAAAAAACTCTTTAAATAATATAACATACATATATAATAAAATATATTAATTAATATATTATGGTTGATTGATGTAAGAAAATTGTTTGATATTTAAAATTTAATTTTAATACAGTATATATGTACATATATCGTAAAAAAGAAGGGTCAATAAATTCATATTTTAATAAAGAAATACATTATAAATAAGATTATTTTTATCAGAAGCCTTGTATAGTATTAGTTTTCGTATAAGATGGACTTTGAAGTGCATCTTACAATGACGCAAAAAAACACAAAGCAACATCACAAAACATGAAAAAGCCTCTTTGTATGATATATAATAATATTTTTTATTATACATATAAATAAATAAACTAAAAGCATGAAGAACTAGGAACTAATAGACGTAGACCATCCGTAGCTAGACCTCTACGACGTAGACGTAGACAAATACGTAGACAAGGTCTACGAATGTACGATCTAGCTTTTCTATGATGCTAAATTATTATGATACATTTTAGTGTTGTATAACTAGAGTAAGGCTTTGACGGAATGAACATCATAGACTAGTATATAAATGCGACTTTGCCTATCATTCTAACATAATTAATTGAAGAATCAAATCATTATTAATATTGATACATTTAAAGCTAATAATTGTTAAATAATTCCAATATTACTATACACTGTTGCAATAAATTTGTTAACAGATATATATGTTGACAGATGTATATATATGTATAAAATATCTAAATCCACTTCTATATCAGATCAGAAGTGTTTAAAAAAGTCATGGGATATATTTTGGAGGTTTCAATATAAATATTTTAGTTATTTATATATTTTCCATTTCAATAAAGCATAGTTCTGTTAGAATCACATAAAGGTAATCTCTTCTGATAACATAATGACTTTAAATAATCACAGAGATATTAAAATAAGAGGCCCGGGGTCGATGACCTCGGATGAACATTAAAAATATATTATAGCTTTGTTAAGAACCTCTTCACATATCATCATGATTTACATGAGATTTATATAATATTTATATGGAGATGAGAGTTTATAGAATGTACGGAATAAGGCTTGATGTTAGGATACGCTTGGACAGAGAGGAATATATATATATTAGAAACTAGTTTATATAGAGGGAGATAAGAGGGTCGATTGATGAAAATGTTAAAGTAAGAATAGATTAAATGAAACTAATATTTTTAGGATTTTACTTCGCGTTTTATTTTTGATTATTAAACTACATACTCCCGACGTTCGGGAATCCTAAAAACATTAGTTTCATCTAAAAGAGTACTCGCGAAAATCTTAGATCTCATTATAAGAAGAGTTTTCCACTATTACGAAGCCATAGAGCCTTAGCAGGACCTCGCGTATTTTTGATTACCATAGTAAAGATGTTTCCTTTGATATGTCAAATAAAACAAACCTTCAGTGTTATAAATCTATATTTCAGTTGGACTGAACCTTAAATACAGTTGTAAAGTGTATTTACGAGCGATCCCATCTATACAACCTCGTAAACAGTCGGCTGGACAGTTTTTTTTTATTTTTTAGAAGTTTTGAAACACGAAGAAGGTTTTATGTTATTACGTAATTATTATTTTTAGATGTTCATGATGAGAAGTCAGGAATGCAGGTGAAGGAGTTAAATGTAATAGGAGATTGACTTATTCTTTTATTAGTTTTATTATTATAGAGAAGAGAAGATGAGAGTGAATGAGAAAAATAAAGAAAAACTCCTCTTTATATATTTATTTATATTCTTTGTTTTTGTAATATTAAATTTAGAGCCTTTTTAAGACTATGTCAAGTTTTATGTTATCTGTGCTGTGTTTTTTGTTCATCACTAAACGAAACTAATTGTTTTATTGTATTGTATAAATATTTATTGTATAAATACACAAAATCGGCCTCTGGAAACTATCTTGTATCTTATATGATTTATGTATGTTTGAGATTTTTAAATCTAAGTTAACACGAAAAGGTTTTACTTCAGTGTGACTTACTAACTTACTCAACATTATTTTTATTCAATGACTACATATATATTAATTTAAGGAAGGAATTTTGTACAAATTTCTACTAATTTGATTAGGTTTTATTTTTTGTTAAAGAATATTTGCAAATTTAATACGAGGTCCAAGTTATCATTTTCAGGATATATTTTTTAAAAATAAGTTAATATAAGTACTTATTAGTTTTAGATTTCCACTTTATCTATTGCATTTGTCTTAACGATAAGTGTTGATCAATTTTTTATATTTCATTATTTCCTGTGTGTCTTGAAGGGAGAGTCCGGTTTTCATCTACAATAAGTCTATATAAAGTAGTTCTTGTCTTCATGTAGTTATCAATTAACTACGTAATAATAATACGTGCTCCGTATTGTATAATTCCTTCCGTGTACTGGAGTTCAATAATCCAAGGACCATTGGAATCTATGTAGCGTCCGCAAAAAAATATTATTGGTTTGTTAAAATATCTTAGTTTCTCTGTGGGATTATTGACTTATATTTCTTCTTTGTCGATTTCTAAGATGATTAGGCGGGTAATAAACTTTACGTACACTTTTAATGGTAAAAAAAAAAACTGCAAATAACGTTGTCCAGCAAATAAAGAATATACAAAAATATGCAATCATACACTTTACTGAGAATTTGATATCCTTTAGTTCAAAGTACTATTTAGTTGCCACTTTATTATTTTCTTGTAGGAGATTTTAATATTATTTCATTCGTATATTTTTTTCTGCTGACGCTGCCGTCTCCGCAGCACTGGGCGTGTTCTGCTGCAGCATCCCAAAAGGAGAATTATAACTTAATCTGTTATATAACAAGCCACTAGTTACGGCTCGCGAATGAACGACTGAACTCTCCTCTACTGTACTTACAATTTATCACGAAACAAGCGGTTTTTCATTATATCTGACTATAATTATTTACATGTTCACAGTCTTTAAACATTTAAATTTATCACTCATCATAAAAACAAAACATATAAAGTTATTTTATATGTTGAACGTTGTTAAAAAGCGAAGCGTACAAAGAAAACCTAAGGCCTATTCAGGTTGATGGCCAAAAAAGGCCTAAGTCGTCAAAAACTCATAAAAGAATTCGCTGCAGGAGTGCGGCGGGGTGAGGGGTGAGGGGCAGGGCTGCCAAAAATCTAGTCAGACGGGCTTGTATAGTGCAATGTACTGTGAGCCTCGAGCAGGACAATACATGCGTGGAGGTTATATGGGATAAAAGATATTTCAGATACAAATATTGTTAGTTATAAGCATGGCTATTAAAACGTTATGTCCTTATTGGAAAGTTGCTAAATTTCGAGGTTCCCAAATCGTTGTGATATTTGCGAAGGCTTAAACAAATATTTGTAAAGCGGATGCCACACTTTTATTGGTGCCCCGGTAGTTCAATAAGCACTTCAGAATATATATACCTACTTAATATATTACATATAAGATATTATATAAAAAAGAATTGACAATAATTTAACAATTTTTAATTTGAAGCCATACATAATTTCATTAGTTTTCTTTGACTTTTCAAATTGTCTTCATGTATGCACCATCCACTAATTGTACTTTATATTTAAAATGTATGTTTTAATTAATTTATTTGTCTATTCTTAGTATTCAGTTTATATTATGTATGTATTATTCCAATACTATTGTTTTGTACATAGGTGATTGACCTAACGTTACACGATGCAATGAAATCACAGTTTTTGTGTAGATCAACAACCTTTACTTGTTGGATTGAGGAAGGTCAAATATTCAAACAAATACATGAACAGTTTAAACCTACTTCTAAAGTAAATATTTGAACTGCACATATTTGAACAATATGGAGCCCTAAAAACAAATGTTTGTGTTTTAAAGTAGCAAAACCCGAATATACCGTTTCAAATGGAAAAGTGTCAAATTTGCGAAAATTTTCCATGAAGTATACAGATGGATATTTCGACTCGGTAAGCAAAAACTACTGAATAAGTTTTTATAAAGTTTTTCCAGTAATGTAGCTTAGATATCAGAATAACATATATTATATGATTTATCATGACATTTGGAATAGGATAACTGCACATACTGCACAGTAGTATTAATGTATGAAGTCACGTAACATAGATGACAGGTGGCGCTGGCAGTTTGATTACAATACCTGGTTAAGTAGTTTCTAAGCACTCTTTATATATTTTTCTGTGCAACCAATGCCTTAAAACAAATTATCTTAAGACTATAAGACTTACAGCCTCCACGTGAAACGACTTTAAATATCATGAAATATTTCAACCATAAAGTTATTGTTATCTGTTTAATATTTTATATTTTTTCACAAAAAAGTATCGCTAGGATTTTTAAGTACAGATTTGACGATAAAGTTACTATTGAATTCTGAGCTGCCGTTTGGAAAATACAAAAATACAGACATACATACAAAAATATCGTATACATAATCAGTATGTATATAAGATTAAAGTATTATAGTTTCTAAAAAAAACCATGAAGTAGCCTACCATCAACGAGTTAAGTCTCTGAAATGAAATTTAAATGTATAAGAATATAGTTCGTTCGACTCCACAGCACTCGTGTTCGTTAGTTAGATAGTCGTACGGTGAGAGTAGGTGCATCTAAAAAGCGCAACTCGATCGGGAGGCTGCGACCGACGAATAATACAGTCGAAACAACCGCGGCCGACGACCGGCCAGCGACCTCCTGCACTAGCGAAGGTGACTTTATTAATGAACTTATTCATATTGATGCTACGTGAATCATCTTTACATGTCCTATACAATATACATATAGAACTACATCCCACTGCCGTCAATACAGGATCTATGATACATTTATTAGTGTGGAAATTCTAATGTAATTAAAAAAACTTTGTCATCTATTAGAAAAACATTAAGTTTTAATGGTGTTAAAATTTCAGTACAAAAAAATGTGTTTATCAGATTTAACTAATATTATTTACTAATTAACGTTTTACATACGTTTTAATTGCTTCTAAGCCAACCAAATTACAGTAGGCGAGACGAGTCCTTTGTGTAATTAAAAGACACTTACGTTTTTACCAGTACAAAGATGTTTAATATAGTTATAAACAATCTATCTTTTAAGGAAGTCATTTGTTTTGTATGTGTTTGTGATCGTGGGCGAACTAGAACCTTCTCGTCGCGTCGGGTTCATTATTTGTATCTTTTATCTTAATATTTTGATACTTACTTTTATATAAATATGATTTCTTTTTTGTCTTCTGAATTATTGCCTTTTTTATATTTAACTAGTTTTAGCCCGCGACTTCGTCCGCGTTAGTTTGGTCAAGAGTGATATATGTAGGTATAGCTGACCAGGCGAACTCTATTCCGTCTTAGAGGCCATAAATAATCAGGTTTTTACTGTTTCAATCAAACAGAATGATTGACATATTAGTTAGTTGTCAAATCTAATGTCAAAAAAAAACGTTTGTATGGGAAATAGAAAAGAGCTGTTTTTAGGGTTTTCCCCGCAATTATTGCAATTTTTCTCACCTTTTAAACCTTCCCTGGACTTCCAGGAGTATTTCAAGACTTAAAATTAGCCAAATCGGTTCAGCCGTTCTCGAGTTTTAACGAGACTAAGGAACAGCAATCCATTTTTATATATATAGAAGATACATACAGTCAAAAATATGTTATTCGCTAAAAGTCATTTCTTGAATAGAAGCTATAAGAGATTAAATTATAAAGAGCCTTAAATGGATTTACCGTGCGGGTGTTGGGTCAGGCAGAGGTTCTATGTTACCAAATTTGAAAAAAACCTACTAGGGCTGCTTCGAAGTACGTTTCAAAAATGAATTGATATTAGTTCTGGACAGGCTTAAGTCTTTTAGTAGGCTGTAGAGAAATTTAGCTGTTTTACCTTTCACTCCCACTTCTTCTTCTTCTTCCTGTCAATTTTCCAGTTTTTGCCAGGGTCTGCCTTATATGTTGTAATTAGTTTTGGCTAATAGTTTTTACGATTGACATCAACCCTCTTTGGGAATTATCCGCTCCCACTTCTACTGGGTACAAATAAACGACGAATCTATTCTGAGTGGTTTCGTGAATGAACTCGTAATACTTATTGACTTTGATGGCATACTCTTTGTCCTATCAGTTTCCTATTATCACATCTTATTTCCTATTATCATCTATTAGGTTTCTCTATTACCACAAAGCGCTTTAAATTTAGCGAATACATAAATACGTCTGGCTTGGAGGCTGACGCACAAATATTCTCTATATTTTTTTATTAAATATGTATTAATAATATTTATATTACCCAAAATTTTTTGCAAAAATTTGCAGAGTTAATTATAGATTTAATTTTTATAAAAATACAATATTTCCCTTTTTTTGCGCTTCTTTAGTTGAAACAAACAACAAAATCTATTTTTAGATTGTATAAATGTGAATGGACGAATAAAGACGTGCTTTATTATTGTTTTGCTAATAATAATAATATATATCCTTTTATAGAATAGAGTTTAATACAAAAGTACCTTTTATTTTTTTTATTTTTTGTTAAAACATTGAACATTTTACCATAAAGCGATTTATTGATCAATAGATTAGAGGTCATTATGAAATCTCAAAATATTGTATTCAAATGTTTTTTTATTAAATTGAGGTTAATATAATTATAAAGTACTAGAAGACCTGGCGAACTTCGTATCGCCCTATAATCAAGAAGTATCTATAACGTTTTTTTATTTATATTTTTGGAGTTTATCTGTAAGCCATAAATCTCCGTGTTTTGAAGTGTGACAGAATGATTGACATATTAGTTAGTTGTCAAATCTAATGTCAAAAAAAACGTTTGTATGGGAAATATAAAAGGGCTGTTTTTATGGTTTTCCCAGTAAATAATATTTTTTTTCAGCTTTTATACCTTCCCTGAACCTCCACGAACATTTCAAGACTAAGATAAGATAAATCCGTTCAGCTGTTCTCGAGTTTTAGCGAGACTAAGGAACAGCAATCCATTTTTATATATATAGAAGATAACATTCATTACATTCTTATATTGGAAGATCGAAAATTAACACAATATTTTATAATATAGTGAGATATTAATACATATAAATATATATTGAGATTTAAGTTAGCCAAGACTTTGCTGTACAAATGGTATTGAAATTCAAATCTACTTTAAATTTTGGGACTCAATTTAAGTAACTATTTTCGACAGTTTAATTTGCATGAGTACTACTTCAATGTTTATCATTAATATTATCGAAATAATATTTGTTATTGCAGTTGAAGTCCCCGGACGACACAGGAGAAGCGGGGACCCCGCCGGCGAACGGCTCCATCTTCACCATGACCCTCAAAAACAATCACCTCATTGTGGAAACTGAGGAGAGAAATGTAATGTGATGCCATATCTAATATAAGTAAAGATTGTATAAAACTATTATTAATTTAACCCTTTACTATTTTACAGGACATCACCAAGAACGGTCGAGAAACCAAGATGAAGTATTCCCCTGATAACGACGGTATATTCGTCGTTGAGGTACAACAATCAGCTGGATATAGACCCATCAAATCACATGTATCTTCTCCACACCATGACCCTCAAATATCCACAAATCAGGCGTTGATTCATCGCGTACCAGAAGAACTGGACAGGAAGATTATAATGGAAGAGGACAGTGAAAGAAGCAGCGAAAAGTTCGAAAAGAGAGCGCTCGCGTTATCCAGTACGGGACTGTCGATATCTGATCTCAGTATGTCCTCGATCGGTTCCCATAACGTTAGTTACTCATACGGCAGTCAAATGGGATACGATCAGGGCCCATTTGGATACCCAGTGTACGCTGGATACGAAACCTCCAAAGACGACCTCGGGGATGCGATAGTCCACGACAGTTCACAGGAACCACTCATCGGAAAGACTCCGACCGATCCGGACAAACCTGTCGTGACCGCAGCGATATTTAAACAAGACTCCATCATAGGGAGCGACGCATTACAGGGCCCGGGATACTGCATCGAAGGGTCCACGGACGGACCTTTATTATCAGATGTTCAAGCACGAGAGGTGAGCCTGTTGAAACTGCACGATCAGAAGGAAAAGAAATTAGAAAACGGTGTTGCTGTGCCCATGATGGAAAACATGGAGAAGCCATCGTTCAGTAGAGCTGATAGTCTACCATCCAGTGCACAAGATGAATCAAAAATATCTAAAATGGAGCCTATTTACGAGGACGCTCACAAGGAGGCTTGGAAAGGCAAGCGGGGTTCGTTACCAACTATCAAAACTAATATCTTAGAGTCCATTCAGGCTGGATCAAAGTTTGAGAAGCTCACTAATGAGATATCTCCTGGTGAATGTAGTTTTGATGCTCCTCCCATGATCACCATCACAGAGGAAGCTGAAGCGAAGTCTGATACTACCAGTTAATTTAATTTATTTATATTGTATATAGAATGTTACTATGTGATCGAAGAATTCGAAGGTATTCTGTACTAGCTGATGTGCTATCAGAAATTGTATGTCATATTATAAGTGAAAAGTGAAGGATTTTATATTTTGTTTGTATTTAATACGTGCGGCCCTCGTGGCGTCACACTTAGTATAAATAAAAATTATGACTAGTTAGCTTGCTCTAAGCTTCTGATACATATTTTTGTTGGTTTGTCTGTTCGTCTATACATTGTTACTATTACATAGATAGTCTTATTGTCAATGTGTAATAAGTTAACAACAAAGTAAAGTAATATTTCCTCTAAGAATTTTATATATGTTTTTCGGTTATAAGAAGTTTTCTATTATTTCAGTTATGCCTGTAACTGTAAGTACGTGTAAATGAATTTATTTCGGCAAATTGTCAATGTTCCGTATCTCATAAGTAGATGTAGCTCGTATAAACAATTATTATGTAGACGTGACCCACGTAGTAAGATTATTTTAATTTTATTATGAACATAAAACAATTACTGTTTAATTTTAGTAAATTTTTACTTGGTAACGATATGTTTTTATAGTCATTTTTCTTCATACAAAACAATTGCTCATCAAAAAAAATTGGATTTTATATTCATTTGAAAAGAATATTGTTTTGCTCAATCATATTTAATGTTCAAATACATATTTAAACATTTTTAAATATTTGAGATGTATTCTTACTACAAATTAGCATGATCAAACTACATTCCAGTCTTCTAATCGTAAATCTTCCCATGTCATAGTGTTAACGTTGGTTTTAAAGTTACTAACTGAACACGCTACGTATGTAGTGTGACGTACCAGCATACACTTATAGTTAGTGTACAGATGTCGACTAGAAAATGATTCTGTTTTAATTTTAGTCGTATGGAAATGTTAAATATTAAGTTAGTTGTAAGGTAGATAACTTGTGGTAAATAATAAATAACACCAAACACAGTTGAAGAGTAACTAACATAGTTGACAGATGTAATGATTTTTAAACGACGCTTCTCTTTCCGATGATTGTGTATTTTTGTTTTTTTATGAAGATCATATTGTAATGTAATCAAATTGACCTCGATCAAGTTAAATTTGTTATTATAGGTCTCATTTGTGTTCCAATATTTAATGAAAGTTTATATTTATCAATAAAAGTAAATATTATATTTATCATTTAACTTTGTATTAAGTTCTATTTAAAGCTGTTTTTATTTTATTATAAATATTTTATTTTAATTGTAATGTATTATTATTTCGTAGGCTATATTTTTTTATTATTAGTGCCGTCCTAAATTTAACGAATATTGTGCCAAGCAAAATTGAATTCTATCTCGTTGGATTAAGTGCTATTTATTCTATTGTAAATGTGAAATCAAGAATATTAGATTATAATGATGAAATATATAAATTATTATTTTATTTTGCGTTTTTTTTTCTCATTTCCAATTATTTGGTTTTCGACTAAATTAATTTGAAAAATATCTGAGGTTTTTTCTGAGTCCCTTGTGTGAAAAAAGTTAATAAAAAAGAGGATGTTTTATTATATCTTTTGTTTTTTATAGAGATTATAGTTCACCAATCACCATAATCCCCAAAGACCATGCCATCGAGGTCAATAAGTGTGACAAGCTCACTAACAAACTAACTCGAAATAGGTTGCAGTAGAAGATGGACTATGAGTACCTACCATATACCAGCTAAATCACTCTACAACCTACAAAAAAACTTGGGGCTGTCCTGAAATATATCAATTCATTCTTGGAACTTACTTTAAAGTCAGCTCTAGTAGGTTCGTTTCAAATTTGGTTAGGTAGAGAGAGGAGCTTGGACGGTTGAGATGAGCGTTTAATGCGTGTTAGTTAAGGGGCCCCTTAAACCTACACTTGGGTCGCAAGTCCCAGGCACTGTTGAGGCTCCTCTCCCTGCAACGCGATGGACCCGGCGCCCGCACGGTGAATACATTGAAAGATGAGAGGTTTCGTCTTTCCAATGCACCAGATACAAATATTCTAAGACGGTTCCGACAATGCCGAGGTAAATAAAAAATGTTAATAACAACGTACATATTTTGTGAAAGTTCAGAAATATTATTTATTTTAACTACATATGTATCTTATGTAGATAAAATAATATGAATATGGTATGAATATTTCAGGTACAAAATATAAAACAGAAACTCACATTATGCATTCGAAATACCTACTTAATTTATTTATCTGAAATAATTCAAAAAAATATTTTGAATTTAAATTAAATATTTTAAACTATTAAATCATTTAAATAAGAAGAAAAATAAATAAATAAATTGTTTTGAATATACTTTGTTTTTTAATTATTTTTTTTACTATTTTGATTTGTATTTCAGTAAAGTAATAAATAGTATCCTTGCCCTCTGTACAGTTTTACAAAACATTTTATATTTAACGAAATTGTAAAAATTTCTTCAATACTTTTAAATTGTATGAATTTTGGTTTCGCTCAAAATTTTAAACAAATAATGTAACAATTTCCTCCTATTTAATTCAAAATTTTAAATTGGTTATCCAAATATTTTTTTCTCTTTAATCTCATGTGCGTATAATTTTTCTAAAGTTAGTCGTATTTTCTGCCGTTTTGTAAGTCATACCGAAAAGGTGAATACTTTAGGTGACTATACTTAGAGTGAAGATAGTACCAGCAATAGTATAAGTATATATTCTGGACCTATTTTCTGTTTCATATTTTGAATGGTGCCCTCTACTTGGCGATTGAGAATTATTTTATTGTCTATTTCTATTAGCGCCATCTATGGGGTGGTGTTAAAATTACTAAAGTTTTTACAAACTAGTAAGGGGATGGTTCAAGGACATAGTAAAATCTGTGAAATAATAGTAAGAGAATATTTACACAGATGGCATCCTAATGACTTCGTTATGTATTACATAATTTCTGGTTTACTATAATAAGTTTAAAGTAATATATAAAACAATGATAATACTAATTGTGTTAAAGATAATAAACTTAATACTAGAAATAAACAATATTTTAGAAAAAAAATGTAACTTAAATCGGTAGGTGTGTTAATTTGTTTTATAACTTTAAGGAAAACTAATTAAAAGACCCACTAAAGCAGGATGAAAAATTGCCATAGTACAAATTTCAGAGCGCGAAATTGTATCTTACAACTTCGACAACCATTTCAAAGACATCAAATACGGAAACGAACAGATCACAGCGAGGAATCTGGCCGCATACAACTTTAACGACGATACGACAATAAAACAGGGGCTTGAGAACCCAAAAAAAAATTACCATCCAAATAAACATAAAGGCGTCCTCAACTACCCTCATCTCTATTGATTCACTGCAGATAATTGAGTACACGCGTGTCACCCCCCCAGCCCCTCGCAGCCCCCGGCCGACCCCCTACCCCCAGAGCCTTCCACACGTCGCACCTCATTTGATTACAACGGAAAAAGCTACGAAAAATCGGTAAATGCAGTAATCGCGTCACTATAGCAACCGATATTAACGGGGGATAGGGTGACCATGGGACGGGAGCACGGGCAGCGAGCTCTGTGAGGGGTTATAATGATTAAATAGTTTAGTATAATGATACTTATATATGTGACTTTTGATGGAGATTCATTAAAATATAATTAGAGATCATATCAATTAATCTTCTAGTATCAAAGGAAAAACATATTCAGATTCTTTTGACGATGTATGTATTGAAGTTCTACAGGTAGTTTCTAAAGCTCGGCATACTAGTTGTTTAATTCAAGTCCTGTTTCATTACCAAAATCCTTGTCACGTGACTCGCAACACATAAATAGATTCCTCGCATTATACATCCGAGCCCCGCCGCCCTCATTTTTGTGCTAAAAAGCCTAAACCACCCCGTCCCAGTTTAAACAACCCCCTCATGCAGATTAGCTAAAACTACGCAATTTTTACCCCACGTCGGGAGGACCTTTTTTCTCTTTCCCCCCTTTCTAACTACCGAAATGTGGGTAGCGAGGGAAAAGTTTACGTTTTAAATATGTCCGCCATTAAAACGGCTAGGACACAAATCATTGGACCGTGCTCATTATAACGTGTCCGTGATTTAATAATTGTAGTCTATACACGATGGATGGTACCAGTCTATAGAATGGAGACTTGAGACTTGACTGTGGCAGTCTGAGACCATGTCCCAGTTAACATGAATCATAATTAATACATACTGGTCAAATTGTACTTTGTATTCTATAATATTTAAATGGTAAGTCATCACAAGAGTGTTATATAAGGTTTCTTTATTGTGAGCGGAGTCCCGGGCAGAAGGTAGTATAGCATAATGTTACGTAACGGTATCGGCCGGTCAGGTTATCATTAACCGATTTATTTATTAGTTGCCCTGAACCCTCTAATTCCTTCAGGAGTGTTCTACGCGTTTTATTCCTAAAGCGTTTTTAGATAGGGGTCGACTTGGATAACAGTTGGGCGTGAGGTAAAGGAGGCAGCGAGTATCAGCTTAAAATACATGATTTATATTTTATTATAAAATACTTGCAAAAATCGGATATAAACAGTAATCTTCATATATATCCTAACCGATATTCGTCATTTCATTCAAGTTTATTTAAACGTTTTTAAAATATCGTGGGAAGTTTCTTCAATTGCAAATCAAGGAAATTGCACTGATAATAAGACGACTTTTTTTCTGAACATTTAAATGTACTTTTGAAATAACTGTCAGTTGTTTAGACATAGCTACATATGACGTATTAATTATACAAATATAATATTTGAGTTACTTAATTGTATTGATAGATGCTAAGAATTGTATTATATAATTCGTTTGTAGGCGTTGAAAACGAAATATAATCCTTACCTTCCTGTTCAGAACAAAACTTTCACACAACAGACGGAGGTGTGTTAAGTCTTCTAATATATACGTACTATAGATATACATATATACTTATGTACCTTAGTTTCCAAATGCAAGCCAGTAAAATGTTAATGAGTTTTTCTTATTTACTCTATGATCTATATAAAATAAGTAATATTTTTAAATTTATTAGTCATAATCATTACGAGTTCAAGATAGTACCTAAAACATAACGAAAATTTGTTTGTAATGTAATGTACAACTTTATTCAAATAATAATTATGTTGAAAACATTTTAAATGTACGTGATTAACAGGCATACAATAAGGGATACTATGACTAACCCCACCCACCTCCGCTGACCTCTCTCGACCTCTGTCAACCTTCCTCTTATGCCTTGCACCACACCCCGCGAGCCGACATGTCGGAGAGGATGTCACCCCGAGGGCTCGTTACAAACGGCTTTAATATATTTTTCTGGATTCCTCCACAACACGATCGCTCCTCAATAAACGACTCAAAGATTTATTGTCCTAACTTCAACCAGTAACCTGTTACACTTCAATACTGACTTATATGTATCAGGTTTGAAAATGTGTCAAATTCATGGCATCAATGTGTTATGATCGTGGTACAGTTCCTAACTGATGCAAGGAATCCTCTTAGTGTTAGTACAACATAGCCATTGTGTGTTACATGATATTTTAGTTGAAGGAACTAGTAGAATTTAATTAAATGTGAAATTAATCCATTTGCAAATTACCCGAGTTAGGTCCGTGATTATGCAAATAGATATACATGTAGGTTGGGGGACAAGGGGCTAACTTTTCACTTTAAAAGGGTTTTTTCGATGACCCCCGGAGGGAGGGGGTGTGTGTGGGGTCGGGCCGGGGGGAGGGTTGCGGTCACCCCGGACAAATACGTGAAAAGGACAGACTAATTTGATTTTATTTTGTATTATCTCCGTAATGATTTTTAGCGCAACTGAATCGAAGGTTCGCTTCCAGTGTATGTTACTGTTCTAACATCGCGTTATGATGAGTATATCCTGAATATTAGTAAAAGTCATAACAGACTTCGATACAAATGTATGGTGATATTAATACTTTTATAATATACTAGAAGACCCGGCGAACTTCGTATCGCCCTATAATCAAGAAATATCTATTACGTTTTTTTATTTATATTTTTGGAGTTTACCTATTAAAGCCATAAATCTTCGTGTTTTAAAGTACGACAGAATGATTGACATATTAGTTAGTTGTAAAATCTAATGTCAAAAAAAACGTTTGTATCAACAACTACTAATAAATTAAAAAAATTAATTAAAAAAACATTGTCCAGCGGACAAAATTGTGAATCTAAACCATTCCCAGATCCCCTTGAACACACACAAAAAATTTCATCAAAATCGGTCCAGTCGTTTGAGAGAAGTTCAGTGACATACACACTCATAGAAGAATTATATATATAAAGATTTGAAAAACCCTTTATATAGACCATAGGTCACTGAGGTTATTAATTACACAATCAGTAGCAGAATTGTTTAGTACGGCTTAACTCGCTTAAAACTTGGATTTATGTAAAATTAAGAGTAAAAATGAGATTTTTTCTAATACAACATACAAATTAAACTACGGTTATGCTATAGTTTCTAACTAAGGTTTACAAATGTATTCAGAATGAACAGAGTCACTGGAAACAAGTTAGCTTGGACTAAATTACGAAATGTGCGGTTAAATCTAATAATGTAGGTATGTTTTTAACCACAAGTATTACCAGTTTCTCGTGATATGTGTGTGTATGTCTTAATGTGTATCTGTTAATATAACAACTGGTCTGCGTTAATAAAGAAACAATATGCCAATAAGTTGTCTCATCTCGTAATACTGTATAATATTATTATGTTTCTGTTGAAATAATACTTAAATTATTATTAATCAACTGCTGTTAAATCAATAATTTTTATTTCAATGAAAACACAAGTTTCTTTCATTAAGACATTTCTGAGACGAGTTTATTAAAAACATATCATGTTTATTTAAACTGCCATATCAAACAGCTTCACAAAAGTGTAGTAGTCTTTATTCTTGCGAGTGATTCGCGAAATTAGAAAATAATAAAAAAGCATTGGTTTAAAGGACAAACTATGTAATGTGTTGTATGGTTGGGGTGAAAATAATGCCTGTGCCAGCGATACACCTGGCTCTCCAGCCCTTGAAGTCTCAACAGGGCATTAGAAACCTTTTGTGTATGAAGGCATCGGTCTGTTTCCCAGAACAGGCCCTGTAGGGCGACGCGAGGTCATCGTCCTAGGTACCCGAAATTCGAAAGCACTAAAAAACTTTTTCAAAATGGCTGCCAACCTGTTACACGTTACATTACTCTATGCCAGGGGTTTGAGACAGTTTTTAATGATTGCTAACTTTTGTTTTTTTTCGTTTCTCGTTTGTGTGGATTAGATTTTGTTTAAACGTCTTTTATATTATTGAGGTTTGTATGTTTATATACGTTTATTGATTAATATATTTTAATACTTTTGCAAAATGAAGATGCTATTATCTCTTAAGTCAATCTTCGTATCAGTCAACCTTTTTTGAAAGAACGTAAATTCTGTATCAAAATGTTCGATAGTTGAATCGATTTAAGATACTATAATAAAATCGATATTGTATGTGCAAATATATTTCCAAAGAAGTAACAATGTCCCAATTGATTTAAATGATACTTTTTATTGAGAAAAATGGAAAAGAAATAGGAAAAAAATGAATAATACACGTAAAATATTTTAAGATCTTCGTCCATACACAGTTTAAACTTATCAATTAAATATTTATTATAATTAAGTTAATCTGTGTTGTAATTTAAGAAGTTATTAAGCTGACTTATATTTGATGAAGAAACACAATTATTTTGCTCTAAACGAATTCATGACAACAATTTTGGACACTAATCATTACATCAAGGTTTGAATACGTATTATATGGAAAGGAATTCAATTCACACTATCATCAGAGCGACTTATAGATAGATATAAGAAGAATCGGCCAAGATTTTATCCAAAATATCTTCAATTCCTATGATTTTTGACCTATTATCTTGGAGCTTAACTGACAGATTTGTTCTCGTTAGAGCTAAGAAGAATTGTTATATTCTTATCTTCTTTAAGTTACTTACGGGTCACAGTCACATAAAATTTTAAACTAAATATAATAAAGTCATCATATACGAAAAAGACGAAAACTATAATAATAATGATAGTGTTATAAATAATTTTTTGAGACACCATGTTCACGATCTCTGACTGTACACCTTAGAACAAGTTGAATTTCACCAGGCACTCACACATACACACACACACACACACAGACACGTGTGTACATACATGTTCATACCGCGGGTCCGCTTCACACTTTGGTTGGGAATATTGGAACTGTATCAAATGTCAAACATAATAATATATAATTTAGTTATTAATTTTGAAGGCTTTATTATTATCATAATAGTCCTAGTTTTTTGCATCATTTTATTAATAGATGGAGTTTGAAGATGGTATATAGTTTAGTTCTACCTACATACAGACAGTTTGCTCGTATGTGTTAATATTATTTGGGGTACAATGATTGGGCCCGCGGGCTCGGTCCAGTTACCGGCGGTAGCTAGCAATTAGGATGACCTAAGATACACTAACTACGTACAAAATTATCACATGTATGTCTGTATGTACTCATATAAGTACGGTCTAATTAATATTTTAATATAATATACCGGTTGTTCGTGTGCAGCCAGCCTACAGCTCCCGGTGTGTGTCTGTTTTAAGTACGTTAGAAATTCAAATAACGGTGAGATCATAAAAATGTAAGTGCTATGTAATGTTTCATACCGAACACATTACGCTCCACCGAATATGAGATTCAGTTTAACGTGCTCATTAGATGCTAGCTTTCATTGTGTTTAGTAAAAAAATATTTTAAAATACTTCGAAACTTATTTTGACACCAATATTCGATGTTGCTAGTAATAAATTTAGTTATTCCGTGAACCTCGACGTCAATTTAATTCATAATAACGTTTATAAAATATAAAAATGTTGCCATATAACGATATCATGAAAAAACCCGCGGGCAGCCTGATAGCTGATAATATATAATTATACCCACCAATTTTTCTACGCACTTTCGCGATCGCGCGCACACACGCGCACGCGGCACGTGTACACATGTGACCGCACGCACACATGTCCACGACCAATAAATAGATTGAACTAAACGGTGAAATTTAAAAAAGGAACAAAACGAACGAATCGCATCGCCGCACACATGGACACGAATGCAGCCCAATCATTACGAGCGAGCGAGCGAAAAACGACTTTAATATTAAGAGAATAAGACTGGCGATGGACGGCGGGCTTCGATCTATAGAACTAGCGTGTTAACATATTATGCATGCGTGGGAATGATGAACACGCACACCGATGCTTCATTTTTGATTATAGGAATACCGAATTTTATGCGTGTGTGCGGCGTGAGGTGTGTGTGTGTGTGTGTTCAATGCATTCGTGGTGCGTGTGTGTTGTCGCCGAGTCCCTGTCTGTGTGGCAGGTCCCGCGCGTGTGTGTGTGATGTCCTCGTCCGTACGTCGTGTCCGTGCGTCTGTGTGCGCGTCTTTTTGTTTTTTTTCTCCGCCAGCGGTCGAGGCACACAGAGGACGTGAAAAAATAATTTTAACTGGCACAGTGCGGAGCGTGTTTAATTTTTGAGCTCTCCGTCCCGCGCGAAATGGGACGTCATTACTTTTTTAAATTACAAATGTCGTCGGTTTTGTATTTCCATTTTGTGTTTATTTTATTTCTGTATTAATAGTCATTGTTCGCTCGGGTATCTCTAGTTAAGTCGAGTCCGCGTCAGGCCGGTCATTATTGGTTGTGTTCGCAATTAGCTGAGTGTGTCTCCTCTAACGACGTGCTTCAGACACTACAATGCATTAAGATATACCTGAATGTACAACTTTAATATGATACGATTTAATTGCGTCAATGTTGCAAATATGTTGCCGCAAACAATAAAAATACATTACACATTAAAGACGAGATTTTTATTAACGATTACCTTCCTGATCAGTAGCAAAATAACATTCCTTAGGTATTATAAAGAATAAGTATATATCCATTCATTTATCATAACACCTTTCTAACGATATTAGTACTATACATGAATGAAGACACTATTCTCTTCTTACATCAATGAAAGCTACTCCATTCAGACGAAACACTGTTAAAGAGTTAGATACAAGATAATCATATACTTGACGATTACACATCTTAGATTCAAAACCAAATCACATTTTACTTTAAAAAAAATATTACAGTGACTTAAATTTGTTGGAATTATAAATGAAATATATAATTGTATATAAAAATATATATCAGATTATGTAAAAAAACATGTATTACATCATATTGTAGATCTAAGTAAATTAAACATTGGTTTCTGAACGTAAATTACCATAATACCTTCATAAATAACTATATCAAGTCTCCTTAGTTAATTATACAAAATAACCCACACCATAGAAAACAAACCACATGTAGCTAAATAAATGAAACTAATATTTTTCGGATGTACTACGCTACTTATAATAATATTTAAATGGATACTAAAATAATTATTAATATTTAAATATTAATAATTAAATGGATATTAATATTTAAATGGATACTAAAATCTTAGATCTCATCATGTAGTTGAATAATTTGAAATTCATTTATAACATAAAAAAAAAATTATAAATTAGTTCTTTCTTTTGTTAAGAAAACTGTATCGTATAGCGTGAATATATTAGTACTGAACGTATTAAACAACTTAAATAGTTGTATTATATAAGAAAGAGTATATTAATCCCTACTAATATTATAAATGCGAAAGTAACTCTGTCTGTCTGTCTGTCTGTCTGTTACGCTTTCACGGCTAAACCACTGAACTGATTTTAATGAAATTTGGTACAGAGATAGAATTAACCTTGAGAAAGAACATAGAATAGTTTTTATCTCAGACTTTTGAAAGGTTTTCTTGGAAACGCGATACAACCGAACTCCACGCGGGCGAAGCTGCGAGCGGAAAGCTAGTGTAATATAAATTAACCCATACTTAGGATATAAGTCGCTGAGTTATGTAAAAATAATTTATTTATTTATAAGGACAAAATATACACCATTTATAGGTTTTAAAATAAAGGTAATTACATTTTTAGCTAAGTGTTGTTTCAATTAAAAGTTATCACTTCATGGAAAAGGACAGTATTTATATTAACCTAACTCAACTTTTTTTTTAACACCTATTATAGGACCATATTTTATTCACTACCTACATACAATCATCTAATCTTTGAACAAGCTCTACATTTAGACGTAGAGTCTAGATGCTCTTGAATACAATAATTACTCTTTAAGAATGGGGCGAGGATCACAACAAAGAGACGAAGATGACATGTAGAGTGGCTTCTTCTTAAAAGTTCATGTCTTAAAAGATTCCGCAGTACTGACTATCAATCAGAGTCACTTATTGTGAGACATTTGATAACAGTTTAAATGTAAAGCTGTTTGGAAGATGGGTAATTATTTGAAATAGTTCTCAACTAATTACAGTATAAGTGTTAACTTGTATTATCGTTTTTTTTATTATAATTCCGTATTTATATGTATAAAGCTTATATCTTTGAATTCTAGTTTGTCTATAGCTTGTTTTATGCTATCTTATAGTTAGTTCATATTTAAATAAAACAAATTTCATGATTGTGACGTCATTTAAGCACAGATTAAATAAAATAACTGAAGTTACATATCTTTATATATAAAAGAAAGTCGTGTTAATTACACTATTTATAACTCAAGAACGACTGTAAGGGTTTGGATGAAAATTGATGAGGTGATAGCTTAGAACCAGGAGACATAAAATACTTTTCATCTGATTGAAAAAGAAAAAGAAAATAAGTTGATCAAATCCAAAATCTTCTTATCTATTGTCTTTATTGAGGAATAGAGTTCGCCCGGACGGCTATACACTCCTAATTCTGAAACTTACGCAGACGAAATCGCTGACAAAAATTAGTACTTTTTGTATGTTTATAATCTTCTGTATACTTGTATTATTTTAAGACACTATTTTATGGACAGAATATTTATTTTCACTGTATGATTATTATATATATATATATATATATATATATATATATATATATTTACTAAATTATATATATATATATATATATATATATTTACTAAATAGTATTGCTTTAATTAATATATATATATATATATATATATATATATATATATATATATATATATATATATATATATA
Source organism: Danaus chrysippus (assembly GCA_916720795.1). Classification (NCBI taxonomy): domain Eukaryota; kingdom Metazoa; phylum Arthropoda; class Insecta; order Lepidoptera; family Nymphalidae; genus Danaus; species Danaus chrysippus. The sequence goes on along the minus strand of CAKASE010000047.1, from coordinate 1,169,480 downwards.
TATATATATATATTACTAAATTATATATATATATATATATATATATATATATTTACTAAATAGTATTGCTTTAATATATATCTCTCTCGTCTTCCGTGTTAATGGATATGTTAAATTTAATATTCCTTATAAAATAGTAATTTAAGATCGTTCGTGTGAACTGATTAAATCTTAAATATTATAAACAATGAACAGAGAAGAAAACATCAAAATACTTGTAAAAATTATGTGATAAATGTTTAAATATTTTTTGGGTCACAAAATTATAAGATGTTCGGCCGTCGGCGAAAATAAAACTACAGTTTTTTTATTTTAATTGTAGTTATCTTATATTTTTTTTGCTATACAAGTAAATAGATTTTAATATCTTTTATATTTAGGCAATGGAATATATATTTTTAATAATAATTTATATTTTTTTGTAATTACTTTAGAATTAAGTAATAAGATGTTGTTATATACAAGATTTTGTTCCAACTCTCGTATAAGAACTGAAAAACTTCTATAATGTTTTAAGAAAATGATTTGATTAAAAATCAAAACTCAAGATTTTTTTATTGTTATACATAATATATGAGACGAAGTCATTAAGTCGATGGTGGAGGCCTATGTCTAGCAGTGGACCTTACATGGCTGAAGTGATGATGATGAGACGAAGTAAGATTTCTGATAAGAATCATTTCCTAATTATAATTAATGTTCTTACAAGAATATTGTAGAAAACTAAACAGTGATGAAATCGTTCTATTCCATAAAATAATGGAATACGTGCATTAACAGACGTAATTATCATTAACTACTATGAAAGGTATCTAAAAATGTGACTTGATCAGTTGTAACTAGTTGTATCATGAAGTCGTCGTATAAGTAAATGTACTTATTATTATACAAGCTATATTAAATAAGATGTAATAATTATTAAATTAAAATACTAATAAATAATGTTTAATGAATGTACTAGAAGTACGCAAAAGTAGTTTAAGTTTAGAAGATATTATGTTTTAAAGATGTGAAATTAATTTAACATATCGAAATTAGATTTGGTTCCTTATATCGATGAATAACTATTTATTTAAAATCCACTAAGTGCTCATATTTTCAAACATCTATATATTCTTAGATTGTATGTTCTTTAATATTTTCCCAAAGAGGGTTGATGTCAGGCAGGCGGCGGATCGTGAAAACAATTAGCCAAAACTATTCACAACATGTAAGGCAGATCCTGAATAAAGCTTTGAAACTGCCAGGTAGAAGAAAAAGATGTTTAATATACTAAATAGAACAAGTCAGTAATAAAGGTAGAATATATAATATATAATAAAGAAAATAACTAATGTAGCATTACAAGTGAGTATGTTGAGTGGTCTTAGTAGAGAGTCTTGTAACTGTCAACTTAACCGAAACATTTCTTTATTAGGTATTGTTTATGTAAAATAACCATAATAATTATATAATAATATACATATTATTTAAATGGTTACTGGTTTATGAGTATATAATGTATGAAATTAATGAATTAGTATCAAGAGGATTTTAATACAGATAGATTTAAAAGACTTGATTATAGTGATGACTTATTAAAAATTATCTACATATCGTCGGGGCTAGTGGAAATCCGCGTAACTACCATTGGATAATTATTTAGCGTGTAATTTGTTACTAATTGTGAAAAAAATTACTTAAAAGTCGTTAATTTAGAAAATATTTGAGATTTAACTTTGTTCTCATAATAATCTGCTTCCAATGTAGATACGCGAAATTATTCAATGCTAGTTATGCGGATTTGCATTATCCCCGACGATATGTCATAATATAAAAAAATCATCATATTACTTCTAATAAATGAATTTGTCTGTTCGTATCTATATTTTTACACAGGTAAGGCCAGGTTTAATCCCTGTATAGCTCGAGTGAGCTCAATGCACACTGTAATAAAATTCTTTCCATAGTATTTCCCTATCGCAAACTCGCTTAAGAATGTAGTGGAGCGTGGATGTGTGCCGTCGATACGTGCATATGTGTGTGTGTGTGTACTATCACATTACCAGAGTACAGCTAGGAAGTTAGCAACTTAGTTCAGTTATTGCATCAGATAAAACGAAAATTGGTCCTTGAAAACAAGTCCCTAGCAAAAAAAAACTTCGGGAATACTCTAAAAGATTATAATAGTCGAGTCTGAATCTTTTTTGGGGGTCCTCATAGAATTGTAGTGTAATTTTGAAATGAATTATCTTAACTTTAACAAGATATAGAAGATATTTGAAAATCTTATAAGAACGTAATCCTTCGATTGGTTCCGTACAGTGTAGTGTAGCGGGAACTTCTCCTGCTGACTGTCTCCGTGTCGCGCGTGTGTGTGTGTGTGTGCTGTCTGTGTGCTGTGTGCTGTGTGTGTGTGTACTAGACGCAGCCTAGACGCGCTGACCTACTGCCCGGAGACCTTACTTTTCTTATGTTATTATTTCGTCTCCCTCGCACCCGCGGCTGTCTATCGCCGTCCCCCTCGTGCGTGGCTCATAGGAAGCGGTTAGTTGCAAGGTCACGGCTATGGGAAATAGTTTTATGGGGGACGGGTCGGCCGCTCGGGATTAGTTCGCGGTTTGTTGAGCTTTTAAGGTTTTAGGAGTTCGATGACGACTGTGGAGATGGCTGTGTGTGTGTGTGTGTGTGGAAATGGGTAAGGTGTCACGATAGCTAGCGTCGTATTTGACGACCTCAGTGCGCCTTTTGATATTTCAACAACAATGATAGCCCGCCATTCCGTAGTTATGAAACTTCACAAAAAAGTGTAATAAGTCACATCCTCTTAAAAAGCTAAAATATTTTTATCATTACAAAGGCATAGACAGAGTTGGAAGCAAAATGAAGGAAACAAAGCACTAGGGCTTTGTTGCTGAGCTCTATAGTGGGTACGGAGGTCGACGCAAGTTGTTTAGCCACGCGAATGTACGTCTTATTATAATAGGATAGGACTTAGCGATTTGTACACAAAGGAAAATCGGCATTACCATTACAATATTTAAACAGAAAAATGTCTGGCTGGACGTGTACCGCGGGCCAGTGGAGGTATACAGCTCCAGACTCGCTAATATAATTGTAGCAGAGGGTATGCCAGCGATGTAAGGTACACTATCTATAGACACGCATCTCCCCCATACAGTGAGAGCACCCCTAACCCGCTACCCTACATCCACCCCTCGGAGACGAGGTCAAGAAGGGTCAATAGTTGTAGTCAAGTTCACGGAGACGTGTCCCGGATGACCCGGTTTAGATCTACGACATATTGAACGAGGGAAAAATATACTGACGTGTAATATGAAGATATATATTCAATAGATCGTATTGGAGGTATAAAAAGATATATTTGATTTGATTTACATGCTCTTGTATATAGATTTTCGTAGAATATAAACAAGAAATCAAAATGTTCATATATTTAATTCGTTTGTAATTTAATTCTCTGTAATAATTGACGTAAGTAGCAATATTTAGCAACAATTTTAGGTACGGGTGAACGAACTATGTATATTCATAAAAAATAAGCAAATCATCGAATGAAACAGTCCAAAACTCGATCCGAGGTAAGAGATCTGCGCCGGCGCATCTACTCGCCGATAATGACCGGGGTCAATGAACCGCGTTACATATTTAGAAAAAAATGTTTGCCAAACGTTGTACTGCAGTACATCGCACTTTACACTAGCGAGCCAGAATATCGTACACGGACGTACAGATGCATTACATGTGTGTACATAGAGTTAGTTGTTTGCTGTCGCGAAATAAGTTATTATTATGAACCTCCTACATATATAAAAACATACATATGGAAAACATTAAAAATTATATAAAATAACAAAAATAAGATTCGCATTCGTGTCTAGGATCTAAAAACCTTTCTTTATATAATATATTTTTATATATATACAAAACTTAACAAAAATTGATTAGTATAACAGAGTGTGCCAATATTTTGATCTGACTTCCACAGATCAAAGCTCCCGTAGAGACGTTCAGAAGCCTCACGCACACAGAGCGATGCATCTGTGTTGCATCTAGATTATTCACTACACTACATCGCGATGACGCCCAATCTTCGGCTAACGACCTCTCCACTAATGTTTAGGCCAATAAACAGACATATATTATATACTACATCATTATACACATCGAATGCCCGAAATAACACAACGACCGCACTACTGTCGACTGTCGAGTCACATTTGTTCAAATTATTCCTGTATATCCTATTTGTAAAGCTTTTTATTTTAATTAACAGAGTTATTATTGTCATTACTATAATAAACAAGTCGTGTTTTGTAGTTATATTTGATTTCCTCTCAGTAAAGACTGTTTCAATACACAGTTATTTCTCTAACGGTCGAATCTGAAGTGGAACGTTCAGAAATCACACATTTATATACAGCATCATATAATTTAGTATTTATCTTTAGAATATAAAACTGATTATATTATTTTAATTTAACTGTTATAAACGTTTAGTTTCTGCATTTAATTTTAAATCATAAAATTGTAACGTGAAGGGAAAATTTGATTTCCTTTTTAAGATTATTCAAAGATCGGTTGAATGTGGAATTTAACACAGTCAAAATTAATACGGAAAAGGCACAAAGATACATTAATATAGGAAATGCATTAAATTATTGAATATAATCATTACACACACTAGTATAACCTTGACACACACACACATATATGTATACGTCAATGTGTGAAGATTCCTCAAAATGTCAGTTGTCGGTTGTCAAACATAATGACATTTCTATTCTACTTATAATACAATTATATTAATATATGTATAAATACTTAATGTATGTATAAATGTAATAATATATTAAATCATTTTAAATGAGCAATAAGCCAGGTCTATCCGTCTGTTATCACGTAGACTGGATCCTGTCTGCTGATTTAATGTGTCGACGATTGGCTGAATAGTAATTTAGTTTTTTTTTGGCAACCGGAATTTATATTAGCTGGCAATACTTTACTGACAGCTATTTTTAACTTGTATATATGTTGGAGCATACAATTATATATTAAAGTCGGTTTTTTGTTTTATTTTTAAAGTTTATTGCAAGTTGCATTCAAATAACTATTGAAATAACAAACCAAAGATCAACGAACTCTACTAATTTGGGTTCGTTTAAAAATATTTACTAAATTCAAGTGAAAAACAGTTGTAATATAACATTTTAACACCATACCATATATATTAGAATGAATGAAATAAATAAATTTATTTAAACAAGTCTTAGTCTAGACTTGTTTAAACAAATAGGTTTCTTTAAACAAGTCTAAGTCTAGACTTGTTTTTTTAACAGATTTTCTAAATGCTGTATAAATAATATTGATAGTATATAAAAATGTATAAGTATATAATAATAATGTTATTGTATTCAACATATATATGAATGTAAGTGTGCGTCGCTCCAAGGTCTGTGAGGCGGTCAGGGCCGAACGGTTGTTACTCTAACGGGGAGGTGCGGACTTGGAAACACACAAATAGATTACACGAACACACAGACAGACACACATACATACTACCATAACATATACATATATAGAAGTATCAAAACATATTAGGAATGAGTGACAATAATTTAGTTTACATATATCTGTTATGTATTTAATTAAGATGTTCATTACTAAATCTTTTTAGTATTTTTAAATAAAATTATATAAGTACCGACGGTCTCAATATTGTAAGAAAAATCTTTAAAACTATAGTAAATACTATATGAACGAGTTGTTTAAATTACGATGAAGTTTATATTGATTTTGTAATAAAATAAATATAATTATGTTTCTTTAAATCATGTCATGTGTTCTGTAGACCATATTTTCTCTTGCCGTCGGATAAAAGAGTGTGCTGATGTAATCTTGTGTACGTGTATAATATATATATATATATATGTATATCAACAATAGAAAATGTAGATAAATATATATTGTATTATGAAATAAAATAGTTTAGTGAAATGTTAGTTATTCTATGTTGAAATATTTCTTTTTGTTATCAGTTATAAGTGTAAGTAAAAATAAAGTGATTTGCTTCACTAACTGTTGGTTTGTTAAACTTTCATATTGTACCTAAGTAATGTTCGTTTAATAGAATTATTGATGCAGTTATTTTCCATAAGTATTTTTTTGTATTACGTTCTAGTATATATTGTGAATATATAAATATGTGCATTTGTAATAAATTATTATTTGTTTAATATATCACATGATTAGGGGCTGTCCATTAATCACGTGAGGCTTGAAAGGGGGGGGTGGGGTTTGATAAAAATCACGAAAATATCACAAGGGGGAGGGGGGGGGTGTAGTAAGATATCACGTGTATTTATTTTTTCGTCTAACGCGCGATTTTTAAACAAATATTAAAAAAAAACTTGCAACCTGGTGTAGACATTTTTATTATGGTCCTTAATTTCAGAATAATATAAGATTATAGTTTATACCTGTATTTAAATTAAGATAATATTCAGAAAATTTTAAGATTCGTTGTAGCTACTAAAAATACACGTGATGTTGAGAAGGGGGGGGTGTCTTAAACCTCACGACGTATCACTAATGGGGGCGGGGGGGTTAAGAAATGCTAAAAAAAGATCACGTGATTAATGGACAATCCCTTACTACAAGTATATTTTTTTCACAAATCTTAAATATTTTTATTTCAGGTAAAAGAAAAATCCCCAATATTCTTTATGAAATAAACTCCACCCGTCAAATATTTCTAACAACAAATTCCGCCTTGATTTCAATGATTAGGGTGAATGACATGAAACTAGGACACAGTCTAGACCACGACCACGACCTAGACCACCACGACCTAGACTACGACCACGACCTAGGACTACGTTTAGTCTAGATTATTCAAGATTATTATATAACAATAATAAATAATAATAATTTTTTTCCATTAAATATTAAATCAATTATTATATACAGAATTAATTTCACTTTTCTTACATTGTTTTTGGAGGTTTAAATTATTGATATAAAATTTATGTGGCTGACAAATTGTATAATTTAAGTTCTAAAACAACTTAGAACTCAAATTATACAATTTGTTCTATATATTTAGTTTGTATTAAAGAATATTTTAAATATATGTTAGTAATTGGTGTCAGGTATTCACGTGGACTTCCGCCAAATTTTCCAAGGTCTTCCACGACCTAGGCCTACGTCGCTAGTTATTTTAGCACTAACCTAGGACAAGGCTTCATTAATACACACACACACACGAACACACACACGAACACACACACAAATTCACACATTTCATTATATATAAAATATTATTTAAGTATATAGTATATAATATGGCGAAATCATTAGAACTATATGCTTAATATGTATTATATGTATGTATTGCTAGTGGAGAGGGGGATATTTCTATATATATGTGTGTGTGTGTGTGTGTGTGTGTGTGTGTGTGTGTGTGTGTGTGTGTGTGTGTGTGTGTGTGTGTGTGTTTATAATATGAGTGTGTGACGTCATCGTTACTACGTCATAACTATCGCCGTCCGTCCGCGTCGGGTGTGCTGGCTAACCTTCCAAAAGGACATTGACACATGGATCACAAAAAACTAACACATGTATGAACAGATATCCAAACGAGCAGAATGGTTATGTATGCTTTATATAATTATGAAAAATTTATGAATCTAATTTGAAATGGGTGAAAATTGGGTGAAATTTTAACTATTTTTCTATTTTTCATTAGTATAATATCTTCAATAGTTCAGAAAGTATATTTATGTAACATATTTTTACTATTTTTGTGTCTAAATCTCAATCTCAATACTTTATATTTTGTCTCGATGTTATTCTTAGTGCATTCTATTTGTAGACTATCAAATGTTGTAGTGTTGACCTAGGACATAGATCCGTCTCGTACGACCTTGTAGCGGTCGTTACTACTAACACATACCTAGCGCTAGCCAGCACGATGATTGGTCTGTCAGTGCACGTTTAAAATAATTCAAACATTACATATGATATGAGTAAATATTTTTGTAAATAGATTCAAATTTTGTGACATTGTTTACTCAAACAAATGACGATAGTTTTTTTGTATCGATTTGAATTTAAAATAATAGAGAAACAAACAGCAGTAAATCAATTAAGGCGTGTTTAAAATTCGTATGAGCAAGTCAACGGCCGCTAGCCTAAGGTCGCCAGGGCACGTTATGGTAGGTCGACGGCGAGTTAGTTATAGAAACTAAACGCGACTCTGTGTCTCTGTGTGTGTGTGTGTGTGTGTGTGTCCGTCTGTGTCGACACTGACCTAACGCTCGCCAACATAGTTAGATGTGACGAACCTGTTCCACGTCCGCCGCTATGGACCACGTATAGATTTAGGACGAAAGAATTATATCGCAAATTATATGTTAGCAATAAAAAAACATTATTCTATATCTACAATGTATGTTTGATATCATTTTATACATACTTTCAAGCGATTTTTATTTGCATTTTATCAAACTTTAGTTTTATATGAGTTTTAGATTCACAGAAGCAACGCCGCGTGCTCGAACTATACATCCTCAGATCATTGAACTATTAAACAAAATATTATAATGTGTTAGCGGCGACACCGTCCGCTGGCAGCCTGTCCTTGACTGGCGACCTTGCTGCGCCCGCGCATCTATTATGATAAAACGAACTATTTGAAAATCACTCGCATACATAACTACTCACAACGGTACATCGGCACCAGCTAACTTATACATAGTTCTGAAACAATTACATATAAGTAAAACTTCAATTATAATGTTCATGATAATGGTAGCCGCGTCATATCCTGTTAATTTCGTCGTATCTCCTAGACAAGGTCGTGTAGGTCGTGTAGTCGCTAGTCATTGCTGTGTCATTGGAGCTAGCAAGGTGAATTATATTTAGTTAAGAGTCTATTAACGATTCGGCTATGAAGCTATACGAGTACATGTATGATGTCACGATGACACTCGACTGTTTTGACATTGTTTTTTGTGTTATTTGACTATGATATTTGACATTATTAGTACATATATAGCAATGCTTTGGTCTATGTAAACATATAGCTGGTAATGGTAAAGCAAACCAGGAGTATATAACAATATGTGGCGATATATTCCCAATTGTTTATACTTGTATGTGGAGGCAAGTGAACTCTACACGTGCGATGAAATGCTTCTACATGTGCTGACTTATCTTAATATATCTTTTCGTTGTTCTATATGCTTTAGGTAGAACGAACTCAAATAATATTGAAGGTTCCAATTATAATTGATTTAATAATATTAATTAAATATGAGGAATATTTTAGCTGGTACAATAGCTCAGGGTCTCTCGGGACCCCTCTCTGGTTCCTAATTGAATGGGTCATTTGCGCAATATACATTAAAAATAACATCCGCACTATTTGAGTGATTGCGAACACATTCTAGTTAATATTGATATACGTGTAATAATGTGAGTGCACTTAATGTTCATTTATCATTCCAATTTGGATATTAAATTGTAATAAACGGACATCAACCTGTGGCCATTTTTTCGTTCGTAATAATTTTCAGTCGTAAAACTCGTTAACTTGATGTACTATTAACATTTATTATCAGTATATAATCAGTGTATAATTAATTATTATTATTCTCAAACTTAAGTTTAGAATATAAAAAGGTCTAATCTCTAACCGCGTGCAAAACAAAAGGTGTCTAAGAACCTGCGCCCGCGCAGCTTGTGTACCTGTGTGCGTGTCCTATAGAACAGAGGGTCTTAGAAGACGCTTTAAGACAAATATTATAATAAATAATATTCTATAGAATAAAAATAATATATTACATCAGCGTACTGTCATAAATAAGACTGTGATTAGCAAAAAACGGACGACGAACAATGAATAGTAGTGCGGGTGTTCGCTGAGTGTAGTTATAGTTATACGATATGTCCTCTAGCAACAAGGACGCGAGGCCGACAACTCGCCGACAAACCTCGCTATCGATCTAATACGCCGACATGTCACATAGGACACACTCATTTCACATGAATTAAGATAAAACAATGTCATCGCGACACACATACACTACATCCGTCAACATGTCCATGTACCGCTCCTCCAACACTGAATGTTGTCAATATCTTTATTCCCTACTAATGGACAGCCGGCCGCTGCTGCCCCGCTTGTATATAATTGAATGGATCTGATGCGGTTTGATTATTTACAAAGCGACGCCGAATCTAAAATTATTATTTTAAAAATAGTTCCGCCCGTCCGATGGTCCGAGGCGATTTTTATTATTTTCTATTTGATCGGATAGCTTCACGTGGAACACTCGGTCGCGGGATAGTTACAAGGGTCCTCTATTTTCGGAGGGTCTGTGGAGCCGTGGCGACCTTTACTAAATATTTTTTGCTCCAATTTCTTCGGAGGTATTTTTATATAGCGACCCATCGGAGCACGAGGCAACTATGAACGTCGAACACTCTATGTACACGAGACACTTCACAAATATAAATAAAATTAATGTTAGAAAACATTATTAACGCTCTAAATAATACATTAGCATTAATATGAAAAATGTTATATATTTTGCCCTTTTTTTTGTAAAAGCCCTTGTAACGAGCTAATGGCCCTGTCGGGAGGCAAGCTTTCCTAGCTAATTATGATGTATGGATATTATAATTACGTTCCTCGAGTATTATATTTTTATTATAAAAAATACTATATAAATATGTTTAATTAATTAGCTAATTAGTATCTAATAAGACTGTATTTGAATGGATCGCTGATGACGCACTTCAGAGATGGCGAGTTAGTGTCGAGAGTTTTATATTCCATTCAATAAAATATATTATGGAGGACGGAATGTGATGTACAATGTACGAGGAAGAGAGGAGTCGCAGCGGCTCGTCATGAGGACTCATAACTGTTCCAGAAGTCATATCGAATATTTGTAACTGCGCCCGCGCCACCTCCTCGACCGGGATACTGCCGGGGCCTGGCTGGCCGGCTCCTGCTGCCCGCTCGTCTCCAAACGGAATGCTTTTAACGAAATTAGTCAGAGTTCCCGAAAAACACGGCCGTCGACCCCTCAGGGCGGCACCTAAATATTTTAATGCTAAAAAAAATCACCATGTTTACATAACACGTCGAAATTTTAAAGAAACTTCGCGCCGAAGGGCCACCGACGCACACAGATAAAAATTTCGTGAGTGGTGCATGTGTGCGTGTCACACACACGAGGAAGACATAAAAATGCCCAATCGGTACATGACGCACGAACACAAACACAGCCAAGGGACTACGTAAGTCGCATACAAGTGCATAATTCGGCCGAGATGCAAAAAAAATATTTGGCAATGCGGCCCCTACGCGCCCGCCAGTCGCCCGCCCGACAGGGTTAGGTTAGGTTAGATTTTTTGGCTCAAAACGCTCCTTGGAGATTTTTTGAAAAGTATTTAACGTTCGGCCCGCTAGGAAAAGCCGCTCTTCCTGTCGACTTTATTAGCGCCACTCAGTACGTCGCAATTTTTTGAATAATAAAGAAGTCGAGGCACGCGCGCCTCCACACAGATTCTAATAAGAATTTCGACTTACTGTTTCGATTTCTTTGTTGATTATTATTTATTTAATTATTATTATAACCGTAAGTCTCCAGCGAGCGTGTGTGTTCCCGGTCGGGCGGCGCGTGTTCTAACCCATCGTATTCCCGCAGCCGTCCTCATGATGATCTTCGTCTTAACGTAACCAGCACTTCTTCTCCACCTCCTCGAGCTGTTCGCCGCTGCAGTGACTTGTGCCGTGTTGTGATATACTTTGACTATTATTTACAATTTTTGTTTTGGACTCTTGTGTTTTTTGGTTCATTTGATTTCGGTGAGTACTTATATTTTTTTATTTTATTTTTTATATTTTATTTCGTTTATTAATTACGTTATTTGTTGGTTGTGTTATCGATTTATTTCGCGTGTCGGTGTCGGACCCTCGTATATGGGGGAGGTAGTATTGTACCATTGTGTGCCGCGGATGTTGTCGGTATATTAAAACACAGGTTTTCTAAACAATTTCTTTAATAAAAAGCTGGCTAGACAAGGACACGTCTCCCTGTGACGTCAGCATCACTAGGCACTGCCGACTACTGCCGCCATCTTGATTCTCTGTTTTTTACGAAGCCTACAAAGTGCGCGCGCGCACCGCCATGTTGAATGTTATATTAATAAAATATATATTATACATAGAAAACTATGTAACTATTAGTGTAATATTGATTATATGTAAAATAACATACTGGTGCTAAGAATTTAACATAATACATTAGTTAGAACATTATTTATTCTTAGAGAGATTTTCAACTTTTATGCTTGAAGCATATGGTGTTAAATTTACTTAATTTGTGAAAATATGATGTAAGTTTCTTGAAAAATACAATATTATAGATACATAAAAGAGATAGATTTGTTCGACAGATCAATGTTTCAATACATTTTTTAATTTCGTTTCAATGATCCTCGTATTTTTTTATTTAAAAATTAAATTCTACATCGTTTTAAAAATCCTAAATATTATAAAAGCCCTAACGTAGCTGAGTGTGGGGAGATTAACTGAATCAGATTTGAATGGATCGGGAACAGTTGTTGCATGCGGACCAGGAGGTATAAATACGAGGATATAAACTAACATACATATAATAAATAACATATAAAACTATGTTACAGAATTTACACTCAGAATAACATGAAATAAATATCATTCATACATATAAAACTTTAAAAACAACATGATTTTATCTATTTAAAATTTAGAAAAAATATCTTAATTTTTAAGTATTTTTACTGTGAAACACTAATGTTTTTATCAAATTATATACATGTATTTATGGTTTATAAGAAGTTTTTAATTTTTATATATACATGTTATGTGTCTGTCTGTACGTGAATGGTAATGGTCCATCTCTCATTGCCGAATAGGTAACTTCCTGTGCGTTATTTTCTTTGACAGCGGGACATCTTTTATCTAGGCCCAATTACTGTGAAAGGGATCCACAGTTTAAATACATGGACTAATAGAGATCGTTCACGGACCATTTATACAATGATTTGAAGAGATTGATAACAATTTGGATGAGACTTTATAATGTTTTAAATAATTTAAGAGACGAACTTTTGCAATATATTAATCAATATCATCTTGTTTTTATATATAATAATTAAAGCTTATAGTATAGTATAGTATAAAAAAAGTCCTATATGTAATGTATAATAGAAAATATATGAAGAATAAGTAATAATATGAACCGGAAATCGAATCCAGCACCGAGTGAAGGCGTGGCCTGAACGACCGTCAAACGCCTCGCTCACCGGCCGCCGGGCACGGGCGAGCACAGTGTTATAAAACACCAAGTTTCTTTGTGTAACACGAACACTGTGCCGGATTTACGATCTGCTGGAAAACAGCACCGTGTGTCTCGATCTGTGAGCGAGGAGCTCGTTTATTATTAAGTTTTAAAATTCCTTGTCGACGTTTTTACTGTTCTGTTGTAACGGCCCGAGTTGTTTCCTGATTTACATTTAATTACTAATTACTTATATTCATTTAATTATTTATTTTTATGTGTATCTGTTTACCGAAAACTCGTGAATACCGTTTCAATGTACATCAGGGCTGATACATGGGATAAACGGTTATATAAAGACGATATCAAATGTTATTATAGCAGAAATAACTCAATTTTATATAGATGTTATTGTAGCAACAAAATTTTACTGCAAATAAATTATAACTTAACGATTAATACAAAAAAATCTGCCCACTTGTTTGTTTGTTTCTTCCTGTTAGAATCGAATCCAATAAGACAGAACATTATTTATCTAGTCATAAAACTTCATCATGACGAGAAACTTGCAAAATGTAGCCCTTTACACGAGTAAAACAAGTAACAAAACGTAGTATCAAACAAATAAACAAAATAATTCGTAAATTTAACGGTAAGCATATCCGCGTGAAGCGATATGTTTCAAGAGCACTATAGATGTTAAGGAATAAGGAAAACTGTCGGTTGTCTTGTTCATTGCAGACAACCTTGAGAGTGGATGCACTGGCACGGGAACTTGGTCCTTAATACGTAGGGTATAGGGTCGGGAAAAGGCTGACGGCTGACCACAAACGAGGAGTTGCTCTTTGTACTGATGGAGGTCAGGTGGCCGAGGGAACAGAACCGCGGTACAGCGGTAGTCTAACATAACACACACACGACTAGCAGCATAGGCCTAAATGTATCGCTGATAACGCCATAGATGCGCACGCGCACAGCCGCGGTAAAGGTTAATCGACTGTTCAAACATAATAGGCTTCACTTTTATTTCCCTAAATAGAAAACCTCAAGGCTGACCGGTCGGCTGTGAGGGTTTTGTTGTGATCAAACTTTCCTTTTACCGAACAATTACAGTAGTATGAAAAAACACCTTCCTATGAAATCGATGACTTTAGGATGGTGAGGAGTAAGGAGTGAGGAGTTACATCATCTAGATGCTAGATAAGTTCAACACACGCCACTGACGGCGCGTTCACCCGGTTATCTGATGTCTTTCATGTAACATACACACACTGAAACACTGAACGAGCTTCAGGAGAGATACGACGACATAACAGGACTGAATGGGAGGGACAGGGAAGCTACCGGCCTGTGGCATACAACAACATGTCTGGGAGACGAAATAATTAGATAATACAGTGATTTGATAACGAGAGGCTTACTCCTGTTATGAACACAGGAGAAATAACGGACAGAGAAGTCCAAGAGGAGATGAAGCTATTACTATGTAAAACGGACCATTTAACTAAACCTTTATTAGCTATAATTTATCTATCAATATATATACATTTTAGTTTCAATATTAAAAGAGTTGAGAGTAACAAATAAAGCATATAAATTGGATCAAAAAGAATGTATATGTGTGTGTCTTTTGTGTTATTTGAAATGTAACGAGGGAGGGAGAAAAAAGAAGTGCATCAGTGTTAGGGGAGGGGAGGGAGGGCAGCGGAGAGAGGGGGACGGGCTGGGAGGAGGGGGGTTTCGAAAGTTGCACGTCACCTTGACCTCAATCTGCGTGTGCGCATGCAATTAATGCAGTTTTTATAGTGAGTGTGTTACAACGAGGGCTTAGAGCTGGGGGAAGCATGACGACAGCAGCGTCTTGATGAAGGAGGAATGTTCACAACAACATATAAAACAAAAAATAAAGGACTATTTGACTGATATAATGCAGCTTCACTTAAAAGACCAACCACATGATCCTAGTACAATAATATACACTAATTTATTACATTAAATAAGTATGAGAGATATGGGAAACATTATTATAAAAAACAGTTCGTTCCAATACAAGCCTACACATTTATAGTTGTATTAATTGAATAAGGGATACATGGCATGTGTTGTGACGGAGGGTTCTCGTCAAAGGGGTTGGAACACACCACCTTCCTGGAAACTAACGGAGTTGTTTCCTTGAAGTATTAATTCACGATCGTGTCACGGTACACATGAGATTAGATCTCAAGATAATTATCAAGATAATACCTTATAAAATTTATTTATAATATAAATTAAAGAGACTTTTATGAAATCTGATGATTGAAAATAAATTTGTAGTTTCTATGTCAAAATACTTGTTACTTTAACATAATAATATTTCTGTAATATATAATACTATAATTTCCAAGACTTCACCCCCTCCCACTTCTACCTCTAAAAAATAAAATAACTATTGGTACAACAGAACAAGCTTATGCAATTTGAAAGTTCTTATAAATAAGACTTAGTTCGTTTGTGACACAATAACTACTAAACAGTTAGTCATCAATTCCGGTATATAGAGGGTAGAAAACGAGTGAACCTGGATTCTTATAAAAAACGTGCAAAAGACCCTAACAATTCATATTCGCAAAAGTTTATTTTTATCCTTGTCATATCATATGGTAAAGAAAGAGAGGGTAGGAGTCACTTCCAGAGTCGCCACAATCTCAATTATCCACTATTATCCAAAGTACGCTATACATTTTGAGGTTTATCAGTCATACTCATCATCAGGGTAACATAGCTTTAGGTCATCAAATCTTGGTCTTTTGGTCAGACATCCAATATAAATGTATCACTACTCGATCTAACTTTCTAATGAATTAACATACCGTCGTATAATATTGGTATATACTTAATATGTATTACGTGGTGGTACCACGCACCATCACACCACCTCGGAAGAAGTGGTAATGATATAACATTATCAAAAATTTTCTTCTAATTAATAAGAATACTGAAGGAAACACAATCTAAAAATATCTTTATAATTATGATATCTAAGACTTTTGAGAATATTTATTAAAATTAAACTACATAATATTTTCTGATTATTATTACACGTTTTATAATTTGAAAAATGTCTTGCATGCCACTTGTCTTGCTTGCCCAAAATAATGCAAAGTAATCCGAAAATATTACCTTTATTCTTTAAAATTACACTCAATTGACTTTGCAGTAAAAAAAATGTAAAAAAAATCAAAGACATACAAAAATTAAAACATTTTATTTATATACATAGTTTGAAGTAATCGTATTAAATCATTTATACATCGCTAAGCTATCACAACGTAGGCAAAAACACAGCGATCATGATTCATCATTCTAAACATAGTTACAAAACACATATTAGTGTTTGCCTACGACTTTGTCCGCGACGACGCTGAAGATATATCCATATATGTATTATGTTTAAATGTTAAATATACGGAACCCACTACGAGGTCTATAGACCACGTCACGTGACTTCATACACAATACTACTGTTGTACCTTAATACTTTAAAATCTGCAAATAACTTCAGAATATACAATAGCCTGTATTATTCTGATGTGTAAGCTAGATTATCACAAAGATTCATTAAATTCCGTTAAGTAGTTTTAGCGTTAAAGACAAACAAACATGTATAAATCTTCCATTTATTAGAGGGATTTTTATATGTGGACATTTAGGAGAATTTTAAAGGAATAAAACATATATATGTATAACAATACAAAAAACAGTAATCGTAGATAATATTAATTTTGTAAAACATTGCATTACGATGAAGTCATAAAAATTGCATTAATATTTAAAAAAACATAAAATAGCCGTCTAGCTCACCTTCAACGAGCGTGATAAGACTTCGCAGTTCAACAATCTAATTTACATCTTATTCTCTTTGAATATGAATGAAAATTGCCTAACTGTGCATCACAATGAGAAAAGCCACAGGCTAAAACGAGTCTTAAAATAAATTATTAGAGTCTAAACTCGTCTGAGGTTTGTCAGAGCGTCGCTCTTAGAACAGTCTATAATACTTTATAGAGGACGGCGGTTAGGACTCTGTGGAATTAGACAGAAACACCCGAAATGCATCGAGAGGTGAACGAACGCTCCAAGGACAGTGCATTACGTTTTAAAATTTAAAGCTAGCGCGCCAATAGAAGGAAGCGTCTAAATAGGGACGCCATCTTGACGACACAACACAACAACGCGCTTTAAATAACGCCATTTGCATTTTTTTGATATCTCAAAGCGAACGATAAAAGAGCGGGAAATTATAACTAAATTATTTCATAGTTGTCTTTAACGAACTGGTATTGATAGTATAATTAAGTTAAATTATCATTCACTTGCAAACTTTTAAATACATTTCTTAACATTGAAATCATGTGACGACTGCCATCTTTACAGTTTACAATATATTCGTTAATACTTTAAAATAAGAAGTCAATTGAGTATTTGTAAATCATTAAACAGACGAAATATAAATAACTATAATAGTATTTTCAATTCCTAGACTTTATTAATATTATTTGTACGAAGAAATATATAATTGTATGACAAATATGTCTATGCGTCATAGACTTGACCTTGCGCACGGACATTAGTCGTGGCTCGTCTATGAAACAGGATTCATAACTTATTATATATTAGGATGGTCAGTTTAAATATTATTTATAACTGGTTTTATATATTTATTTTTATATATTGGTATTATTAAATTTTAGTGAGTTAGCATAGATTATATAGAACATTCTAGAAGGTTAAATCGAAATGTTGTTTTTATTTATTTTCTTGTGTAGGTATATGTGTTATTAAAGAACCTAAAATTTATGAAAATTAATTTATTGAATGAGACTTTTAATATTAGACGATATACATTATTCTGATAAATATTTAAATATCTCTATTTATCGCCGGAAATAGCTTCGATACAGCTCAGAAGCTGACAATAAAATTCTATGGATGCTATCTTTGTAATCAAAATTAGCTTTGAACATGTCTCGTGTTCTGAATTTGATATAAAAACTATTTTAAAGGAATTATCATATAGATTTAACGAGCGACGCCGCGGTATTGACTAGTATATAATATATAAAAGGCTACGATAAAGGTTTTAGTATAAAGATGGCGCGAGTCGAGAACCAACTGAATGTTATAAACCAAAAATAAACCACGAGTGGCTTACACACTAGTGGAAATGAATTTAGTACAGAACTAGTGAGGACGGGCTCACGATAATAATATATTATTGTTTTAGTGACGACCAATATAAACTGACCTCCCTTCGAAGGCTATTCGTACGTCCTCGCTAAACAATCACCAGTTTTTTCAACATTTGAGTCATTTATTATATTCGTTGCGAGTTTTAAATTATAATTTATGTAAATCGATGACTTCCACATTTTATTACATTAGATTATTCATGGATAAGGTTGAACGCACTCCGCTGAACGCCGTACTGGTGGAGGTTATGTTTTTTGGCTGCTTTGTAACACGGGGACGTCACATCCTTTATTTATATCCTAACACCTTACATACAAATTATCGACATTTAAATTCACATCACTTTGTATGTTTCTATATTTATCGTGAGGTTTCTATCGACTCTCGCCCATCCCTAGTGTATCTAAGTCGACAGCTGTGTGTTAGTGTGCGTGACCTTGCCGCTGCGTTTCGGTGGTCATTCACCCCGATGCATTCCCAACCCTTGACTTTGGCAACGCTATTTATGAACATATAACGTATAGCTAACATATATGATGTGAGAACTTTGAGATTTAGTTTAATAACATTAATAATATATGATGATGGGTAAAAAAAAAATAGTCAGTTATTGAAGCAATGACACATCGCATACAGCCTTGTAAAAATAAATATATTTAATAATTAAAGATAACATACATTCATGATATTAAACAAATCTGATTATCATATTTTTATATGAATTTTAATCAAGTAATGATAATAATTTATTAAAGAGTAGAATAATCGTATATGTATATGTATAAAATAAAATTATTCCAGTAATAGTAAATTAACAGTCATTTAGCGGTTATAAATAAATGAAAGAGTTGTATCATTTAATTATTAATATCCTTTTTGAACTTGTTAATTATATTATAAATGAACTCATTATAATATTATTATAAGTTTCGTTGAAATAACACACCAAGCCCTACTCGTATTCAGCCGATCTCAATTTAATATAATCTGTACCTGTGACGTCATTAACCCGCCACAATTAACACTCGATCGTTCTAAATTCAAATCTAACCAACATTCGAAGTTCGCGTCGGTTGCGTGCCGTCTACGAGTCGTCTAGTCGACTATTCACACATCCAGTATGTGTTGACCCTCGTTATTCTATACCGCTCCGCGCGTGACGGGCCGTTTGTATGTAGCGCGGGCGGCGGGGGAGCTCAGCGTATACCGGTCCAACTGTGTAGTGTGTGTAGTGGTCCTGACCTAGAGACGATAGTCGTGGCTCTAGGTCAAGGAAGGATAGACGCACACATACACACCACCGGGTTAGGATCGCGACACACTACTATGTTTATGGATTATATTTTATACATTTACTATAACTATTACGTAGCTTTATTATAACTTATATAGCTTTATTGTGTTGAAAAACCTAAGAATATCATACTGATATTAAAATCATTATTGGAATAGTTTGGGAGTGTGTTTATTAATTAGGCTGGCCTTTGTAAAAAAGAAAATATATATCAACCACTACTCTTTGGACGAAAATTAGTCTTTCATTTGCAATTAACACACATTACGTATTAATCACTATAAAAAGCCAAAAAATCTATAGTGATAAAATTAGATATGTCAAATCAAGTGTCAATGTGATATTAAATGTATATTTTATAGCGTGAACACATGCGGGTCTGTGGTCGCCTGTCCTAATGCTATCTCACTAACACTACTCCACACACTACACGCCGCGTCGTACACACACACACACACGCGCACACACACACACACACGCAGGGCATTCGATATTTGAATTACGACGCGGATAACATTCCCGGGCTATTTGCATATTTCTATTTACAGTAACATTGAAATCATTTCTCATGTACTGGTATGCGATGTATGATGTATGAGACATTCTACTAATTCTAATGTATCATATGTTCCGCAGATATTATTTTGAGTCTTTTTTCGTTCGTAATACATAATTTTCTATACACGCGTCTAAGTATACCGAGGCAATCCAGTTCGTTCGACCCTCTGCCCTTCGAGTCTAGCTCGACAAGTCTTTGAGAGACCTTGGCCTTTTTTATAAGAACGACCAGTCGCCGGAGGACCCCCTTCCGGCCGCGTAGCATGCGTATCGAAGGTCGACGTAAGCTGGACGGATTACACTCGCAGCATCAATGCAAAGAACAAAACCCGCTTCAAAGAGACTACATACTCGTACGTATCATAGATTCGCGGTTATCAGTTCCCAAGCGCGCTTATTATTACCCAAACGTATGTACGTAGGTACCGAATTAATAAATACAAAAAGCAATAATCCATTTTTAATTGCATATGTCGGGACACGGACGCGAATTCAAAAAAAGAATGCGTTTCGAATTACGAATTGAAAAATCGCAATCAGCCCGAATAAAACTTCATTTCAAATTTCGAATTCTGTTTAAAAAACATTCGCTAATTATCGAACGCTGCGGCTATGTACGTACTGTCCGGCCTCCCAATAAGTATCGATGCAATTAGCGGAAACTACACGCCATTGTAATGCTTTGGCTCCATTAAAGAAGAACTATAATCGTATGCGCAATTTTGACATTACGTCCGACGGTACATACATACTTTCGGATATATTATATATTTTTTTGGTAGTGTGCGTATTATATAAAGAAAAAAGGGTGTTTTTGTCTATGTGCCAAATAAAAATGAGGGCGTAATGTCCGGTTGCATGGGCCGTTTATCGTGCGCCCGGCACAACTTGGATAACGACGAATTTAAATATTTTGATTTTATACAATTAATAATTTATTATAATTATATTATGTTGATAATCGATTTTAATTATCGTTTTATAAGTGCGAGTGATATTTCACGATGTTTTTATACAACAGATGTTTATAAACAAAGCCTTAACGTTTCATCGGAGCCCGTACGGTGTAATTATAGTAGGTTTAACGACTTCCGTCTATCACTGGAACAGAATTTTATTGATATATTGACACACTATGTTACAAAAAAAAAAATTGATAAACATAGCTTGTACGATTAATTTATAATTTTTCGAGGTTAAATTCGTCGCCATTCTTAATTAATTTTTTTTTTAAGTAAAAGTTTAGTCGAATTATCTTTATATCAATAAGTATAAATCAAGCTTAATTTGTAATTTAGAAGGTAACTACATTCAGAACCACCCAATTTAGTGAAACAAAATAAGTTAACGTTTTAAAACTTTAAACATATCAAGTTCTTTTATCAAGCTCCGTGTTGGCGGAAGACATTATTTGTTAGTATATTTAGAAGTAAATCCTTGAAAATCATTATTTTTTCTCGTGTTCCAAATACAGGCCAAATACCCATCCGTGTTAACGATTGAACAATGAAAGGCGATCGACCTTAACTCATCGAATATAATGTACCGTGTTTTAAATTACAATAACTATATGTTTTGAAATTAAACTGACGCGACGCGCGACCCACTTGCTTTATTTTTAAATTACGACAGGAAGTCGACTCGCAACAATAGATACATGTTAAATATATTAATATCTTTTATATTAAAATGTTTTAAACTCTTTTTATATTTAAAATCTGTTCTTAATATAAATAAAATAAATTTAAATTTAGAATGTTAAATTTTCGCTTTACACAGCTTCGCCGTCGGATCACTGACATTCGAAATTTAAATGAAGTAGCTATCGCAATTAGTGCACACACGGACACGCACGCACACATGGATACCAAATAAAAATGTACTGATTAAAAATGTGTGAAAGAATCACGCACACATGCACACCGGCCACAATTCAATATCGCCTGTCATTGGCGTAGCGTCCGCATACTATTAAAATAATCATACTTTCTTTTTTTTATAGATATTATTTTTCGAAAATATATTGCAACGGCGCATTGTATAATGACGGACGGTTTTTTTAATAATTCATTGAGTAATTTTACATATTTTTGATTATGTTTTTTGTTAAAAAATGAATGTTTCGTTGGTATTATAGTTCTCGATAGTTAAGTATCGTGCAACTGTTTTGTATAGTGTGTTGTTATAGAATGTTCTGAGTGTTATTTCTTATAATGAGTCCTTTCTAATAAGTATGGTTTTGTGCACACAGTACACACGCACACCACTCGTGTCTGTGCGTCTCTCCGGCGCGGCCACATGTCTTATTTGGGTCAATACAAAAATATTCCGAGTTGTTTTGTCTCTTACTAGTATTAATGTAAGCGTTCTTAGAAATGTTGTTTAACCGACTGCGCTTTTGAGGATAACAGCTTTAATATTTTGAGAAAATATTCATAATATAGAACTTTCTAATTTTTAAGTAATTTAATGAAATCGAGTTTTATATTTTTATTTCAAAAAACCGTTGAATATTTTTAGTAGAAGAACTGAATTTAGTAGCTACATTTAAATACAATATGTTCATTGTTTCAAATTAAATTAGTTCTTTCCTACATAAAACATCATTTAATATGACACGATGAACTCGACACACTTAAATTCAATGTAATTTATTAACAATCAGCCCGGGCCTGACAAACATAACCTCCCGAAATGTCAACCGGTAAAGTTGTGTACAAATTAAAGAAAAAATTATATCTTGAAAAAGGTTGAAGGATCACTCTCGATACTACAGAGTTATAAATAATACAGCCACATATAATAATACAGCAAATACTTTAAAACATATTTATTTAATTTACAAATTGTATAATAACATACATACAAAAAACTCAAAAAACATTAATGACTGCAACATGATGTTAATATTGAATGTACCACATTAAGGCAATGAAATTATTTGATTTCCAAAAACAATTCCATATATGTAGGAGTTAAGTGCGTTGCGTACTCAAATGAAAAGGTTTTTTTTTGTTTTTTTTTTGCAAATTGCACACAGCGGCACTCAAAACAAAGGTCGCGAGACAACCGGTTATAACTGCAATCGATTTTATGCAATGGATATCAATTTATTACATTAAGTTATAGTAATCGAAACATAGTAATCGAAGCGACATTTTGTTTTTAATTACATATGAATTTATATGGACGGTTTAGAAAGTTGCCGCGCCGTTGAAACGCACATTGATTGTGGATTTTTAATGCGTGCTCACGAACAGACTCGCATTTTTGGCAATAGACTATAATAACTACTTATATAAAATTAGTAGTTTTATAACATATATAATGTATATATAGTTAAATAATATATATGTCCTTGTAGTGATCGTCATATACATGTCAATTGTGTGTCCTGATAAGTAAATCAAACAATGAGCAGTAAAGTCTGACCCAGATGTTTAGTGATGCTGGGGCGATCTCAATATGAACGATACAAGGACTTTCACGTACACAAACTAATGTATATATCTAAATAGATGATTTATAATATTATTGTACATGAGTAACCTGCTCTCAGTAAACAGGTCAAACCTCCTAATGTCGTGTCGATCAAGATGTTTTAAACTTTCCAATGTCGATTGGTAATATATTTCGTTGCATCACAAAGCCGATGTGACCCCGTTGTGTGGCGCGTGTGTGCGTGTGCTGTATATGTGTGTCGTGTGTGTACACGCCCGCACACACACACACGCCCGTCGAGATGCGCCTGTGTGCATCCGTGTAATGAACACATGCATGAACTTTAAAGGATGTTCGAAATTTAAATTTTTTAAATTTCAATGAGGTTCGTTACAAAAAGTTTGTATACATGCTAACTTTGTTTATGTTAATACAGGTTGTCTTGAAAGATTCTGAAAGTTAGAGTCTATTGTAGTATTTCTACGCTGATTATCAAATACTATTCAAACTTAAACCTGTTAAATGCACTTGTATTAGTTTTCATAATGATTTATATAATTTTCATAACAATATAAGAATTAAATACATTTTTTTAAATATAAATACCCAAAAAAAATATTATTTGCTCGCCTCCAAGACCACCCTGTGTCAACTTCAATACAAACAAACGAAATTTCCTCTCATCTGATCGGCTCATAATAAAATGCGGCTTTTTATCACTATTTACTTTTTTTTTCTATGTACTGTACCCGCCTCTCTGTTTTAATACTCTAGGTACGTGTAGTACATAAGCAGGTCTCATTGCACAGTAATCAATGTGGCTATGTACTTATTTGGGTTCTCTTTATTACGTGGACTTTACATAATTTCGGGAAAACTTGGAGCGAATAATACGAGCCCATAATTAAATATCGGTATTGGATTTGTTAAGGCTTTTTATTTATTTATCGTCATTGAAGTAGAGCGCCATGTTTGTGTCTAACAGACATATTTTATTAATTCAGTATTAGTACTTTTTATATGTCCATCGTTGATAAAATACAATAATAATTAAAATCTAAGATTTTCAGTTTCAAAACTCTAGTCTTAGGTTCTATTCCAGTTTGTGATATATTTTATATCTCTATCAATAATTTGAATCTTAATTCCATTTCAAATACTCCTAAAATCTTTAATTCTCATTTGCTAACAGAAAGAAACATTTGTGATAAATATATAAATATAGATGTATTAAATATATAAATATAGATAAATATAATAAAAAATACAGATTATATATTATGTTATAATAAACTAGCTAAATAATAATAATTATTGAAATATAATTATTTATTAATGAAATTCTTCCAGACAATTAATTATGTTAAAGACTAAGGCAGGTGTTCTTTAAGCCCGTCGTGTCTCGTGTCAAGACGATTCTTAACATGTCGGACACGTCACATATATTTAATATAATATTAATAATAGAATTACTATTATAACTTATATAATAAATAGTCATATTGTTTTTAAATATATAAAATATCAATAGTGTTTAATATTGTTTGTAAACAAACGTGTCCGGACGGTGCAAATAAAAAAAATATAAAGTCCAGTGAGCGCGGGCAATTTGAAAATAGAACTCTCGCTCTCGCCGGACATTTTTTCCCGTTTTTTTTTTTTCCATCCGACGGCCGTACGATAGGAATAGTGACGTATATTTTTCAGGCTTTCGCTTTCACTAGTTCTGCCAAAGCAAATAAAGATCGCCCCCGAAAAAAAAACCTAGTTAATTCTGTTCACACGCTCTCCTGTCAATGTTATTGATTTTTTTTTTATATATTCCGCTCGAAACGTTTTGTTTTCTGTCCACGCCGTCCATTGAGGTGTACTTCCTAATATTAATCAGTTTTTGCTCTCCCTGTACTAACACATATATTAAGTGTATATTTAAAGTCTCGTGTACACGTGGTAGCATGTCTCTAAAGTCTAAACCCGCGGCGTCATATATTTTTTGGAGCGAGTCAAACAGCGCCGAATCTCAAACATTTAGGTTAAAATATAAGCATCTTGCATAAAGACGGGGGAGACTCCCTCCGTATCTTCGTTTTTAGTATTTTAGTAAGTTCGGGGGGAAATTACCCCCCGGGGGGGTGTGTGTGGTGGTGGGGGGCGCGCGGGGGTAAGACGGTGATGTTTCTTAGTTTTATATTACTTAGTTTATTCGTTATTTGTGTTAGTGCGTCTATGCAGATGTTTTACAGCAAGCGCCCGATATCTTTTTATAGATTTGTTTTAGAGTCAGCCATTACTTTTTTAGAATGGGGGATCGGCTTTTTTTCGGGAGGCTCTATTTTGAGGTTTTATAACGGATTTTATAACTATAATAACATTTTAAGTTGTACGTTTTATTTATAGTTTATATTGAACCAGTGTTTGTTGTAATAGTCAATGTTTATAGAATACTAACATTCAATATAAATCTTAGAGTTGAGTATTTTCTATGAAGACAGTGATTTCATTACGACGGGGAGGCAACAACGAAAACTAATACAATTACCTCACAAAATATACGAAACAAATTATAATACACACACACACACACACACACACACAGTGATGTAAACACAAACGTACACACACACACAGACGCTAATCATCTCGCGGAAATGAAAAGTCCCCCTCAGGATTCTTAGAAAATAATTCCTTTAAAGAAACAGCCTTCATATATTGATAAATGAGTCCCCCCGCGCGCCCCCCCGCGTCCCCCGGGGCCCGTCTTAGATAGTGCCGGGGTAATGAACTTTCAAGTTTTTGGGGTGATCTCGAGATGGGGGTTTTTAATATCACCATGCGTTCAGAATGAACCTTTTATGTATATTACATTGTTCTGTTGACGCAACGCCGAACTGACTTTAAGATATACTTGGAGAAGACGCAAAAACTAATGTATATTGAAACAAAACAAACTAATTTATAATATTAATTAAAGCCTCGTACACGTAGACCGTAGCTGGTAGGCAGTGACACCCTCTGTAAGTTTTCTGTAACTAGGAATTCAAATGGAAATAAATTAATGTAGCTTCATCAGGAAGAAACGACGAAAATATACAAAGACATACATTTAATATGATATACACATACATATATAAGTTACATTTAAACTCATAAGTTCATTTAATATATCTTAACATTTAATTACTTCTACACTCCTAAGTTCAACATCAGTATGTAAGTCATCATAACATAGTAGGCTGTATATTCTAACACGTAATATATTTTCGTATTCCCGGTAATCGAACCCCGGCCCGTCCCAGCACGTGAAGCTCTCATTTTAAACAACTACCTCTTATAATACATCCCAGTTTCGCGACTAAATATCAGCGAATGTAGCGCGACTGCCTCTAAGAATATCTTGATACTTTAATAACTTGCAACGTAATATTTTTTATATACTAAACTAGTTTTTACTCGCGATTTTGTCCGCGTTAATTTTGGAATAAGTAATACATATAATTAACTCCTAGTTCTAAGTTATTTTATTCACCAAATTTCAATCATATCCCTATAGTTCTTGAGTTATAAATAGTGTAATTAACACGACTTTCTTTTATATATACAGATTATATTGAACTAGGTATCAGATGTATTTTAAAGTTATCCTCAAGTTATCAGTGTCAATGCTTGTTATAAAGCGACTTTTAAATAGTTTTTCAAACTTATACTCCACAAGCGGCACAATAGAATTGTAAGTTTTTATTGCATCGAGTGTTAAACCCGCTTCTAAGTTGCGAGTAGGTCGGCCGCGTCCGCGGGGCACCACTATACTGTGCGGAAGCGTCACTGTGAGTAGTATAAGCGGTAGTTCAAGAAGGCTCCGCCGCCGTACTTCCGCATGGCGTATTTACAAGTATTGTAAGTATAGAATTATATATTTTATAACGCCCGCCACCCTCGCCAACTAAGTCTTTGCGCATCTTTCTCTCCCCACCTTTTTGCCTCTTCTTTTAAAGCCTCCCGTCCTAACCCCTTTCCCCTTATTCCACTAATTTCGGGGTACGACTGGAGAATTATTTCTTGTGAGCGCGACCAAGCGAATGTATTCTTTATAGTTATGTTTCTAAAGTCTAAATATATGAACGCGCGCGCTCTCTCCGCGCTGTATCTTTTCACTTCGGAAACTAATTCTGCATTAGAAGACGGGAGCAAGTGCTGCGGCGCGCCGGAAGACTCTGGACTCTATATAAATACATTAAGGTCGTATTTCGGATGTCGTTCATCTAAAATTAGAACCGTTTCGTCAAAAATATGAAATTAAAATCTTCATACTAGCGAAAGAAGTTTTAGCATCTTTGTTTTAGAGCGAGAGATCGGACGCTGCATTAGTCTCGCTCTCACCCTGGTGTAGGGGGTGTCTTGGCGGGAGGGGGTGTCGGTGGTCGCGGAGGGGGGCGGAGGGGTGTAGTTTGAAGTAAAAAGCCCTGGTTCCTTGATCAATGCGAGGCGCATTCGGAATTAATCATAACTGGGTATTTTCGGTGTATTCGTGAGCGGTCTCGAGCCGTATTCTTGATGAGAGTAGATCTTCCTGTACATATTGTTTGTTCTGATGGCTCGTCCGGCGCGGTGTGGTGGCCGTTCATTGTTAACAGATCCGTATTGCTGATGCGGCCCTCAATCCGCGGTTTACTATCTAGTGTGCCCATCGTAAACCACAAATATTAACCGTTCGCCTTTTATGGATACTTCTGCCTAAATTCTGTACATTTTTTATGATGTACGTGCCGCTGTATTGATTAGTTTGTTTGAGAAATGGTTTTGCATTTGAATAACTTTATTAAGGACGTTTGCGGAGACTTTATCTCGTAAATTATTACTAAATATTCATGTATATCATTTGTAAATTATTGTATTGTACTCACAGAGCATTTCAAAATATATTTCTTTCCTTACTTTAAACTTAAGTACAATTTATTAAAATTTTTCCCTACTCTATTACATTCAAAATATTAATATTTGACAATAAGAAAAATAGGCTTACAAATGCTAATTATAATATGCGAGGCATCTCAAGGATAAAGACCCTACTGCCGCCGAGGGCACTGGGCCAATCGTTTAAATCGATGTCTTGACCGAGGAGCGCCTTACAAAAATTTCGACGCAATTTCCTTTATGACCGACCGATGTGTTGCTCTAATAAAACTGGCAGGCGTTTAAATTATATTTGTGTCGTCACTACGATATTGCTATTAAGATTTGGATATTATTTTTAAAAACTTTTATAATTAATATACATATGTACATATTTTTTAAGTTCGTTTCCCTTTTTGATTATTGTGGACCGCTTGCTAAAGCTACTATTAATAAACAATAGAAGTTTTGTAGTATGAAAGTAAAATCTATTAGTGAACACGCTCGATTCAAAGGTAATAAAGAATCCCAGATAACATTATAACAACACAACTCGCCACTCAGAGCGAGCCTATCGCCGCATAACGAAGTAGATAGCAACTCTAAACAAACCCTAACCCTCCCCGAGCCGCACAAAAAGACCCGCACGAGAAAAAAAACAAAATAAAGGCCCAAGTATTCTCGTAATCTAACCCGCGGCGTCACACAGCCTCCCAAAAACTGGTAGCTACCTACTCCTATATTCATTTCCGTTCCGTTAATACCGCATACTTTTAACTGTCTAACTAGGGGGGGGGGCGGAGGGGGCCTCCCCAGCCCACGCCACTACTTACACGCGGTAGGCGCAACTTTTATAATACTACGTACTCGGGTGCTTTTTAACGAACCCCCCGCGAGGGGGCGCCACCTGCCACGCATACCGAAAAATACGCAAAACCGGGGGCTGGGGTACACCCGCGCCCCCCCCGTTAGAAGTGGCCGTATTTTGCGTATTTTTAAATTATACCCCACATGCGGGTGTTAGCTGTTTAGTTCGTAAAATTTTCCCTCTCCTCGTTTTCTAATTCTATCTACATCTATCTACGTGTCTATAGACGCAGGCCGCTGTTTACGTTTGTGTCGACTTATTGGAATGTAATTTTAATGTTGTGCCGACGTCCTGCCGCTCCTGCATTCCTTATTTGTGTCATTATAATGAATTGGCGCCGTTAATAATATATACATTATTTGATTGATGATTAGTCTAGTTCAGGTCTGTGTGAGTTATTTTTTTTTGTTATTTTAACCGATATCTGTATTTCATTGTGTGTCGTCACAGGTTCTTACAACATTGTTAAATGTGTCGTTGTCGCGACGTTTCCTGACTTCTCATTATTTTGACAGCGTCTCATATTATTAGTTGTAACACAAATAACAGTACCAAGAAATATATATATGTAGTAAACACTCTCATATAACATTATTCGGTTAAAAACCTATATTAACTAAGTTTATTTATGAAGTATATTAACATAATTATTACTTGCTTCTATGTAATTACTTTTTATTTTGACTGTAATCAGTTATACCTAGCCTATGTCCTACTCTAAAGATCTATCTACATTAATAGTCAATTTCATTGTAATCGGTTCAGCATTTTCGCTGTTTAGAAGTAACATATGGATATGAATTTGTAATATTCTTTGATTTCACAGTGGTTTAAATTTTCGGTATTAGGATATAACCGTACTGTTATGTGTGTGTGTCTGTGTGTAAATGTGTGTGTGTGTGTGTGTGTGTTTAATATATTACGGTATTTTTTAGTGAAACGAGATCAGGAAATTAGGGAGACACGTGATCGAACTGCCGATGACGACGAGGCACAGCCCGCATCTGAATAAGCATTTTACATATTCATACAATCAGGACAGATTAATATATTATATTGATACGGACGTACAAAACAATATATATACATATACATACATAAATAAGAAGTTTAACTATAGAAAATATATATATAAAGATTAAGAGTATTAAGATATTATACAGAGAAAACTAGACGAAGTTTATTAGATAAAAATATAAATAAGGAAAGACAGTCTTGATGTATAATATATTTTAAATTTTATTTCATAAGGACTTAGATTCATACAAGTTCTTATAATGGAAGGTTTAATTGAAGTTAAACTTATTATTTATCAAATATGACTCACGAGAAACATTCTTTAACATATACAAAAATCATTAAACTAAACTATATGTTTGAGTATCGTCTATAAGACTAGTATCTAATCTACTTGAGAGTCAGTAGCAGTATCAGAGTGCGTGACTAAGTCAGTGGGAGGCTGTGTGGAGCCGTGTGGAGCCTCCGCCATGACGACACACGCATTTATAATCAATACTTAAAAATTAATCCACCCCGGGGTAGTTTTTAAATGACTCTGCGCATGTCATGTTTTTTAATCAGCCCGCCTCACACACCCGCTCCGCATGTTTAAATGTGATGTCATTATACAATTGGGTATTTTTTTTTCAACCGTTCGATTGGACAACGCTTTTTTGCGTGAAATTTTTGGTGTGAGGGAAATTTCACATTATGGCGCTCGGCTGTTTTATGTATGATTATGTTTGGCTTCAATTATGAGCTGGATGATGGCGGCGAGCGAGTGTCTTGATTACAGGCGATGTACTGGAGGTACTTAGTGATTGACCGGTTTATAGTTACGTACTGAGAATTAAAACTATTGGGATTTGTTCTCACAATAAATAAACTAAACTAGAGGAAATGAATCCTTATATAACTACGATCATCTTTTTTTTGACGGTCAGTTAGCAATAGAAATGCTTTTCAAATACATCTTCTATATTCATTTAAGGTTGTAAGGTTTTGAATCACTCATAATACATTCCAAAAGCACAAACATAGAGTGAAGTGTATCCCTCACCCCGCGAACTGTTAATTAATCTCAGCGTTACTTGAGAACAGAACATAAACTTAATAAAACGAAGGCGATCAATCAAACAAATAAAATCTGTAATTTCTAATAAACAAGTGAACTCCCCCGAATCCTCCGAGTTCCTCAAACTTCCTCCCCCGTCCTCCCTCCAGTTCCCATCAATATTTAATGTTCCCCGTATATTATTCGTGTATCGGCAGCCGGTCATGGCATATCTTATGTTACAAGTAAACATACATTTTTGATTCCTCTCTGGTTCAGTCGCAGGGATATTTATTATAGTTTTGTCGATATGTTTTCTTTATTTCTATTTGCATGTTATAAGAAATTTCTTTTTGAAAGAAATTAGGTTATTTATTGAGGATAACCTCATGGAATGATTACCAAATCTGGCTGTTAGGTCGGAAAAATTATATATATATATTGTGTTAGGGAGTATTGTAACTTGGAGGCCCGAATTTAGACTATGTATTAAAAATAAGGAATATGTTAAAGAAAATGCTACGTTATGGTTTATTATATATTATAAAAAAAAAATCCCAAAAAGTAGCAAAGACTAATTAATGAATATGTACATTTTCTTAATATATGCAAAATTTACATTTAAATCAGACGTAGAAACATTTAATATCTGCCAAGTAGATTATAATAATAATAATTGTATACATATTATATATTTTGAGTTTAGTTTACATAAATATGATTAATTAGTATAATATAAAATAGTTAAAAACATAGATTTCAAACTTAGACATATTCTATACAACTTAAATTTTCTTCTAAATTAATAATTACTAAGTATATTTCAAACTATTATTGTATTAATACACATTAATTATCCCGACTCTACTCGCTATATATCAAATATAAACGTGATTTATATGTATTTTTTAAAATTAAAATAGTCATATTAAATTATTGTTTGCACAGTATTTAACTGCCACTCATCTAACGTACGTTAGACGTCTCATTTTAACCATAGTTCAACATTAACCGCCTCATTTAGAGTTCGTTCTATAATTGATTAAAACCTCTGTCAATATCAATTTAAAACCTTTTAATATTGAGGTTCTGATGTTTGTGTAATTGACTTGTCTCACAGAATACAACGACCCATTAAATAAAATAATTGTATTAATGTCATATATATATATAGAATAATTGATTATTAAATATTCTTCATAGAGAAGTTATTCTTAGTAAATTTTTATGAATCAATCTCTCCAAGTAATGAAGGGCACCAAGATATTATTTGTCGTAGGCGTCTACGGCGTAGTACTACGAGCTACGGGCTACGAGCTACGACGGTGCTTTTGTTAGGCTCGATGTATATATTGAGTTTCTATTTAATGTTCCTGAAGCTTAGACAATTGTTTATTATTATTTTTTTGTGTATAGGATAAAGTTATATTAATTGTTTTTAAATCTTCTATTATTTACGTAATAAATTTCTATACAGAGTCAATTGATTAGAATTTTAAATATTTTTGTTTATTTCTTGATTGATGTATATATACATAGTAAGTGATGTCCAAGTATTGAGTCTGCATAACACAAATATATGAAAAGTTTTGTAAAAACAAAAGCACCAAAATAAAGTCGTTATATAACCGACGAAACCGAACGTTGTCTAATCACTATCAAAAATTACAAGATTCATTTAAAAAATGCAAAAAAATAAATGAATAAAATAATAATTAATAATTACAAAACGTATAGTTAGTAAGGCATGGATAATGTTGGGGAAAAAAATGTATCGCGGGTGTTCCCCACACCGCTGCGAAATTTTTCACCCTCCCTCGTTTAGCGAGATTCGATCCCGCAATCAGGGGAGGCTGGGGGGGCATTTTTTGGTCCCCCCCCTCCCGCCCCAAACCATCGTAAATTGAAGCATATAATTTTTATTACGGCCCCGTCGTATGAGCTCATTCGACTTGTCACAATGTATAACAAAACGTTTGTGCTCACTTCAAACTCATAACGACATCCGCGAACATCCGCTCATTACACAAATTAGGATTTAGTTTTTAATTACCGATAGAGGTTTAGTAGGAAATGATGCTAGTTAGAGGAGAGGCTTCTAGGCATCTTCTGTGACGTCTGTGAAGCTTGAGGCTGGTGAACTAGATCTGTAATTAGAAACAGAAATGATGAGGATATTTGTATTGTATAAAGAATAAATCAGAATAGTAGTTAAATTTTCTTGGCGGTAAGAAAAAGTCCCATAGAGAGTCCGCCAGTGTCCGCCAGTGGCCGCCGCGCCACTCTCCCTGGCCTCACGGCTCACAATGTATGTCTGTTTACAAACACTATACACATAAACGTTCGACGTTTTTTAGAAGCATAAAAATGTGAACGAAAAATCAAATCCCTTTCACTTTTAGTGAATAGTGGATGAAAAAAAACGCGCTGGCGGGCGGAGGCCGGGTGTTTTTTTATATTTTTTTTAGAAACCGATCTCTAAAATTTGGAATGGACGCGCGTCGGACGCCTAAAAATATTTTTCATTCATTTGTTCGCATAAAAAGTGCTCAAATTCTTCTCACTTTCGCTCTCAGCTGTCGTTCAAATAAAAATATCCGGCCGTTTTTAAAATCTATTTCGATGCGTGGATTTTTTTCAAGGTCGCTGGCCGAATGTGGCACAGAGGCTTCGAGGGGACTTGTTGATAGCGGCGCAGCCTCATCTGCTGAGATGAGTCAAGTCATCCGTCGAGACTGTACTTAAAGAGTCATTACGATGAGACGGTTTCAATCAGAACGATTAAGGCGAGAAGAACCGTCCGGTCATTATATTCGATGTCGAGATGATACTGGAACAGATATTATGACGTTTCAAGTAATCTTATCACATTATTTAAAACATTTTTAAATAACAAGAGCGATGCCGGACAAAAACTGATTGAAAATAGAAATTACTTGAAGCGAAATGAATGCATACTTATTTTAATTATACAGAACTCAGCATTTAATAGTAAAACTTAATTTTAAACTCCAATTAATACTAAAATAGTATTTCCACATAATAATATAAAAGTCGTATACATTAAAACTGTACCTGGGTTTAAGTAAAGCTAAACTACTTAGATCTTTACAGCGTGGCTTATGAACCGAGCCAGTTAGTATTTTAAAATAAAAACCTTTTCCAGTGACCCAGTCTTATTATACGGATAATGTAATCTTTAACTTCATTTAAAACTTATAATTTAAATTATCAATGAAATGATATATGAAAATTATTATAAACTACTCGAATGGAATGTATGTTAGTATGTACATATTGAATAACAGAATTCTGTCTATATTTGTCGTGTTGATAATAAACTTTATTTAGAAGTAATCTTATTTTTAGATGTCTTATCTGGTTTTAATATATCATATTCGGACTGAAATACGTAAATTAATAATCTCTATCTCAATTCATACTCTTAACATAGAATCACTAAAAGAAAAAATCTGCTAAACTGGATATACTCGTAATACTAAGGATTTTGAGTTCTTTCTTTCTATGTATTTGAAACTTTATTCAATACATTATTTACACTATATTATATTTAATTAGTAAGTCAGTCAGTCATTAAGTCAGTAAGTCAGTTCTAACCGTATCCTCCTACCGTATTTCCAAGCCGTCCTAATATATTTTAAACAGGCCTGTTCTTAAACATCGCATGTATTTTTCCATTGATCGCTCACTTCCCCTAAGTATGTTCGCGTTTTCTTATTCTTAGTTGGCACACATTAGCACTGCGCGTGTGTGTGGAGGTACCCCCTAAATTATTTCGACATATGCAAATTTGTACTCACCTACAGATGTCGACTAAGATTATGAAGCGCAGATGTGGAAGGAATCACGTCTTAGAAATAAAAGTAGACTTCCTTGGAAGGTACAGTAGTCTCATGTTGGCTATTTCTAGGTATATTAAATCGTTACCGACTTACTATGTACGTGGGAAATATATCATAAATTTTCATATCAATGCAAAAGGTGAAGCACAAATAATTTTAGTACCATCGATCTTTAGCTATATATCTTTTACTTAAACTTGTATTGGCATAGAAATCTTCTAATTAATTATAATTAAGATATTTTAGATCTCTCATACCGAGTAAGTAAATAAGTGTGTCGCATCTACGTCATCTAATCTTTAAAACACCTAGCGACGCGGATCTTCCAAAAAACGGAGCGGCGCAGTAAAATTGTCTAACTACCCGCCCCGCGCGCGCTCATTACAGCGCGTGCGTCTCATACACCGCGTGTGGGTCGACGGACCGGTCTTAACATATATCTTATAATTAAAAGATTTGTTAAAAAAATAAGATTTTAGGCTGCTTTATGTGTTACATTTATATTCTAGTTTGACAAAGTTTCATAGTAATAATAAATTTAATAGTTTCCATTTAACTAATTGTTTAAACAGTCCCCATATAATTTATGTCTTCGGAATTAAAGTATCATTTATGCGTTATACATGTTTCTCTTACGTTACCCAATCCTTAGGAGTCAATAAAACTGTATGTAAAAAACAAAATAGAACATAAAATAATTGTATAATGAAATATAATAATTATCTCAAGACTCGTCCATCTAACTCGGTCTCATTGCCGAAAAAACCATACGTGGCTCAGATCGCGATACTAAGCGTGTTCATCTCTTTCTAGTTTTGAAAAAACCCCCCCTCTCGCCTCACCCCTGGGCCCCCCTGCCCCCTAACCCACGAACAAGCCTCCCCCTCCCACTCCTAATTCCTTACATATTTAAATTCCTCTTTCAACATTCGTTGGAGACTACATTGTCTCATATGCCTTTTCGTATGTTTTTTTCCATTTCAACAAATCTGCAAGAATTAACGTTTAATTTTTCTCCTATGTTATTATATAATTTATGTAGCTTAGGTTTTATAATACATCGGTATCATATAATAATTATATGTATCGTATACTTCTGTAGTAGTAACATAATAATATAAAGTGTAGTGAGTAATTATTTGTGTTTAAACTACATTTCTGAAAGACTTATCTGCTTAACTTATGTCTCAGGTAAACCAAAGGATATATTTATATAAAAATAACAATACTTTTAACTTTTCGAATATCTTAACAGTTGAGAAAACGATATTAACAAAATAGCAGTTAAAAAAATTGCATTTAAACTACACGTAACCAAGTTTTTAGTTATCTGATGGTCTTTCATATGTATGTAAATAAATTAGAAAAAACGTTTATAAAAAATGAAATTTCTCTAAAATATATTTATATAGCAGACCTCATAATTAGATTTATTCAAACGGGTGAACGGATTTCGAAGAATATTTACAAGAAAATAGATTAATCCGTTATAGCGGAGAGAGTTTTCACTTCGGGAAATTGACGGTTCCCGTGGGAAACATTTCTTTGTAGATAGCCATATAGGCTGCCCGTGAGAAGCAAGGCCGGGAGGCCAGTTAAGTAACTTTATAATTTGGTAAAGAAAGCATAATTTGGCAATTTTGTTTGGAATATTGAATAACCGCTCCTTCATGATTTATGTCCTTAAAACTTTATATAGTGAAAACGATTTAAGTAAACCTCAAAACAGACATACAGTAAATGAAATTAATAATTTTCGAATTATACTTCGCGTTTTTTATTATTGTAAAAACTACATACTTCCGACGTTTCGGCTACTCTTCAGCAATCGTGATCACGGGCAGACGAGGTGTTATTTACCGTCATATAATTGAAAAAACATTAAGAAATAAATCTTCTTCTTAGGGAGAAATGGACTAATCAAAAGAATAGATTATTTAAAACATTACAATCAGTACTGTACCAAACTGAAGCTTCTAACAAGTAGTCGGAAATGATTACACAAAAAAAAACGTATTTCGAATAAAATATTATATTATAAAGGATATTTTTATAGCGAGAGGTTCTATAAAATAAATATTTACGAGCGGGTTCATACTTGTGATACTTCCTTATACCTTCCTTACGATGGAACTATCGTACGGTAAACGTAAAAACTTCTCCCTACTTACAGGCCGCGTATGTTGAGAGATGACTTGGTGGCGAGAGAAAGATCGGCATTGCAATATTTAAACTACAAATAACAGTAAAATTTGCTAAACTTAAGTATGTTTAATAATTAAACATTACTATTATTAAATTTCAACATCAAAATATAAGTATTGTAAGTCTGAATTTCATGTTTTTGTTCTACATATTACAAAATTCACTTTCCTTTATCGTTACTTATTTAATCATTAGTAACAAATATTATTTAGTGTCAAAAACGATCTCTAACTCACAATTAATATATTTTACTTATTAATAATATAATAATTAGAATAAAATCGTGTTATTATAACTAGAATGTTAATTTTATCAACTTTTATTATAGAAAGTTGTTATGTATTGTACACTCGACTGTTTCTACTTCTATACACTTCCATTGCTATAATTTCTTATATAGACATGAGATTGTAATTTAAAATATTTTTTTTGTATCAAATTAACATATATTTATCTAATGTATACAACAATATAGTTCATTGAGTAACATTTTAAATGTTAAATTTGTCTTTCTTTCCCACGTTACTGATACTGAAATTTTAAATGAAAACTATTAATAATAGGTTCTAACTTGCGCTCTTAATATTTTATTTTATTATACGAGTTTGGAGTTAACTGTGATTTATAATGTATATTGTTTATGTACAGTTAGTGAGTGAGTTAATAAATATAGTAAGTCCCAACCACAGCGACTGTTCAAAGAAACCCTTCCTTCATTCGATATACTGTAATCACATTGTTATTCAATAATATTACTTCATGCTTATACTAGTTTGTATTTAAATAAGTTTTGTCGTTTCCGTGTTCTTTTTAAATAGGATTTATTTGTTTTTCTTAAACAATACTTTAGATTTGTATTAAAATGTATAGAAAATAAGATTTAGCATCATTTTAAAGATTTAAATTAATGTTTTTGTTTCAATTTTTATTTAAAAATATTTTTCTTTACAGAATCTTTGGACCTGAAGGAGGTTGTGGTAAGTCATTAGATAGTTATATTTTTTCTTGTACATTAATTTAATACGTGTACAATGAAATGTTTAGTAATATTTTAAATAAAGTTATACTACTTAGCGGTAATGTTGAATTCCAGATTTTAGCCAACGGAATCTCCTATAATTATTATATTAATGCATCAATTAAAATGCACATTATTATAGAATCATCGTTGATTTAACCTGAGCTAGGTGAGGCTAGTAAGATCCTTCCATCGTCCAACTTATTCAGATGAACGGAACGTAATTCGAACATCGTGACAAGACAAACACATCACAAATAAATATATACAAAAACCACCCCCGCGATAAAAAGAGATAAAACGATGGCCGGCCAATTCTATATGAAAAGCAGACCATTTTTCCACCAATCGCGAGAATTATTGGAAAAACTAGCAAATGAATTTATTATACCGGCCGTGAGCCACCCCGCACCCCCCACCCCCCACCCCCCGTCGTATACTCATTATCAATACAAGGGTTATAACATTTTTGAAACGCGAAATGATAATTTTTGTGAATTTTAAATATACAAGCTCCCGCACGCGGCTCCTGCTCTCACATCGAGTGTACTTGAAATGTTTTAATAGTTATGAAATAAACTTGAGAGTTATTTATATTATTATTATAAAAACTAAATATTTTTAAGCTTTTCAAATCTTTTCTCATTCTTAGATTCGCTGAGAGGAAGCGCATAAAACGTTTGGCAATTAAAACTTACAATTCGTTCCGGTTATATAAATCTGTGTTTTATATATCATGATAAATATGTAAAATAATTAGATTAATTTTATTAAAAAATGAGAAAATATTAATGGTATATAAAGAAACAGGCGTAATAAAATAAAATAATCATGATTTACAAAGCCTACGTATTTAAAATCATGCAATACATATAAAATAAAATATATAAAACTTAATAAAGAAGATTTTATTTGAATGTAATTTATAAAGTATGTATTATTAGTTATTTTAATAAA
This sequence comes from Danaus chrysippus, assembly GCA_916720795.1. Lineage (NCBI taxonomy): Eukaryota > Metazoa > Arthropoda > Insecta > Lepidoptera > Nymphalidae > Danaus > Danaus chrysippus. Next base: position 1,129,764 of record CAKASE010000047.1, on the reverse strand, counting down.
ATAATATGACACCATATGTATAGAAATCTAAAGAAGAATATAACTTAGGTTTGTCGAATTGTTCCTGAATGTACCTTCAGTACATTCTTCAGCCTAAATATTTCTAGGACATTGTAAATTTATTTTTTCTTTGTTTAATACACAGCATGTATATTATTGGAGACATCGCGGGACGCACAGGCTCTAATCCGATCGTTTTGATAGACTTTTCATTCATTTTGATTTATTTGATATCTAATCCCTACTTCCTTACTAATATTATAAATGCGAAAGTAACTCTGTCTATCTGTCTGTAACGCTTTCACGCTTAAAACATTGAACTGATTTTAATGAAATTTGGTACAGAGATAGAGTTGACCTTGAGAAAGAACATAGGATAGTTTTTATCCCAGACAATTGAAAGTTTCTTTTGGAAACGCGATGTAACCGAACTCCACGCGGGCAAAGCTGCGGGCAGAAAGCTAGTTTTAACATAAAACAGCATAATCACAACAACTTTACTCGTATAAAAAATCTACCGACGAATCATGTACAGAATTTGTGTGCTTTTAGTATATTTGTGTTAATGACAAGACTTATATTATCCACAGTATATATTTATATAAAAGAAAGTCGTGTTAGTTACACACACTACTTATAACTCAAGAACGGTTGTTGGGATATGGTTGAAAATTAGCGGGACGTAGCTTAGAATCAGGAGACGGACATTGTATATTTAATTCTATTCGATCGAAAAAAAACTTAATAAACTACAATATCTGTTCATTTATCGCCTCGAAGTCGGAATAGAAATCGACCAGTCAGGTATACACATATTACTAATTGCGTAATTAACGCGAAGTCGCAGGAAAATACTAGTATTTAAATAAATTTCTCAAATAAATCGAGAGTATCTTCAAACGACCAAATAACCAACTGACATATTTATATCATTATATTCAGAAATGAGAGAAAGTGACAACTTACTGTGAGTGACGCGACGCAGTTAGATTGACACCCGAAGGATCTGTGTACAATATATTATTATTAAAAATGTTTAAGAATATTCTTTATACAGAATAATTATTAGAACTGATTAATGCATTCCCAAAGAGGGTTGATAGCAGGCGGCCGGTCGTAAAAACAATTAGCCAAAACTATTCACAACATGTAAGGCAGACCCTGGCTAAAGCTGGGAAATTGCCAGGTAGAAGAAGAACATCTTCATACAGAAGTTAACATATATTGTTATATCCTTTACAATTATTTTATCAAAGAAAACTTTAATAATAACAAAGGTTCTATCGCCGTTCTAAATAAATGCTGCGAGGTGTTTTATCTCTACTAATCTGACTTTTAGTGTTTTGTTAAATATTTTTAATTCATTCTTATATAGTTTTCATCTTTTATATATGTACTAAGTAATAATATTTAAGTTTATGATTAAATACATATAACATAATATTTAGTATTTTAGTTTTTTTATTCTTAAATTTCTTTTCAAATAAACTTTAATTTACCTCCGATTGTTTTAAAACATCTTACTATCTCTATTTCTTTAATTTCTTTTTATTTTCAAAGCATATTTCCATCGTCTGTTAAGGTTTTCATCTATAGAGGCAGATCCTATAGATTCTCAAGTATTTAAATGCCTTCTAGTTTCCGTTCAATCTGTATCTTTTAATCAAAACAAACACAATAAGAAGTCAGTTATCTTACTTTGATTATCATCTTTTTAATTAAAAAGCTCTTTATTAGAAAAAGCTGACTTAAGTTTCAACTACTAACTAACTTAACATTCTACTCATTTTTAATAACACACACACACGCACACACACACACACACACACACACACACACACACACATAATCTTATCATTAAAACAAATAAATGAATAAAAATATAAATAACATAATGAATAAACTGTTATTTATTGCCACATAATGAATAAGTCGTTATCGTGATTATGTTTAGTTGTTTGTAGCGCGCGTAGCAGACCGTAGCGACGAGCATCTCGTAGACGTCTACGATCGTACAAGAAGCATTTGTTACCTTAATATAAACAGGTTTTAGTTAATAAATATATATATACATATGAGATATTATATATAGTGTTTAATTATTATTATTAATAAAATGTTGTCGTAAAAATGACATGACATCAAAATATAACATTATTAACTTTAAAATTGTTAAATATTATCTTATAAAGAGGCTTTTATATATATTTGACTGATTACATTTTTCTATACATATATTTGGCTAATGTTAAAATCATTTTGCTTACAAGAAAAACTGGTTATAATTAAACCTTAAACAGACGTTAATTAATGAAAAATATTATGCTTAATTCATAAGTTTCTTTATGACTATGTATTTGTATGTAAAATTCTAATATTAGAACAGTGAGAGGGACATTTCTTTGTACATATGTTATGTGATAGGGGTCCAGTTTCCATCAACTGACGCCTTGAGTTGAGATAATATATAACGAGAATTTAACAACTAATTATAATTAATAAATTGTGAATTAAATATGTATATATATGTAGTCATTGACATATAACATATTAATGATGATTTTTATTTTATATTTATATGTATTATCATAATATAATGAGATCTTAGATTTTGGCCAGTTATTTAAATGAAACTAATATTTTGCGCGACTTTATTTGTGATAAAAACTACATACTCTATACGTTTCGGTAGTATTTTCGGTAGTGATCACGGTAGTATTTTTGAAATTATTATTTAGTTTCATTCTTTGATGATAGTTAATGATTTAGATTCCAGTAAATATGTTGTATGAACTAACAAGTTATGTATAGTTGTAATATACAACTAGTTGGTTATAAGACGAACTAAGGAATTAAATAGATTCATGAACGGGTCAGATACTGCTTTGATAATGATTCAAAATATACGGAGCTTAAGATGTGATGATAAACTTGAATGGAAGAAAGAGAAAGAATTGGAATGAAGATTTGACTTGTAATATTTGTATTACTTATTGTATCCTGTGGTAGAACTTATTTAGAGAGATTCATACCTTCCTTACAGTTTTTCTAAATGTATTATGAAAGACTATATTTAGATATTGTTCTATAACAATTCCTTCCTAACTATTCAAGAACATTCCGTCAATATGTAATCAAAGCAAACATTCCGTGACGACGTTTTCTCGTCGGCGGTCGCCAGGCGATAGTTCGAGGGAAAAAACGCGAAATGGCCGTATTGTTTCTACTAATAAAAAGTTCTAATAAACATGCAACTAAGCTCCGGCTTCCGGGCAAATAAAACATAAAAATATATCCTATTTTCATAGGGCGAGGGTGGGGTGGGGTGAGGCACCCCCATCTGCGCAAAAACCCAAAAACATCGAAATGAAAATGAGTAGCGGGGAGGCAGCGAGGCTGTGTTGGTAATTCATTTTTAACATTAAGCCTGTGTGCGTTTTTAAAGTACAGTCGATGGCATTATGTTAATGTGTTATCAAAAAATACTCCTTCCGTCTCTACAACCACTAGACAAAATAATCTAGAACCTATTGTTAGTCTTCACTCATTAACTTGTTAATAATCATATATTATCTAATTAGGACCTTTTAATTAACTTTTTTTTAACAAAACTCGACTTGTTCTGATAGAGTGAAGGAGTTCATTGTGATATATGTATTAAAAAGTATTATTTAATATATGTGTAATAAATTAAGTCATTAGTGTATAATAAACCAGTCTGTTTACGGAAACAAACCAGATACGTTGACCCGTCTCCCGCTACCTCGTAGACGCCTACGCGGGTCGTAGTCCCCGTGTTGGCTGGCGTTCGTTTTAGGCTTCAACATTCATATTATTTGATACTCCTTAAATTTTGAATTTTATACAAAAATTTATATATTCTATATAGGAGGAATCTATTTTTACTCATCCAGCCTCGTAAATCTCGTTCGATTCAACTGGTTAGGTTTGAACGTGGAAGTTTTTTACTGGTTTTTTTTTTCAATATCTGATAGGTCGTGCTAATATGTAATAATCATCTCGAGTGTACCGCGACCCGCGTGCCCCCCCGCGCGCCCCGCAGCCCCCCCGCCGCCCTCAGCACCAGCCCCCCCGCGCCCCCCTCCCAGCCCCGCTCACCCCCATACACACCTACACGCACTAGCGGGAACATAAAACGCAATTTTGTATTAGATTTAATTTGAGTCGCACACAATCGCGCCAGTTACTCCGCTCTGTGCGGAAGTCCTACGTCACATTGATTGCCATCCCAAATATTAATTATATATTTATTTTTTGTCTATATATGTATATGTAAAGGTTTGGAGATCAGTTTGTTCTGTGGGTATGTATGTATGTATGTAAGGCGTCGTAAGTGAGGTCGGCGGTGATGCCACGTGTTGGACGTGTCGTGTGAGGTCCGAGCAGTCTCCGTGCAGTCTCCGTGCAGCATGCGTGTGCAGACCGGCCTCTGGTCGGCCTGCGAGCGAGTCTCCGTCGAGCCGCCGACAGAGTGAGTGAGCGCCCGATTTAAAAACTATAGGAACGAACTCGCGCAGAGAGCAGTAATACCACCCCCGCGTAATGATTTTTTGGCGATGAATTTATATTCGCGCGCGAGCGGTGCCACTTTTTCGACCCCCACCGGGCCGGGTGCCCCCCCCCCTCCCCCCTCCATCCCTCCCCCCCGCCGCTCATTAACGCAACCCAGATATGCAATTCTGATCTTTGACGAGGAGGCTGTAGTGTCGGCGGGCGCCTCGCCGGGAGAGGTGGCCCGTTTTGTTTTTTCCCGCCCGGCTTCATTATTGATGGCATCGGGACGGTAATGCGGAAGCATGTGTGAACGTTTCATTACAAAAGGTGGACTTGGCGCGTGTTAATATCGCAGACCGGCCGGACCCTGCCGGACGGGCGGACGTTCGGGACAACAAAAAAAAATTATTATATCATTAATATAATAATAATAATTAATAGTAAATATTAACAATAAATAAACAGGCGCGTTAGAGTACCGCGACTCTGTGTTGTGAGGCCGGGTCTCCGCTGAGTATCGCGGCGCGTGTTCCAAACTTTCCTCTCCAACTTGTGCAAAGTTTCTCACGTGCGTGTGTGCTCGCCGGTCTATCATTGGCCGTCACTCTCCTCCGTGATCACATACATTCCGTACTGCTAGTTCTAAAGTTTGTTTATTCTGTGATCCGGACATTAACTCGTGTCTTTGTTGATGTTTTCGTAACTCCTCTCCTCGACCGATCTCTGACGGCCGCTGTCCGGGTAAGTCATGTTTTTTCTTGAGTTTTATAAAGTTTATTTTATTTAATTCCTCGTCGCACTCGAGATGTATATCAGAACTTGTATTTTGATCTATCTCTAACAATTAGAGCCACCCTTTGTGTTTTCATTATGATGTAAATGTGATCGTTCCGATGCAAGTAAATACTGGGGTCTAGCTAGCGTGCGAGTGCGCTCCGAGCTTGCTATTAGACAATTTTTGCATAAATAATTACGACGCGGACACGAACCCATTCAGAAAAAAAACGGACACACGACGATCTTAAAGATACATTTATATTTAAATATCATTATATTTATAATAAAAACGTACTTTTACTATCATTAAAAAATAATGTTAAATGTTATATTTGTTATTCTTAAAATTATTTCATTTTATTGAAGTATATTTTGCAAATACGTATATCTTGTACTAGTCACATAACGTAATTTTTTTTAATTAATTTTTGCATAAAACTCGAAAAATTATAAGTCCGCACTAGTTTCCAAATATATAAAAAAATATATTTTTTTATAGAAGATTAATAAATTTTTTAAATTACTTAATTAAATATATTTTATTTTAAACTACATCTAATTTTCGTTAAGTTATAATTTAAATACCTACTATTTCAATAATAAATCAAAACAGTGGATTTGTGTCGTCGAAAAAGTTAAACAATTCATATATCTTCGTATTTCGTTTGAAACTTATCAATAGTATATCAATAGTAATTTTTCAATGATATTTTATAAACCAAACTTTAAAATGTATTAAAAATTAATTATTCAATATTAGAGCAACTAATGAATAAGTATCTATCCGCTAAGAGTCGCGTATGGGATGATATAAATATTCATATATTGTGTCTAGTGAAGGGTTGTGATGAAGTAGTGTGATGAAACAGGTCTCCAGGTCGCTGCACGAGCTCGCTCCTGCAGCTCGCTGCACGCACCCTTCGACCTTCCCTTAAAGACAGGTTTACTTGTCATTCATTACTGTACATATGTAGTTAGCGCGACTCAACTATGAACGTCCTCGGAGCGGTCAACGAATCATCATAATTACTTTTATCTAATCTAAGCTCCGTCGTGTGTGTGTGCGTGTGTGTGTGTGTGTGTGCAGATATCATACATCCAAATACTAATATAGTGCAGTAGGTAGTGGCGGGCCGCGGGCTCCCCGTCCAGACGTACCATCATCGATTGCCCTCACATATCTACGGAACAGTCCTACAGAGTCCCAGACTAGGAAAAAGTAAAAAACGTTGACAGACTCATTCCGTCCTCCGTCTCCGTTCTAATCGTACGCACGCGCGGCTTTTAATTGCATCCCCACCCCCCGGAAAAAAGGGCCCGAGCACACGATGGATTAGCATACAGCCTCAGTCACCCCTTCAGTTTTTACGCGTATCCTCCCGCCAGTGGCTGGCGGGGTGCACGCGGCCAGGGGGGGGTGCTCCAGGGGCGCCCGGGTGACCCCGCTGAGGGGGGGGTGTAGGACGACCGCGGGTCGGAGGGGCGGGGGGGAGGTTGTCGAGGGTCGCGGAGGGGGGGGTAGTGCGTGCGCGCCGCCAGTCGGCAGCGGCCGGCCAGCCCGCGATGAGCAGAACACCTCGCGGATGTATTTGGCACTCACGCTAACATCAAACTTTTCTGACACGATCGTGCTGTGTTGTGTGTGGATATTATATTATTTTATTTATATTAACGTTGGTGAGTGATTCTTTTATTTTTTTTATCGCGTCGCAGTGACGTTAGAACCGCCGAAATTCGGTGATAGTTGGGAGCAAGGTCGTGCCATAATGATAATATTATTTGCACAAAAATTCTGTTAGAGTACGGATAACCTTATTTGGTAAAACGCGCAATGACATATATAATGTACGAAATCATCAGCATCGGTATTTACATTAAATATGTATATAGCTTTATTTAAAAAAATATATATCGAGATTGGCGGCAAAAGTGAGAAAATTGTTAATACGTACGTCAAGTTACGCGAAGACGTAAGCTTTGAAATTCAATGTTATATAATACATTACTATATATAACAACTTTTGAGACTTAAAAGTAAGAAATACATAATTCATAACGACAATTTGAACAGCGTTGTTTCAGTAGTAACGTTAGGTCGATAATATTTACAAAAGTACGTAAAACGATTCGATGTATGTATATGAAAAAATATATAATGTCTAAAATATTAGTATACTAGTATTAATACATTATTGGTACAGTGATACATAATGAATTATAAAAGTTTCAAACCATTACAATATACTGACGTGTTAAATCATTACGTAGCCAGATCGACATTTTCCCGCGGATTTATATAAAAATAAAGTAAAATCATAAACTTAATATATTTAAAGTGTTGTTAATAATAGTTCTGTTGTAGTGACTTGTCGTCACCTGTTGTGATCTGTTCTATCGGTTTACTTAAACATTATTGATTGTACAGAAACTGATTCAATTTGATTCGTACGTTCCTCAATCAGACATCAGCCGGTGAATCTTGTCTGCTTCCTGATCTACAAAATAGTAATCTCCATTGCTAAATCATGAAGAATTATATATTTCTTTTAACCAATCAAACTAAAAATATTATTTAGATGAAATATTTAAAAGTTTAATCATTGTTAAAACATAGTTTATTATAAAAATACAAGTATATTGTGCAAAACAACATACATTACGAATTTTTGTGCAACATTGAATTTTCCTCAAAGATATGTATGGCAATGACCGCTATGTACAGTTCACAAACAAAACACTTTAATAACATATTACTATAATATTAACAACTTAACTTTATATTTTAATAATTTAAATGTCGTATGAAAACTGTAGCGATAGAGAGAAGCTTTTATCACTACTGTTCTTTGTAGTCGCGGTAAGTGCAAGTTAGTTAAGTAGATTGTGCGTCAGTTGAGTGCGCTCCACACGCCCTGCACTTACAGGCTGTGCAGGCAGGCTGTACAGGTCGTACATCGTCACAGAACACACGATGACTCTATTTAAGCCATACACGTTAATTAGGATTAATTACAGCAGACACTCGCGTGCACGACTGTACGGCTATCAGGCTAGACGAAGCCGAAACAACAGGACAAATAAAAATATGCTCACGTTCACTTAGTGTTCATTAAATTAATATAATGAGAACTAATTAATATACACGAGAGGCTGTCCGTGCGGGCCAGAAAATATTAAATATATCTTGTATGTTTCAATATAATTCAAGGAAGGATTTATATCTTATATGGTGCTACATATAAGCACATGCAACGCCGTGTATACATATATGTGTATGTGTGTGTGTGTGTGTGTGTGTGTGTGTGTGTGGTCCTACATTAATTTCGGTCAAAATATAATAATAAATGTAACGAATGTCATTTAGTGTGGTAACATTAAACAATGAAATTCCTGAGCTGCGCTTGCGCAACGTCCTCCGCGAAGACACGTAACAAGACGCCGTCCACGGTGGTCTATGAGGATACTGAAATACCGATTAATATATATATATAACATATATATATGTACATACAAATATATAGATTAATACAAAGCAAAGGGAACATCGAAAAAATTAATAGTTTGAAATCATTTATCGTTATCGCAATATTTTTAATATAATTTTGGCGAATATTATTAATATGTTTCATTTCCAAGAATCCTGTATTACCTAATTAATTACTGATCGTTTAATCGGAAATGGTCTCTACCACTCTTGTAATAAGGATCTAATCATGTACTAGTAGTGCCACGCGAGTGTACTAGCGTGTAGTAGTCAAATCTATTTCTCCGTCCTAATTAATACGACCAGATCTATGTCAAGGTTGTCGTTACAACTCGTCTGATTATAATTCATAATAATAATAATAAACAATATATTTCCCGTCTAATTTTTATTTTATGTTCGACTATTTGTTTACGTACGACCGTCCGGGCGGCGATGACTTGTATCTCATAGAATTCATATGTACATACGACAGTGTTGTTTAATACATATATATAATGTGTTATATTAAATTATCGCTTATAATAAATCACAAATGTAGATAATAATATATAAATACATATATCTGGCCACATTTTTTTCATTCCAACTATTCCTGCGCGTTATTTCGGCGCACCTTATCAGTGTATTTTCATATTCGCAATCTCCTGCAATGATAACTGGCCCTGCCCTAGGTTAGTGATGTGACGCGGCGTATCGATAACGGCTGTATCGATGGCATTGTTTATATTAACTCGTAACGTATTTAATGACAGAAATATAAATATTATTTCGATTATTATTCACCGGATTATCGATAATTTAGATAGCGTGGATATCGTATTATATATTGGCGCTGGTTCATCGATAAAACGATACAATCATCCCATCACTAGTCGCAGTGCAGCTGTTATCAGGGTTTTTAATACGCTGGTTAAATATTAGTGGACAAACATAGATGAGCGAAACTATCCACCGAGTGAAACTCCTCGCTCGATATAAAAAACATTTATTATTTAAAAATAACACAAATGTTCATAATGACACAGATGACTATGTTAAAATGATTTCAACACAGACACAGGAACACTGTGCTTGTGTTCTGTGTTCTGTGCTCGATGAATAAAAAATGTTTTATTCCGTACAAAACTTGTGAACAACATTCTTCTATTTATGAAGTACTATAATCCTTAACGTACTGCGAATAAAAGTTCGCTGACATGTGCTCATAGAATAATAACCTAAATTCACTTTGAGATGGCGAGATAAGGATAAGGCTGCTCACAACATACAGACAGAAATGTCTTTAGTTTACACCTCACTGTTAGGGTTGCAATTTTGATACAAATATAAATAATTACGATCAACTTGTATGTATGTTAGCTAAATTAAATCTAGCCTTTTTTTCCTTTCATCTATAGAGAAGAAGCAGTCAGAGTCAGATTAGAACATATGTATATAAAGATTATGTAACATTAAAATAATTTAAATTTATTTCAAACAGATGCGAAGTTGCGAATAAAAGCTAGTTAATAATATATCGAGATGCTTTAATTCTTAAAAGACAAGAAAGTCTGTAGTCAATGAATGTCTTTATTTTATCGTAAAAAAGTCAACGCTCGGGTCAAAAACCCTACGGCATAAGGAAGGATTTTTTATCTCTCTCTTTACATAACTATAAGTTTAAACTGCAATAATATTGTCAATAATACATAAAATATTTAATTTAATAATAAATTTCTTTAATATATAAAGGTTGCAAAAAAACAGTCCAAAGAACTTAAGTATTGATAAAAATAATTAAAAAAACTATAAAGCATTCACATGACAAGAATTCTAATAAATGTATTAATTAGATAACATTTGAACCGAGAAAAAATGAATTAGTCTTTGTATTACTGATACGAGTAGGTTCAGTCGCTAGAATACTTTGACGTTACTGAAGTAGTGAGACTTATATACTAGCTTTGAAACGTGGCTTTCACATATAGTAAAATAAAAATTAAGAGATTTTTTGAGAGGTTTCAAGAAAATTAATAGAAAGTAGTAATAGTCTGCTTTAGAATCAAACATTTAGAATTAGATTTCTTATGTCCTCTCATATATTATTTATGAATAGAAATTCTAAAAAAAGTTCCAAAACGTTACATAAAAGTCTAGTAAGTATTATTAGTGTTAGCTGAAGATTCCCTTCAGAAGAGTGTGGATAGATAATATTACTTATCAAACATTAAAACACGCCTTACAGACCTCACGTAGTGAGTATCACCATGTTCTAAGGGCGAGCGTTTTCCCGATAAACTTCTAACAAATCATACAATCCATATAATAAATAATGCTAAAGTTTGTTATGTGTTCCCGGGAAGGGCCGGGCAGGGTCGGCCTCCTCTCTATCCTCCGTACATACGGAGTCCCGGAACACGAAGGCTGTGTACATTATTTCCGTAAACAGCGGGTATATGAGCGAAAATCATCCAATCGGAATGAAGGTCAAATTTTGAATAGCCAACCGGAGCGGCCCGCTTGGAATTCAAACTATGTAGGCTCTACGTGAAAGCGAAAGTTGGCGAATAGCGAGTGTTGTACGTGTGTGAGGGTGCCGTGTGTGGACGAGTGTGTGTGTATGTGTGTGTGTGTTGTGAATGAAGCCTTCACGGGCTTTGTTACGTAACTCTAATGAAACTAGAACATATATATGCTTCAGGTTAACATCGCCCTGTGCTCATGTACACGCACACCGCGATACTCGACAGCTTTTAATATATTTACATATATATTAAACATGTTGCTTTGTGACTAAGATCTGTTGTTACTAAGTCATTAAATGTTTAATATTCATTCTTTAACATATATTTCTAATGATTAAAGTTTCATCATTTTTGTTACAGATTTAATCAAACGGTCGCAATCGGAGGCGAGCTGTAACTGAGAAGTAAGTAACACTAAATATTGTCAAACTATACTTGCTATCTATAATCACTAAAGTTTTAATTCATTTAAATCTGATACTACTATCTTTTTAAAATAGCAAATAAAGATAATCGCAGCTCTAATTAAAACACTATCACTACGACTTTGAACTAACATCATTTAAATATTTTCTTCACTCCACAATATTACGCATGTCTTCGGAATGTCAATCAATGGATAACATTTAAAAAAACCTATCACACAAAAGTTATAAGTCGATTTCTGATAAGAGGTAGTTAGGTCACGAGGCCTGAGCTCTGACACTAAGCTAGATAAAGCCTAAGTTTTTAGTTCTTAAACGAGATAAGGATATTTTTATAAAACTTTAATTACAACAATATAATATATCAGCACTCCAATAACTGATTTGTTATTTAGAGGTCGAATCATATCTGCTCCATTCTCGTAGTGTATTGTGTATTTTACCTAAATATTTTTATGACCTGTGTTCTTCATATATCCTTATTAAAATTTCTATAAATACAGAAACTTTTTATTATTAAGTAATGTAAGTAATATTTCAAATTAACACATTCTTTTCGTTTCTCTTCATATCGTTCTTTTAAATTTAAAATAAAATAAATTGTATCGAAAAGTTACTTTAAATAAAATCTAAATATGTTTCTTAAAGACCTTTTCTTACATAAATAGAAAAACATTTATTTCATTATATTGTTCTAACCAGAATAAAACTTTATAATTTGTAAAACAAACACAAGTGTGCAATTTGAAAGGATCCTCATACGAGTATATAACAGTTGCTATTTGTCTAGTCATGTATTTATTTAATGGCGAGCCGACAGTTTAAAAATATATATTACACCAAGTCTACGCAAACAAATCATTAATATTTTTTTTATTTTAATACTCATTTATACAAGTTATTTAGAATCACTTGTTCAATGTGCTATATTGAGCATCTTACTGTAATCCTAATTATTTGCACAAATGATCGTTTATGTGACTGGTGTTTTATTTAGACAGAAATTTATTTTCAAGAACGTTCATTGTAGACTTTATTTAGTATTTTTATAGCGTATAGAAGAAAATGTTCAAACGTACATCAAATATTTAGTAAGTGACGCCATCTTTCTTTCAAATGTCAAAAATTTAAACTCTTTTTTTTATCTGTGAAAGTTTAATATTGTTTTATTTGTACTATGACAGGTATTTTTTATTATTCTAATTTAAACCTTATTGAAATCTATAATGTCTTAAAAATGATATATTAAATACACTAACAGTAAAATTATTATTATTAAGTTACCAGAACTAATATCAACATAATTCTTCGTTGAATAAAAATGCATAAAATAATATCGTGTTATTGTGTAACATTAGAACCATTTGGAAACCTAAACTACGTCCGATAAGATATAATTTAGCCTAGGTTTTTGATAAAGTGCTAAATTTACAAAAAATATTCGATAACCACTATCTCTGTGATGCCCCTGTATTCATTCCGCAGAACATAAAAAATTCATAGTTTTTTAAACATATATAAATGTATATATATATAAATATTTTATAGTTATCTTATAATTTTCATGTTTTTTTATATTTAATTATTTCATATGATAGTTTTAAACTAATAATTTATATTTTATCTTCATTTATATTATGACAGGTCGACGTGTGGCATCAAATGTCGCTCAGAACTCACGGCCACAACTGTCAGTGTTCTTAACACTAATCTAGATTATAGGCTGATAGTGTTTATGTTCTTTATCTATGGATATTATAAATTCCAAATTAATACGAGATGTATAATCACAAATAAATTACATAGTCTACACAAAAACTTATAAAAATACGCGGATTCACTTACGTTGACAGAAAAATATACTACTATAACTTTTATTCTAAAGAAATCAAAAGATATTGAATAGTGATTCGTAATTTCGCAAATGATCTCAAAAATAAACATGACATTAATCTCCAAAATATATATAATAATGCATGTGATAATGCATATTTTATTTAATTTTATCATAGTACCGATAACAGGGTACATTCGAAAGTCGACCTTAAAGAGTAACGAGACTGCACATATTGTATTGATTAATGTAAATAGTTTGTCCCGAGAAGAAAAATAGATAAAATTATCGATATATATAAAGAATTATATAATTAATCATGTGATTAAATAATAATCACAATTATTATTGAAACAAAATTACGTTACAACTTATTTCTCATATAAGATATACATTTATTATATTTAAAACCTTTTAAGATCGTTAGGAGATCTGAAAAGGGTAAAAATAATATTTGGATTATGTTAGGAATGAATCTGAACTGTATTCCGTTGGATTTAGGATTTAATATGGCTTGTTTAACTTAATATATATATCATTAAAGGTGACAAATATATAAAAGTCTTTTGATGAAACACAAAGACGGATGTGTTTTAAACGTTTCGGACATCTTAGCGGCGGTTGACGGGTTCAACTTATGAGTGGCAGCGATTTATATTATTATAATACTTTAAGTTCTATTTTAGTATAAGTTGGTGAATCCAAAAACGCTGTATCTTATGAATTGGACGTCATTTTATAAGGGAGTGTGTCTTTATGGAGGTTTGCAGCGTGCCTTCTTGTCGAGGAAATTACAAATGGCCACATTTGTAGCGTATTGGGGAACTTGAATGTCGTTTATGTATATATCTTTTGACACTACTCGTATAAACGTGTTGGGGTTGACTTATTATTTGGACGTTACTCAGATCTACAGGGATCCAAGACAGTTACTCTAAAATTAATATGATTCCTCTCATCTGATAATAAATATTTTCTGATGATTATATCCGAAGTATTTTTAACAAAGAACTGTTTGCTGCAGCATCAGAGTCTGTTTCTGAGTCGAAGTCCCCGCATGTGGTTCGCATGCCAGTAACCCGATCATCATTGTTACAGCTATGCCACTGCTTATTGTCTAAGATTGTTTAAAAACTTTGAAAAACCGTTTTTTCATGTGCCCTTATCACCATCACATAAGGTTCATTATGTGTTGCTTGTTATATTACGTAACAGTTGTGAGTATCATTTGTAGGTAATAGTGTTACTAGTCTACCGCGAATTTTACGTTCTTTAAACAATATCATAGGATATAAAAAATTAAAAACGGTTAAATAAATAATAAAACAGAAATTGCTTTCACAGGGCTTCATAGAGACTTGGTCAACTTTAAATATTCTCAGAACTTATAATTTTGTATGATTTCACATTTACAAATAAATAAAATGTGATAGTTTCTGCCTTGATGCTTCATTGAACCTCTCTTAATTAATACATATAAATGGGAAACAAAAGTAATAACTAATTGATAACAGTTCTGAGTCTACTAAAACAAAATATTTAAGTACGGAAATTCCATACATTTATGTTTCCACATAGATTGTTTTGTTTATTATATCAAGAGTTAAACATTGTATTTATTCAGGTTTCGTTATATACAAGAGTTATTTACTTGCAAAGTTTAATTAAGAACAATACAATGTTTTAATACTACAATGATATTCTAAACTTTCTTTCATTTGTCCCCAAAACTTAAGTTCTTAATTACAAAGCCATATTATAACAATGGTGTATTTAAATGGCTGAAACGCATTGTTTGGCTTAATTTTGGGGAAATATATTTTTTAAGAGAAACCATAGAGAATGGCTGGCCAAAAATTAAGTGTTCACTTTATACGAAATGGCTTTGTTTTAAGAATACGCACGAGGAACGTGAAAATCATGCGTTATATGAAAAAAAACAACGAAGAATAGATCGAAGTTGAAACAAATAAAAATAATGATCGGAGAAAACGGGTCACCTGATAAGAATATAAGAGAGACTATCTGTTGTTTGTGACATGTCTTAATTATTGCGCTTGTGGCCCATTTTTTGCACAATTATAACTATCAATGCACTTTCTATTTAAAGATTCATAACATCTATAAAGTGTACAGCTGCGCAAACGCATCCGAAGACAACTAATGATACTACACTTGTACATATAGCGTAGGTACACGCCGGGCTTAGCGAAATATAATAAAAAAATATACTTTAAAATTGTGTTAATATTATATAAGTGAGGTGCTGATGGTGATTCTACTTCCAGATACGAACACATGTTTCGAAAATCTTGAAAGCAACACATTCAACATGGTCGATACACAGCACTTCTGTCTGCGGTGGAACAATTACCAGAGCAGCATCACCAGCGCCTTCGAGAACCTTCGGGATGACGAAGACTTCGTGGACGTCACCCTGGCCTGTGACGGGAAGAGTCTCAAAGCACACAGGGTCGTCCTGTCGGCCTGCAGCCCTTACTTTAGAGAACTATTAAAGGTAATAACAATTTTAATTATTATACTAATTAGATGTCGTAATAGTAATTATAAATTTCAGTTCAATAGTTATCTGTTATCAAATACTAGTTCTCTTCTTACGCGTCTTATATTTCACAAGCATTATTCTTCGTGGTTTAAATAAGTAAAAATTGTTTTAAAAAAGTGCTGTAGCTGGGACGTCTTAAGATACAACGAACATCAACTCCAACGATTCGATGGATAATTTAATTTATATTCTTTGTTTCTTTTTTTTAAGATATTTTTTTATTTTGTTATTAATTTATATGAAAATAAATCCACTGTCTCGCGAAATTCATAAAAAAAATATCGTGGTTAGTTCTGTTGTTTTGTTCGAAACGTATCGAATGCATATTTTAATTGCATACGTTACATATACGACAATAAACAATACGAATTCATATTAATTAAATAGCTCTCCTGAGAATATTCATTCATGTTCCGATTTGAAAACAATCATATGTCGGAGTCAGCATTTCATAACTTTACCGTACCTGACTCATGGCACGAAACACTCAAAAGATTCACGGAAAACTAACGGGACAAAAATAAAACAATGGCATGTGAAGAGAAAATATAAAAAAAACATTTGTCAGGTGTGGGGTTCGAACCCACGCTCCCTCTCGGGAACCAGAGCTTAAATCTGGCGCCTTAGACCACTCGGCCAACCTGACTTGACGACTTACTTGTTCAATATGAACATTAGTTAATACTTACTTGACAATACAATCATTATGACTTAAAAATTAAAAAAAACATTACCTATTACATGGTTTGTATTAACAATGTAAATATAATATATACTTCTTAATATCGTATATAATTCTTTTGATATAGCCGTGTAGTAAATAACGTATAATCATTTACAATGAGTAATGACGTTGGTAATGCTTGTTACCAGTCGACACCATGCAAGCACCCAGTGATCGTGCTGCAAGACGTGGCCTTCACGGACCTGCACGCGCTCGTGGAGTTCATCTACCACGGCGAGGTGAACGTGCACCAACGGAGCCTGTCCTCCTTCCTCAAGACAGCCGAGGTGCTTCGGGTCTCCGGACTCACACAGAATGATGACGCACAGGGGGTGAGTTCACTATACTACGAGTAGTAGTTGGTTTAAAGAATTTACAGAAGTTTAAATAAGTGATGAAGATATTTTGAGACGTTATCCTTACATAAGGTTTGTATGACATGAATAGATTTAAGGATATTTTGTAAATCTAAATTCATTTTATCTTCAAAATCTTATAAATGTGATAATTTCATACTTAATTTGGAGAACTCCGTTCAGTTTTAGTAGTCGAATCTGTTTTTTGTAAATGCTAATGAGTAGTTTGATAAATCGCGTTCGCATTCAAAATATTATGTCGTTATTTTTTTATTTATTTTTTTTTTTGCTAAACACATACATTATATATATTATACAGTTATACAGAAGAAAAAAAAATAAATTTGTAGCAAATTTTATTGAAACTTGTTCGCGCGACGACATCTGACCACTTATATAATGATTTGTCCACAGCCGCTAGTACAGAGCATCGCTCGCGCAGCCGCCGCGGCAGCCTCTTCCCCGCACACGCCCCCTCACCCCGCACACACCCCTCAGAACCCTCACACCCCCAGCTACTCCGAGAAGCTGGAGGAAGCTCTACTACACCCGACGATGCGTCGTATCTCCCTCCCCCCGCGCCGCATCTCCCGCTCCGCCGACAACTCTCCTGACGTCATCAAGCGCGCCCGCCACGACAACAACAACGACCAGGCCCAGGTCCACGACTTCTCGACCAAGAACCACTCGATGAACAACACGCGCGCACACAACGAACAAGGAAACGGGAACGGCATCTCCAACTCGAGCTCGTCGCCCTCCCCGCGCCTGATGGACGAAGTCAAGAACGAACCGCTGGACATGATCTGCCCCTCCAACCCCGACATAGACAGGAGCACGGACGACACGCCGCCGCACCATCACAGACCACTTGTGAGTTGGTAAACATCATCCGTTTAGAACAGGACATAACCCACTCCTACACTACAACATAATCTACCATGAAACCAACTTTATTTAAAACTACCTCACGGAGCGTCTGTAACTCTATTGAATTAATAAAAGCTATAAAATTTAGAATAGTAGTATTAGTGTAACAGAATCCGTTAAACAAACACATCCTGATGACTTTTACTGAGTATTAGATTCGAATATATACCAGGAACGGGGCCGGTCGTGTGTCATGATAAACGAGGCTCGCGTCACCACGACACTTACTACTTATGTTGAAGCGATATCAACTATGCGTAAACATTATATTCGGTTATTACTAACTAGCGGTTTAAACTCGTACATTTGAACCGGAGTATATATACTACAACCATATTGATACAGCGAGTCGAAGACAACTTAGTCAGAAGTAATTATAGTTCATCATCAGTCTATTAAAGATACTTTTATTCAAAAAGATAAGAGATTCGTTATTACAAAGTTATATTGGCGTTTTGACTTCGTAGTTTATTACATTACTGTCGAGCTACTTGTGACGTACTTTTAAAAGTTTTTACTTAGTTTGTCAAAATATTTGGGAGAATGACGAAAATATTATATAAAGCTGTTTTATAGAGTAGGGCTGCCAATAGAATGTTTTTTATTCGTCATAGCCCATAGGGTGTGTGTGTTAATGTCCTGTATGTTGGGTCACCAGGGTGGAGGGCCTCCCTCCCGCGCCAGCTCCGCGGAGGCCGATGACCGCACTCCTCCGCCCCAGCTGCCTCCGTCATCGTTCATCTCCCCGGCAGACACCAAGCTGTTCCCGGCTCACAACTACAACTACAGCATGGCGCTCACGGACCCCTCCGCGCTGGCCGGTAAGACGTTTCTCTGGTCTGTTTGTGTCGTGACGTATGATGATATGTATATAGTTGTGTGGTCGTGAAGTACTGCTAGGGTCGTAGTGTCTGTGGGTCTCACTAAGAGCCGTCCGCTCGTTGCAGGTCTGCCGAGCCCGCTGGCCCCCGACGGCATGGCGAGCACGTCTCAAGGTGAGTCGCGGCTTGTCTAGCAACAAGTTTATTTAATGCATACCTTCATAATATATTGAAACAAACGATATTTTTAATGCACTGTCTGTCGTATGCCACCATCACCGCTTCCTCTCTGCTCTCTCATAATTAGGATTTATATTATTAAAAAAAATGTATGAGGCAATTATCACGTGATATATTATATAATGTATTTATTATTATTATATATATACATTATTATATCTACTCCTAACCTGTATACATATATATATATCTTCATTATGTGCTCTGTGTTTGTATAAATATTAATGTTAGCTTTTTGTGTTATGGTTCGATGGCCTCTCGTGTGTTTTGTCCGTTTTCATTCGTCGGCCCGTAGACTGTACGAGTAGACACAGAACAGTTCTGTGAAAATGAGAATTGATCATTGAACCATAACTCAACGTGGCGTGCATGTTACTGTATACTGTATTGTTATTAGACTTAATGTTTACTATGATGAACATTGCTAGCTTGTTTTATAGATGTGTCTTGATCAGTACGCTAGGAAAACCCACCTCCAAATTATCCTATTTTATTTCATTTTTTATTTTAAATTCGACGATTCTTTGTTGTTTTTATTTTAAAAATTCAATTATTCCTAATCCGGGAGCGTCGAAATGCAAAAAAACAAACAAACATACAGTTGTCTTAAATAAAAAAAATACCGGTCCAATGAAGAAATTATAAAAGAAGATTATCAGATTTTAAGTTCCGACAAATTCAAGACTATGTTAATCTGGAACCGACCCGATCTGTTATTTACTTTCGGAATAAAAAGATCTCATGAATCATTGATGTTTCTAAAAACAGTCTCGCGTTACCCTTAATCATTATTGTCTTGAGAATTATAACGTCGGGGAAGCAAGAGATTGGACAATGGAATTTTTAGTTACGATTGCGTATCAGATTATTTAAAAAATATATAAGTCATTGAGGAATACTAACGCTTTTGTTCGAGAAATTTGAAACTGTATACGTCGATAGCGTCCCACAAGTTGTTATGAAAACAGCCGACTTATTTTTCATACAATCATCGCTCAGCTTAACTAAGGCGTAGGTAAAGTTAGGAAACAGTTCGTTACTAATACCGCTTGGCAATGCCTGTCGACGATACGGATGGTTGTCATGAAACTGTAAAGGGGGGTGGCGGTGCTTGAAATAAAACGAGAGGCTACGATAGTGAGTGCATTAAAAGTGCGTTCGGAAGCTTCGATGGGGCTAACTGCTTGTGTTGTGACCAGGTGGCGCCCGCACCCCCCAGGAAGAGTACCGATGCGAGCCCTGTAACAAGAGCTTGTCCTCCCTGACGCGGCTCAAAACGACATATCCAAAACGTTCACATGCGCCCCTCGAGGGAGCCCGTGTGTAACATTTGCCGACGGGTATACTCCAGCCTGAATAGTTTGAGAAACCACAAGTCGATCTACCACCGCAAGCAGCAACCGCCCTCCGCCGGCCAGGGCTCCTTCTACCCCGTCAATTGACGCACGAGGAACCAGTTGCCATACACGTTGCCATTCGAAGAATCAAAGCTGCCATCCCGACCACCTAATAAATAGCCATAGTCTTGCCCGTAGACCTTTGTTAAGTTTAATGAAAATGTAACGCGATATGTTCCTAACATTTGTACATAGCATAGTTTTACGTGTACTTTTGCATGCGCATCGCCAGACTCTATTATAATTATTATGTATCTATAAAATATTGTCACTAAAATGTATGCTTGCGTGTAAGCGTGCGCCGTCGCCGCTCGTCCTCGGGCCCCGGGTCCGAGGCGCGAGACGGAACGCTTACACGAGCTCGCCCTTCTGGAACCAATTGGAACATCTATGATCGGTACACGCATAACCACCAACGCTATTTTACAAAAAAGCGCATTAGTCAAATTTTGTTAAAAGAGATCACGTTGAATTGCCTCTACAACCCAGGTTCACAAAATTGCCACCCGACAAAAATTTGGCGGCACTGAATTGTGCCAATTGGTTCCTTCGAAATGGGACCCGTTGGATGCGAGCGGTCGCTGTGGTGTTGGTGTGCCCTACTCCCTGGGGTGAGGGGTGTCTTTGTTGACTAATGCGCTAATGTTGGTTGTTATGTGTGGTGCAGTGGGCCCTCTGGGCGCGGGCCACCGATGCGAGGTGTGCGGCAAGTTGCTGTCCACGCGGCTCACTCTCAAGCGGCACACGGAACAGCAGCACCTGCAGCCGCTGCATTCGGCGCGCTGCAGCCTCTGCCACAAGGTGTTCCGCACGCTCAACTCGCTCAACAACCACAAGAGCATCTACCACCGGCGCCAGCGCGGGCTGCCCCAGCACGCGTCCCAGGCCGCGCCCCCTCCTCACGCGGCGCTGGCCCCCCTCGCGCCGCACGCCCCGCACGCCCCGCTGGCCCCGCAGGCTCAGCCGCAGAACCTCTCCACCGGCGTAGACGCCAAGCTGACTCCGCCGCCGCACACCATCGACTTCTACAAGTTCAAGGACCAGTTCAACGTCTAAGCTGTTCCTCTCCCCCCAGCTCCCCCCAGCTCCCCCCAGCTCCCTAGCTGCCCTAGCTCCGCTCTATCTTATAGTAGATGATTTATATTTTTTATCTCTCGGAGAGATTATTGACATTTTAGTGTCGCGATTGATTTTATTTACATTAATTTCCTCTTTTAACTTGTCGGGCGATGTTGTGCTCGGCGGCGGCCCTCACTCACTGAACACGGTCCTATATATTATCAGACCTTTTGACGAATGACATTCCACTATGACCAGGGAAGGGAGGGTGACTTTTCGTTTTATCTTTTATAATGTTCTTAGATAAATTACATAAACATGCGCCCGCTAAGTGCAATACTGCGGTATGAAGATTCCTGAATTTTACACTATGTTAAATGTGTGACAATAAGGCGAAGAGAAAAATATTTTGAGAAAAAAAGAAAAATCTTGGTGCTGTAAATTTATATATTAGGCTTAAATTTATAAAATGGAACAGTGTTCGTTGTAAGTAACAAGAGAGGCATATTGTTTTCAACGTTGTGTTCATTTTTCGGCGTTTTGCAATTTTTTTTTTATTTATTCTGTACTTTTACCTTCATGATCTCACACTTAGATATTTATACGAGATTACTAAAAATCTATTTAAAACTAAATAAAATTATATACACAAATATATAATTGGCTAATGAGGCTTCAAATTTATTATTTTATTTAGATGTTTTTTTTTTGTTTTTTTGACTGTAAGACTGAAAGAAAGAACACATAGCACCAATAGACCGACAACTGGCAACACGAGCTAACAACAGTCCGCACTGTCATACAGACATACAACAACAGGTTTCACAATCACTAACAGTAACAATAAGACAAACACACACAGATGCACAACACAGAACACTCACAGAACCGACTACAACACATCACTTACTCTACCGTCGACTACGATTACTTTATTTACTCTACCTAGTCGACTATCCATTTACTGTTTACTTTTCGTCATATATATTTGAGTCGTTACGTTTCGCGAGGTGCCATGTACTCGTTTCAGGATGGCTATAGAATATATTTAGTTTAGTCACTTCTAGTTCTACATCATACCCTGTGTTCGTTTCTCGTTTTGTTAATTTTTCCGTCGTTTATACTTGACGGCTGTCTATATTTTTTAAACATTTTTTCCACCACAGTTTTAGTGAACTAATTAAGCGTTTAATATAACTGAATACTTAATAGGTAAATAATAAATCTTAATAATTCTCAGTGTTAAATGTTCCTAAATTTCAACAGTGTGAATTTTTGTTTTTTGTTATTAAATTATCTGCTTGCCATACATAGTCATAAACGCTGAATGTTTTTCTTTAGGCGACTATTTCTTAGATTTTGTATCACTGTCTAGATTCAGAAGCTGTTCGGGTCGTCGACTTCCTCCCCCAGTAATGATATACATACATATATTAGTCAAGAACTATTTGTAGCGACTGTAGTGTGTCGATTCGTTTTCTCAATAGATGTTATTCAATAGAACTGGCTTTTAACTCTAGATGGCCACTAAATGTACTAGTTACGTATAAATTGCTTTCGTTTTCTGGATCTAGACATCGTGTCCTATACATTTTTGATGTCGATGTACTTTTTCTAGTTAAATAAACATCACTATTTTCAGCGATACCCGTCGCCACAATGTTATATTCGTTTCGATAGCAATAAGAGAACCTTGTGTAAGTGTAAATGTAAACACATAATTTATTGTAACAATATACACGTAAGTAATTATTAGTGCCTGCTTTACATAATTGTTTTTATTCGAAAAAAAAAGACATATTTTGATTAACTTCTAAAACATAGTAGGTAATGTTCGTAACACTTCACCTTTAAGGTAAACGCTACTTTAAAAAGTTGAGAGGCTTCCTAAGTAAATGTAATAGTATACGTTATAATATTATGTTGTTATTAATAAATGCATAAACGCTTAGCCATTACAATTTGTTTAGTTGTTTAAGCTTTATTACGATACTTTTAACTAATTGGAAGACTAGAGATTTGGTGCTAAATTGGAACGATGTTCACGATAGAAAAATTTAAGGGAAATGGAATTAATGAAATTTTAAATTCATTGAAAATTCGCAACATTCCGTGGTTGATGGAAACGAAAATGTTAAGTTTTATTTTTTTTGCAACCAATTGCAAGTTTTTGAACTTAAGTCGTAGGATTGTTGTTTTTTGTGTAGTAACTTAGCGTTAGGTTTTTATTGTTAATTTGGGTTTGGGAACTAAGTTAGTCGACTACCTAGCTGTAAGATTTATCTGAATTCGTAGAGATAATAGTATATACATGTTTAATTTACGATTACAGGGATGTGCTGCTAAGTACGGCAGTAATACTTCGACTATCGCGGAGTACACGAGACTAAAGATCTTGTGGATTTTATTTAGAGAAATTATTATTCAAAAATTATGCCAAAATTAATAAGCGCTATAGACTGATTAGACTAAGTACGCGTTTCAATTGTACACTATTAGGCGTATTATCTAGAATTAAATGTACAATTATTTACTAAATTGATAATTTTATAAAAAAAAAAAACAAATGAAAGTCAGAAGCGTGATTCGTTTCGGTTCGGTATCAATCAAAAAATTATCGTGATTCGAGGATCTTTTATATATTTATGTTGGTAGCCGCTAAGTATTGGGATCTCAGAGGATCTTAAAGGTCTGTGGGTTCAAGGGCGAAACTACACAGTGTTCTAAGGAGCAGAACACATCCCTGTCGAAAACTACATTAGTTAGGACCTTAGCAAGTTTAAGACTGTTTCTGTGACCTGTTTTAGAGTTTTTTTTTTTTGTATCTTTCTAACATGTTAAGATATGTTCTCTTACCGCACGTTGTACCGTGGCGACCTTATTTGATGTGTTCTTATACTTCTTGTTGGCATTTTTACTTATTTTATAAGGAATCTAAATTAATTTATTGGTTGTTGTATTGAAATTTTATTATTTTTTTCTTCTTAAATTATTATTCTACTCCTTGAATCTTGTTTTGTTTGTAATCGGCATCTATGCAATGCGGCCCATCACTTGGCTATTGGAGAATGGTGCCAAAAATTATAATTTTAAGTTCGTCTTCCAAACAAAGGCTATATTTGGTTAGGGCGTTATAATATCTGTACCACCGCCTGTATGGGCTGCACCAATCCATAGTTTGTATCCTTAAGTTTATTAATAATTCATGTCACTTTATATTTACAGATAGTTATTTTCTTACTTTTAAATTAAACCTTGACATATTACTCATAAAGTGTAAATGTAATCGTTAAACCGGACTTCATAAATCCTAATATTGATGATAATGGCGTT
This sequence comes from Danaus chrysippus, assembly GCA_916720795.1. Lineage (NCBI taxonomy): Eukaryota > Metazoa > Arthropoda > Insecta > Lepidoptera > Nymphalidae > Danaus > Danaus chrysippus. Next base: position 1,104,796 of record CAKASE010000047.1, on the reverse strand, counting down.
TTTAATAAAAAACAAATATACAAAAACCTGCCGTTAGTTTTATTTCATCCTCACACACAGACAGTACAGCGGTTTAGTTCCTAAGACGTAGCTAGTGCATAGTTTTATTTTGACGCTACTCCCGCCATTTGCATGTGTGTGTTCTAACAATTCATTTGCCTTTGTAGCTTCGCAATCATTTATATTTATTTTCTTTTTAATTTACATTTTATTTTACTAATTTCAATCACTTTTTTCACTCCTTTTTATATTTTGTTTTCCAATATTTTAGTTCACGAACAACAAAAAAAAAAACGACACAATTTAGCCAACAAATAACAGCTAGGTTGTAAAGTTATTTTATTTTATCGGGTTCGGGGAGCAACCCCATATTTGTTTTGTTTTTTCAATTTGTTTCCAGGTAAAAAATTATTCTCCTGCAATCTATGCGCGAAAGTATTGTGCTCAAAGGCATCTTTGAAACGGCATATCGCTGACAAGCACGCCGAGAGGCAGGAGGAGTACCGATGCACCGTTTGCGAGCGAGTGTACTGCTCGAGGAACTCCCTCATGACCCACATATACACCTACCACAAGTCCAGGCCCGGGGAGACGGATCAAATCCGGTTTTTTTAGTGACTACTTGGACGGAGTTGGCGCGGCGTGCGGCATTCATCTAGCAAAGAAAACCTCCACGAGGCCAATCATCCAACAGCCGTACTTAACATCAGTCACAAAGGTTAGCATCAGTTTATAGAAGCTAGGGCTAACTGACCGCTGACTCATTAATAACATACTCTGTCTCATATCTGATAGACATAGGTTTAAGGGTCCTTTTATATTTTAGTTCAGTTAGATTACGTTGTTTTTTTATATTATTATTTTGTTTATTTCTAATTTAAACCCCGACAGACCCCCTCCCAGCGGGTTTAGCAGTTTGGACGTTGTTGTGTTGCTTGGAGCATGCTTCTATCATTTTTGTTATCACGTGTTTCTGTGTCATTGTGGTTGAAAGAATTTCCTAAATTTTATTGATATATACAACTCTTGATTACTGTGTAGTTAGTCGATGTGTACAGTGCGTATTATTAGTATTATTATTAATTTTTAATACCTCATACATGAAACCTATGTAAATGCTATACAACATAACACAATTGCGTTTGATACTTTATTTTCATGGGCTGTTTCAATTAATATTGCCAGCTAGCTAATGGAAATAACCAAGACGTCACTAAAACCTCACGGTGATGACGAATGTACGATGCTATTTTAATTTGCAGCTGTTCCGCCCCTCCGTATGCCCCCGCCGACAGCCGGCGGTATCAACGAGCCCCAGGAATGTCCCTATTGCCGCAGGACATTCTCTTGTTACTATTCCCTGAAACGACACTTCCAAGACAAGCACGAGCAGTCGGACACGCTGTACGTGTGTGAGTTCTGTCACCGGAGGTACCGGACCAAGAACTCGCTGACCACGCACAAGAGCCTCCAGCACAGGGGCTCCAGCGGCATGCTGAAGCGGCTGCTGAAGACGTCCGCGCTGCACAGCGCGCTGGCGCCGGCGCCGCACCACCTGTTCGACCTGGGCGCCGACCGCGGCCCGCAGCTGCCGCCCGGCCTCCAATGACCACAGACGATGGCCTGAACCGCACTCGCTCGACACGCACTCCTTATTTCAAATACGTCCGCCGCCCCCAGCGCCGGACCTATTTGAAATATCGGCGATGGACTAGGACACTATAGGGATATAGCATACGTGTGCAATATACGGACAATGCCAAAACTATGCAGGACTCTGCCGCATTTTTTAATGGTAAATTGTGTATTATAATGGTAGTTAAATATTGACGTTAGTTTTAAAAAATGAACAGTATTGATGCACGCGACTTAGAAGTCGTTTAGTGTTACGCTTCGAAGATCGGACTCTGCTTCGTGCTCACCACGAGAAGGTTGCGAGGTCCTAGTTAAATGGCAGACAGTGTTCAATATGACAATGTAATCAGAGCAATACTAAACTATTAATGTATCTAGTACTGCCAAAATAATGCCAACTGTATTTTAAAGAGAATATAACATTTTTATTGACAATTTTCGATAAATGTCTAGTGTCAAATTAGATTCGGTAACTGTACAAAAGAAAACGTACAAATTTTAAACAGTTATTATTAAATATTGAAAGAAAATATTTTTTAAAGAAACTTTTTTCGGATCGCCAAATCTAAATTTAAATACAGATTATTTAGGAGTTAATAACTTAAAAAAAAATTTTTAGATAAACGAAAAATAATAAAAAAAAAATGTTGATGTTGATTAATAAAATAAAAGACTACTTAGAATCTGATTTTGAAAGTACAAAAATGTTAAACGTCTTATTGAACAAAATTATGTGTATTCTATGTGCGTTTTGGCTTCAATATTAACATTTTGATCAATGTATAAGTAGCCGTGCCTTCGTTCGTCTCTATGGTTTGAGAAATTCCGAACTGACAAAGTATGGGCGACAAGTTGGCGAACGGATTGTACCGGTGAAGGGAAGGGAAGGGAAGGGAAGGGAGAGTAGGGCGAGTCGCCACCTGGCAGATCCTTGATACAGGGTTGAGGGAGGTCGTGAAGCGCAGGCTGGTTCGCGCGCAGGTCTTCGGCGAGCGGTAATATGTGCGACGATCGTATACGTGCATGATTTCAAATCATGGGACATAGGAGTCGTTTCGTCTGTATAAATGATGTAGCTGCTAGGTATTCATTAACGTAATTATATTTAATCTGTATACATTTTCGGATTTCTCTCTATGAGTGTATAGTGGTTTCTAATTTAATGTCGACCAACGTAGCGGACGTCTCGTTAATGAAAATTTATTAGATTATTATTATTATTATTATTATATTCTCAAAATTCTTAAAGTCTTAGGATCAACCATAAGATGGCTGCAGATGTAAAAATATATTATTTACTTATATTATAGGTAATTGCTTGGGTACCGCATTCGGCTAAAAAAATTGAGATATACATATCTTTCCAGGGTGTAAGTGACGAATTTTTTTTGATATCATATTAATAAAAGATAAATCTGCATTAATCAATAGGTTTAACCCAACAAACATATCACACATATCTATGAGAAATAGAGACAGGACTCTAAGTATTTTACGCCGTGATATTTCACAAGCCAAAGAAAACAAAGGGGATAATTTTGCCAATACGCATTCATATCTTATATAATGAAAACATACCGATCGAATATATAATATATATGTTGACTAAATTGTACTGTGCCATATCTCATTGAAATTATATTGAAAATAATTCTAACAAGTTGTCATATACAGTTTTGAACACAATGCAACATTATCCGCGCTACTTATTGCAATGCAATTTATTAAATATCATATTAGTTTAAAGTTTTTAACAATATTATTATTATTATTTTTGTGCATTTATTTTTCCAATGTTAGGATAAACTTTTTATAATATATAGTGATTTTAATTATTTTCATTTTTGGGATTGTTACATTTTGGTACGTTTGTGATATGAGTTTTAATGTAATGTTATTTGGTACAATTCCAAATATATTTTTAATAAGTTTTTTATATTCAGTATAAATTAATTTGTTAAACAAATGATTTTCTGATATTCGAAGCATTAAGTCGAACGCGTGGCCCCCGGTATAACGCGCGTACCTCCACGTCAATAATTACCTCACCAATTGTTTTTATATTATATATATTAATTTTTATTTTAATGTTAAAGCGAAGGAATGGTATCGGTTCGGAAGCGTCACAGCATCGTCTTAGGGAGCTTAGGAAGTAAAAGAAGCGGGTAGTTTGAATCGTAAAGTGTAAATATGTTATAAGTTAGCGTCTAGTAAGAGTACGTAAGGGAAGTATCGTGGCATCATTTGGGAATAACGCCTCGTGATATTAACTAAATAGTAAATAGATAAAATCATTAATGGAAAGGATTTTTATATATATTCTACTAATGGATTTATGAATAGTGAAACTTAGACTTAGTCTTTCTATAACGGTTTTTTTCGTTTAGTGTTTGTGTTTAATGTTTTCGCTGTGCAATCATTTGACCGGTTCGGCCGTCTGAAGCTTGTTGTTGACTGCTTTGTTAATATCTTATTTCGGATTGTTTTCCCACCAATCTATTACGTATTTTCTAAATTCTTGATCTCAGTAGATAGCTGCGAACTACATCGACATCCGGAGACAGCCGTTGGTGATTGTTATTAGGCATAGGTCGTTTACGAGTTAAGTTTAGTGTGTCGGCAAAAAAATATAACGAAAATACATCGCAGCTTTGAAAATTCAAAAATAACGGAACACAGACAACAGCTCAAATAACAGAAGGTTACAGCGAAACAAGTCAAAACATATTATTTTGCAATGTATACCAAAATACTGCATTTTTTTTTTTTGTTTAAATCATAAGAAGATAAGTGAGAAACGTTTTTTTATAAATTATTTGATCGTCTCGATTAATGGGCGCGTGTTAATCATTTCGCTTGGTCGTCGGATAATTTATTTTAAGTTAACTAATTAATACATTTAATAACCAGACTGTGTTACTAAGGATAATGCACAAAATAATCAACAACGGAATGCCTTCGTAACAGTACAACTATTAACAATAGCCTACAATAAGTAAATGTAAGGTGAATTAATTACAGTTTGTTCATAAAATGGCGCGAACTGTGTCTCAGTGGCGTCGTTAGTATACAGTTGAACATATATCAGAATATAGCTACGAGTTTAAAGTTGTTATTTACATATTGTCATAAAAATTATTATTTTTTTGTTTTGCCAAATCCTGTCCAGTTATTTACTGCCATTAGGTACTACATAGCAGCGTTTGCTGGTGATGGGCAAGTCTTAATGTAAATGCTAAGTATATAACTTACGGGGTTCATACATGTTCACAAAACGTATTCACAAAATAAATCTTGCTTCTTTAATGTAAGTATTACCTCCAATAATGTTAAGTATTATCTTCTATAAATCATTAATTTTTAATATCGATGTAGCCGGAATCTGTCCGTGGATCACTACTTGGGACAAATGAATGCTTCTCACAGTAATGGGTATACAAGCCGCCGCCTACCTTTACTCGGCATTTGTTAAACTCGCAACAGACACATAATATATTGATAACGAACGATTGTATACGCGTAGAGAGTACTCTAGAGTAGGTGTTACAGAAACAGAAGTGGTGTTCGGAACAAGTAGCGGTGCAGGGGCCAGACTTGTGTTTATGTTGTTCAACCAGGACAAGTCAATGAAACGTGATTTTATATTTATAAATACAGTAATTATAGATATTGTCAAACTAAACTTTAACACTTGTTACATAGTTATTTCCATACATACATTATTTTTGTTATCCGTATCCATTTTAAAATGCAATAGTTTATGACCCGCGCGTGGTCGTGCGCGGGGAGGGCCGGGCGCGACCACACGCGGGAACCAGATCACAATAGTTAATTATTTAAAATAATTTAATTTCGCTCGACGGGGGACGCGACGACGTTTTTTGAGAATAGATCGACTCTTATCTAACATAGCTTAGGATATATTCTCACCGACTCAGGCTCGAGTCACTGGCGACTGTGTAACTTGTTTTCTTTGGACAATACTTTATATTCCAGTTATTTTTATACAGATTTTTCGAGAGCAAACCGAGCCGTTTGCTCGTTGTTAGTTTTGAACTCGGTACACAGGTCGTGGGTGCGTCCGTCTGTGGTCGCGTGCTGTAGCTCTGTAAACTAAGTCGTTGTATTCTTAAGCCGATAGCTTTAATATATACAGTATCTTCCACTTTAATCTAATTATTATAGCAATAGTTCCCAATCTGCCATTGTACCTCAGTAATTATACACATATATAGCTTATCTAAGAGAAGTTGTCTATAGCAGATTATATTGCAAACGTGGCGAGTTACCGGCGTCCATGCTGTGTATTGAGTCCCGAGTGTGACTCTCGCAGCTTGGCGTCCGAGCCTCGTGTGCGTCCTCCGTGTATCCTCATAAACCTACTTTGCAAATCTGTTCCTATAGCGATCTTATTAGAGCGGAGGTTATATAACATATATAATAATAATTAGGTAAGTAGTCCTTGGAGGGCGCGGCCGCCACCTCGCGCCCGCCGTTCATCAGGTCCCTACTGCCTAGTTTACAATCATAGTTCCATAACTCAAAGTGCACTTACGTCTTTATATAAAAGTAAGAAGTATTATATTATAATGTGTAGTTCAGATGCCCCCGCCGTCCCCTGGCGAGCGAAACTCGTTGATAGCCCGTCTGCAGTAGCTATATGAGAAGTATTTACAATATACATTACCCACTTATGACATACAATATATTGATAGTAACTTTTTATCTACAGATGAAAGTCAAACGGTCGCCTAATTTTTCTGAAACATCGGTTGGTCAGTCTCTCGCTCCCTCTACTACACTAGTTCCGCGCCGCGGCGTCGGTCGTATACTTTTGTATGTGGTGTCGCCGCGGCGTTCATCTATTCCAATATTCCTCTATTTATTCGTTTGTTTAATGTAACAGTATAATATTGATTGTTATCGCGTCTGCCCGATCGATCTCTCAGCAGAATTCCGCGGCCGTTACTTGTTATGCTTGGGTGACACATTTTATACACAGAAATATTTTTTTAAGAAAATCAATTTATATGTCAATGTTAATTAAGTGGCAATTCTAATTTTAACTGCACTATATTTTTGCTGACACGTCTAGGTTTAGATTTTCTTTTTTTTTCGTAATTTAATGTATGCACGATCTGCGTTTTTATTAGAATCGGAGTTTTTTTTTGTCTCTTGTAAGATTTTTCGCGTTAAGTGATACGTACCCTCGATTCATCTTAAAGATATACACATTTTATTAATTTATTTTATTTTTACTGTTCGCGTGCGTCGCTCCGCATGTGATATGCTTCAACTAATATTGTGTTGATATTTTTAAAGTTATTAGTTTGCCATCGTTGATCGAAGTGTAGGGCGACGTTTTATAAGTCGGTGAGTTTTGTTAAAAGTTTGTAAAGATCGGAGGGAATGGGATGTACAAAATTGTTTCATAGTACTGTGTATCGCTCGATAAGGTAATAGTTGAGGGACAGTAAGCGGCCCTTTAGACACTTAGGTCCTCTTTGAAAGTTGTTGTAAGTCGGAACATCCTCAAGACACTTAAAGTACTATTGTATGAACTATTCGAGTATTATGACTTTAATGAAGGGTTTGTAAAAGACACACAAATCATAGAAAAACATTCTAATTACATTTATTTGTGGATAAATTTTAAGTAGGTAATTAAAAGAAGGTTGCTTACTTTAAAAAAATGTATATACGGTATGATATTGGGTCTGTGCCAGCAGTGTAAAGTTTGTTTTTCGTCTAATCTTTTCGTAATATGTTTTGAATGTTGATTCATTGTTCATTTGCCCCGTGTTCGGTCTGTATCTCATGATTTCTGTGTCTTTGGAGGTGATGTCTTTACTTGTTTTGATGTTGTTGATATATGTCATGAAGGAATCAGTGGGTCTGCGCAGGAACATATCAAGGTCGGACAACCAGTGCTCTGAGTAACTGAGTCTGACTGCTATCAGATTTACTTTCATTGAGTTGTAATAAACAGTACTTTATGTGTCGAAATCTGAGTTTTTGAATTGTCATGAATTAAACAGTTGGATGTAATGAAAGCGTAAATTTAATAAACTCGCAGTGATTCCATTGACGATTCGTATTTTTATTTTCCCCTGGATCCATTCCTGTAGATAAGTATTTATATTATTCTTGCTTGCGTGTGTTTTTAAGTAAGTCATAAGCTGAACTGACGCCAAGCAAGATCACTTCGCACACTCAACGTAGAAATTATTCACTTATAAACATTTTAATAGGTGATAAGAAAGTTCAAAAATATATAATTAAATTAAATTTAGAGAACTCCAGAGTGTTTTTTAAATTATTAGGATTAATAATTCCTCTTATACAACAATGGAGAATATTACAATATATGTTAATTGTACGAACCCAAATAATCATTCGTTCTTACCGAGTGACTGAGATTTCAGATTTTAGTTAAAATTATATTATGTATTGCACCATTTTATTTAGGTATATATTTTATCTGCTGTATTACGAAATGACTTAAAATATAAACTAAGCGACGCTGCATAGTCATAATTATTTTCTTTAAGAAAATTTAAATTTTATGAGATCTAAGACTTTCTTGAATATGGATAGAAATAATACTATTTTTTGTCTCGTCTACCCGTGATCACAGTTTCTGAATCGTTACCAAAACGTATACAGCCATTGAATAATGTACCTAATACCAAAGTACGGACTTTTTTGCAAGTCCATCCCTTGTCGACAAATATAACTCAATGATTCGAATTTCATTCGTTTTGCGTTTAAAAAATATGATCATCAAGTTATAAACCCAAAATTTATAACTAGAAGATGTGTAAGAAGCTGTAACTAAAGCCTTTTCCACACCAAATGTACACCAGTCAACACCAACACTCTCAAGGAAGGTTGTCGTCAAACTGGCGGCTGCTGATAAAACCATTGCCCTGACCTCTTCAGTATGAAGGAAGAAGAACCTAGCCGTACTGTGCTGACACCGCCTAACGTGAGATAAAGTCCGTAAGTCTAAGAAGACAAGAACTAGTACTATATCACACCTTTAAAATTTTTAGTTAAATAATGATTATTGCTTAAGTCTCTATCCTTTTTTATTCAAATGAAGTTAAAAGTTGCAGTATTGGTTTCAATTGATTATATTTCAACTTCAATAGCCATTATGATGATGATATGTTAGTATTCTCAGTATATCTAAATTGATGAGATTAAATAGATCAATCAATTATTTTAAGCAATATCTGTAATTTCAGTTCTTAAAATACTTTAGTCATGGCAAAAAAAGAGAAGATAAGGATTTATAATTAGATGATATCAATTATCACATTATATGCTTATAAAAAATTGAAAAAAGCACTCCAGAAACATTTATTTTGAAAAAAGTGATAATTATCTTCTTGTTAGATCCTATACTAAAATAAGTGTTATATTCCTTCTTCTAATATGAGTGATTAATAAAATTTAAAAAAATGTGGATATATCAAATACTATGACCGAGATACTAAATCCTTAACTTTATATATACTTTATTTTATTTAAATTTATTTTATTTAAGATGTTATTTCAGTAGTGACAAATGTTTTAACGATCCAGCTGTCACAGTCAAAACTGAAACGTCAAAATTGAAACTTCAAATTGACATTTGATTAACAATTTAGACGTTTAAACAACATATAAACATAAGCACGTGTGTTAAACTTGTTAGAGTTTTCGTAATGATTATAAGAAAATATGGATGCTTATGATATATTTAAGAAATTGACAAAAGGTTTGACTTTTAAGAATCGCGTCTTGGGAGTAAAAAATAAAGTAAGTACACTTAACCCCCTACAATGATTATCTACGTTGTAAAATATATTGTTAGCTTTTTAACCGATGCCTTCACGTTAGACCCAACCTTAACGATATGTAAGTTTAAAAGGCTTATAATTATTATTTATAACAAATATATGTTTCAAGCACTAGTTGGTTTTGTCAAATGTGGCCATTTCAAGCATTTGCGAGTATTTCAATAGGTTATAAAATGTATACATATCCATGACAATATGAGAAAATATCTAACATGATCTGTCTTTCGCAATTTAAACATATATGTATTGGTTTACAAATCATATGTAATAATACTTAATTATTTTTACACCCTGAAAGGATGAGACTATCAAATCAACTTTGAAAAATGAGGATATCAAGGAGGAACTTAACATTAAAGAGGAGATTGAAAGTGGTTCAGATAATGAAGAACTCAGTGGACCCCAGACGGACTCAGAAGATGAGGACAGTGACCCTGAACTACAAGTTATAGAAGGTGATGAGGGTAAGACAAAAAGAAAGGAAAAGAAAAAGAAATCAAAATTAACTCCTGAAGAGTTGAAAAAAAAGCTGGAACTGGAAGAGGTAAGATTCAATCATATATAATATTATATTACATTCTCATTTATTATGTTTTGGCTCTGTATATTTGGATACTTGATCAATTGCAGTTAAATTGCAGTTGTATATAAAATAACTCAAAATTATTTTTTTTAATGTGAATGGTGGCAAACAATCAGACGGCCCACTTGATGGAAGGTGGTCGTCCATGGACATTCGCAACATTTCTGTTGCGGATGCATTGCCTACCTTGTTTTTTAGGGATAGGGAGGGGTGGGAATAAGGAAATGGTAGGAAAGGGTAGGAATAGGGAAAGGGCAACCGGCTCTCTCACTCATCGAACGAAACGCAGCCATTAAAGACTACTTCACGCCGAACTTCTGTGAGAGAGTGGTACTTCCCCGGTCGAGCCAACCCATGTTCGAGCTGTAGTAACTGACCACAGCTAGGCTCTACCATCTAAAAAATAATGATGAAATTAGACCCATTATACCTTCTTTTCTATATTTTATATAGCTTAAAACATATTTTATTTTATATTTCAGCAAAACCATTTCCGTAATGAGCATGGAATAAAAGCAGTTGGTCGTCACATACCTAATGCATTGAGAGACTTCAATGAACTGATCACAAAATACAATATATCTCGGTCAATGGTTGAAGTTCTGTTACAGTGTGGTTACTCTGAACCCACACCCATTCAACGACAAGCTATACCATGTTTATTGGAGGTAAATAAAACTATTATTATTTATTAATGAAAATATATATTTAATGTATGTAAAATAATGATCATACCAATTAGTTAACTAGTCAGTTTTATAAATATTTAACAGGTAAAACTGCTAATTCCTTAAGATAAAGTAATTATATTTAACAATATAGTTATATAAACAATCCATCAGATTATTTTAAATTTCAATAATCATATCAATAAATTTATTTCTGCATATATCAATAATTTATTATCACAAAATATTATTTAATATAATATTATTTTATGGTCTTTCTAGAATCGTCAAATCGTAGCCTGTGCTCCGACTGGATCTGGTAAGACAGCGGCATTCCTAATGCCTCTGTTACACATGCTCGGAGCTCCACAGGGCGGTCCGAGAGCCCTAGTGCTCTGTCCCACAAGGGAACTGGCCAACCAAATATACCGTGAGGCTATAAGACTGTCAGCATCTACACAATTGAGATGTTCAGTCATCAGGAGTCTTAAGGAAAGCAAGATCAAGGAACGGGAAGCTACTATAAGGAAAAGTGGTAAGTAGAACAAATATAACAATATATTATATAATATTTTTTATATTTTAACATCTAGATGTAATTTTACAGGCATAGGCCTGTAAAATTTAAAGACAGTTTAAAACATAGTTTTGTATTGTAACAATTATTGTGAACAATCTTTTAAATTGTGTTTTGTTATTTCAGATTTAGTGATAAGTACACCAAATCGTCTGTGTTACCTACTGAAACAGGATACAGTGGGAATAAACATGGACAAGTAAGTAAAGATATATGAAGAATATATTATACACAGATAAGAAATGAAATCAGTGGAAGTTATGTACATTACATGGAGACTCCTGCTCAAGAATAAAATTAAAAATGGACTTGTCTTTGTAAAGATCACACCATGAAATATAAATAAGGAATCAAACATTACATACAGAGGTTTAGTCACAGTCAACAGATTACAGTCTTATAGGCTAAATCAAGTGTATTGGGAACATTATCTTCCAGATATTCAATAATAAAATAGTTCTTAATAATTAATTATTTAAGTTGCATTGAGCTTAATGACTTGTGTTTACAATCTAGGTTCTTATAAAGATACCACTCCTACAAACTCACCACAATTCTGAATTGCGAAACTAACTATGGAGACTTTCAGTTTTCATCATGATTCATGAGTGATGGTTTATATATGAATAACTGGCAATTCCATATTTAGTTTGACAAAATATGTTGTTTTAAAACTAATTAAGGTACACCAGGAGGTATAATATACAATGTACATACTATAACTGTAAGGCATATACTGTATCTATAAGTGAATACTATAGATGATAGACAGTCATTATATTTGACCCTACCTCAATGAGCCTTCTGTAAACATGACAGAGTAAATGTACATATCTCTCACGAACAATATTCCAGGGTCCAATGGCTGGTCATAGATGAAGCTGACAAGTTGTTCGAGGGTTCCCAGGAGGAGGTGGACACGTTCCGCCAACAGCTGGACGTGATCCTCAGCAGCTGTAAGTCCCGCCTGGCCATGTTCAGCGCCACACACACGCCATCTATCGCCAAGTGGGCGAGACACAACATGAGGGGACTCATTAACATCACAGTCGGACACAGGTTAGTTTATTATATCATTTAACTTGCAATGTACCGTAGTATTTTATTTTGTTTGTAAATTAATAGCTCTTTGGTACTAAAAAATACTATAGACCTGAAACTTGTACTTGTACTACTTGTATGTACTTTGCAGTGATTTAGACAAAAGGTCCAAAAAAAATTATAAATGTAATTATTTAATTAAAATTATTAAAATATTCATATAATAATATGTATTGTGTGCAGATTTGGACCAAGAGATTTTTTTTAACTTTTTATTAGTGTGACTTTAGCTCATTATACCTACGTATGTGTGTAGTAACAACGATATAGATGACCGTAAAATATTTCCAGGAATGCAGCTTCTTCATCTGTGGATCAGGAACTTCTATTCTGTGGCAACGAGAGCGGGAAACTGGTGGCATTCAGACAACTCATACAAAAGGGACTCAAACCACCCGTACTAGGTACACGAGAATTATAATATAACACTATGTATAACATATATTGGTTGAATATTAACTTTTAATATATAATATACATGTTATAATTTAAAATATTTGCAATGTGAACAGGATACGTTTATTGTATTGTCTTCAAAATAATGATACTAAACACTTGAAAAAACTTTATGAACTAAAACTTTTTTACGCCCACTTGACACTCGGAATAGAAGAGATGTAAGGAGTAGTGTTCAATAAAAAATAGAGAATTAGAGTAAGAAAAAATAATAGCAAAAACTATTATACATGTATACATAAGTATTATAATTGTAGATATATCAGTCGTATGATTTTTAGGACAAACGTTTATTGTGTTAATATTTTAATTTATCGTATTCCAGTATTCGTCCAAAGTAAAGATCGCGCCAAAGAGTTGTTCAAGGAGTTGTTGTACGACGGGATCCAGGTGGACGTCATACACGGAGACAGGACACAGGCGCAGGTGACACACACACATACTGACACACTCATCAATAAATCAACAGGTCCTTCGGCTTATGGGGAGGGATCTCTTAACGAGACCTTATTTAATATTACGGCTGTTCTTCAATCAAAAAATACCCCCTCCCCCAATTTGGTAGTTGGACCCTTGTCGATTTACTCAATGTCTGTATCTACAAACGTCAAAAAATTATGTCACTTGTATGAGAAAGCACTTAAAATGTTATTTATTCTGTATTTAGTATACAGGGTGACTGGTGAATTACTATCGATACTTGAGGACGTGATATTTGACGATCATATATGACAAAATAAAAATTAATATAACATAACTATTAATAAACTTCTGAGTAAAGTTAACCAAAAGTTATGTAATTAATTACGCATCGTATGAAAACCCTACAGATTAGGTATATACACACAAACACACATACTGCTGATGATACAACACCACGCCGCCGCACCCGTCCACACTTGGAACACTTGGAACGTGTCAACACTTTATTTATTTATACGGAAATTTGGTCAAAAATTAAGTACCTATTTTTTTTACATAATTCGAATGAGAATCATGTACCGAGTACTCTCCTCAAATATTGATAGTAATTCACCAGTCACCCTGTATATAAATTGCTGTTACTTTTACAATAGAATTGTGTAAAACTTTTCTATAACGCGGTTCAGGAGATACAGCCCCTTGACAGACAGACAGCGTTGTTTTTGTCCCAAGATCCTATAAACATCGTTTGTTTGTTAACAATTATGATCTCATACAACAGCGAATATACTACTACTCCGCTAGGTCCTAGGAATGTTTTAATGACTTCTCGTCTCATTATGTTTCAGCGTGATAAGGTAGTCCGTAGTTTCCGCCTGGGTCGCGTGTGGGTACTACTGTGTACGGAGCTGATGGCGCGAGGAATCGACTTCCGGGGGGTGAACCTCGTCATCAATTACGACCTACCGCCCTCCGCTATATCCTACATACACAGGTCGGGCTCAAACTACAGTATTATTATGAAGAATAAAATATATAGTTGAGACTAGTTGTTAAAAGCTGCGTGTTCATATAGTATCATCATCAATAGCCTATCATAGTCCACTGCTGAGCAAAGGCCTCGTTTCACATGGAGAAGGTTAGAGCATTAATCACCACGCTCGCTCAATACGGGTTGGTGATTTCAAACTTATTATTTGAAGTTATAAGCAATGATTTCCTCACGATGTTTTTCTTTACCGTCTGTTAGTGGTGTCTAAATACTCTTATAAAGTACATATGACTCGGAAAAATCACAATGGTACTGGTCAGGTTTCGAACCCGCACCCTTATGCAACAGAGGCGGGCCTCTAGGCCACCACGCGTATAGTATAAGGTTTTAATATGTGTGTTTGTCTGTCAGAGTGGGGCGAGCTGGTCGCGCGGGTGCCAAGGGTCGGGCCATCACATTCTTCACCCAGGACGATGTGGTCAACTTGAGGAGGTGTTTGATATACCATCATATATTAAATATACTCACATATATTTTCATAATAAAATATTATAATTTTTTTCCATTATAAGATTTCGTATAATTTTTATTATAAAATAAATTATTTCTTATGTATGAAATTCAATCATTAATGTATAAGAAAAGAATTCAACCAAAATAAGTAGTCAGTAAGTAATACTATACCTATCACAGTACAAAAAGTATATTATACTAACAATAATATCATATATATTTGTAATCAGTATTGCAGCCGTCATGAAACAGTCAGGCTGTGAGGTTCCCGAGTACATGCTGAAACTAAAACAGAACCCCAACAAGAGGAAGAGACTAGTGAAGAAGGCACCGCACAGGGATAAGATATCTACGATAGTCAAAAAACCTGAAAAGTAATACTACTTATATTTTATATACAAAAAATTTTGGTGTTTTTGAATATCACACTAATTTCACTACCTCTCATCTGTTTAAAGAAGGTTGTCATATATTTAAATAACTTTTGTTTGATGAAATATATAATAATTGTATACAGATTAAAAAATGATTTTAAAATTTAATATGCAACAAGAAAATTACCAAAACTTTTAATGTTACTTATTCTAAGTGTCTAACAAAAACTTGCACAATACAATATATTGCTGGTTGCATTAACACTTAATTTCAATAATATTTCAGACGAAAACTTGACTCCGAAGAAGAAAACAAAACTGAAAAGGACAAGACGGAGAGAATTAGTAACGGAAAACACAGAAAACAGAGGAAAGTTGACAATGTGAATCAGCATAAGAAACATATTAAACAAAAAGAAAATAAACTAGGAAATAAAAGAAAAAAGAAGCTCGGGAAAAAGAAGAATATTTAAGAAGAAATAAACTTATTAAAATGGAAATTTATTCTTGTTATTTGTAAAATAAAACATAAACAAGTATTGAACCCTTTACTAAGTCATTTAAATAAAAATATACAGTCTTCAGTGCATTATATACAAACATTATACTATCATTACATCTACCCCAAACATAATCTAAGCCAGTGATATGGCACTCGTACAAGCCTCAATGGAATCATTAATATTATTTGTAACTTACAAATATTAATCTACAATTTCAAAGACACTTTTCTATTAAAAATCGATATTATATTTGTTTTTTCTATAAAATAATCATTTATGAACATCAATAGAATCTAACAGTATTCTAGAAAACGTTTTTACTTAAATATTTGATCTCATTTTATTAGAAAAATTTTCCTATAAATAAAAATCTGACTCAGTCATAATAAATCTTTTCCAAAATAATTTTTTTACTCAATATACATATATGTATAATAAAATTGTCTTACATTGGTAGCACTTAAGTTGTAGTTTTCTTATAAACTAAATGATATTTTTGGTATATATACATCTACTATTTTACATTTAATAATGAATATTTTTAACAACAGTTTAACATGAAAATAGATTCATAATTATAATGGTTTCGTTCCTAACTTGATAGTGAGATGTATTATATGATGGTACTTTATAAACAAGTAACACTGTCGTTTAAGTCCATAATTTAGTTATTTTTATAGCTTTAATTTTCTAGTTGTGTTAACCTAAACAGCCATATTTTGACATGTTCAAAAGTCAAACGTCAAAAACCATAAACAACAATTTGATATAAACTGTCATAAAGCTTGAAGCGACAGATAATATTAACATTTAAGGCGGGTTCACAGTGAGTTTCACTCGCACAGCCAATCACAAGGCAGCCTGGGCATCTTGTTGGCGGGCCAGGGCAGGTAGCCGGCGGTCTTGAAGACCCAGTAGTCATAGGAGACCTTGCTTATTAACAAAACCAAGATCAATACTTCCAAGCCTATGATGTAGTAGATGTAGTCGGTCCAGTCTCGCGGCGTGTGACACACTTGGAACTCCTTCAATTCCACCACTGGCCCCATATTGTCTTCGCACTCTAAACTCTTGTAGTCCGGGATGCTTTTTAGATTTTCGAGCAGCCAGGGCTGGAATTATTTTATTATATATTATAATGATATGAAGAGTTACTTAGACGTTATTGATGATGCATTTTATTTATTAAAAGACAAGATAAATTAACGAAGTACAGTATCCTACATAAGACCGACCGTCATCGTACAACACTACACCATTAATATTATTGACAGAAATAATGAATCAGTGTAAATTTCTTACTCTTGCATTGTATAATAAAACTAAGAGGTTAGAATAACATGTAAGTTTAAATCATCAAATGTTTAATTGTCGTATTATTTAATATATGAATTGTCTACTACATATACCTAACATAAGTATTGTCAATTGCGTAACACGGCCTATAGATGGCGCTGTCCGACATTTACCTCACATCACACACACTTTTTTGTTGTTGTTTTTAAATTAATATTTACCTTTAGTACTTTCTCAGTGTTACAATCACAGTGTATGTAGTTGTTGGCGATCAAGAATGATGGGCCGGTTGTGTCGAAACGATTTGACAACACGTATGTGTGAATCTGGAAAAGAAAATGTAATTTTTAAACCGAGAACCCAGAAGACATATATTACATTTAAAGCAATTGAAATTATTTTCCTAGCACTCATATTATTATAAAACAATTCTAAAAATATTTCTTATTTCTGTCTTGGTAGCTCGTTTGTGCTTTAACATAATATGACAGTAAAATATTTCCTCTACCAATATGCTGACAAGCACTTTGTTTATCAAATCATTCATTCGCAGACAGTCATATTAATCATGAGCATACATATTATCTCCTGCCATGTAATTCTATGACCTCTTTACAGTCTCATCTTCCAATATACTGACCGTCTTGAGCTTATTGTTTGTGATGGAGAAGACCATGAAGTTATCAATGAACTTGGTCCCCTCCAGGTCCACGATGCTGGTGATGTCGTTGTGGTCCACCAGCAGGTTCCGTAGGTGCTCGTACGACGGGTCGTCTGACACCGCTTGGAGAGACGTTATCTGTAAAAACAGTATTAATTCTATATGAGAAGATGAATTTTTGGCCTATCCAATGAGCAGATTTTGAATATATGTAAGGAGTTAGCTTTCAAGAATCAAAAACCAAATCCTGGCTAACAAATTATTCAGTGCAATCATTATCACGGATCAGGTAGTTAGTGCTAACTCACATTGTTGTATGAGACGTTGAGTTTGACGGTGTTAGGCGGCAGGTTGGTGGGCATCTGCTGCAGGTGTCTCCGCGAGCAGTCCACCGCCACCACGTTGGTGACGGCTCCGTCCAGCAGCTCCAGGCGGTCCGGCGCGCACGAACACCTGGACTCAGGGGGACGGATCTTGAGGCAGCTGGCGTTCACCTGGCGAGAGGAACTGTTGTGACTATCATTGGAATACAGATACGAAGTTTTTGGTTTAGTATACTTCTTAAAACTTTTCTATTTTATTTTTTATTTTTATTTACTTAGGAACACCAACAGTACACATATGCAGCATTTACACAAAAATACAGTCAAAAGTATAGGTCTTCATATGTACCTGTTACGGGTATTCACAGCACTGTCTAAAAAGTTTATAACAACAACAACAACACCTTAATCTAATTAAATTAAATTACTTCTTCAAAAAAAAATACAAAAACACAACACTAATTAATAAAAAACAAACATAAATTAAAAGTGAAATTTCTGATATATCGATTAATTTCTGTCATTACCATAAATCATCTTCTACCTGACAATTTTCCAGCTTTAGCCAGGGTCTGCCTTACATACTGTGGATAGTTTTTTGGCTAATAGTTTTTACAACCGGCCACCTGCCTGACATCAACCCTCTTTGGGAATGCATTAATCAGTGATGTCTAAATACTCTTAAAAA
Organism: Danaus chrysippus; assembly: GCA_916720795.1. Taxonomy (NCBI): domain Eukaryota; kingdom Metazoa; phylum Arthropoda; class Insecta; order Lepidoptera; family Nymphalidae; genus Danaus; species Danaus chrysippus. Next base: position 1,086,157 of record CAKASE010000047.1, on the reverse strand, counting down.
GTACATATTACTCGGAAAAATTACTTTGGTACTTGCTAGGGAAAGGATCGAACCCGCGCCCTCATGCATGAGAGGCGAGCCTTTTAACCACTAGGCCACTACTGACTTATCTGTCAGTACCATTACCATAAATATTGTCACTATTTCTCAATTCCTGATAATTTATAGAGGTTTTTGTTGATTTTATAATCAATATAACCCATGTTTAAGTTCCTACAACTTATCCTACATACCTCTTTCTGTACTCGGAGGTGATCGATGGGTACTATCTGTAGTTCAGTGAACCAGTTGAACATCAGGTCCAGGGCGCAGAACGTACGGTTGTAGTTGAGGAAGGTCACCAATGAACTGTTGTTAGCCTCCATGGCTATCAAGAAGTGTTTGCATGGAAGATAATTGTTACCTGGAAAATATTAATGAGCATCATTAATTGTCACTGTCTCTTCTTCTATCTAGCAATTTCCTAGCTTTGGCCAGGGTCTGCTTTAAATGTTTTGGCAAATTTTTTTACGACCGGCTTTCTACCTGACATCAACCCTTTTTTGGGAATGCATTAATCAGTGGTGTCCAAATTTATGTCACTGCATCTAATTCACTGTAATCTACCAATTAAGGCACCACAAAGATTTCTAATCCATTATTATCCTTTTAAAGTTTAACCATATTCATTTAAATAAAAAGAAACTTAGGCTGATTCCAAACTAATCCCCGATCAAGCATTAATAGGTTACAAAGTACAAGTGTACGGAACCCACACTTACCAGATAGATCGAGGAATATCTTTCGGTTGCTCTGCATCAGGCTGAGAGGGAACTCCGTGAGGTTGTTAGCGGAGGCGTCCAGAACTGATAAGGTAAAGAGATAGGCGAAGGGACGCTGGACCGGCTGCGGCCCGCCTACTGTGGCTGAGCTCAGGTTGTTGTTGGAGATGTTCAGGCACGCGATGGAAGAATACTTGGGGAACTGACCTGGAGTCCACGAAAATAATGGACCAATCACAACACAAAATATTCCTATGCCGACTGGGCTATATGTACATATTAAACACAATTCTTTATATCCCTGTCAATAAAGATCACATACAATATACTTACTTCCATTATTTTTTACATCCGACAAATATTCCTCGGCTTGCGTTAAACAAGAGAAAATAATCATTACGACGAAATTTTGAATATAAGCAAATATATAGAATCAATTGGCAGCAATAAACACTAATATGATGAAAGAAATCTCTTTGTATGTGTTTATGTAATGTATACTACTCGTGTGTACATACCAACAATTCTCCCGATGTTTCCGTCAGTGAGCGCCATGGAAGTGAGGCGACGGAATATTGACTGAGATACATCCAACTCCTCGATAGTGGCGTTCAACACATGCAGGTTGACTGTGTTCTGAGTCACTGGACACATACCATACAACAAATATTATAACAACGACAGACACATTTTGATATCATTTAGTTTTAGATAATATTCATTGCTCATTAAAAACACAACGAATTCAGCAAAAAGAGTTTAGCAGTTCACAAATACATCCCTACCAATATAATAATTGCGAAAGTAACTCTGTCTGTCTGTCTGTTTTTCACGCTTCTCAACTGATCAACTGACTTTAATGAAATTTGGTACAGAGTTAGAGTTGACCTTGAGAAAGAACATAGTATAGTTTTTATCCCAGATTTTTGAAAGGTTCTCTTGGAAACGCGATATAACTGAACTCTGCGCGGGCGAAGCTGCGGGCGGAAAGCTAGTATAAAATAAATTTGTGTACATAGCATCATTCGTTTAGATATAATTAATTATTATAATACAAGTATCAAGTAATATAAAGTGTATATGTGATAAAACATTATATATTTAGGCTCAACAAATATTAGGTTGGTGCGTATGAAATGTCGGATTCTTAAGTGATTGTATAAAACTGCATATCTTTCTTCAAAAGCTGTTTATTCAATCAAAGTATGCTCCATTCGCTTCAATACACTTCTCCCAACGAGATTTTAAAGCGTAGATGCCTGTCTTAAAAAAAATTTGGTCTTTAGAATTAAAAAACTCTGATATCGAGTTTTTTAGACTGTCTTCATTTTCATAGTGTTTGCCCCTTAAAAACAGCTCTAAATGCTTGAAAAAATGTAAATCGGTCGACGAGAGATCCGGTGAATATGGTGGATGCTGCAAAACTTCATATTCCAGTTCGTTCAGTTTCGCAATTGTTTTGTGCGATGTATGCGGCCGAGCGTTGTACCCACTTGTCCATCTTCTTAACCTTGCCAATCTCAGAAAGGTGTCTCAATATCGTTGTATGGTCAACTTTCATCCTGATAGCAAGTTCCCTCGTGGATACGGCTGGATCCGCTTCCACTAGAGAGTTCAGGTCATTATTTTTCACAGACGTTTTGGGTCTTCCGCGTGGCTCATTTTGCAGTGAAAAATCGCCAGTCGGAAATTTTTTTAACCAACTCTGCACTTTCCGATCGTTAATCGTATTCTCCCCAAAGGCTTGGTTTATGTTGCGTGCAGCTTTTGCAGCACTATTACCAAGTTTGTACTCATATAAGAAAATGAGGCGAATCTCGGCAGAATTCATATCGGCAATAAACTCAAATAAATAACAAAAGGGAAGACCTTCGAGAAAACCTTTTTTGCTGAAATGAGTCTCTGGCAATGGACAATACGACTGTGAGTGAGGTTATGCCAAAGACGAAAGTATAACGAAAACAGGGAGACAAACGTCCGCATGTAAAGAGAATCCGACATTTCATACGCACCAACCTAATAGTAGTATTTCCTTAAGCGATGTAATAAATTCTTGAATAACATTATAATATGTAGCCGATGCTAAATGTATCGCGGTATCAGAACGCACACATTAACGACATGCAGCGTGTACGTGTTCGAGCTCGTGGTTTTAAAAAGATCGTAAATTACTGTTTTAATGTTAATGTTGTTTGAACAAACATATCTTTATATATGTAAAACACAGTTTATTTGTAAACAGTATAATAACTATTAGATGGATATTTTAGTTCTGTTGTCTCATATTGAATATTTATTTTATTAATATAACATTTGAAATATAATGAGCAGAACTATATCGTAAGCGGCACTAGCCTTGATGACGCGTCTATACCCACGACATGTGAACAAAGCTATTGTTTGCCAGAGATTTAGTGTTGAATGTTTTATATCTAATTATAGAACATTAACAGCGCTATCTGCTCGGTACACACAGACACGCTGCGTCATTATTATTAATATATATAGATGGTTGTCTCTGAAGCGAAGTAATGACATAAGTACTTGAGGTGACGGGAAGATGTTTTTAAGAGAAAGATCTAGCTCAATGGGAGCTAACTATATGAGAGTCCTTGTATACTTTGTGTTACAATATACAAATAGGTATCTAATGTGCATTTAATCTTGGCATCTAATACCGAGAAGAATCACGTGTAATATTATAAGTCGCCACCAGGTCTGCTGGCCCGTAACGATGTCAATGTAAGAATATACTTGTCAATACTGTGGACATACTGTTAAGAGGATAATACATTATACAATAATACATGTACTTAGTACTTTCAACATGTGTACTTAGACGTTAGGGGGGTTCATAAATTATGTGATGTGTTTTTTTTTAAATTTCTGACCCCCGCCTTGGTGAGATGTCGTGAGATTTTATTCAATCCCCTCCCCCCATCCCCCAATCTCACGAGAGATTTTTTTGATGGGGGACGGTATCTTGATAGTCAGTAAATGTATAACGTCGAAATACATATAAAAGACATTTTTTTTAATGAATTAGGGAATGATCTTAAGATTAAATTTTATATGTACAATCTGGTTTAAGTGGACCAATATAGTATATTTTTGTTTAATTCAGAATAAAATTACGTGATATTTGCCGAGACCCTCTTACGTAAGATTAGATGAGATTGGACTCGACCCCCTCCCCCCCTTAAATATCTCACGTATTTTATAAACGCCCCCTTAGTACTATTTGAGACTTAAAACTTGGATACCAAATATTTCATAGTTACTTAAGTTTCATTATAATTGACATTTAAAAATTATGTGATTGTGTCTCCTCCATTCTACAAGACACTGGCAGAATATCCTGTGCACGTCTTTGTACAGATGAAGGTCTTTAAAACAATCAAAAATTATATATTAAATATATGACATACTTTAATATCTTTATATTCAACTATTTGATTACACTCGTCAGTTCACAGACAGTCAAGTGTATTCACAGTATGTGAACCATATTCTTTTCAATTCCTCTCATTCAATACTTGATATTCGAAATACCCGCATACCGTCATCCACTACTTAACCTACTTCCGGGAAACAAAAGTAAAGGAGAATTATTATTAAAAATATATGTAATAATACGAAGGCGATTGTTTTAAATAACTCCATATAATATTCAGTACAAGTTTACTTGTATAAGTGTATATTAAAAATCGGTTTTCTTAGCATAAATTCAATCGTCACACTACATACGACTTTTTATCTTCTTCTACCTGGCAATTTCCCAGCTATAGCCAGGGTCTGCCTTACATGATGTGAATAGTTTTGGCTATTTGTTTTTACGACCGGCCGCCTGCCTGACATCAACCCTCTTTTTGGGAATCAACATTAATCAGTGATGTCTAAATACTCTTAGAAAGTACATATGATTCGGAAAAATCACATTGGTACTTGCCCGGGCCAGGATCGAACCCGCGCCCTCGGCAACGAGAGGCGCGCCTTTAACAACTGGGCCACCACTGACTCACAAACGACTTTTTATATCCCATAATAATCTACTTTAATACTATAATTTGGAAAGATTTATAACTAGAAAAACTATTTTCGCTCGTCACGTTGTGTTACTATGAAAACTTTTCGTATGCATGCTGGTGCCAGTACACATATATGAAATAACAATACTTCATTGTTGTAAATCAAATATCATTGCTTTATAAAATACTATCCTTCCGCCCGCAGCTTCGTCCGCGTGGAGTTTAGTTATATCGCGTTTCCAAGAGAACCTTTCAAAAGTCTGGGATAAAAACTATCCTATGTTCTTTCTCACGGTCAGCTCTATATCTGACCAAATTTCATTAAAATCCGATCTTTGGTTTAGGCGTGAAAGCGGAACAGACAGACGGACAGAGTTACTTTCGCATTTATAATATTATGTAGTAGGGATAATTTAAATCTGCCTGATATTGATAGTGAGAAATCATATACACTCAACACTTATTTGTTGTGGAAGGACGAAAAAAAGGAAGATAAATTTTATATGGTATATAAACGGTAAATGTTCCTATGCTCTAAGTTAAGTTCTGTAACTATACTGTTCTAATAGGCAGACCCTGGCTAAAGCTGGGAGGTTGCCAGGAAGAAGAAGAAGAAGACTGTTCTAATAAACTCACCGGTGATCGCCAAGGCTTCCTTCAGCTTGGTGCTGTCTACATCACAACAGAACACGGAGACAGGGTCCACTCTCTTACACCTGGTCTCCGTGGGGCAGTGTTCCCGGGACATGTGGAAACATTTGCCCATCTTCAAATCCACATGAGGTTCAAGCTTCGGCTTCTCCGTGGAAGTCAGATGCGGCTGATACATTCATTTAAATTATCATACAAAACATACATGAACAATTAACAACGTTTAACTGTCTCATTAGCTGTAATGTGTGGGTATTAGCTATAATAAAAGCCTCCTATCAACTACCATAACTGAATTAATTACTTAATATTAAAGAAATTTTTAATTTTTATCGTATAAAATGAAATAAAAACCGTCCCACATGTATGATAACATCTTTATTCGCCAGTAAATATTATTTTTAACACAAAATCAAAGTATTCTTAATAATGGTAGTTTAAAGTTTAGAGACTTTAATTCATTGTATGCTATACTTTTTTTTCAATGATTGAACCCTATCAATAATTTATTCAAAGTGTTATCGAGGGTAGTCTGTCAGTAGATATTCAGTCACTAACAAAGGCTATAGAGCTGAGAAGCCTATTGAGATTTTACTGCTGACAGCGCCTTTTAAGATAGATGCCTATAGATATTTCCTATGCTGGTAACTATGATAGTAGCGAGATAGTTACAGTGTTGACTAACCTCCATACTTTTGTACTTAGAGTCCACTTCCTCCATTCTAGTTTCTATGAGACCCGTGTTAAACGTCATGAGCGCCACCAAACACCATACTGTTACCTGCAACAAGAAAAACTATTACTATATGATATGATAAAAAAGACATCATTGTCAATTTAATAATGTTTTTAAAACGAAACATCAGTAATATAGATATAGAATAAGTTTTTTAATTATATGGAGAAAGACGAAACCTCTTAGCATTCAATGGATTCACCGTGCGGGTGCCGGGTCCATCGCGTGGACATAAACTATCGGAATTCATTATTATGAAGAAATTAACCGGTCACAACTAAAACCAATTTTAATACTATGACCTTCTTTAATGAATGCCTCTCTTACAAACCAACCATCCACATTCACAGAACGTCTAGCACTTATAAATAAAGTTAAACTAATGTTTTGTATATACGCGCAGTAACAATTATATTTCACATTTTCTAAATATTAACCGTGACCAGGGGCAGATGAGTATAAAACATAGTTTCATTTTAAATGAAGACTCGAAAGTCTTAGACATCATTTCTTCTATCTTTTGTTCTGATACACTTAAAAGGTTTAAAAGCCTCTTATCATCTTTCTCTTCTGTCAAGAATTGGCTCAAGATGATTGTCCACTTCACACCAAGAAAGGGAACAAAGATTAAGGAAGTTGGACAGAAGGTAATACACAACATAAAAATAGTACTTCAAGGATAATTTTTATTAAAATTAATAACTTTCGATAAATAACTGACTCTCGTAATATTATTTATGTTTTTTTTATCACCACATCACAAACCTCTATCCAAGTGGGACTATAAAATGTTTAATACCATATTCATTGGAGCACATGTGAAGATATTTTTAGTCCAGGAGTGGGCCGACCGCTTTATAGATCTTAAAATGAGTTGCTGTGAGGAGCGCTCTAAATATTACTAAAACCGTATTACAAATAAACACTATGTACCTTGTAAGTTAACTCACTCACGAAATTATAATACTCATCATATTACTGTACATCAAAAGGATATACATATATTTATATCCCGACACTTCTTGACATTTCTTAAATTCAGTTTTTGACAACTTTATTACATAAAAGATACTTTTTCTCCTACAAAAATATCTCTCCTCCGAGTACGATTACGATCCGTCCTGTCAATTCAAGGTTAGTCGCAGAAACACATGTACAAAAATATCATAAATCGTATTTATATTTGAAAAACATAAATACTCGGTATATAAAGGTCACTTGTAATTAATGTGGAAATTTTATGTTGACACAACAAACAAACACTTCAATTATATTTATTAACATATTATAGCCGTGTTTGTACGGCGATAGAAGCTGAGGACAGACGACGTGATAAAAAACATTTATTTGAGGATACTCCATTGATAATGAAAACTTGTATAATATTATCGTTATTAAACAAGTCAAACATTTATCTTAAAATTCTCTTATTTACAGACAACATCTAAGATATTTTTCATATAACAATATACATTCGATTGAAAAGCAAAACGCAATATATTCGCATGTGATATTATTCCTTAAGATATAAGCATTAAAGACGAAAACGACAAATATTTATTAAGGAGAGGAAGTAGGATGTTGCTTATTAGATAATTGAAGATGCCCGGTCGGTGGCGAGATGAACTGCCAAGGAGAGAATGAGATATTGGACCGTGGAGCTTGTAGGTACTTGGACACCGAGTAAAAAACAAATATACAGGGTGACTGGTGAATTACTATCGATACTTGAGGACGTGATATTTAACGATCATATATGACAGAATAAAAATTAATATAACATAAATATTAATAAACTTCTAAGTAAAGTTAACCAAAAGTTATGTAATTAATTACGCATCGTGTGAACACCCCACAGATTAGGTATACACACACACACACGCGTGCGGCGGCGTGGTGTTGTATCAACACGCCGCCGCACGCGTCCACACTTGGAACACCTGGAACGTGTCCACACTTTATTTATTTATACGGAAATTTGGTCAAAAATTAAGTACCTATTTTTTTTACATAATTCGAATGAGAATCATGTACCGAGTATTCTCCTTAAATATTGATAGTAATTCACCAGTCACCCTTTATATCGGATTTTATACAAATTCGTTGTTTTTAAAGAGTGACGTCAGCATCAGAGACGTCACTAATGACACTTCTTTCAATACGTTCCATGATATTATAAAATAAAACTTAAATTGTTCTAAATATTCCTGTATTTCTCGAAGGTTCTTCATAATCACATACTTCAATGATACGCACTCACTGAACTCTGAATTCTGCCGTCGTCGTGCGTCCAGACGTCATATTTATACCAAAATTCAAAAATAGTTCTATTCTCCTTTTAAACAGTCTTTGATTTCGTTTTACTTTTAACAATAATCATGAATACTAATAAGTTTTAATAGTAATTGATGTCAGCCTCGTTATTTTCACATTGCATCCGTCATTAATGCTGATAGCGCCGATATATCCAACTACTATTATAATGAAGGTTTTATATAAAAAATACAACAAGAATAATATGTATTAATATAAAAAATTAAGTGGATTTTTTTGGCAAGATGACCTGAATGTATAAAGATGGTTGTGATTACAGTGACCACTCGTCCTCTGAATTCTGACTCACAGGATGCTGTGGAATTCAACATTTTAAAGTTAAATCAACACCACACGTTCACTCGTATGTTTGCTTGCGAAATTCGGACCTAAACCAGTGCTTGACAAATATGTACATATTAAACTAGATATCTTTATTAGGTGCTTTATGTACCTAATAAATATGTAAGTATTAGTTATTTCATAAAGTAAAAGTTAGATCAACTTTGCTAAAAATATTCAAATATACTTAAAATATCATTTTGAGTTGAGTTCAGTTCAATGTGTAAAACTATCGGATTATGCATCATATTATATCTATAGGTATATACCTATCCATCTTCTTCTTCTAAAGTCATAAAAACAAATAGCCAAAACTATTCACAAAATGTAAGGCAGACCCTGGCTATAGCTGGGAAATTGTCAGGTAGAAGAAGATCTATATACGCATCCATATTTGTCTGTATATTTTCTTCGATAACAATTATTTAAACATAAAAATATTCAATAGAAAAATATCCTATTTAACTTAAGGTTCGCCGACTCGTATAAGACTACGGCTAGTACACAAATATGAATCGATTATACATATGAAATCTGTGTTAAATTCCACTGAATATATGAATATCATTAACATATATATGCAGTTTTGTTTATGTCACACATTTAGACGGTAGTTTGTGATAACAGAGACGGCTTATCAGAGAGAGTTTGACGTGTGGCGAGATACATGAAACTAAGGTAATCCATTTATGACGAATATGACACCAACATGATAACATGTGAAATTGGCATTAAATATTATCATTATAATAAGATCGACTTCATAATAATATATTTTATACTAGCTTTGCGCCCGCAGTTCGGTTATATAGCGTTTCCAAGAGAACCTTACAAAGGTCTGGGATAAAAACTATCCTATGTTCTTTCCCAAGGACAACTCTATCTTTGTACCAAATTTCATTAAAATCAATTCAGTGGTTTAGGCTTGAAAGCGTAACAGACAGACAAACAGGCAGAGTTACTTTCGCATTTATAATATTAGTAGGGATAACGTGTTATGCCGGCCACACACGCTATGGTCTACCGGAGAGGTCCACCTTCGCAGGTAGACCGGAATCACTTCTCGTCTACCCGTGATCACGGTTGCTCTAAAGTAACCGAAACGTCGGGACTATGGAGTTTACTAAAATAAAGCACGCGTATATATCCAAAAAATATTAGTTTCATTTTAATGAATACTCGTGAAAATCTTAGATCTCGTTATGTAGATCGGAATGTGTGAGAATAGACCTGTGCAGTTTTTTTAACGCTACCATTTTTCGGTTGACCTGCACAGGCATACCTGTACAGATTACCTGTCCATAGACCGTAGCGTGTGTGGCCGGCTTTATGTACATATATATTTTCTGCAGCAGTTTTTAGAATTTCGTATAGTATGTAGTACAACTTAATATACGAACCTGTACGTTGTTTTTCTACACACGTTTTAATGCCGCAGTGAATTATCATAAAATTAATAGACATACATTTTTTATTATTTCGTAATGAGTAAAACTATTTTATAATTGTGTAACAAATAGAAGAGAACAGAAAAACATTACATCTCTTTATATCTACACAAAAAAAAGGATGATTTTAAAAATTAAAATCTTTTTTATTTTTGGTCAATAAATATTATACTGTTATGTTCGTCAAAAATAAAAAATACTTTCTTGTAAAATTTTCATATATGTACCCTAATTTTAACATGCAAAAGCATATATCAATAAAATATTTATATATAAGAAGTAATTCTAATTAATCTTTCAATTTATATAAACACATAATATATATTATTAAAACACGAACAGTTTTGTTAACTTGTTATTACCAACAATTACATAACAAAATTCCTCGAATACTAATACATATGTGATAATTATCTCAACTATAGTGTTTCATTAACTTTATATAAGAACTATATTTGAATTCAAGGAAAAATATCAGAATATTCGAAAAGCTCTCGATTAGACAAGCCTTACTTTATATACTATATATGTATATATATACTAAGATAATGTATTATTTAGACTCTTTATATGTATCTGTCGCCGTATCTTCTATCCAACATTCCAAGCTGATGATTGTACATATTTTTATTCTACAAGTATCTTACAAGTGAGTTTCATACTAACAAACTATATACAATAAAGTCAGTGGTGGCCTAATGGTTAAAAGGCCCGCCTCTCATGCATGAGGGTTGGGGTTCGATCCTGGCAAGTACATATCAATGTGATTTTTCAAAGTCATATGTACTTTCTAAGAGTATTTAGACATCACTGATTAATGCATTTCCAAAAAGGGTTGATGTCAGGCCGGTCGTAAAACAATTAACCAAAACCATTCACAACATGTAACGCAGACCCTGGTAAAAGCTGGGAAATTGCCAGGTAGAAGAAACTATATACAATAATTTCGGTTGGACCTGTACAAATATTATAATTGGAGCGATTGTAGTGGCATCACAAATAATTATATTATTTGGAATGTCATCGTTGTGTGTCGAGCGTACCACCGACTGATAAGAGATGTGTAAACAACGCAGCGAGATGATAGGAGCATTCATATAAGCACTGCATGTTTTACACTAAATATGTATTAAGAAATACATCATAAAAACGATTTAAAATCATCGAAGTCAAATCAAAGATTAATAGACGTAAGTATTATGATTTCTTGCTCTTATTCTATTTCTTTGGGTCAGCAAACTTTTGAAATATTATTATCATTCATGGCGTTTAATTAAGACTTACTTGAAACTAAAATTAATCAATATCTAGGATGACTCTGAATTCATTCTTCCTAATGTATCCTCACAGTCCTTTATATCTGAGAATTCAGAGATAACATTATTTTGTTTGTTGACACACTTATTTTTATTCTACCAGTTATATCCTTGTGAACTACGTAAGTGGTTTTGAATATCAAACACCTCTAGTTTGAGTTTTTCCGTCATACAGAAGAAGATTATTTGAATAAAATATAAAGTAAAACACTCGTATATCCGAAAATTATTTCATTTGTGTTTCAAATGTACTATTTCTAAAGTTTATTCAAAGTATTCATTTAATTCAATATTAATCTCATGACAGTCATAAATTAATATATCACAATTTAATGTCATGTAAATTTTTTTACTCGGATCGTTAAGTGGCGTTACAAGTTATTGAAAATGATATGTCAAATAAAAAATTCATGAATAATTTATACATATTAAAGAAACCTAATATTTTTTTTAACATTTGATTTCGAACTGTCATTAATAATAACTGAACCAAATACATAATGATAACTATAAAAAAATTATGGTTTTTAAATTATGTCTAAGATTTGTACTGTACCTACTCATTTAAATATAACTAAGTTTTTTTAGAACCTACTCGTTTTTATTATTATCTTATTTTTCTTCCTGGCAATTGCCCAGCTTTAGCCAGGGTCTGCTTTACATGTTGTGAATAGTTTTGGCTAATTGTTTTTACGACCGGCCGCCTGCCTGACATCAACCCTCTTTGGGAATTCATTAATTAGTGATGTCTAAATACTCTAACAAAGCACATATGACTCGGAAAAATCACATTGGTACTTGCCAGGATCGAACCCGCGCCTTCATGCATGAGACGCAGGCCTTTTAACCAATAGACCAGCACTGACTTAAACTCGTTTTTATTATTTTATATCTACAATACATAATCCCGTTTTCCATTCCATTACATGAAGTTAAAATGATTCGTTATAGTTATGATATATTGTATTATAATGATTAAAACTGTTGTTGGAGTTATTAAAACAAAAGCATACAAATATTAAAAGACTACAATCTGTCGGTCTGAACAGTAGTATAATAGTGTAGTGTGTAGTAACATGAACAATGGCCGGTTATTAAACACTACATAACAGTATTGTGTAACTGAAACTTTAAACTTGATACACTGCTAGTTTATATTACTATTTCAGCCTACATAAATGAACGATTATATGAAAATTGAAATTAATTTATTATTAAAATTAAACTAATATTTTTCGCATATACTACGCGCGCTTTATTTTTGTTGAAAACTTCATCACTTTTGCTGAAAAGAAACCGAAATGTCGCATCGGGAGTATGTAGTTTTTCAAACTCGTAAAAGTCTTAGATCTCATTAATTCATTAAAATCAGTTACTCAAAAATATAAATAAACATAGCATATATGTATATATATTTCTCCATAACAACCTTATCTGTATAAAATTTGACACGGTACAAAATGGTATATATGTATATGTAACACACATAACCAACTATTATTAACCAATCTATTTAAATGTAAATTTTTTATCTAAGTTTCGGACCCAAGATATAGGAACAGGTTACAAAAACTGCTCCGATAAAAAGACACGTGCGACAACGATCAAATTCGGTAGCTGTATGTAAAAAAAATTAAACAAAATAAATCTTAGGAAGTCGAATGTGAGAGAATTATACGGTTTTTCCAATATTGATAATAACTACAGAAATAAACTACGTGGATTGTAGTTTAGTGTAAAAATAAGTTAAGTACTTTTTAATCATTGCTAGTTTGAATCTACATAGTATACACATGTAATCTAAGCAATGTTAGTTACACTTATTGCTATGAAAGGTCACCAGTGGCGGCTGTACCTTAAGTGCACTCGTGCGCTGAACCACCAATTCAAAAGATTTAAAAATTACAAAATATTACTCCATCTTTATTTTTAAATTACCATTTTAATATTTAATTTTTCAACATATAAAAACGTATAATAAATTAAATTTCCTAATTATGGTCAAAAGTTTTAGCGCTTCACTAAACTCATCGTGCGCTGCGGCGAGTGCACGAGCACTGCTAATACATCTTGTATGAGATACGCATTAATACGCCTGACGCGTGAAACAAAAGATAGTTCATAGAAATCTACCGAGTAATGAGTCGGTTCTCGAGCGCCGCACGAGGGCCGAAGATTACCGAGAGCCCCCGATGTATGACGAAATGAGCCGGCCGGCAAGGGCGCGAAAGGATGGGTGCTATGATTGACATCTCGTTATGTTTTGTAGCATTTGCTAATTTTAATATTTTAGTAGTGCACCACCGGTTCGATTACCCACCGGCCGCCACTGAAGGTCACTTTATCTAATCTCACAACTAAACCCTCTACTAATTATTATTCTAAGTCTTCTGAAATTCATATATAGATTTTTTAATCCAGGTAACTCTATAAAAATAAATCTATCAATTTAATAAAATTTGTTACACATGTTAAAATCAGTCATAATATAATTTAAAAAGAACTAATACTTTTATCAGCGTTTATAAATAAAACCAGAGGATTCAAGAAAGCATAACTAATCGAAATTGTAAATAAGATATATATACATACATATAAATTTGGAGTTCTGACCTTTTAAAAAGAAATTTCACGTAAGCAGATGTATATGTACGTCTATGTATTTTCTTTATAGAAGTGGTGCTTCAAATTGAATAAAATTAAATATCACCTACAGTTTAGTAGTCTGTAGTGTTATAAATAGGCTTAGCAACACAAAAAAAAACACTATTTTCGTTTAAAACTGGAAAACCTTGTTAAATAGTTCACAGATAAATCTTCAATGACTATATAAGACTAAAAACAAATTGTTCCGTACTCATAACAATGCAAACATCGATTATGCTCTTAACTAATAAGATTACTGCGAAACCATAGTTAAAGATTGTTTACTTTTATCACAGTGTAACTAGAAGTTAAGTATGTTCTGTGTGGTAAATATCATTACATAAAGTCGGTACATAATCCTTTATCTGGATGATTAAATAATGTTTTATAACTACAAATAATTCAATAAAATTTGGCTACAAAATGATCAAGAGAATTAAATGCATGTCTCGTTTGAAAATGGTAACCTTTGTCCTTGAAATTGATAATGCATTGAGCAAGCGGTGTGGTTAATACTCAAACCTTCTTCGTGTGAGTAGAGGCCTTTACTCAGCAGTGGACTTCGATAGGCTGATGATAATATCTAGGTTATATTTTAATATTTGGATTTATATTAACTCACGTAAGTATATACAGAGTTTCTTGTTTTCGAAGTCTAGTTAACTCGAAAGAAGTTAAAAATCCAGAAGATAGTTTAACTCTTAATAATAAGTACTGAACATCAACAAAGCGTTTATGTTACGTGAAATTACCCCAGCGATAATACCTTAAACTAAACTATTGTCATGTTCATTTCTTATACTCTGTTTGGTGAATTTGCCTGTGTTCAAATATGCCGAGGGTGGGTCGGTCGTCAATATATCCATTATTATGTATGAATTCGCCCCCCGCCGGTAAACTTGTTGACTCTCCCGCTGGTCCATAAACCTATGATAGATTGGCTTACATTGTCTTGAATTGCGACACAATTATGACGTATCGTTTATGGACGAGTAACTTAAATTAATTTCTTTTATATATCGAAATTATACAAAAACAAAACACATTCCCAAAAAGAGGGTTGACGTCAGGCAGGCGGCCGGTCGTAAAAACAAATAGCCAAAAACTATTCACAACAAGTAAGTCAGACCCTGGCTATAGCTGGGAAATTGCCAGGTAGAAGAAGAAGATCTTCATATAAAGTTATTAAAAACACATATAAAAACCAGTCTTAAACAGTATTTAAATTAAGTGAAACTCAATTTTTACTCAATCGACATTTATGAATAATGAGGAAAATGCACAAAAAATATGTCGTTCGTAATTATATTTGTACATGTTTGATGCGTCGGTCGTTGACCTCATATTTTAAAAACCGGTACCTGCAGTTCACATCGAAATACTTGAACGCGGCCTTGAGAGATTCAATAATTTTTACTTTTACATGTCAAACGATTGCATAGATCATTAATGATGGAACCTAGTGACGCGTGAGTCATCTCAGCTTCTACCGTTCTAATGTGTCGAAAATTTATGTTCATTAATTATATAGTTAGGAAACTCCTTGGTCAAGAAACAAAATAGAAGCCGAGTTAGGAACTCCTTGGAAAAGAAACAAAATAGAAGCAGTGCGCAAAAAGAAACATCGGCACTTTCTGGTGGTCCGTCGTCGAGGCAACATCGCTCATGGGTTTTCGACTATTAATATTGGTTTAGCAATTAGTCTAAGGCTATTTTAAGGATATTACTCTGTAAGTACTTTAATTGTTGTTTAACTGGAGTTAGCAGGTTATCATTTCATTCCTTTATTTACCTTTTATATTTGTTCATTTTAATTAATATCGCATAGTCAAATTGTCAAATGTCTTACTGTTATTTTATTTTTAAAAATCCGAACGAAGTTCCTTAATTCAGAAGTGGGATAAAGATCTCTTTTTTATAAATTCTTTGGTCCACCGTATTTTGTTTTCTTTTTGACAATTATGTCTAATAAAATGAATCGTAATCGATCTAAATTAGAAAAAGATTACGCCATGTGAAAAATAGATTGATATCTAGCCCACATAGATACCCTAGGGTGTCCATAGCACGAGTACGTTGTCGTAGATCGAGAAACGAGTCGAGCAGCAGTAAATTTTCTCAACACGCACCCGCATCATACTTACTTGTGATTCATTGAATGATAATTTGAATAACATTTTAGTAAGACTCAAAGCTGTCGATCAGTTTAATAATAGTGTCGTAGAGTTACAACATAATTATCAGGAAATGTTGCTGAATCGGTCGTAAGAAATGTGTCTATAGGTCACAATCACATAGTTAATAGTGGCAACGAATCACCAAACGTAAATAGTTTAGTTAACTTGAGCGATGTCTCTCAGACTACGACTCACGATCAAGATACCACTGTTCGCTATCCCGATACTATGTCAGTTTCGTATTTTACCATTATAACAGAAGCCCTTAAGAATCTCGCACTCATAAAATCGCTTCATTATTACGTGTCAATTTTTGATTCTTCTGATTGATTTATTGTGTCTAGAGGTAGATCGCGCAATGATAGTGGACAGTGGAAGATCATGAGTGTTTTTCCCGGGAAGCATCTTATTTAAAAGGCGACGCCAAAACATAACTAAATTCATAGATCACAAATGGTCGTACATGGATATTTTTAAAACTCATTTAAGACCTCTCTGTCCTCAGAAGTTGGACTCCGTTAACATTTCGTTTGCATGTATGAACACGACATACGCTGGGAATGTGAGACGTACATTATAACGTTTACGATTGGTTAAGGATTTATCTGCAGAACTTCGAATTGTAATAATAAACAAACCAACATTAACAACTTTCAGAATAAAATTATACTCCCGCTGCTAAGTCGTCTTAATACGCGCATTTATTAAAAGTACAGGACACTGTGAAGACGCATGTTTTGTCAAGAATAGGTCAAGATTAACTAACTACCAAAATGTAAGCATATGTTAACCGAAGCTGGTGAGAAATATCGATGTGGTTCCTGCAGTTGATAGTGCATACCGATTAACATATTTATCAATATTGGTGATCACAACATATCACTGATTTCTTCTGACCTTTTTAAATTACTTTATTGCCAATCCAAGTACATGACGTACATTACGAGACGTTAATGAATACGAAACCTTTGCCTTTCCTCACAATACAGTAACTATTGAGTTCAGCAATATTTCATTTTAAGATCTAGTAGTAGTACCGTCAGCTTGCATGAATAACGACAGATGTTTTGAATCGTGTTGGAGTAATCTATGTAAGAGTAACGACAACAGTATATCACTCACGGGGATCAGTCAGGTTAATCAAGTACCACCCATCGAAAACTCTTTATTAAAATCCCTCTGCCAGGTAGTAATCTGCAATCACCAATGTTTGTATTGTCACTTTTCTCGGATTTCCTCGTGTACCGCTGCCACTACAGTACAGTATAGGTGAGATGAACACCAAACTTACTAGTTCAATTCCAATAACTTATCGCCCATACAATTTATTTTACGGGAAGATAGTACAAGTTAGCGAAATAATGAAAGATCTCTTAGATAAAGGCATCATTAGGGAATCTCGATCCCAATATGCCAGTTCAATAATTTCAGTGACGAAAAAGATTTTCGAGTACTTATTCGCAATACAGAGAAGGAAAGATATCCGTTTTCATTTATTGACCATTAAATTGATTTTTTTTTAGGATGACATAACTTCGTCATCGGCCCTGATATGGCGACTTCATGAAATGAGAATCAGGGACGACTGTATTCACTACACAGGCTTCGTTACGTCCGCGTCAGGAGGGAACTACGAATACTGAAAGATGCCATATGGTTTGACAAACTCATCTATTGTTTACAAACCTATTATCAATTAATGATATGCTTCGGGAATTCATTGATTCTGATGACTTGCTCGTTTATATCAACAAAGTACTTCTTCTGAATTTTAATGCTTAAAAAGGTAAAGGTAGAATTCTATTTTTTTTCGATCAATATTAAAATAAAATACTCGTTTCTGAATACCGAATTTGAGAACTTAGACAGACATATAAGTGGTGGTCAGGTTAGCCCGAGCGCTAGAAAGGAGGAGGCTCTGCAATTACATCATTACATGAACTCATCTGCAATTTCATTTTTATTTTATTTTGTTTATTGGAGGAAAAAACAGATCACAGGAGTATAACAAAACAAATATAAACAACAATACAGCATATTAAAGACAAAATACCTGTGTCCTCAAACATTTCTCACCAAGAAATATAACTAAGTAAAAATGAGAGGATGCTTGGGTACGTACCTCACTAATAAATAAATTTGAAAGGCGATGTGTAAACCTAATCTAGTATGTGAAGGGAGCGATAGCGAATGTGCAGAGAATATCCAATACTTAAAACAAACTAAACTAAATTCCCAGTCAATGTAAATGAAAAACAGGACTGCTAGGTGGTTTATTCTTTTTTCAATAATACGTCCCGCAACTTGCTGTGAAACGCGGCAGAGTTATGACATAGAATATCAACCTGAGAAAATTCGTTATGAGTACGACATATTTTTCGTATTGGGGCGCGTAATCCCGCATTCGTGTATGATCGCGGTACATGAAATAGAGATTAATTACAATAGTGAAATAAGGTCAGGGCCTTAAAATATTTCCACCACAATCTAGTTGGCATCCAGTTTAAAATTGTAATCCAATGTAATGTAATGCTCTTAAATCAGCTCAACCAACCACTCAACGTGTGATGCCATGGAATTTAGAATGGTGCCCAGATACTGGTGCTATAGTATTCGATGGTGAAATTTTTGAACTGTTTTGTCACTTTGCTCATTTTCTTTTAACGACTGTTCTCAGAAGCAGTGGTGACAAGTTTCGCGAGACGTCACTTGTCGAGACGGGGACATCCCGCTGGCCTGCAGCTGGTGGAGGTTCGAGACACCGCAGGCGTCTCATTGACCTGCTGCCGGGTGGGAGTTCAAGACGCAAGTCTACTCATCACCACTGGCGTTTGTCGCCTTGGCGTTAGTCGCCTTTGACGTGTGTCGTCAGTTTGCGTTAGTCGCATTGGCGTTTGTCGCCTTGGCGTTAGTCGCCTTTGACGTGTGTCGTCAGTTGCGTTAGTCGCATTGGCGTTTGTCGCCTTGGCGTTAGTCGCCTTTGACGTGTGTCGTCAGTTGCGTTAGTCGCATTGGCGTTTGTCGCCTTGGCGTTAGTCGCCTTTGACGTGTGTCGTCAGTTGCGTTAGTCGCATAGGCGTTTGTCGCCTTGGCGTTAGTCGCCTTTGACGTGTGTCGTCAGTTGCGTTAGTCGCATAGGCGTTTGTCGCCTTGGCGTTAGTCGCCTTTGACGTGTGTCGTCATGTGCGTTAGTCGCACGGGCGTTAGTCGCCCTTAACGTTTGTCCTCAGTTGCATCAGCCGCCATCAGCGTTGGTCGCCACTGACGGGAGCCCCCAGTGGTGGAAGTTGCCGATTGCGTGAGTCGCATTGGCATGAGCTGCACTTCTATGGTATTGGTAGCCCTTCAAAGGCGTGAGTCACCCGACAATGGTAATGTACTGTGGGGATGTGAAATTGTTGGGATACCGTCGATTTCACACCTTTTTCTTTATTTTCACTTTATATGTCTTGGATGCCGTTTAGCTTACATTACTTTGTTTATTTGAAAAACATTTGGACACTACACTCATGCAAACAATAATGTTTCCGATAGTAATGGTGATGTTATTTCAAAATTCAGGATGACAAGGTGCTTCGGCCGGATCGTCTATGCCAAACCTTGAAGACGAAGATCGGGAAGGTGGCGCAGTAGGCGAGGCTACTACTGAAAAACAGAGAGAATGTGGCCGAGGACGACCAGGAGTCAGGAGAGGCCGAGTTAGGAAACTCCTTGGTCAAGAAACAAAATAGAAGCCGAGTTAGGAACTCCTTGGAAAAGAAACAAAATAGAAGCAGTGCGCAAAAAGAAACATCGGCACTTTCTGGTGGTCCGTCGTCGAGGCAACATCGCTCATGGGTTTTCGACTATTAATATTGGTTTAGCAATTAGTCTAAGGCTATTTTAAGGATATTACTCTGTAAGTACTTTAATTGTTGTTTAACTGGAGTTAGCAGGTTATCATTTCATTCCTTTATTTACCTTTTATATTTGTTCATTTTAATTAATATCGCATAGTCAAATTGTCAAATGTCTTACTGTTATTTTATTTTTAAAAATCCGAACGAAGTTCCTTAATATATACATATTATAATATGCATCATCGATTCACAGGTTTAGTTTAAAATATATACGAAACGTAGCTTGATGATAAACTGAAAATTGTGATGAATGACTATAAGTTCAGATTTCATGTATTTTTTTATTAGTTTTTGGTAAAACACGAAAACAATATTGGTGAGTCCCATTACTACAAAGGGTTTCTATCTGTGTTTACAAAGAATTCTATTACCAGTAACTCCCCAAAGGATTCAGGACGGTATGCGAGGTTCGTATCACCTCTCCTGCATATCAATAACATGTTGCTAAACTGACGACATTACTATGTTAACAGAATTATGTACATCTTAACAGGATAGGGCTCCCTTCAACCAACACTTGGGTCACAAATCCTAGACATTGAAGCTCCTCTCCCTGCATCGATGGACCCGACACCCGCATGATCAATCCATTGAATGCTAAGAGGTTTCGTTTCTTTACAGTGAAATCTCTTTAGACTATATTTTTTTTTTCTAGATTTTCCTCTAACTCCGAAAAAACACAATTAATGTAAGCAGCATGCCAAAACATTTTTACGGTTAGCGAATTCAATTCGGGAGAAATTTAAGAAATATTTCTGACCTGACCTTGAAAAATATAAATAATCATTTTACATCGGCAAGTAAAAGAAAGAGAAGACTGAAGAGGTTCACATCAACAGGGAATATTTTTCTCATCTTAAATCCACTTAGTCTTAGCCCTTAGGTTGTACCAACTGCCACCTGATTTCATTTGACTGTACAACGATAGACATTATCTACTACCAGTACTATCTATATGAATTTCTCCTTTTGAATCAAAAAGAAAACACTTGTTCTACTTATTATGTATTATGACCATATTATATTTGCTACAAACTTATCTATCAACTTATAAACATTCTGTTACATACATTTTATTTAAATGAATATCATCTGGATCATTTTTTAAACAATTTCCAAAATTTAAACACGCTACTGAAACCCATTCAAAGATAACGCTCGCTCACATCTTTTATGTAACTATTTCTGCGACTATTAATTCGGTTTTATTTATCTCATTTTTATCTTACCAACGTCTACTGTACAATATAAAAATGATTTTATTATTTTTATACAGAACAATTTCTCTTTAATCTCCTTATCTTCAAAGAATCTATGTTGATACATGTTTCGCTCTTAGTTTAGAAAATAATTGAAAGTCACAGACATACATGTCAGTTAAACGATGGGTAAAACTATGGTTTTTTGAGATATCAGTACACGCCACAATCACGATTTTAAATTGAGTGGTGTTATAGTAATACTAATTTTAAGAATTATCTGTCTAATACATGCAGTGAGGAGACGAGTTTGGAAAGTTTTATAAGAAAAATATTGTGAATTAAGGAAACGAATTGGTGACCTAAAGATGCTGGCTAATTTAGAGATGCTGCGTAGTGCATGAGATATAATTTGTGATAACAACGGTCATGTATACAAGACGTAATTATTACATATATTTTGTTACGATATATATACTATTAAAATAACATATTTGATTAAATATTAATTACAAATAAATAAGAGTTTTAAGAAACTCAATAATTATGCTAGAAAGTGGTAACAATTTAATTTAGAAAATAATTATTGATTATGTTTAGCAGTTAACCAAGATAGCGTCTATTTTTTACGTAACTTAGGAATTCATGAGGTTTAAAATGTCTTTCTGAAATACTTATATAATTTATGCATTTCATTTTAATATGTACCTATTTAATTGAACAATTTATCTAACAATCCCTTGATAACTATCAACTACGAGATTTAAACTCAAATATTCCTCTTAGATATTTTTGTAATCCAACCAGTACATATATTAAAACGGGTCTCATAAATCATGAAGCCACACTTGACCTCACACTACGTATTAATAGAGTCGTTTAAAACTAAATTAATCAGCGTTGGACGTGCGCGACTGACAGCATTGCAGCAATTAGATATTAAAAATGCTATCTGACAAATAATACAATCAAATTAACACGATTGATCTCCACGACCCGATTATGAGACGGCTCGCTGATTGAATAAAAGCTGCCATACACAGACTATTAAATGGATCGTTTGAAGTTATATATGACACAAGTAAAATATTTGTTGCATAGAACCTTAGATATATATATTCTTCTACCTGGCAATTTCCCAGCTTTAACCAGGGTCTACCTTACATGTTGTGAATAGTGTTGGCTAATTGTTTTTACGACCGGCCGCCTGCCTGACATCAACCCTCTTTAGGAATGCATTAATCAGTGATGTTTAAATACTCTTAGAAAGTACATATGACTCGGAAAAATCACAGTGGTACTAGCCAGGGCCAGGATCGAACCCGCGCCCTCGTGCATGAGTGGCGGGCCTTAACCACTTGGTCACCACTGACTGATATATATATGACCTTAATAAAATTGTTAGCAATATAAAACCGTTTAATAAATTTCACACTAATACTCAACAGCGATAATGAACTGATAATTTTTTTTATATATTTACCTAAAACTCACGCTACAACCGACGTCATTATTCACAAGAGTTGCCAAAAGTAAACAGGGAAGTGTTGTTTGTAAATCGCGATAATTGCTCTAAATGGGACCGATATCAAAATTTAACGATAATAACACTATTATTACTTATTATTACTGTTCGCAAATTGAGTGACAAACAACCAAATATTAAATTCAATTTACATATATTGAATGGTTTCGTAAATTCATACAGTTAGCTTTCGTTGGAATCAAATTACGGTGTCAAAAATCAATATACGACGATATTTTGTATAGAAAATAATGTAACGGTGTCAAGTTACATCATACAATCTACTTCTTTATGGTCATTGGTTATGAGCCGATATTTATTTGAAACTTGTAAACATAGGGAAGGAAAACTGAACTCTGTTTGCGGAGTCCACGATAAACTTGTCGTTTATCGATACTAAATACTTATGAATTTTAACCTCACTATCTTTAGGCCTAATGCTAGTAAACATGGGTTGATACCTACTAATATTAAAAATGCGAAAGTAACTCTGTCTGTTACGCTTTCACGCCTAAACCACTGAACTGATTTTAATGAAATTTGATACAGAGATAGAGTTGACCTTGAGTTAGAACATAGGATAGTTTTTATCCCAGAAAGGTTCTCTTGAAAACGCGATTTAAACGAACTCCACACGACCGAAGCTGCGGGCGGAAAGCTAGTTCTAAATAAGATTTGGATTTTAATATTAAAATACTGCTAGTTATACAGAAACGGTTAAATACTAAAAATAAAACATAAATTCGGCATCTGTTTGACACGGAATAATAAGCAGTACATCGTGGTAAGTAGCATCTTAAATGAAATATATTTATCTTACTTCATCAGATTCCAATGAAATTTAGACTTATATTAATAAAAAACTTTTATATTGAGAAATTGAAAGTTGTACATATAAACATATTAATTATTATTAAAGATAGGTTTCACCTCAATATATTTTTGATATAAAAAATTCATGATCGTGTATCCTAAATGATTTTTTTTATTTAATATTGTATAAATAATGAATCCAAAGACCGTTGATAAACGTTCACTGAGTTTATAATAATAAAACATATTATAATTCCGTCAGCGTGTGGCATGAGACGTATTATTTTTAGCTATAAGAATCACTCTCAACATCTTGTCCTGTACAATGCAAATATTAAATATAATCATCAGAAGAAATTAATATACGTATAAATTAACATTTGCATTATAATATTCCACTTTGCTGTACCTAGGTACATAGATATTTCAATAAACTTAATTTTTCAATGCCTCGTATTGATACACGTTCAGTGTATTTTAATATAGTACATTCAATAACAGCGTAATTGTTATAAATATTAAATGGTAATTATATAACATTAATTATTAATGTACAATAATACGATACGATATATATATATATATATATATATATATAAATGAAAATATAACAACAATGAGACCGAGCTAATTCTTTGTGTTGGGTAGTAAGAAAATAGAAAAAACTTTCTACGTACATAGTAACCAGCTATTTACTTTCTAACGTACGGGTTTCTATATATCCATTAAGTACATGTAACACAACACATAACCATTTTCCTTTTGACATCTTTAAGTTACAACATGATTCATAATAATTTCATTGAAATGATTATATCGTTTATTTATAAGAAAAAAAAATATATTTATTTGACGTCACTATCAACCAAATGCAAGTCATAATGTAGTTATTACTGACGATAAAATATTTATTTAATGTAATATATCTGTTCTTGTTATATTATAAATCAATGTGTTCTGTTTTATACAATTAAACAATGATATAAACATTTATTTACTTACGTCAATTAAGCTATTTCTGGATATCATTTTAACTTTGTCCCACAGCTAACCGAAGCACAATTTTTAAGCCAAACCAAGCACACTGGCCTGCCACAAAAACTATTCACAACTTTCAAAGTCTATCGGTATTTAATAAACGCTTTAGCGCGCCACAAACGGCGCTCGTGGGACCGGGTCATTTTTCGCTTTAATATGGAAAATATAAACGACTTGTGAAGTAAACAGAACTTTAGTTTGTCGATCGTATGACAGTTATTGTACGCGGGACACTCGAGTCTTGACAACTAAGACGACGCTCCGACGGGCAACAGTCGACAGTCGACAGCCGACTTGGCAAAACACAAAACTGAATAGTTTACCACTGATGCGTACGCTACAAGCGTATAACTATAGCTTACCATACTTTTTAAGAGCGACAAGGATAGTAGATCGGTTATCAGCCGGCGTGGACGGGCTAACTATTAAGATAAAAGGGACGGATAGATGTATAGCAGCTACGTGTTCAGTATCCGGTATTCCTGTTGAGAATTTATGTTTTATGAGGTGTACAGCAAGCGGCGATAACGCGCGGTCAACAGCTGACCTCTATAATAAATATAAACTATTATAACAAAATTATTTTAGATTTCATAATAACATTTGTCTACTACACTACAACTTGTACCTGCAGTGGATCGAGGCTCTAGTTTCAAATGCCTAATGAATAAACATTCAACTTGCAACGCCTACATGCATAACACTTAAATAGACGGTCTATATTTAGATAAAGATATTTATAGTTCAAAATGTTGTCTTACATAAAAATTACCTTTAGCAACACCTTGCAATGGAACGTGCAAGAATGTTGGATAACTATTACCGTACCAACAGCCTGATGTATTAATAAAAAAAAACTTTAATCATATAATAGAAATAAAGTCAAAGACCAAGCAAAATTCAAGAAACAATAAGAAGGTTAAATACCTTAAATACACTAAATACTTAACATATTTTTGTAGCGAGATTTATTATAAATGAGGGAATAAAAATATTTTATCAGTTCAGAAATCAAACGTGAAACGCGAAAAATATTCTTAAAAAATATAAGTAATTTGATAAATCTAAAATGGTCTAGAAGTATTTTATTAAAAGTCTATCATGGTCCGGAAATCTCAAATATGCATGTTCAACAACTGAGCACTTTACAGGAAGTCAATATCAGGTCTTATTTTATATTTTTCAATACTGTTCCATAAGAAAAACGATTAGCATAATCCAAAAATAATACCTTCTAATTGCAAAAATTTAACTTTCGCGACTATTCATTCAAATGCAACTAATATTTTCGTATTACTACACATTCACATCCCGCTTGACTATGTAGTTTTTAAAAATAATAACCGCTTGGTAATCCGAAAATATTACTTTCATATTCATACGCTTTTGTTGCTACACTATAATCAGGATATTTGTAAGCTAGAGGGTTAATTTGTCATAACAGTAGCTGTGAGGAGATAGTCGGGACTCGGGAGAATCTTAATGGTTTGACTTGGAATCAAAGACTTGCCAATTGCCATCCTATCACTTACATAAAGATGACGCTAACACTCCTTCAGGTGCAGGGCCTATGAGAGGCTTTACATTAATCCCTACATCCCATGTAAAGATAGTTTCCACTGAATCAGCTTTTTATCGTAATTTTTACATATCTAATACTATAACTTTATACTCGTCACCCAACCAAAAAAAAAGCACATCTGTTCACACTAAATAATAATAAATATGCTTTTATTAATTTATATCATTTAAATAATATCATCAAAATAATCTTTATGCTTACATAAACAACATTTTATACATAACTTTTCATAAATTATACAATCTTACATATTAATAAATTTATTCTTGCATATTGTCTCTTCGTTCGAATAATACTTATTATAAACAGACTCGTGATATTTAATATAGATATTTATTAAATCATTTATTTTTTGCTAAGAATTCTCAGCATTATATTCAAGAAAAAATAAAACAAAACGCAGAAAATCATCACTAGGCGTGTCGAACTAGACACTTTTTGATTGTAATTAGCGTCAATAGAGGGCGCCGTTCGTAAAATATTGTAATGACAGTTGTTTCAAACTTAAAATTTAGATTTATTATTGTAGTTAAACACACAAAGAGAAACAAAAATCGTGATTTAAATCATTATTGGGACCAAGTATCATGGCTAAAACTGAATACCTTCAACGATATGGTAAGTTTAACGACCCAGTAAGACACGTTGAAGTAGCGTGGTGGGTTAGACAACAAAAGGGCATGAACACATGTGTAAATTTATATTTACTTTAACTAACTTATATTTATATAATAGGTTTATAAAAATGTTATAAGTGGAACTATTCATATGTG
The DNA here is from genome assembly GCA_916720795.1 of Danaus chrysippus. Lineage (NCBI taxonomy): Eukaryota > Metazoa > Arthropoda > Insecta > Lepidoptera > Nymphalidae > Danaus > Danaus chrysippus. The sequence goes on along the minus strand of CAKASE010000047.1, from coordinate 1,058,910 downwards.
AAATCACCACATAGTCATTTATAAGAATTTAGATCTCAAAATTTGAATCATATAGAATTAAAATTTCTATATTTCTAAATTCAAATTTGGATGTTTCTTTTTAAAAAAAAGGGAAATGCGGTTATTGATTTATCGAATCTAGATATTCGAAAATAATTAAAATTACCGATTATTCATTACCGATTTTTGTAAAAAAAAAGACTTTTGATTAAAATAATTGGGTATTAAAAACTCATATCATTTGAGTTTGTTTCATAATTTTTTAATTTATGAACAAGTTTATCAAGTGTTTTCGAAATTCATCTGAATCATCCGTTCATTAGAAAATATAAAACCTGCATATGCTGCAACCATTTTATATTTTTATCTTTACTAATGAGAAATAAAATTTTTGAAAATCAAGTAAGCAATTAAGAATTTTGAATCTAAATAAACCAATTATAATTAAGGAAACAAATTAACGCTGTTTTAATTCCTTTCTTGACGTTCCCACGTTCTCTCTTATAACTGGAGTTTCTATTTAATATCTACAACTTCTTAACCTCCGCCGAAAAAGAAGGGTGTTGTAAGTATGACGTCGATGTATGTATGTTTGTGGCATCTTAGCTCTCAAAGTGATCGACCGATTTCGATGCGTTTTTTCATTGCTAAATGCAAAGTCAGTTTCCTCGTTGTATATCTCAACTACGATGGAATAGTATCATTCCAGTATAACACCTCTTTCCCAAAATATTTGAATAAAAAACCACTATTATTAACATCACTATTTATAGCTTTACCATTCAGTTTTTATCAAGATTCTTCTTAAAAGTATCATTAAGGTTACATTAATCATAGTCCAGATTAAATCTCATCAAACTCAATACAAAAAATTCGTATATTATAATGTGGAACTCAAAAGTAACGCTACAGCAACACACTACCAGGAAAGAAATTTAATAAAATAGTTTTTGGAACTTGTTTCTTTGGAATTTGAATTATACAAATGTTTCTCAAAATTTTGGATAGCAATATTTAATTCGAGAATTGTATGATAATAAAAATACATAATTTGTAAGGGCGACTTAACCAAACGTGGTCACTCTCGTGTCGGTAACATAACTCAAAGGTTTTCATACAAAGATAACCCGACTAAAATAAAAGTAAATAACGTTTTCTATATTCATATTAATAGAACTATTTTGTTTAATATGTTATTTATCGTGCTCAGCTTTCTAAACTAAATCTATCTAATCGTGCTATGTTTTTTTATTAAACAAACATTCATTTCGAAAATCCATTATGGCCGAAAACTCTGTATCTATACAGTAACAAAGCTGTTATTTTATATAACATATAAAATAATAATAAAATAAGCCCTTTTATACTAGAAGAAACTCTCGAAGTAACTAGCCAAGAACACATTTTCTTTGTTTTGGGTGCATTAGTGCACTTTTTCCTTCATTTCAGTAATGCTTTAAATGTTCTTTATTGATTTTGTAGGATGTTGTTGAGTTGATTGATAGTCAGTGGTGGCCCAGTGGTTAAAGGGCCCGCCTCTCGTTACCGAGGGCGCGGGTTCGATCCTGGCCCGGGCAAGTACCAATGTGATTTTTTCGAATCATATATACTTTCTAAGAATATTTAGATATCACTGATTAATGTTGATTCCAAAAAGAGGGTTGATGTCAAGCAGGCGGCCGGTCGTAAAAACAAATAGCCAAAACCATTCAGAACATGTAAGGCAGACCCTGGCTATAGCTGGGATAATTACCAGGTAGAAGAAGTTGTTGAGTTGATTAATTATGGGATAAAACTATTGTTGCATTTCTCTTTCGTATTTGTATATTCTATAACTTTGAAATTCCAAGAAAAGAAAGTCAATTTGCATTTCCAAAATAGTCATTTTTAATTTAAAGCAACAGTGAGAGCAAATTCTGAGCGACGAAAAACAAACGTTTTACCAAATACAAATAAAAAAAAAGTCATAGAAAAAAATAAGCAGTAAAAGATAACACCCAGTAGATAAATTATATTTAATTAGTACATAGAATTGATTCAACACTTTAAAATTTATTCATGTTATGACTGAGAAATATTTTAAGGGTGGCTGACTACGGCTGCCATAAAAGGTAGAGTTAATATAATCTTTTGGTTAAAGTTAACCCGACCTCAACCTACAGCCGGTGAAATATAACATTAATATACTTAAAGGATCGCCCTGACATTATTATCCTTAAATGTTTGACGGCTTTACATTAAAATGTAATGACGCTTATATTATGTTTACACCTCAGTAGTTTCATATGTACAAAACCAAAATATATGGGGTCAGAACTCAGAAGCATTCTATAAGAGATACAATATACATATCGGATCTTTATGAACGAAGTGAGCTAGAACTAAATGAAATAGATATCTGAAATTGATGCATGCAGCATAGTCAACAAGATATACATTATACAGTGAGAACACAGCCATCAAAGTCACCAATTATTGGGAATGGAAACTCACAGTCACAGTTTAAATTAGATTCAATATGTTTCAGTTGTTTAACCGGCAGCTCCCTTAAATTCTGTTAACTTTTTAAAGATAAATAAAGATATACAAAGAGGGCATTGTAATCCAAACTGCATGTTTTCAATAAAGGTTTGTTTTGCATACCCATAGTGACGATTTATATAATTGCTAAAACAAAAACTATAGGCGATTATTATTATTTTTAAATCCCGATCCAAATGTCCGACCACCTGTAACCTGTGTATCTGAATATCACGACACTATTAATCATAATTAGTCATCAATAATACATTAAAATTTAATATTGTGTCCTCAAAAACAATCTAAATTAGCTAAAAAACATTTTTCATAATGCACATGTCCGAGCCACCGAGTCTTTGATGAAACAAAAAGGTTTTAATTGAAAAATTAATAACATAAATAGTAATTATAAGATTATGTTCCGATTTCACGGCGTCGTGCTAGCAGCGACTGTTAAGTTTATCAACATCGATATCTGTAGGTAATGTAGGGTGCTCTACACTTGTATTTGTCTTAACTGTTTGTTTTTAGTTGTTTTGTGAAATTTCTGGTTTCGTCCAACTTTATTTTTACAATCAAATATTAATGAATTATCGTTAACAAAACTTCTTATATAGTTTTTTTTATTGGTACTGAATTAGAAAAAAAGTTATTACAAATAATAAATTAAGTACTCCTTACATGGAAGAGGAATGTAAAAACAGTCAAGTATAAAGCAAAGAAAAGCAAGAAATTGCTGAAATTTTATAACAGCTTCAATACCAGATGATCTAATGGTACTTATTTTACTAAGATTCCATCACAACCACTCTCTTAAAGACTATTGATTTCTATTGATATAAAAAAGTTTAATACCATTAAACTATTGCTATGCTAACTGTAATAGCAATATTACGGTTAAAGGGGTACACGGACGGACAAATTCCAGGAATCTAACCTTTTGATTGAGTAGATATTTCGATTTAGGTCTTTTTGTAACCTGAAGTTAAGGTAGATAGCGAGGCAAACCCTAAAATACTGAATATGGCCACGATCTCTAGAAAAAATATATATTATAGACATTTCAGAAACTATCAATATTAGGTTATCACCGCGACATGTCAGTAATACTAGAAAAGTTCTTAACAATTGTTAGTGAAAAACACTTGTACAAACAGCATTAGCTCCTCGGCTAGTGTGACCTGCACGCGCGCGGTCTGCGCGTGGCAAAATGGCCGCGGTTAAAAGGAAATAAACTTTAGGTGGGAACTGGTATGTAGCATGTGACGAGGACGACCCGAGCGGATGAGCAAACTGTGATCTAGCTAGTTTGTTCGCCCCGGCTCGTGTCGTTTTGGCTCACAGTATCAACGTGACGAAAGGCCTCCGAGGACACGTCTCTACTCTCTAGAGCTGATTGGTTCCATCATATCACATTTATAGGTAAGATTGTACTTTAACCATTTATAACAACATACTTTATATTGTTCAAACATTTTTCATAATTAGATTTGATTATTATATTTTCTATATGTTTATAATTTGTTTTAAATAAGAAAACCTAGTCTGTTGAAAGCCCATATTGTTCGGTTAGTTGGCACTTAAATTCAGTGATTACATCCATATATATCGAAAAAAATACTTTCGACCAACAACTTACTAAGTAATAATATAAGTAAATCCCACTCTCACTCGTCTCCAATATAATCAGCAACATAATTTTTGTAATTCTAATATCCACAATATATTATTCTGTGGAAACTTTTACACCATAGTCAATTACAAACCTCGTACATACACTCAACACACAAATGAATTTATCTTAATATTCAGTTGATTAAACTTACTTCCAAAAACATCACAGTTCATATAAAGTTTTATATAAATCAGTTTTTGTTAAATATTATCCAATTATAAAAGAATATGTCTTGATAATGTTAGCCAATTTAATCAAAAGAATCTATTTTTTAATTTACATTAAAAGAAACTTCTATCTGGTCATGATAAAATTCTTTAATTATTCAATATCTTTAATATTTCAATCAATACTGATTATAAATGTAGGTTCTCTAAACCATAAGTAGATCGCTTTTATTCCACATGTAATTGTTTTTAAGTGAGTCTCCTCTACCTAAATTAAAACGCACATAGGTACATTAAATGTTGACGTAAGTAACGCAAGGTTCATGTAAAACTCAATTTCCCAGTCGTGATTTTTAATTCAGCCGTTCAACGAGCGTTATCGGGTCGTTATTTCGAAAATTCACCTTAGAAACAATGCAGTCATAAACTTATGTTATAACTAGGGCGTGCTGTGGCTCCGATTACGGCAATGTGGACTTTATTAATATATATATAGAAGCGACATCTAAGAGCACGCCACCGCATAGCAATAATATGAATTTTCTTCAGAAATTCATAACGTAAATGCGTTAATGGGAACAATATGGCATTGTAAACGGTATCACAGGACATTATTTAAATGTTGCTTTATGGAAAATAAACATCTGACATTATTAAGTTATACTCACAGGAATGTTTCATATTATTGTCGAGTGTCGACTTACATGAGTCCCGGTGAAATATTCAGTTTTATTGAAAGTTTCGGTACCATTTTATGTTTGTGATACTCTATCAGCTTACACCGCCATCTAGTTTCACAAGATGAAAACAGCAACCAGGTTTAACGCATAGTACTGGTCTCAGTAACTGGTTAATACATATTAATTTTAAATAAAGATAAAACAGAAATATCATACAAAACGCAAAAGTTTTTATCATAACATTTAATATAAAAACCGCTATAAATTATAATGTATACCTCTCACAAGATAGGGTTAAATGTTCAGATTATATAGATTTATTTAATTTGATCAATTATAAAGAAATTTGTATTTGATCACGGTCAAATTTATAATAAAGGCATATTTGGTTTTGATTTAGAGCCAAAGATAAATGACAGAAAATTGGAAATCTATAGTAAAGCAAGTTAATCCGTTGATAATACTGTTATTTATCCAAATAGGTAAATAAACTTTAAAATAAAAATTTTATTTATCAGAGTAGGATAATTTTAAATCTGATTATTATGTTTCGTAATCAAGATAAAAAATCAGACTTTTCTAGTAAAAATTAATAGTATAGACTCATATTTCAAAAACTTACAATGTTTTCCTCAGCGGCGAGGCGGAGCATTCAATACAAGTTCTTCTATGAAAAGACGTAGATGTCTTTTACATTTCCGAGTGAAAGATCTTAGAAGCCTTTGCTTTCATGTAAAGCAAATAGTGCAAAGAACTATCACAATAATGCTTTGAACTAAGAACTGGCATGGCAAATGTATTCATTGACGGCATATTGCTTATATATCTTATTGCTTAGTCCTGGTTTCTTTGAACCAACACCTGGGTAGGATAAGGCGGCCAACCGTCCCGCATTCTGCGGGACCGTCCCGCAATTCTAGACGAAATCCCGATTTGAAATTATTAGTAAAATAGTCCCGCAAAACGTTGTATGCGTCCCGCATCCCTATTTTTCTACCAGACTTCTACACAACACCCATACCACGGTCAACAGTGCAGGAACACAGATTACCTATAATAGGGACAAGCGTATCGCGCCCGGGCTAATCTCGTTTTCTTTATTTCTTCTGAAGTCATGACGCGTAAGAGAGTACTTAAATTTAATATAGGCAGTTGCGAAGATTTTTATGACATTCCCAATCCCTAACAACCCCCCCCCCCCCCCCCCCCCCCCCCCCGCCATTCACGAAAGGTTAAGTCCCGCATTCAGTTTTCGGAAAGTTGGCCGCCTTAGGGTAGGATAAAGACGTCATTCGAAAAAATCTCAAATATATAAATATAACCCTCCTTAACATGCAAGTGTATAACCAATATCACACACCTACCACAAGTGTGGACCATTAAACTAAATTCAGATAGTTTTCAGTCTTTCATTCATACATTTACTTTGATACTATCACCTGCGATGATTGTTTGTGTTTTTTAGACTATTCCACTTGTGTGAGGGGAGTGATGTTCATAATGACTATTGAACTTGGATTATACATCTTGTGTTGTCATGTTTGTATATAAAATAAAGTTTAATTAAGACAAATTATTTAAAATAATCTTATTAAAAACCAGTTTCTTGTCATGTTATTACCATAACAATACAAGAACACTTTGTATTTCTTCATATTAAATATCTTCAGAGTTTGATTATAAGGTGGCGGTCGGTGAAAAAACAGTGAACACTTTAAAATATATTAGGTATCTATGAGGATCATGAATTGTTTGTTTATTAAATCACTATTTGAGTGTCATTAACAAGCTAAAACTCTGATGAATTGTCGACCTTGACAAGACTTTCTTAAAACAATTATGTCTCTTTTTTAATTGCCACAGCGAATTTTTCAGCCATTACTTTTCTTCTGTATGCGTTATTGAAAAGGTATTTTCTACAAATTATTCTGGTAGGAATAAGAATACTTGATGACAATATTTACCTATTTAAAGATATTTCTATTTTGGGATTGACTATTAAAGCATATAACAGAAATCGGCATTGCAATAAAACAACGTACAAAGAATTTTAATCTATCATTGCAACATGGGATCATTATAGACCGCACATTTCCATACCGTAAAATTGTCGTTCTTATCGTGACTATAAAAGATTCAAGTAGAAAAAATAAACGAACGAGCAATAAATCTGGGGTTTGCAATCAAATGTGCGCTACAAATATGAGTTCCCTTATCGAGTTTTCGGGTTTTACCTTTTATGTTATTTACGGATAATAAAAATATTGCAGATATAATATATAATCAACTCGCTTTACCTAACTAACGAAACCTGACATTTAACCACTTTTATCAATTTTGGTGATGGGGGCCGGCTCTCACAGATTCTCAGGACTTCTTCATCAACATCATAGTTGGCATATTTCTGTCAACTGTCAGTAAACATCATGTCACACAAATGTCTTATATGAACACGTGTCTGGTTCAGGATTCAACTTCTTATTTTTTTGAACAAGAACATGAGATATGAGAAGTTTTATAGGAAAAAAAACTTCTCATATCTCATGTTCTTGTTCAAAAACAACTTACCTCGTATATTCTATATATAAAAAAAAAAAAACTTTATTGACTAAAAGATTACAAATGAAACAAGTTGCGAGGGCCCCTGTACTAAGTACAAACCCGTGTTACTGGGTGCCCCGCTCATCCACCAAGACAACTAGAAAGTCAACAATGACTTTGTAACACACATTTATAGAACTATCCATATAAAGCAGGGTTTACAATTTTATAAAGTAAGTAGAAAAAAAGTGTGTGTGTGTGCTTGTGTGTGTGTATGTATGTGTGTCTGTGTGTGTGCGTGCGTGTGTGCGTTTAACATCATATTAATCGTATTATAATTGTGAAAAGTTAAATTTAATTATGAATTTTTCAGTTTCAGCATAGTTACACGTGAGCAATGTCTCCGTTAGAACACGCTTCACATTCGACTTTGTGAGTCTGTAGATGTTAAGTCTTCTGTTTAGTTTATTATAAAGATAGGACGATTGATAATTGTATTGTACATATTTTCTTAAATTTGGTTTTACTAGTTGGGATAGGACGGACAAACGGATTTACGCCTACGGTTTTGGATTTGAGAGGGAACAAAAGGTGAAATGATGATGAATTTTAAGTATACAATTTAATATATATATTTGACGATCTATCTCATAATATTCCTCGCCTAATTTATGTTCAGTACTTTTTATGTAGTGAACAGAACTTTTGTCTTTTTTGTGTGTTTATGTATTACATATAATAATTTAAAATTTAACCATTTCCAAAAATGTACTTATATATTATCTAACTGAATTACTATTTAAACTATCATTTATGTATATTTCTGTGTTTTTCTAAGTGGTAGTAAAAATAAAACTCAAATCTGGAAAAAAAAGTTATTCTATTAGAGAAGTACCTTTCCGTTTTCTTCCCACAGATTGTGTGAAGGAAGACCGAACAATTTATAATATAGATCAACATGTCAAATTCTTCAACCAGTAACATCACAATTCATTATATTCTACTCTTTGAGGTATTGGTATTTCCTTATCAATATCATGTGTGAATTTCACACTGAGTTACATAAAGATTGATTCTTGACTGATCAAGGTCGAGACTAGATTTTATAAACTCTGTACTGATGACAGTTAAGAGGCACAACTCATATTCTGCCACGTTACCAATATAAGAACAGTCTAGTATCCACTTTCCAGCCACAAGCGATAGTTTCCTACATGTATTCTTCTGAGATCTGACGTCATCACCTGAATATCGTCACACAAATAAAACACACATCGATAAATTATATTTTATTACACTCAACTAAAACTCGATAGGAGTTCGTTAGAATTAATTACAAAAACTTGCTGTTTCAAGTACATAACAGAACTACAGACTTGACGAACGGAATGAAAAGAATAGAACAAATTATAACAAATATGAATTTTACTGGTGAGGGAAATAATAATAATCATATACATAGATATATTGGACAGTGGTTGTTATATATTCTATTTAATATTTCGACATCAATTTAATTTTATATCTACATATTTGTTCAATGATTTTATAAGAATATATGACACATTTATATGATTCATTTAAAAGGAATTCTATTATTATATATCAATTATATAACAAAAATATGTTTGGATCCATCTCTTGTATGTTCTTACATCATAACATGTAAACCTCCCTATGTGTGCCCGACAATATATACATATGTCAGAAAACTCATTTATATTGAACATCATTGATGATAGTTCTACATAGACCGTTATAACACAACGCCCATAACCCTAGAGAAATAAAACACAAAAATACGTATTCTTTAATACATTATAACATTAACAACTACAACTAACATCATTCACATATTTGTTCCAGTTGTATATAATATATAATCTGATATATGTATGAAAATATTGAGTTCAATTCCGATGCTCTCATGTATCACTCAGATATTGAGTCCTTGTTAATTATTATTACTTTATGAGCAACTGTCAATGTCAAATGAAATGCAACGCCTCGTCTAAACTATAAAGTATTTTCCCGCGTATTTACACGTATAATATCTCGAGACTCTCTAAGTCAAATATATTTTAATATATAATATATTTGTATTAACTTTGCTTCCATATTTTGTACCCAACGTTCGCGCCTGAGCCGCACGTCAGTGTTGCCACTCAATATCAATAGGATATAATTAATTAATTCTAGTGATTACATATCTAAGTGATAACGTTTTTTCAATTTTTTTTTCCTATTAAATATATTGGCAACATTACTTTATTCACATCAAACATTATTATAGCGTCGCCGTTTCTATTATTTTTATGTACATTAGTTTTAAAACTAAATAATTCATGTAGCTACATTGAAAATATTTCAAGCGGTGCATTTTTGCAGCTAATTTTAGGACCTTGCCGTACCAAGTTGAATACAGTCTCAACAAATGTATGAACTCTATTTTAATAGGTGCCTATATCTATTCATTAAGAGCGTGTTCGCTCTCAATCAGTGTAAGTGTAATCGTTGTGGAGATTCATTTCAATACTTTATCTAATATTAACTAATTCTTTTCTACCAACGTCACACCGTCGTGAAGTTGTTCCGTATTTGTCGTAGCTATTATTTAATCTTTCTATATATAAGCCACACAATGACCGTGACCAATCCAACATGTCCAATTAATTTTAATTATTAATAATAATTAATCTTATTTCCTTGCGCCGTCTCTCTTCAACTTCACATTTTAATATATATTCACTTTAAGTCACCACAAATATATATTTTCTACACCAGTAGAATTTTTTTAAAGTCATTCGTTGCAGGTTTCCTGTATTCCTATTATACAGAACCTTATTCCATTTAATGCTATTCTAAGATCATTAATGAATATACTCCATACATATATTTCAGGCTGTACGTTGTATGCCGCTGATATTTCGCAGATATTTATTTAACATTTTCTATCTATCTACCATATTTACACGACCCCTGACCCTCAGCACCCATCCCCAATAACCTTAAGCTACATTATCTATGTATTCAACATATTTAAAATATATTTGATCACCAGTTCCGTGTTCATCATCTATAACATCATCACCATCGTAGTGTATCGATGGTTCTTATAATAACAAGATTTGCACAAAAAAATCACATAACGGACACGATTTCATCTAAACAGTTCGTCGAGAACTGTATAATCAACGATATAGTTCATCTCTAGTGAGGAAAATCGGCTCCAAGAACTGCATTTCTCCCTCAGGGGTCGCAGCGGCACGTGTCCGGTGGGGAGGGGGGCGCCGCGGGGAGTGGTGGCAGCGCGGGCGGCACGGGGGGAGGGGGGGGCGCCGCATCACCGGGACGGACACGAACTGGACCCGCTGAGGCAGGAGAAGCCGCTGGTGGCGGACTGCAGGCTCGACATGGACCCGCTGGGGACAAGATACGCACGGGTTAAAAACAAGAATACAACCCACACTCTAAGAAAAGTTATACAAGTCCTACTACATCCTTCAATATCTTTAAAACTGTTTATTATCATATTACATAGTAAAGTAGATGGCGTAATATATATACGTGACCACTGAAACCCATTTACTTGTCTTCTGAGACTACACAACACTATTCATAAAATATAATGATACAAATGTATATTAGTGTATTTTATAGCAGTGATGTGCGTATGTATCACCGGTAGTGGTGGCTGGCGAGCGTCTCGTGGAAGTACACCAGCTGAGCTCCGTCCGGGCCCCGCGCGCCCTCACACCGCCACTGGAGCACGTAGCTGCCTCGCGAGGACATCACGTGGGAACCCTGCGGAGAGGGGTGGGAGGGGGGGGAATTATTAGTAAACATAATCATACATATATATGTAGGTGATAGCAGGTTCAGGTCATACCTGTATACTCTCTCCGTCGTGACACAGCAGCGCCGTCTCCACGCGGTGGTAGTGCTCACCCTCGCGACCAGCTCCCTCTAGGACCGAGCGGCTCTCATCACCAGCTGATGATGAATATGAGAGATTTGAGAATAATACGAATAACATGAACGTAATGAAATAAGCAGTTTTGATAATGACTTGGAAACATATTTAGAATTGTTGCTGAATTACTTTTACTAAACTATGTAACTGTTCTGGTTTATATTTCCAGATGTGTGTGTGTGTGTGTGTGTATGTGTGTGTCTCACCGGCGGGCTGTTCCGTGTGCTGCAGCTCCTTGCTGGTCCTGTACACGCTGAAGTACACGTCGTGCCGCAGCACGTCGAAGTCCCAGGTGAGCACGCTGTGCGGGTCTCTGTTGTGTACGACCACCTCGTGGACCTGCACACATTGTTTACATCAACACCTGTATCCCCATCCACTCCCTTTCAACCCCCGACACCCCTCCAACACACGCTCACTCCTCAGTATGTAAGTAAGTAAATCTTTATTTGAGACATAAATGTTTGACAAACATATTAATATGTCCTTATCTTTCTTTAATCTCTCAGCCCAGTAGCAGTCACATCATCTTAAAAATACTGTCATCATACTTCCCATTCATGAACTCCAGCTAACTCTCAAAAATTCCTTTCTACAATACCATCGTCCATCTGTACATAAAACTATGTCGTTATTAAACACACAAATTAACATGACCACATTGACAGTATACATAATATATTTTAAAATGATGCCTTCTTATACAATAACCTTAAAGTAATGGTTATTATTTTATTTCTCGAATGTTCCTGTCACTTTTGTAACTTCATATCTTATTCAGAAAAATGTTCTGAAGATTCTACACATAACACCATACAAACATTCCTCCTAGTGTGTACTCACCTGTCCTCTCGCCAGACTGACTGACTTATATATGCTGTCTTCACTGAGCGGGTCTCCGTCTCGCTCGGTAAAGGCTCCACTCACGTACAAACTCTTCGGCACCAGCCCGCCCTCGTGGACGAAGCTCTACAACAAACAAACAAACATACACTCTCACACCAGCCTCACTTAAAACGACTCGAAACGTGCATCAGACGGAACAGAGAGGCGAGCTGTGCAACCATGATCTGTGACACGGACAAGTGTTGCACGTGGTATGGCACGCCACATTGATGCGTTGCACGCCACAGTGGCAGAGTGCGTATAGTATAGTCTCACGGCGTACAGAGTCGTAATAGTGGGACGGCACGTACAGCGACGCGTCCACTATGTCAGACTGCCAGAATGATAAGTTAGTTGATCAGTTCTTATGAATTAGGTTAAAATAAAATAATTAATACAACTAATAAAAAATGTTCCAAACACGTACCTTGCAAGGTCCTCCAAGGAAGTCTGGTATGAGATCTTTGGGAATATAATCGAGCAAACCTCCGGGCTGGAGGTAGTCCTTGCCGCCGTAGAACAAGAACTTACTGCGGGTGTTTTCATCTGCGGAAGTTATATTAAAAGATTTGATTACATCAGTTTGTTATCCAAAGCTTCTTAGTGAACGTGGACATTAAAGACAAGTAAGTCTCTTTCGTTGTGATTGTGTTGGTTTAAAGGTTAAAGGCCGCCTCTCATTCACGAGGGCGCGGGTTCAATTCTGGCAAGTACCAATGTATTTTTCCGAATCATTTGTACTTCCTAAGAGTATTTAGACACCACTGACTGATGAAGGAAAACATCGTTAGGAAACCCGGACTTATGATTTCAATTATAAATTTGAAATCACCAACCCGTCTTGAGCAAGCCTAGTGATTAATGCTTAAACCTTCTCCATGGCCTTTGCTCAGCAGTGGTCTCTGATAAGGTAGTGATGATGATGAATCTTCTTAAGTCAGTAGTGACCTAGTGGTTAAAAGGCTCGCCTCTCATGAGTGGGCATCCTGGCCCGGGCAAAAACCATTATGATTTTTCCGAGTCATATGTACTTTCTAAGAGTCTTTAGACACAACTGATTAATGCATTCTCAATGAGGGTTGATGTCAGGCAGGCGTCCGGTCGTAAAAACAATTAGCCAAAACTATTCACAACATGTAAGGCAGACCCTGGCTACAAGCTGAGTGATTGCCAGGTAGAAGGAAGGATGATGAATCCTCTTCTATAGTAACTCACCAATGAAAGTGCTAACAATGGTCCATAGTATAGGGAAGACCCTGGGCGCGCGCACGATGAGCACCCGGCCCATCGTCTCCGGGTAGTTGTCCTCCACTATCTGTATGATCCTCAACAAGGCGCGCACCCCGGGCCGCCACAGGTGCCGCATGTTCAGTCCGTCCAGGTCCACCAGTAAACACCAGGCCTGCACCGCGCGTTCCATAGACCTGCTAGCCTCCTCCAGCAGCTTGAGACCTTCTTCACATACGTGGAGCGTCTGGAAGACATTGACATAGAGGTCATTGACACTCAGCAGAAACAGAGCGATGTAGATAGAATTTATAAATGGTGCAAAACAAATTTTATGACTCTCAACATCAATAAATGTTTTCATGCCAGATTTTCTCGAAAAAAAAAACCACTTGTGTCAGGTTATTCTATTGGCGACGCTCAATAGCAAAAAATAACTGAGATTATAGATCTTGGTGTCATGGTGGATAGCCAATTAAAGTTTGTTTCTAATATTACTAGTATTATTGGTAAAGCAGCTAAAACATTAGGTTTTATCAAACGTAACACAAAAGGGTTTTCCGTTTCTACCAAGATCTTGCTGTACAATGCTTTTGTGCGTAGTCAATTGGAATATGCTTGTATTGTGTGGAATCCCATTTATACTATTAATTCTTAACGTGTTGAGAGTATTCAGCGCAACTTCACTAGGCATCTTGCCTTCCATTCAAATGAGTTCTCGCATAGACAACCATATGTTCAAAGGCTTCTGCATTTCAAAATGCTGTCTCTTCGTGACAGACGATGCGTGCAGAGTCTCTGCTTCTTACATAAAATACTTAATTCTTCAGTACAGTGGCCTAGTTGAACGCTTCCTTCTAAATGTTCCTTATACATGCCCAAGGAATTCTATTCCGAACACATTTCACATCCCGCGCGTTAAAACTAATCTTGGATCCCAGTCTCCCGTAGTGCAATTAGCAAAATTTTATAATGACATTTCCAAAAAATTACCAAGTCTACCTATTTAGTGATTCATTTTATGTATTTAAACAAAAAATTATTGACTATTTTTTTCTAAGTTAGTCTTCCTAAGTTTATACAGGGTGACTGGTGAATTACTATCAATATTTGAGGACGTGATATTTGACGATCATATATGATAAAATAAAAATTAATATAACATAAATATTAATAAACTTTTAAGTAAAGTTAACCAAAAGTTATGTAATTAATTACGCATCGTATGAACACCCTACAGATTAGGTATACACACACACACACACATACGCGCGCGGCGGCGTATTATTGTATCAGCACGCCGCCGCACACGTTTACACTTGGAACACTTGGAACGTGTACACACTTTATTTATTTATACGGAAATTTGGTCAAAAATTAAGTACCTATTTTTTTTACATAATTCGAATGAGAATCATGTACCGAGTATGCTCCTTAAAGATTGATAGTAATTCACCAGTCACCCTGTATAGTTATATTTTTTATCTTATTTTGTTATTTTTACGTAATATTTTTATTTTATCTTTAAATTAGTATGTAAACTTTTTAATTGTGCACTGTTTATAGTTAGTAAATGTTATATACACTTGTCACTGACGTACATACATATCTGATGTTATAATATAGTCACTTTAACTGTAAATATTCAATATGTATGTTGTAAGTGTGCTTGTTGTAAATTAAAAAAAAACCTTCGGTTGTGTTATGATATATCGTCGGAGATAGTGCAATAATAAATTAAATAATTAATTATATACTAAATAATTACTAATTGTAAAAAAATACCTTAAAGTCGTTAATATAGAAAATATTTCAGCTCAAACTTTCTTCTGATATTCTGCTTCCAATGTATATACGTGGAATTATCCAATGGTAGCTAATCGGATTTGCACTATTCCCGACGATATGTTCATTTATTATAACATAACATATGATTATCAATACTCACCAACTTCAAGAGGCCATCTTCTCCGATTGATTTCAACAAACCCTTGACGTCCATTTGTCCAAGTCGAAGTATGTAGAGCGGACGTCCGTCTGGAATAAAAAAACATTATAAATAAATAAAATTGTATTTTTTTATATACAGTTTTCTGTATTCACACCTACACTTCAAATTTTTATATTATCTAAATCTTTTATTAAATTCATTTTTATAACTAATTTAAATAGTTTCGATTTCTGAAACAGAAACTCTAAAATCACATTAAGTCGTAGAACTCATTGAGTTTAAAACTGTTTTCTTGCATTGATAGTTAAAACAGCACCAAAATAAGTCACTATAAGTATATCCAACCCTTGTCATGATGATGCCAGCCTCCGGGGAAGTACTGCCTGACCACCTCCGGTGTCTGGTACTCCGACAGCAGCCGGTCCACCTGGTGTTTCTTGCGCCACAACAGACTCTGGGACAGCATCTCACGAGCCTTCTCCACGCTGAAGTCACGAGCTCGAAGGAAACGGAGCAGAGTCGTGTCACTTGGCACCTGGAGAGAGAATCAATAACTATGAAGTCTTCTTCTTCTACCTGGCAATTTCCCAGCATTAGCCAGGGTCTGCCTTACATGTTGTGAATAGTTGTGGCAAATTGTGTTTACGACCGGCCGCCTGCCTGCCATCTACCCTCTTTGGGAATGCATTAATCAGCGCTGTCTAAATACTTTTAGAAAGTACATATGATTCGGAAAAATCACATTGGTACTTGCCTGGGCCAGGATCGAACCCGCGCCTTCGAGCATGAGAGGCGGGCCTTTTGACCACTAGGCCACCACTGACTTAATTCAAGTACTATGAAGTATACAATAATAATAATACAACTTACAAAACCTGCCGTAATGGTTATATAAAGTTATATGTCAAGAACATCGAAGTTAGAACCATTTCTATAATATAATTGCAATAAGTAAGAAAATTCAGTTTGAAATATTCAGTAGATGAGTAAAAAAATAATCAATAGTATAATTCATTGAAACTTTTTCGTAAAGTATTCACCAAGCTGACAGCAACGTGTTAGTGAACTAGGAAAGAGGTGTTGAATACAATCATGTTTTAAACAGGCCACAGGCCTTGTGGAGACACGGAAATGAATGTGTCACTCCACATTGTATCCTTTGACTGATTTTAAGTTCCTGAGCCTTTTTTAAGTTATTAGGACACGAGATATATCAAGTATATTTTAATATAAAATCAGTTTTTTCTATAACATGATGCATCCCTTTATATTATCTGTTCAAGGATGTAGAACGTCTATAAAGTTACGACCTCGTTCCACGATAACGTGTTTTTATTTTGACTGATAAAAAACGACAAATATGAATATAAATTATTTATCATTTCGTTCCTCAAACTACTTGATAAAAGGAAATAACACTCACATTTATCTAATATCTGATTCAAACATACGTCCTGATTTCAACGATATCTATTTAAAATATCACAATATTACTATCAGCGCCTTGGTCCTTAGTTTTTTTTTGTTAACATTGAGTTGGTCTTATTACATCTAAGACTTTCGCTAGTATTAATTTAAATGAAACTCATATTATTCGGATTACTACTCGTATTTTATTATTTTAAAACCACATACTCCCGACGTCACGGTTACTTTTCAGCAACCGTGATCACGGGCAGAGATGTAATCTCCGGACATTGAGCTGGCCTTTCAAACATGAACAGCTAAGATGACAAGATAATTAATCTGCCTCATCACAGGTCATTGACCTCACCATACCTGTCACATCTTACCTTTCCTTTCTGCAGTTCCGCGATCCACTTCCTGAGCTGCAGCAGCCTCGCCTCCTGGGTGGGAGTCAGCTCGCCGAGGTACCTCTTGATGTACTCGCTGTCCAGGGTGTATGAATCTAGAATATGTCAGTTTAGAACAACTTAATAAACATAACGCTAATGGAATATACAGTATACTAAGTCATTTGCCACCAAGAAATATAAAAGTACAATACGTTATAGCTTCAACACAATTTATCTACATGAAATAACTCGTTAATTTGGTACTCTGAATTGTAGACTATATGTCGCTAAATATTCCTAGCTCTATATTATGAACAAGTAAATAAAAAAGTATTACAATAGGTAATCCTACATTTTATTTTATCGGAGAGTAATATTTTGCCATGTTCCAATGTTTACCAATAACTGCCATATCTACAGCGAGCCCGGCCGTAGGACGGATTAATTCTGACCTAAATCGATGTTCCGGGATAAATCACAATTCCACCGACTGCAGCTCGTGTGGTATTTCGGTCATTTATTTTATTTCGTACGTTAAAAATTGATTTCTATAAATAGCCATTTTGAACATTCCAAAACGATTTCGTAAGAACTGTTTTTATTTTTGTAATACTTCGTCTCATTCTACCTCGATAAATATTAAAGAGCTATAAAACCAAAAGAACGTCTTAAATGTATCAGCTATCTGCTAGGAGTTGTTGGTGAGCAATGTGATCCTTAAGTCAAGGTCGTAAGGCTTCGTTCGCGCCGCACTCGTCCGGGCGACAAGGTCCCACTTATCACTTGCAGAAGGACTGCATCAAGGTCAAGGTCGCCAGCCGCAGGAGCGCTATCGATTCAACGAAACAAACTCACTCGTGTTACCAACGGGCAAGATTCTCACAGTGTTTTATATGTACATGTTACATATTATAAGCTAGGTATATAAAGACTAATCCCTACTCGCCATGTTGAGTAACGCGTTTGTTGAACAACCTTATCGTAACGATACAATATATGTTACACTTATGTTTAATGTTTGCTTCCATTAACGCCTGTATTTTCGTTACACAGTTCTGTACTTTCGTTCACATTTATCGAGTGGTGACGTCACTCAGCCCGCGTGGGAGGACCTCTCCCACACCCTCGCCCCGATACGAACTGATCTACCAGCTTGACTTTGAAATAATGCCTTAAATATTCCGAATTCATTCTACGTATATTCCATTAAATCTCTTTCGCTGAATTATGGCTTATTTGTATATAATATTATAACAGTACAGTCGTGACAACACGTCAGCGACCGTCGTGATGTTCTCTACAACGCATTAACATATGTGACATCTTCGCACGGATGAAGGCCATACAATAAAAAAATAATAAAAATAAATAAAACCAATATAAATACAAAGCCATCATATAATCGAATCGGATTGCGCTTAATATGTATCACGTCTTCGGAAGAAAAATGATGCGGGCGCTGACAACAGCATCACAATGAGAAGCACGCAGAGTACCACAACAGCTATGTTGTCCCACCTGGAGAACAGCTCCGCCACGTTGATCTGGGAGGCCTGGGGGTCGCAGGTGCACGACTTCACTAAGTTTAACTCTTTCAAAGAACTAACGTCCATGCTGTGCCGGCGGGTCAGGTCAGGACTGCTTATGGCGACCCGCCTCTTCCTATCATCGTCTTTCTTATCATCTCTGACCTTGACCTCGCTCCTCCGATGAGCTATCTTGGTAGTGGACTGTCCGCTGTCCAGCTTCTGTTTACTCCGGCTGGAGTTCGAGTTACCGACTACATCTATTTTATCGGATTGTTTGCTGATGTTGTTTTTCTGATCTCTCAATGATATGACGGATTTGCTTCTGTTTCTGAACATCTTTGGGGATGACTTCCTCAACGAGGGATTGCTCCAGATTCCGGATTGGGATGTACCTGGAAGGAGGATCGGGTTAGGTTGGGATC
Source organism: Danaus chrysippus (assembly GCA_916720795.1). NCBI lineage: Eukaryota > Metazoa > Arthropoda > Insecta > Lepidoptera > Nymphalidae > Danaus > Danaus chrysippus. The sequence goes on along the minus strand of CAKASE010000047.1, from coordinate 1,039,544 downwards.
GAGGATGGATAGGAATTAGGCAGGATGGGGGAATTTAGGTTTCTTGAGGAATATGAAATAGGGATGACGTAGACGTCTTTGTTTGGATTACTATGTTGTTGTTCAAACCTCCTTTTGTATTTTAACGCCAAAAAATATATTTACTATTTAGTATGCTTACAACAAATTTCAATAACGTGGTCATTTAATTTCATATACATATATACTTTCAAGATCATAGTATCTGGGTATAAAGTATAGAGTGTAATTATAGAGCTTAATTAATTTTGTGTTGAAACTGTGGAGGGGGTCGAAGGGAGGTTGGGAGTCCACGTACAGCCAAATGTAAACGAAAAATTTAGCCTTGTTTTATACTCATTAAACGAAAGAATAATAATTTTATATTCGACACGAGAAATATATAATACGTTACTTTAAATAAATTCAAATTTAACCAATTGTTAGTCGAAAGTATTACGAAGAATACAACAATAGCTCCAAAAGATACGTTTATATACTGCGGTATGGAAACCAGAGGATTACAGTACAGAGTTTGTCACAGCTGAATAATATAGAACACGCATTGTTAAACTACTGCCTAATTCAGAAGGCCGTGTTTGTGCGCTGTGGAATTTGGAATTCTGATAGTCTAAATACTCGGCGTGGCTGTTGAAGTTTATACAACATAAACTTGAATTTCCTTCAATAGTTTAAATGACACATAGCTTTATGATGAAAACTATTTTATGTTCAAACCCACAATTACTCCACACATTGTGTTGGAAACAGCCAAAACCCACATTAAATATATTATTTTTTATATACGCTGTTAACATAAAATTTTACTTGTATCTAAGCCATATAATAAGATCATTTATCAAAGGTCATTGAACTTGAGATCGTACTACACATTTAGATATTTAAAATACACTAAATAAGTGTATTCGTGAATAAATATTGTTTCTTCCAAGAAGCTATTTATAAAAATACAAATAATCTAATCTAGTAAGATCTGACGCGTCTGAAAACGAATAGCGATAATTCCAGTGACAAAGAAACAGTATTTGGAGTTTTAAATATATAGTCGTATATATATAACATATCAAAATAAAAGTTACAAGGCATTTTTTATCTCAGCGGAATGTGATGTGTAGGTCGACTGATAGTGTCAATTGTAGATACTGAAATAAACTGAATAAATATATATTTATTATATTATTATGTTTTCTCAAATAACCTTTTAGTATAGTTCAAGTGTAAAACCGTTTCTGGCAGTAACGAATATTCTAACAACCACTAAAAAGAGACGCGCGAAGTACTGAGATCAATAAAAATATCTTTACCCCGAAGGTCTTGCCAATGTATGACTAATAATTTAAATATTTTGTCTCATAGTTTTCTTTTATCTGTATGAAAGAAAACAAACTCTTTTAAGTTGCTGACAAAAACAAATAAAAATTTGTCATAAATTCTTTAAAATGTAGTTTCTTATAAAAATGATTTTAAATCTAATGTCTGTGAAGTAGAAGTTTTCCATTCGTCCTTCAGACGAGTTCAAAATAGACGCTCCAAGAGTTTTAGACGCTAACATCACTACTGAAATAAACATACCGGTAATAGAATTAAATAAACATTTTACGGACGGACAGGTTATCTCAAGACATATATACTGTAACGGCTGATTAAAAACAATCAGAATTTTCTCTTGAATATCTCTTCTATGATAAAAGAGTTCTTGTTTGCTAAGTAAATTATGATACATACATATTTCCTTCTTCTTAGTGGCAATTTCCCAGCTTTAGCCAGTGTCTGCCTTACATGTTGTGAATAGTTTTGGCCATTTTTTTTATGATACATACATATACATTACACACATATATTGTAATCTCAAATTTTAATGAATTTTATCAAACTGTTAAATATTAAAAGTTATTATATGGGCGTATATGTATTGATAATATGTGCGGACGAAAGTGGGCAGCTAGTGGTGAATAAAAATTTATTACTACATCATACAAGTACACGGGAAACAGACCGTCTGTCCGTGGCAATGAAATGTTGAACGGCTATTGTTAGCACGAACAAAAGACACTTGACAGCATCTCAGAAATACGACGACTACTAACGAAGTATCTTTATGTGAATGAAACTAATATTTTTCGAATGTACTACGCGATTTTATTTTTGACTAGCTTTCCGCCCGAAACTTCGCCCGCGTGGAGTTCGGTTATATCGCGTTTCCAAGAGAACTATTCAAAAGTCTGGGATAAAAACTATCCTATGTTCTTTCTCAAGGTCAACTCTATCTCTGTACCAAACTTCATTAAAATCAGTTCAGTGGTTTAGGCGTGAAAGCGTAACAGACAGACAGGCAGAGTTACTTTTGCATTTATAATATTACGAGTAGTAGAGATTATAAACCACATATTCTCTACGTTTCTGCCACTTTACAGCAACCGTGATCACGGACAGACGAGATGTCTGAAATTTGAAATCGCGTAGTACATCCGAAAAATATTAGTTTTTTATTTAAATGAATACTCGCGAAAATCATAGATTTCATTATCTGTATGTGAGTTCTGAATTGTGCAAATATAACATTGATAATTGTTAGAGGAACAGGTGATATATTTTTATAATAATCAGTATTTTCACGTCTATGTTAAAATATTGTATAGTTTATTGAAAATAACTTCGATAGCCATAATATAATATTGTCATTCCGACCGTCAGCGCGTCAGATAGCCTATTTCCTCACTGCTACTATAAAAATATCGATGAAAAATTCAATATTGTGAAAATTGACAACTAATTCGGATTTTCAACGTATCAGAATTCTTTGCACATAACTATAATATTATAGAGAGATGTATTTTATATCAACACTTATTGATAGTCCCTGAACAATTCGCTATTTCGTCAGATCCAATCATTTAATTTCTTTTAAATTATGCCTCATACCTTTTGAATATCATAAAAAATTATGAAAATGTAACCGAATATTTCTTCCTCAAACCAAAAACATGTTAAGATGAAAATGGACCAACAGATGAGCTACCAGAAGTATCAAATGGTGAGCATCAATTAAATTCGTATAATAATATCTGGTTCAAATAATTTATACTCTAACTATAGCTTACATCTCATGATGTGTTTGTTGTATGTACATGGTCATACCTGGTATCGAGTGTCTCTTGGCGTCCGCCGCTGGTCGTGGTGACAAAGGCTCCGTGCCCCTGGAAACCACACGCCTCAGCTCCCTGTTGTTCCGAGGGTCGGAAGCCGACCAGGGCTTCAGTTCCTTCACACCGTCCTCGTGAACTCCTTGCATGAAGATCTCGATCAGCTCCTTGCCTATAATCGAAGGTTCGTTAACCCCTCAATTCGGTTCACCTAGGCTAGTTGTTTCAATGTACTATACCCTCACCCTTGGCTATGTTAGCAGCGTACTGCTTCATGGCTATCTTCTCGACCGTGTTCTCGAGGCCGAAGAAGTTCTTGACGTCGAGTAACGCTCTCTGCTCGAAACAAGTCCACTCAGAATTCTCTGGGTGTACCTTCAACAAGCAATGAATACGTTTAGTTTATATTTGTATGACTTTCAATCAGTTTGAGAAGCATATACATACTTTTGTATCTACTTCAGTTATTCACAGCAGACATTTTTTAATATATTTTTCTATAATTTGAGTCCCTATTTGTGCTATAAATATTTCTATCATTTTCCACGATCGTGGCAACATTAAGTAGCATCTTACAGCAACAAAACTAGTGTTTTGATTGAAATGATAAAACTGATATCATATACATGTCTGTTTAAATATTAACACACTTGTACCCGTGACAGTTAACTACTGATAATTTTATATAAAGAATGCTACACAACGTTAAGTTGCGAGTATTTCAGTTAGGTCAATATTAAGTTCCAGAAGTTCATTGGTCATCGTATTAAGAAATTCCTACTAATATTATAAATGCGAAAGTAACTCTATCTGTCTGTTTGTTACGCTTTCACGCCTAAACCACTAAACTGATTTTAATGAAATTTGGTACAGAGATAGAGTTGACCTTGAGAAAGAACATGGGATAGTTTTTATGCCAGACTTTTCAAAGGTTCTCTTGGAAATGCGATATAACCGAATTCCACGCGGGCGAAGCTGAAACTGGTGAATTACTATCGATATTTCAGGACGTGATATTTGACGATCATATATGACAAAATAAAAATTAATATAACATAAATATTAATAAACTTCTAAGTAAAGTTAACCAAAAGTTATGTATCACGCATCGTGTGAACACCCTACAGATTAGGTATACACTCACACTCACATATACGCGTGTCGCGACGTGGTGTTGTATCAGCACGACGCCGCACGCGTCCACACTTGAACACTTGGAACGTGTCAACACTTTACTTATTTATACGGAAATTTTGTCAAAAATTAAGTGCCTATTTTTTTTACATAATTCGAATGAGAATCATGTACCGAGTATTCTCCTTAAATATTGATAGTAATTCACCAGTCACCCTGTATAAATGCTCACAAACTTTCCAGCATATTCTGTACCATTAATATAAATTCTATAATTCATGTAACTACTGTACTAGCTCCCCAGCTGTTAGCTTTAATTGTCGCCACCTCTCCTATCCCATGGAAACCTCACCATCTGTGACTTACAGTATAAGAAATGCGCCTTAAGTTGAAACACTTATGGTATATGTTATAACTACTATTAATGGTTTGTTGTGGAATATTAGATATGTACGTAGAAGGTTAGAGACATGTCCTTGACGACCAGCTCCAACGTAGGCTGATGATGGACTATATGTACATACATATATACGTATATATGTATGTATAAAACTAAAATATATCTAGAAGATAGCATGTATACTGAAGGTTAAAGATTATCATTTTTTTATTTTAAATATAATAAAAAAATGTGTTAAATAATTTCAATTTGGCTAATACAAGTTTTCATAGTCACACTACATATGAAGAATTTCCAGTTTGTAAACCAGTAATCTAAGTCGCTACTATAGTGCAAAGATTTATAAATGGAAAACTATTAACTCTTAACATGTAGTATTGCGTTGCAAACTTGTGGTAAACATATAAGATACAGATCACTTCATGAGAACACGACGAAAAACGATAAAAGTGTCGAATAAGGAAACGAAACTCGATGTCGACCTAAAAATGATTACAATCAAGTTTTAAGGCTTCTGGAGATGTTACTCACACATACACACACACACACACACACACACACACACACACACACACACACATAATTCGTGTACACAATTACACGTGCATGTGTTAACGCCCCAATATATAAAACCGGCTTACCCACTTATGCGTTTCCGGATTATGGACGAGCGATAAACAAAAAACGAGCGAATTGGACTAATGATGCCGTGCAATAAAAATACAGGCATTATGTATTAATGACTTACTAGACGAGCAAAGAATATAGACTCTAGTTGAATACAATTTGAAACAACGACACATTACATTTATTATTTACATTTATGGGTATGAATGTTGTTTTACTTGTGTTTACTAGTGTCTACTGTCTACCCGCAACTTCGTACGCGTGACCTCCTCGAAAGACAATTATTAAAACTTTAGATATGACAACCACACAATATAACTGTGACATAATACGATAATTTGTAGTTTGTTTCATCCTGTTGTTTAAATTACTTTATTGTGAATTTGATCAAAATCTGCAAAGTTATTTTTGAGTGAAAAAGATAAAACACATCAATATCAATAACTGCTTTTTCACTCCAGTGTTGAATACTTTAAATTATAAATGAAAGGAGAAATATCCCTGACAAACTGTTCAAATCCTTTTCTGTACCTATAAGAAGGAAGCCTAACCAGTGTGGAGAATGTCTAAAGTGTATCTTTTTAAATACTGAGACTCTCGCAGTATTTTCAAGGATCAAGACCACTATACGCCTGAGCTCAAGGCTGAGAAGTCTTTTTGCACGTTTCTCCACGGAGTCCAAAAGAGTGAGGTGACATTTGTTAGTAAATCTGCCTAAATGTGCCAGCATTATTCGACATACAACCGGACCTGTGCTTCATAGTGACAAAGAAACTACTAACGCGAAGTACTGCGTACTTTTGCAAGAACATTTTTATAGCCTTAACTTTTTTTAATGAACCCGCTTAATTTTCGAAGATACTTCAATAACTGATAATTGAAGGTGGTCCGAGTATTCTTAAGATATTCGAGCATCTACTCATAAAATATAAGCCAAATCCTTATGATTTATTCCGACTAAATTAAGCTATGAACCCAGGCAAGATACCCATGATGAAGGAAGTATATTATAAGTAATAAAGCCCGCACATCAGACGTAACGGTATAGAGCCATCTTCCATACGTTTTTTCAGATATACCGGAACTCAACGAATCACTTAACGGCATGACTTTGTCTTGTATATACCATATGTCAGGGCTTCCCAGTGAGAAAAAAACATTCACATTAAAACTATCAGCAGGAAAATGGGATTATATTTGAAGATATAACTAATCTGTTCTTAAAGATCTTGGAGGCTGTAAGCTTTTATTGTTTAAAGATTAAAACGTTAACGAATTAAAAAAATAATGACAACATATAAATTTACATAAAAAATCTGCTCTTATTTCATTTTAATAAATAGTAAGTAAAAAATCTAATAGTAAACTCTAGCCAAAAAAAAACCTTCCAAGGATAAGTGCGGAGTTACCAAAAATGTTGCCAAGTCTACCATAGATACAATGGACACAAAATGTGTGTCGAGGATAGCAGGATAAAGCGAAGTAAAGAAATCAAAGAGTCTAGAAAACTAATGGGATGTTAGGACAATAGAAACATATTAATTGAGAAATATTTTTTACTCGTTTCCAAAAAAATTAAAGGTAAAATATGGTACAAGTGTAAACATAAGAACCACTTAAATGTCCCTTTTATCCACTTCTAAAACTAATTAAAATCATTTACGACCTACACTTGTGAAACCTAAAAAACACAGAGTTATTGAACATTAATTAAATAAATAAAAAGACGCAACAGACACTACGTAGAAAGTAAGGAAGTTGTTAATCTTACTAATTATAACAGACACTGTCCTTGTAACGTGAGCCCATACCATGTTTCATACCCATTTTTTACGATCAAATCTCTTAAATTTAACCCTCGTCATTATTTAAAACATGAACGAGAAATTATTGTTTTTTAGAAATATATATACTCTGTAATAACAATACAATTTCTTATATATCCCTAATCCCTAATAATATTATAAATGTGAAAATAACTCTGTCTGTCTGTCTGTCTCTTACGCTTTCACGACTAAACCACTGAACGAATTTTAATGAAATTTGGTACAGAGATAGAGTTGACCTTGAGAAAGAACATAGGACTGTTTTTATCCCAGACTTTTGAAAGTTTCTCTTGGAAACGCGATATAACCGAACCGAAGCTGCGGGCGGAAAGCTAGTAGTTTTATATGTAGAAGCCAACCAATTCATTATACTAGTCGTATCATTATATAGTATAACAGTAGTTGATGTAATCTGTACAACATATTACTATGAACCTGTAATGCAATTACGATCGCGTGTACACCGACACGAGCCGGTGCGAGCTGGTTCAAGGAAATCTCATTATAGAATAAGACTCCATTACATGTGTTGCCAAAAATACACTGGAACATTGTATGTACATACTTGACATTGAAACAAAACACTCGCAAAACTAATAAAATATACATAAATAGCAAAGTATCGTTTATATTGAAATAATAATAGTTTTGGACAAAAAATTATATAAACGAAATCATAGGAAAACATTTAAATACTATTTACATATAAATTTTAAATGTCTTATTCCGCGTATAGAATACACGTCTTTAGAGGCGAGCATCGGTTTTATTAATGAGTACTAATGTTGCCGGATATGAACTAATGTTTTATGAAACACGTGCCCAGTGATACCAACAACTCGTGTCGTGTGTTACTGCGCCGCTGTGTCGGTTGGCAATCGTTCAAATTGACAATTTCCTACACTCATTAAAGAAAATTGCTTTAAAAATGCAGATCATGGAAAACCACTATCTATTCAATCATTTTTTTCTGTACATGACTGCAACGTTTTCCAAAGTGGGCGATAACGCCCGCTTGTGGGCGTTTCTGCCCTTAAGGGGGCGGTAAGAGATCCAGAAAAAATTAAGGCTTTTGTAGAGGCCTGAGAGGTGATTTGTAATTTTCTTCAGCTTGGAGAAGTTACAGTAGTCTTGCAGTAGTTAAAAAATGATTAATTCTCAAAGTGGGCAGTAGGCAAAATAAGTTTGGAAACCTCTGCATTACAGTTAATCAAAGATACTCACGAAATAGCGACAGTTTTCAACGACCGAGACCCTGGAGGCGAAGGTCTCGTTTGTGGCTTCTATCTCCAGCACACGACTCCTCAGGTCCAGGCTGTTCTTTTGGATGAAGTAAATATAGTCCACACCGATCATCTACAACAAAAAAACTGTTAGAAACACCTTATGGCCATTAGATTTTCATGAAAATTAAAACTGAATATTATACCAGAAAGTCGATTAAGTTTTGATTACACAATTACGGTCAAAGGGAATTGAAGTTCCGAGAACATGTAAATCATCATAAGCCATTCGAGTAATTAATTCCCTCCTATTGTGCGTTCACTTAATTTCGTAGTATTAATCAAAGTCAAGTCAAAGGTTCGCTACGTTTCCATCAGTATTATTTTGTGTTACCTTCTTGAGCAGGTATGGCGCGTCCACATTGAGCTGGCACCTCCTGGTGGTCTGTCGCTGGGAGTCGTCTGCGGACCAGCTGTCCTCGGTGATCACACAGTCTATCACAACCGGGATCTGGGGACAGCTTGGGAAACGACGCTCGTACGCCTGGGGGAAGAGACGAATAACGTTTGGGGGTCACTATGATAGATACTCTTCAATGATGTGAGCGTAACACCTATTTAATGTGATCTAAAACTTACGAGTATTCATTTAAATGAAACTTATTAGTTTCATTTATATGTTTGCGTATATAATATTTTATATACGCATATTTTATTACTTTTAAAAACTACATAGTCCTGATATTTCGGTCACTTCACAGCAACCGTGATCACGGGCAGACGATATAAGTACATACGCGTAGTAATTAGAAAATATTAGTTTCATTTAAACATACCTATTTCATTTAAATTGATGTTATAAATATCTTAGAACATAAGTTTAGAAATCTAATATAGGTTTGTTAAATAGAAGAAAACTTCACATTAAATAGTTATTTCATATGATCAGTACATTAGGAGCGTACGTAAAAAAATTAAATGTGTATTAAGAAATCATCTGTACGCCTAGCTTATATAGCACATAGAGTACATTTTCTTAATAATATGAATAAACATAAAAATGTACATTTAAATTATATATAAATGAATGTAACATGTTCTAACATTTCCCCTGTCAGCGTTATTTGGCAACGCGACCTCGTCGGTACCGGCCGGATATGAAATCGATTGAGCAAGGCACGTTGCATACTTTACGCTGCTTTTTAACTAACACTTCCATCATCGTACTCTGACAGAATAAACTCCACAAACTGTATCAAAATTTTCTATTATAATAACCTCATCTCAATACACATTTCAATATTACATCATCTCATTATAACCACTCTGTCCTTGACTATACGATCTCTGATTATTTTGCAAAGTTTTTGAATGTAAATTACGATGTTTTAGCACGCGGTGCTGTTACTATCAAAGCGGTGAACTTATAAACTTTAAATGAATTTTATCTCGCAATTAAAATTCCAAAGAACGGAATATATTTCTATTCCTCGAGTCGACTTCCCGATGTATTTAGTAAACTATAAATTTCATATAAATATCAGTCAATACTAAAACAAATTACATACACAAGAATCCACTACGTCTTGAACTAGGAACTTCTGTCTAATTAAGTAACTCATTAGTGTCTTCTTTACTTGTAAGAATTTTTTCAAATCATAAACATGTTCATAAATGAAATATTTGAACGTATTATCACTATAAAGATAAAACCACAGATCCATAACATTGTGTGATCGTCAAAATATAGTAGAAAGTATTACAGCGGATGCGGAGTCATTCTACATTCCGCCAGAGAAAATATATAATTGATTTGGCAACGTTTTTCTGTAGAATATGCGTTTTTTTATATTATATTAATCAATATTAAATAATAATTAAAATATTATTAAGTGTTTTATTTAGGTTTACCAAAAGTTTACATGGACACAGTGGGTTTAGAGTTTTTCATTGATAAATACTCTCACATTATAGTATTAACGTAAGTTATTGAATGAGAAACGAGAGACGGTTCGTATGTAGCAACGATGAAAACTTATACTAAGCATACTGGTATATAAATTAAATTGCTTTAGGCTTCACACAAAATTAAATATGAGTGTCTGTCTGAAGAATAACAGAGAGCTTCAAACATTCATGACACTTGTAGCATTTCTGTATAAGGTAAGGTAAGGTAAGGTAAATTTTCAAACAGAATACGTCTTGTCTCAAATCTCTTAAGGTCTGTGAAATCTCCAAGACACTTCATGAAACCCTCAGGTGCCAAGGCGACCCTGAACACTTGTACACTTGTGTCGCGTCTACACTGTCATTACTTATTCAAACAAAATATGTCATATTTACCTGAAAACGTCTCTCCTACTTCTTTATTTCACCTCCTTGGCAGCTTTATATTGACAATAAACAGACAGACACATATCTATATACAAGTAATATCACGAGAGTATTAATATATGTGTGTATTAAATGAGAAGTAACGATAAAATCGGACAAGCCTATTTGTTTGAAACCAGTACACAATCACTTAAAACTTTTCCCAACACTTACAGTTTACTTTAAAAACTTATTTATAATTTTATACAAACTTAGCAAGTTCATATTTAAAGTGCTCTTACCTAAAATACCATATCGATTTTCGTTATAAAGATTGTTCATGACAAAAAATTTCAATAGAAAAGGGAAGGACGACTGGAGGGCGGTCGAGCAGAATATGACTATTATAAAACATTTTAATTATAATTAAATAGCTTTCCGCCCGCAGCTTCGCCCGCGTGGAGTTCGGTTATATCGCGTTTCCAAGAGAGTCTTTCAAAAGTCTGGGATGAAAACTATCCTAAGTTCTTTCTCTAGGTCAACTCTACCTCTGTACCAAATTTAATTAAAATCGGTTAGTGGTTTAGGTGTGAAAGCGTAACAGACAGACAGACAGAGTTACTTTCGCATTTATAATATTAGTAGGGATTTGTTACTACTTATGGTTATAATCTTCCAAATTATTAAGTAAATTAGTTGTAAATTGGACAGTCTGTCTGTCAATGGTGAAAGGATAGTTCAGATTTAAACTATGTCATGTTGTGACACAAGGACACTACGATATGGTCAACTGTATTTAAAACTTATATAGAAAAAAATTCGGACAGAAAAGTAATAGAGAATGGAAAGTGATATAAACACATTGCCTATAAATAATTTTACACCTAAATTCCTTGAAATTATTATTTTCAAACGAGAACTTCTAATTATAAACAATTATTAAAATTAATCAAGAAGTCCCTTAACGAGAACAAATATTACTAGTTTTTAAATGTATACTAGTTTTTGACCGCGACTTCGTCCGCGTTAATTTCGGAGTTAGTAATATGTGTACAGCTGACCGGGCGAAGTTTATTCTGTATTAGAGACCATAAATAACTAAATATTGAACCAGAATTTATTGCGTATTTTTTGTTTTTGAATGGAATAGAATTAAATATCATATGTCCATCTCCTGGTTCTAAGCTATCTCTCCACCAATATTCAGCCACATCCGTACCGCCGTTCTTAAGTTATATATATGAATATAACTAACACAACTTTCTTTTATACATAAAGATATAAATATAGTAACTATGTGTTATATTTAATAGTAGTGAGGACATCTGATGTAACATATACAAACACTCACGTTACAAAAGAGATTAAGAGGTCGTTGAACCTGATCAAAAGATTAATTCACCAGCTGATAGCTTAAGAGGATCAGGATTGTGACATGCATACTACACATATACTGGGTTTCACTACTGTTACTGACGAATAAAGAATATAGAGGAGAAATATAAAATACTAGCTTTCCGCCCGCAGCTTCGCCCGCGTGGAGTTCGGTTATATCGCGTTTCCAAGAGAACCTTTCAAAAGTCTGAAATAAAAACTATCCTATGTTCTTTCTCAATGTCAACTCTATATCTGTACCAAATTTCATTAAAATCAGTTCAGTGGTTTAGACGTGAAAGCGTAACAAACAAACAGACAGAGTTACTTTCGCATTTATAATATTAGTAGGGATTTGTACTTTAGAAATCAAGGCTCACAAAATTACATTATTTTTAGATTTAATTTAAAGGTAATTTAAATGGATTTCGTAACAAAACTTCGACTTGGTACGTCTTGTTAAGTTAGGTTTAAAAATTCTTTATACTTTGCTTTCTTATTACAATACTTTTTTATTTGACTTTGCTTCGTAAAGGTCGTATCGGTCGTTTTAATAAATCAGTGTCCGATCAATTTTAGTTTTCGACTTAAGTGATGATATTTTTATTTGGGGCTAAAATTTGGTTAGCATTTTTATAGTTTATATTGAAACAGACTGAAAAATATAATACAAAGTATAAAAAGACACAGTCTTAATATATTAAGACTGTGTCTTTTTATTCACTATAGTGAACACTAACTTGAATAGATTATTAAATAGCTAAGTACTATTTTTATTAAGTACATAGGAAAAATTAAATTAATTTCTAAAATTTAGAAAAAAATCTTCAGTTTATATATCTAATAGTGACATGTATAATAACAGCGTACTTCAATTCGATAGCATATTTCTAATATAAAACCTAATATGAGGAAAAATATTCAATAAAACGAATATACGTCACGTTGTTATACGGCTTTTAGTTATGATATAAAACATGTGACAGGCAGAAAATATAATTATAGTAAGAATAGAAAAAAATACATTGTATAATATACCAGCTTTCCGCCCGCAGCTTGGCCCGCGTGGAGTTCAGTTATATCGCGTTTCCAAGAGAACTTTTATAAAGTCTGGGATAAAAACTATCCTAAACTATCCTATGTTCTTTCTCGAGGTCAACTCTATATCTGTATCAAATTTCATTAAAATCAGTTCAGTGGTTTAGGCGTGAAAGCGTAACAGACAGACAGACAGACAGAGTTACTTTCGCATTTATAATATTAGTAGGGATGTATAAAGCTTCGCGACACCAAAAAATATATAGCTTGACCATATTGAAAACAATGCGTACAATCTCTAAACGAAATTCCTGAGTGATAAACACTTGACCTCTTATCACTGTCATATTGGTTAATGTGTCAAATAAATTTATATTATCAGAGTGTATGATTTGTATACGCATCAATTATAAACGAAGGCATGGGTGGATTAATTAATTCAATGTTTAACATTTTCAAGAATCATCTCCGCTTACTCCACACGACACACGGTAACAGGAAAAACCTTATTTATATTTGCTTTATGTAAACAATAGTATACGAAATCTGAATTTATTGAAACATTCATTGTATTGTCAACAAAGAACTGCGCATTTTTTTAAAGTCTATACATATACAGGGTGACTGGTGAATTACTATCAATATTTAAGGAGAATACTCGGTACATGATTGTCATTCGAATTATGTAAAAAAAATAGGCACTTAATTTTTGACAAAATTTCCGTATAAATAAATAAAGTGTTGACACGTTCCAAGTGTTCCAAGTGTGGACGCGAGCGGCGGCGTGCCGATACAACACCACGCCGCCGCTCGCGTATGTGTGTGTGTGTGTGTGTGTGTATACCTAATGTGTAGGGTGTTCACACAATGCGTAATTAATTACATAACTTTTGGTTAACTTTACTTAGAAGTTTATTAATATTTATGTTATATTAATTTTTATTTCGTCATATATGATCGTCAAATATCACGTCCTCAAGTATCGATAGTAATTCACCAGTCACCCTGTATATCTAACAATTTCAATACAAAAAAACATGGCTGCCAGTGACACTACATAATAACTATTCATTCATAAATCTACCTATGTTTTTTATTTCTTCTAATAAAACCTGTATAATAAATATTTAATCTGTGCAAGGTTTATAGTGATACAGATAATACATATATGAGAATGTCGATCTTGAAATGTCATCAAGATTTTTGACAACCACATTCGAAGACAGATGGGTAGGAAGTAAGATGTAATACTATGTATAACTATCGTCATACCCCGACTTCGGTTAACTTACAGGGTTCTCAAGAGATTCTCTGGTAAATATTTTAAGTAACATATATATATGTATATAAAAAAACCACTTGATACGAGAGTCGTGACTATATCTGTAAGTAAGAATATATGTGAAAGGAAATCTTAAAAATATACAAGAGTATGTCGTGACGATTTTGGTTTTTTATAAAATATAAATACATCATGATTAGGGAAAATAATATACCACAATAGATTGTTTACACTTTAGATTAAGATAGCTCCACGTTTTCTATGTAGGCACGATCGACAGTCAATAAGCATTCCTTTCGTTAAAAAAAAAAGAGTTATGATAGACAATATCTATAGACAAAAGTTTCTTTCTGTAGTTAATTTGTTAAATACTGCTAAACTATTCATGTTAACGTAATTCTTAATTTTTTTAACATTTCTGTCGTTTTGTAGTTGTTGGGTATTGCCCCATTTGTGGGCTTTCTTTTATATATTACTAATGTCGAAATTAACGCGGACGAAGTCGCGGGCAAATCCAGTATAAAATAAAGTTGGGTTAGTAATTAGTTACAATATTTACAACTCAAGAATGGCTTAACGGATATGGTTGAAAATTGGTGGGCTGATAGCTTAGAACCAGGAGACGGACGTAGGATATATGTATAATTCTCTTCGACCGAAAAAGAAAAAAATACTTAATAAATTTCAATATCTGGTCATTTATCGCCTCTAGTAAGGAATAGAATTCGCTCGGTCCATATATTACTGATATCGAAATTAACGCGAATTAAGTCGCGGGCAAAAACTAGTGTAATCAAGACATTTGGTTCTACAATAAGTAATTATATCACGTATTAATTGATAGTTTCCTTGTTTGACACAGACACGTTACGACAAACGTCGCGTTACTGTGATCTGTTCATACATCATCATCATCATCATCATCATCAAAATATGAAGCTGATGAACGAGCCTCATTCCAGTAAACACTGACTACAACATACATAGTGACCATTATTGATTAAACGCTCACAAATACCTAACACACTACATTTTCTATTTAATTAGAATCTTTATTTATTGTTTATGTAAATAAATGTAATTACCTGCATTACTAGCAAACATTTATATTGAAAAAACAATACAACCGTCATTACATATACGTAACAATGTAAATTATTTGGAACAATGAAATGTTAGGGTTAAATAATTAACAATGAATTGACATACATTTATATAAATTATTTGTTTTGTTATACTTCAATAAAACTTACATATGTAACATTATTATTCATCGGGAATCTTCGTGATCCGTCGAAAGTTACGTAAAACAAGTAAAAGTAAGGTTATACCTCTTACTTCGATTAAAATAATATTACTAAACAATCATATATTATTTTTATTACTTCATTGAAAGAGTTATAAGGATTCTTTACAAATTAATTTGAGTAAACTTCAATAGGAATACTAAGAAAAATACTTCCAATAAAGAAACGTAACAACAAAATATAAATCTATATCAAAATTATACATGACATTTGTTAATATAAGCACGGAATACTTGTTTAATATGGTCGAAATATTATAAATTTCTTTCTTTAATGCGTGAAAATAATATTATTTGAGCGTAATAATCTCACGGTATATTTTAATATAGCAGGAATCACGAAACTCGGGTTCAATGAACCATACAATGATGTTTTGTTTGAACTGGGGCAAATTCAATGAAAGAAACAACAGACGTAATGTAACGTTATTCAGAGTGTCGTCTTTCTACACTACAAGAGGGATGGAACAGTCACATTGTGTTAACATGCAGCTACTATAGACAAGACAATAAACAGACATGGAAAACGTCTTCTTGGAAAATTTAGTACACCTAATGTACAATTGTACAAATGTAAAATTTAGTACACCTAATGTACATAATGTAAAAGCCGATGTACTAATTAACGGGGAATCGATGGATCCAATTGATTCTGCTGAGTTTCTTGGCCTTACTGTTGATGCTAAGTTGCAATGGGGCCCCCATATTAGCGGATTGGCGAGTGGACTGAGTTCTGCGGCATTCGCGGTCAAAAAAATTAGATTATGTACCGATGTTGATACGGCTCGCTTAGTATATTTCAGTTACTTTCACAGTATAATGTCATACGGTATTATGCTGTGGGGCAACGCAGCCGCTATCCATACTATATTTGTGCTACAGAAGAGGGCTATTCGCGCAATCTATAACCTAGGAGCTAAAGAATCGTTAAGGAATAAATTTAAAGAAATCAAGATATTGACTGTTGCTTCTCAATATATATTCTGCAATGTTATGTATGTACGAAAAAATATTAATGATTTCATGAGAAAATGTGATACTCATAGCATTGGTACAAGGAACAAACATAAACTTGTTACTCCTGTTACTCGACTACATAGAGTCAGTAACTCCTTTGTGGGGCAATGTATACGGTTTTACAACAGGATCCCAGAAAGCGTTCAAAATGCCTCTATTGCTAAATTTAAAAAAATTGTTAAGGAACGCTTGTGTGCAAAAGGTTACTATACAATTAAGGAGTTTATGAACGATAGCACACCTTGGGAATGAAACGCTCGCCTCCTGGCTATTTCATCTCATATTAAATTGTGTATATAATATATGAGAGAAATATATATATATAAAAAAAAAAAAAAACCCGCTGAGTTTCTTTCGCCGGTTCTTCTCAGGTCAGGGTATTTTCTTTTCCGAACCGGTGGTAGTCTCAATATGACCATCAATAAGAAAGTGTAATACTTCTATATTGAATAAAGTTGTTTGAGTTTGAGTTTGAGTTTGAGTTTGGAAGATCAGGAAATACATCTTGAGGGCGTATAATAAAAGCAACTGATAAAGAATGCTGTAGAACAGATTAACATATTATGTTAAATTAAGATAGCTAAGTTGTGCAAAGCCTTAAAGAGACCTTTGACATGGCACGTCTGGGTTTATACCAAAACACACTTAGACACTTATTAGCTTGAAGGTCATCCGTCGGAAACGACCTCAGAAGTCCCACCACGACAAGACCTCATCATGAATGATGTTTTTTTGCAACCAAAACCATAACTCCTAAAGGAAATAGAAAGTGGAAGGTGGTTTGGCCTAGCTGTGGTTAAGTTACTACAGCTCAAATATGGGCTGGCTCAACCGGGGAAGTACCGCCCTCTCACAGAAGATCGGCTTGAAGAAGCCTTTAGTGGCTGTGATTCATCCAATAAGTGATAGAGAAGGTTACCCTTTTCCTGTTCCCACCCTTTTCTGCGATTTCCTTATTTCCCCTCCCTATTCCTCAATAACCAAGATTGGAAACATATCTGTAACATCTTTTATGTTAGGTATGTCTATGGGGAATGGTCACTACTGTTCATCAAGTAGGCCATCTGCTTGTTTGCCACCATTCTCATAAAAAATTAGATTCAGCAGCATTCATTATAAACTCTATTGATTAGGAAAAGCGCTTCTCCGAAAATGCAGACTATAGGATTAATAATCTTAGCAAGGACACCAAGATAAAACACCCAACAAATGATAACCCTGGAGTGCTGCCAGATTTTGGTGCAGTATTTTTTATTTGAAAACTCACTAGAGATATTTGTGTGGTGACACTTCGCTAACATGCATTGAAAATCTTTGGTTGAGTATAAAGGGATAATATAACTTTGGTTGAGTATAATAAGGGATAGAATTGAACCGAGTAATTTTTTACATGATCAACGACATGACAATCCACAAAAAATATAAAAAAAGCTAAACTAAAGACAATCACCTCTTTTTTGAAACTTAAGAAATATTTATTTTTACCAAAATAACATTAAATATTGTTTATTGCAAAATTCTATTATAGCAAATGTTTTATGATAATTGTTTAGGAAATCTATTAATGGAAACCATTTATGAATAAGAATTCAAATGTATATGATTTTTGTTTTCTTAAGAGTAACATATTATAAATTATAATGTGTTAATTCCTCTTAATCATAAGTTTCTTGACTCTATAAATAATATAGAGATATGATACATCATTATCATAATTTTATTAATAAAGTCAAGTGTGTAAAATTAATATTGAACTAAACTGTATTATTATCATACAAAAAATTACATATTTATGTACATATAAAACCTCCACCATCTATCTAGTTCATTCTATTTCTAGTATCTACATATTTAATGTATACCAACCATCCAACCCAAATGTTTTTTAGTCCATTGTATTAGAAGAATATACATAAATTACTATAAATGAACTAAAAGTCCTAGTATAATAAATATATTTAAGTCTCCAATATTTTGATGCTTTACAAATGCAGCTAGACTTTAATAGCTTTAGACATTCAAAGCTATTTCAATATAGCATCTTAATTTTGAAATAATAAAAATTGTATTTATCCACTGTGAATTATATCTTATACTACAATGTTGAATCTTAAAAGATAATTATGAATATGGATGGAGTTTTATATCAAATAAGAATTAAATTATTTTTCTTTCACTTTATCACTGTTTCTTTCATGTGACCTTAGTGTTGAATCCTTGTTTATTGACAGTTTGACAACTGAATTGTTAAGAAAACAAATATGACTATACTATTTTTTCATTATTATAATCAAACTCTTAACAAAATCCAAGTTACGTTAAGAACATTCTCTTATAAACGATAAAAACGACTATCAAAGTTTTCAATTATAACAATAACTTGTTTACCAATAAGAATATTGTGTTTACTTACAGCCATAACCATTTCGAAGGGATACTTGTGTACCCTCACGGGTGAAACATACTCCTGAACCATGGTGACGAAATTATGAACTTAGCAACAAAAGTCTTTAAGCACAGAAAGGATTCCAGATCCTCTTGAGGGACTTTAAACTATAGTCATTTTATTATAAAGGGCACTTGTGCGTATGATTAATTAAATATTCTCTATTTAGTGCATGTCGTTCGGAAAATACAGACGATTGGACAAATTATCGAATGTCAAAATAGAACAAATCACAATTTGCTGTACGAACGACAACTAATCGACGACGTTCGTGGAATGGATTGATATTGAATGACTTGAAGCTGAAACAAGCTACGGTTCTGACAGTGACGACGACCGTCTTCGAAATTGCCATACATAAAGATATTTTTATATGATAAAATAAATATGATGACCATGTAACATTAAAATTAATTAAATATATATTTCATAAAAATCCCAAACATAAAATATAATAAGGGAAACTTACTTAAAAAGATGAAAAAAGTTTGTAAAGTAATTTCAATCATTCACACTTTTATTTGTCATTTAGAATTGTTGGTCATTGTTTTTATTTAAAATATATTTATTAACTAAAATATTCTATAAAATAATTCTGCATATCACTCCATAGATTATTTATATTATACTTTCCACGTTGATTGTTGCCGACTTCAAGGCAGTGAGTAAGCGGGCCTTCAACAAAGTGAAGAGCGAATTGCGAATGTCGTCGGCAATTATATGAAGACTTTTTCTTGATTGTGGTCGAAGAAAGCAAAGCAAAATTCCGTCAAAATTGTGCGCGTTCGTGCCCGATGTCTAGTGCTGAAGTCGCCGATAATTCCGTTGACCCCCCGGCGAAAAAGCGGAAGCTAAACACAGGAGAGGCGAGTTGCAAATCCTCAGCAATGGCGAACAATGGAACGCGTGTGGAGGATGAAATTGACGAAAGCTTATATTCACGACAATTATACGTACTCGGTCACGATGCTATGCGCCGAATGGCAAATTCGGATGTTTTGATATCTGGTCTCGGAGGTCTTGGTGTAGAAATTGCCAAAAATGTGATACTCGGCGGAGTCAAGTCAGTAACTCTTCATGATGAAAAAACCTGCACCATCGCTGATTTATCATCTCAGTTTTACCTGTCCGAGTCAGATATTGGTAAAAACAGAGCAGAAGCATCCTGTGAACAGCTTTCAGAACTGAATCGTTACGTGCCGACTACATCATATACCGGACCACTCACTGAAGAGTTTCTGAAGAAGTTCCGTGTTGTAGTATTGACTGGCGCTTCCTGGGAACAACAGGAGCAAGTTGCTGCTATAACACACGCTAACAACATAGCTTTAGTCATTGCAGACACCCGGGGTCTGTTTTCTCAGGTTTTCTGTGATTTCGGGTCCGAATTCACGGTGCTAGATGTGACCGGAGAGAACCCTGTATCAGCCATGATAGCCGACATTACCCATGAGTACGAGGCTGTTGTGACATGTTTGGATGATACTCGTCATGGACTGGAAGATGGAGATTATGTTACATTTAGTGAGGTAAATACAAAAATAACAAAGACTAACTATTACTATAATTTTAACTGGTTAACTTGCAAATTATGCTGCTATAAATACTTGTATCTAAATTCATATGTAAATGGAATATGTATCATAGGTTTCAAATCCATTTGAAAAGTGTAAGAGGAACATTCTTTTCCACAATATGTTTATCAGTTTTGTGGTCATAGCGTACAAAAACTTCACAATTTAAATCACTAACTTGGGATAGCTATTTAAAAATTTACTGAAGCAATATCTATAATTTTATATGATTTTACTATATTTACTTGGTGTACAAATAAATAAGTATTCAAATGAAACATTAATCAGGAATAACTTTTTTATATTTAAAAGTATATAAGCCAGACTTAGTGTTTTTAAGCAAACAATGCATGTAGTATATAATTATGCCTTGAGTAAGGACATATGACTAACATTTAGAAAAGTATTCTGCATTAGTCATAATCTATAATCATATGAAAATCATTGTTCATTACATAGAAGTGCAAAAAATAGATGAAGTTTAATTTCTAATAATTTATGTTCCAGATTCAAGGTATGACTGAGTTAAATGGCTGTGAGCCACGTAAGATCAAGGTGCTGGGACCATATACCTTCAGTATTGGAGACACAACAAGCTGCTCTAAGTATGTCAGAGGTGGCATCGTCACTCAAGTCAAGATGCCCAAAAAACTCAGCTTCAAACCTCTTAAAGAATCCATCAAGAATCCAGAGTTTTTGATCACCGATTTTGGTAAGATGGACTATCCTCAACAACTGCATGTAGGGTTTGCAGCCCTCCATAAGTTCCAAGCGGCTGAGGGTCGATTTCCCAAACCTTGGTGTAATGCTGATGTTGACAAATTCATGGGCTTCGTGGATAATATTGTCCAAAGCGAGGAATTGTTTAAAAAGGGTGAAATTGAAATTAATAAGGAACTGCTCGAAACATTCTGCAAGGTAAGAGTTGAAGTCTAATTATTTACTAATTGTTGCTATATATTTAAACAATGTTATATATTGATATTTGACTATTAAACTTTCTTAGGTCTCAGCTGGAGATCTTAATCCCATGAATGCTGCAATAGGAGGTGTGGTCGCTCAGGAAGTAATGAAGGCCAGCTCCGGCAAGTTCCATCCTATTGTTCAGTGGCTGTACCTTGATGCTATCGAGTGTCTTCCAAAAGACAGATCGGGTCTCAACGAGGAGTCCTGTAAACCTGTTGGCTCCCGATATGACGGCCAGATAGCAGTATTTGGACAAAATATACAAAAGAAGATTGGGGAGCTGAAGTATTTCATTGTTGGTTAGTATTGATGAAAACATTGACAAATTACTAGAATGTTGGTTCCATACTTGTTACCATAAATGTAAACAAATCATACTATGTCATGTGTTGTCATTATTAGGTACTTAACAATAGTGAGGGTCAATGACCCTATAGACTGTCACTTGTGATTAAAAATTACAGCATCATTGTTGTTTTGATAAAAAGTTAGTTGTCATTACAAAATATTATCACATTTGTTCTGAAACATGATTTGCCTTATACCTTGAGGGGGAATGCATTGTATGAGTGTTTTTCAATCTTTTTAATATCGTTACCCCTTTATGGGTGTTAAAATTTTTGCAACCCTCTCTTGTATCATGGAAGGCAAGGAAATTATTAAACCAAAAGGCTAAATGAAAGTTAAAGCCAATCTCTGCAATGGTGGAGATAAAAACAAAAAAGAGAAATAAACTTCAATTACAAGTTGATTTGATAGTCAACATTTCAAAAATAGCACCGCGACATGACATGCTTTTCAAAAATAAACGAACCCATCCTTTTCTTTAAGATTTGCTTTTTATTGTTTTGTAGAACTTCACCTTTTCCTTTTTGCCCCCCATTAAGTCTTCGCGATCCCCTAGGGTTCATGACCCACAGATTGAAAACCACGGCTTTATATGATTGTTTTGTTTGTATTCCAGGTGCGGGCGCCATTGGTTGTGAGTTACTGAAGAACTTTGCCATGATGGGTGTGGGTGCAGCAGGCGGTGCAGTCACCGTCACTGATATGGATCTCATTGAGAAGTCTAACCTCAACCGACAGTTCCTCTTCAGACCTCAAGATGTTCAGAAACCCAAGTCTAGTACAGCTGCCAGGGTATACTTTTTTTTTAATTTTTGAATACCTTAGGGGTTGTCCATTAATCACGTGATCTTTTTTTAGCATTTTTTAACCCCCCCGCCCCCATTGGTGATACGTAGTGAGGTTTAAGACCACCCCCCCCTCCCCCTTCTCAACATCACGTGTATTTTTAGTAGCTACAACGAATCTTAAAATTTTCTGAATATTATCTTAATTTAAATAC
Source organism: Danaus chrysippus (assembly GCA_916720795.1). Lineage (NCBI taxonomy): Eukaryota > Metazoa > Arthropoda > Insecta > Lepidoptera > Nymphalidae > Danaus > Danaus chrysippus. The sequence continues at coordinate 1,016,509 of CAKASE010000047.1, read as the reverse complement.
AGGTATAAACTATAATCTTATTTTATTCTGACATTAAGGACCATAATAAAAATGTCTACACCAGGTTGCAAGTTTTTTTTAAATATTTGTTTAAAAATCGCGCGTTAGACGAAAAAATAAATACACGTGATATCTTACTACACCCCCCCCTCCCCCTTGTGATATTTTCGTGATTTTTATCAAACCCCACCCCCCCCTTTCAAGCCTCACGTGATTAATGGACAGCCCCTTACTAATGATAGCAGAATTAAAGGATTCAGATTTGTAACTCAGTAACATATTGAAGATCCATTTAATAATTTCACATAAAATTTGGAGTAAACATAACAAGAGCTTTCAATTCACTGACCATAGTTCAAATTTACTATTTATTTATCTTATCATGTATTCTTTCAGGTCATCAAACAAATGAATCCATCAATGAACGTAATAGCCCAAGAGCACCGCGTGTGTCCCGAGACGGAGTGTGTATATGACGACGCGTTCTTCGAGGCCCTGGACGGAGTGGCCAACGCCTTGGACAACGTGGACGCCAGGATATACATGGACCGGCGATGTGTGTACTACAGGAAGCCCTTGTTGGAGAGTGGCACGCTCGGCACGAAGGGCAACACTCAGGTATATATTACAGGTTTCATATATTAGACTAGAAGACCCGGCGAACTTCGTATCGCCCTATAATCAAGAAATATCTGTTACGTTTTTTTATTTATATTTTTGGAGTCTACCTATTAAAGCCATAAATCTCCGTGTTTTGAAGTGCGACAGAATGATTGACATATTAGTTAGTAGTCAAATCTAATGTCAAAAAAAAACGTTTGTATCAACAACTACTAATAAATTAAAAATTAATTAAAAAAACATTGTCCAGTGGATAAAATTGTGAATCTAAACCATTTCCAGATCCCCTTGAACACACACAAAAGCTTTCATCAAAATCGGTCCAGTCGTTTGAGAGAAGTTCAGTGACATACACACTCACAATTATATATACATATAAAGCTGAGCACAAAAATGTCACAATCATATACAAGTATTTAATAATAATCATAATAATTTTCCCCAACTTAGGTGGTGGTTCCCTTCCTGACCGAGTCCTACAGTTCATCTCAAGACCCTCCAGAGAAGAGCATCCCTATCTGTACCCTCAAGAACTTCCCGAACGCCATCGAGCACACTCTACAGTGGGCGCGGGATGAGTTCGAGGGTCTGTTCCGGCAGGCCGCGGAGCACGCCGCGCAGTACCTGAGAGACCCACACTTCCTCGAGAGAACTATGAACTTACCGGGCAGCCAGCCGCTAGACGCGTTGGAGAGTGTTCAGGTAACATGTTTAAGATGAATCACTGACGTTAGTTTAGCTCTAGAATTACTTTACATACTATAAACATGGGCCGTTTCTCGTCGTTTAACCAACAATTTAACAAGGGAGTTCGATAAGTTTGACGTAGCTCTCTGTGTGTGTCTGTTCGTTGCTTCGTAGCTTTAAAATAGATGGACCTATTTCACTGCGTTTATGTCTTTTGAAAGTTTCTTATCGGGAATTCTTCTGTATTGTTTAAAACCAGGTCTTTTCTAAAACAATGTAAATCATTATTATCCTGCCACCATTTGATCCAGTGCTTTAAAGTTTTAGTATAATAGTTAAATGACAAGTAGTGCGTAAAGTTATAATTTTTATAACATTTAGTTCATCATTTATAGATCTTTCCACGTGATAGTATAACATGGGTCTATGAATAAAGAATTAGAATCAGTCAATATTGTCACATTCCATTCATTATGATGCCTCACAGAACCAGTCTCCTCATTGTTCCTTCTGATGATGACAATTTTTATAATAAGTTGATGTTCGACATACATCGCTCATCCAAAAGAATAATGACACAATTACCAAAAAGTCGAAAATGAGTTTTTGATGCCATAACTTTATATTTTGCACGTTTTATCAATGGTAAAAACGACAGAATTGTTATTCCATTCGTTTCATCCGGAGAGAGTTAGTGTCGTTACGGTTTTGGTCTATTTTACGTAAGGTTCCGAGGAAACATCGACGTATTTTTCATTCGTGCAGATTTTGATATATACTACTGTAAGACTGGTGAACGATTAAGACAAATTTTTATAGCAAAATTGTTAGATTAATGAATCATTGTGATATTATTTTATATTCCTACCAGTTTATAATAATTATGCTCCTTAAGCTTATGCTACTATTATATAAGTAGGTACAAGAACCTAATGGACAATGGTGCCCGGTTAAAGATGCCTTTAACTTTAATTTAAGATTAATTGTAATTTCTCTTGATCTCATTATTACTTTAAACACTATCCAAGTATCTTCTTATATACATTTATTATTTTCAATACATATTACATTTAGTAACTTAGATTCTTTTAAAAATAGTTTATGTGTATTTTTAAACTTATTTTTATTACAATAAAAAAAGGTATAAAATTTAGACTGATTTATTGAAACAAAACAAAACAAAATGTTGTTTAAATTCATGATTTATTCCCATATCCAAACCTAGTATCATGTAATAATTGTTTTATTTAGTTTCTAAAATGTCATAAATCTGGTTTGTTTTATTTGGTATTTTCTAATAGTTATCTTAATTTTTCTCTCAACCTTTTTACATAATGTTATTGATGCTATAGTAACACAACATAACTATTAAAATATATCAATAGTATTATTGGAAATACACATTATTTTCGATGTCAAACTTTTAAAACGCTCTCCTGAAAAATCGCAAAAACGTAATTACGTCAATATTCTTTTTGATGAGCGACATGTTCTATTGATGAATAATTTTTCTTATTGAGCCATTTTAAATGACAACTAAACTATAAATCTTGTACTTCTAAGGATGCAATGCAATAAAAAAACTAAGTGAAGATTGATTCTAAAACATAAAACATTAATTATAGTATTATTATATTTCCAGAACGCGATCGTGGACCGCCCTATGAACTTCGACGACTGTGTGACCTGGGCTCGCATGCACTGGGAGGCTCAGTATTCCAACCAGATCAAACAGTTGCTATACAACTTCCCGCCGATGCAGGTCACATTACTGGGCGCGCCCTTCTGGTCCGGACCCAAACGGTGTCCTTCACCACTAGAATTTGACCCTGAAGATGAACTACACATGGACTACATCGTGGCCGCCGCTAACCTGAAGGCTCAGGTGTATGGAATACCCACGTGTGTGGACAGAGAGAGGATCGCTAAGGTCGCCATGTCTGTAGAGGTTAGTTAATACACGTATCACAAGTTTGAAATCATTCAGAGCTGTACCATAGTAAAGTGGACAAGTTTGATTGTTTCTTACCCTATTAACAGAATAAAGTTTATTTTTTGTTTTCTTATAGGTGCCTAAATTCAAACCGAAGTCGGGAGTCAAAATCGCCGTGACGGATGCTCAGCTGCAACAGAGCGATGACAAAATGGACCAAGATAAGGTGGAGACCATAGTGGACAACCTGCCCCCGCCGAACAAACTCGGCAACCTCAAAATAACCCCGCTGGAGTTTGAGAAGGACGATGACACCAACTTCCACATGGACTTCATCGTGGCCGCGTCCAACCTGCGCGCCGCCAACTACAAGATCCCGCCCGCAGACAGACATCGCTCCAAGCTCATCGCCGGCAAGATCATCCCCGCCATCGCCACCACCACGTCCGTGGTCGCCGGCCTCGTGTGCCTCGAGCTGTACAAGCTGGCCCAGGGCTTCAACACTCTAGACGTGTTCAAGAACGGCTTCGTCAACTTGGCCCTGCCGTTCTTCGGGTTCTCCGAGCCGATCGCCGCGCCCACCAACACGTACTACGACAAGAAATGGACCCTCTGGGACAGGTTCGAGGTGAAGGGCGAGATCACGCTGCAGGAGTTCATAGACTACTTCAAGAACGAGCACAAGCTGGACATCACGATGCTGTCGCAGGGCGTGTGCATGCTGTACTCGTTCTTCATGCTAAAAGCCAAACGCCAGGAGCGCCTCAACCTGCCCATGTCGGAGGTGGTGATGAAGGTGTCCAAGAAGAAGCTGGAGCCGCACGTGAAGGCGCTGGTGTTCGAGCTGTGCTGCAACGACGAGGACGACAACGACATCGAGGTGCCGTACGTCAAGTACACGCTGCCCTAACCTACACCGGCTAACAGAAAATACAAAAAAACATCCTCAGAACACTCACGAACCGAAATTATTCATTTACGGAGAGTCCGCACCCGACGGCGCATTTTTGTGGCATTTAAATGCATCATAGCAGCTTTTGTACGATATTCAGTGTCGAGGATCATTTTATTTTAAATTCGGCGGCCGCCAGCCGCCCGGCCGGGTGACATGTGCCGTGCTAGTGTTACCGTGTGTGTTATATTCTGTGCTTGGGACACGCCTTCACTCTCCTGACACGTCTCGTGTGTCTTTACATATTTCATAGTAGTTCGTTTGGTCACGCCCCGTGTCGGATTGCGCTTATTGTTTTCGTGATTCTACGTCGATCGGTTTTACCCAGATTTTACGATAATTTTAATGTTTAAATCGGAGGGGTACGTTATATGGAGAAATAAACGATAACTCGATTCAATTTTTTTTTATTTTCCTTCAGTTTAAATATTGTAGATGACATCTTAGTACTAGAGCGTTCGTGTAAAATATTAAAAGCGTATCTATCAGTTTAAATCAAATATAAATAAGTAAAAGCAGTACTGGTTAAAACTTGATAATGTTTAGGTTAATACGAGATACAATTTAAATGTTTTACAATATAAAAGAACCATAGGCTACCAATAAATAGTTGAAACAAAAATCAGACTTCTATAAATATAAAGCTAATAGAAAACGTTAGACATGTTATAAAGAGTATGTACATGCACCAGAGCCATGGAAGCCAGGATACAACCTTTATATAATTAACACTACATTATTGTTAGGTCACCGTGTATGGGCTCAGTAGTTGTTTAAATATTAATAACCATTTACAGAACATTATTTTTGATTACTATGTAATCTTTGTTAGAAAAAAAATAATTTGAACTCACATTTGCCATTGTACATGTTATTATAAAAAGATTTACGATATGAGTTATTTGTTATCTGTTAATGACATTCACAATTGTTTCAACGATATAAAACAAAGTGGAAACATTAAATAATTAGTTATTATTTTGTTCATGTAAACATTACATACAAGTACATTTCAAGTCACTTTCTTTTCTGTGTTATGTATGCTATATCGTTTTGTATGCGATGCTCTGTCTAATCAGCGCCACGGACGACGCCTGGGGCTCGGCATATACCGCCGTACGCTCTTGTCGCAGCTAAATGTCTCTGAAATCCACAATAATAACATTATAATACATAACACATATGTACTTACATTATTACATATATTAATGTGCATTTAAGATTCATCTTCCTTATTAAGCATCAATAAAATATGAAACAAGTTTATAATAAAATAAGATATCTTTACAAGACAAACATCATAAATATTCAAGCCCAAAGCCACTAGCATACCTAATAGTAAAATGATACTGTATCAAAGCGTTAGGAACACGAAATGCAAATAAAGTATACATTCAATGAATAATAAGTTGATATGTAAGCTGGCAACATTCACAGATCATTCAGTAAGTGAGTGAGTCCAACACGAGTGTTACCATAATTGGATTGAGTCATTATCGACGGAGGCTGGCGCTTGATGCGCGACGGGAAGGCGCCGCTGTGACTTTGTGACATAACGTCCCTGCGATGTTATATACCAACACCTTATGTTCATATTAATATGTACTTAAACATATATTATATTATGGGACGACTTAATAAACATACGGATTAGAAAGCTGTTAAGACTATAAATATATTATGTTATACTAAATATCAAAACACATATTTGAAATATCAACTTTTTTATACCTACAAGTTCCTTACCACCTAACATAACCTAACCACTGACTTGTAAATCGTAAACACAGGTACATACGTACATAAAAAATCAATTTAATAGAAATTTATAAACGTAACATGTATACGCGCAGGATTCGAACCTGTGAATTGAGGAATGTCGCATCTCCCATACACTTCACCAACTTTGCTTATGTACGCACGTACAAGCGTGTTATTACGATTACGAAACATATAAACCATCATTCACTAACTGGAATAAGGACAACTTGTTTTAATTGACAACCCTTGGTTGGCATACACTAAAACGTAGAATTCTAGGTGTCACAATGTTTCTTTATTTTTAATCAACTTTTTCCCTGGATAGATTTTAAAAAATCCACTAGGGACAGCACCACACTTATATTTTGAATACATTTACTACATTAGTGCTGCCCCTAGCGGATCTTTTCTAGATCTTTCCAGGAAAAAAGTCGATTTGGTCTAAGCCTAAGGCAAAATATTTAATACATACATGTGAACATATGTTATACATACATATAAAGTAGTATGCGTGTATATAACAGTGTGTGTACTAACGTGTGTCGATGTCTGTGTGTGGGGGTGGGTGTCAGTGTAGGGGTTGGAAGGCGGGCTGCTAGCGAGCGACGCCGGCTGCGGTCAGCGGCGATCAAGGCACAGCGCTCCGATGACGTGCTGGTGATAAAAGTATCGTGCAGGGAGTAACACGCGGCTGTTATCTGTAACGTTAGAATTAAACAGATTAAGACCCAGTTTCACCAATCATTGTTAAATAAGTAACATCGTGTTAAGGCATTTGATGGTCTGTTAGATATATCGAGCGTCCTACCACGCACAAATGTCCGTTTAAATGTCTTTACAAGCCACTAATATTAATTCCTGCTCTAGAGCTTCGTCTAATGGCTGACAGATAAATATTATCTGTATCGTTTTTAAAGTAATGTTTTAATATAAAAAAGTATGCTGTTGTTTAATTCTATATTAGTTCAAACGATAGATATGTGTATATTTTTGCTATACAACAACATGTCAGTGTACAGAAGTCACTGAGCACGTTATTCCGAGCTCCACATGATGTTCTTGTGTCCAGGTCACCTGTTGTATGAGTCTCCGGTGCAGGTCCACGTCCGCGCCCCGGATGCCCTCCCGCTCCTGGTGCAGCTGCAGCGCGCACAGCAGCGCGTCCTTGATAGTCTGTACGGTGGCCTGCACGCGCTCCGTGCTCATCAGACGACGGACTAGGTAGCCTTTAGCATACGACACTATCTTTGTAGCTGCCGCGCGCTGAGGTTGTACATAAAATTGTTTTGTAAGACAACTGAGATACCACGTGAGAAAGAGGAGCGAGGAATCTGAAGGAGGCTATCAGGAAGGAGAGGAAGAAAGAGAACGACCGGTGAGAGGACACGAAGGAAAACTTATAGAGATAGTATAAAATATATAGATTACCATGTACCGTCTTCAGAGAAGGACTAGTGATTATAGTGGATGATAACAATATCACTACAGGGATGTTCGACATTCATATTGATCATTATAACTATAGTTAATAACAGTAGTGGAATCTTTACCTCCTGAGGTGTCGGCTCTCTCCACTGCTGCATCTTCCGTCTGCCGGACATACTGTTGATGGAGTTCTGTATCGTTTGTTCCATACTCCTGATCGCCCTGTCAGTGGACCTGCAGGACCCCGCCGTACTCCTGGTCTCCGGGCAGGTGATGGTCGTATTGCTCACACAGGGCGGACACTCGTCGCTGTAGTCTGAAGGGAAGGTGACGTTCAGTATGTCAGCCATAGTGTCGTTGGTGCGGTCCGTCAGCTGGTCCTTATCTCTGTCGGAGGAGCCGCTGTTGTCGTAGGTTAGTTTTCTCGATGTAGGAGTGTTCCTGCGGGTCGGGGAACACGCCCGGGGTCGTTGAACCTGCTGACAAGAATGACTCTTGCTGACGTCCTTGTCTTCGGCCTTCTTTATGCTCCCTTTTAAGTCTCTCGATTTCTTGAGTACGTTGTCACAGTAGTTGATGTAGTTATTGGTCTCTATCAATGTGGACGGCACTGGACTGCTGTGTGATTGCTCGGGTTGCTTCTGGTTTATAAGCTGACTCAAACTGACCGGCCCGCGGCTGCCGTCTTCTTTACTGTGATCGACCCAAGCTTCTTTGACATCTATGGGAGATTTCGGGCATATCGTTTTGAGTTGCGTGAACAACAAATTGTTTTGTTCTTCAAACACCTGTTGAAGTAACATTTGTTCTTTCTTCTGTTTCTCCACGAGGTTCGCCATCTGTATGAGCTGTTGTTTCTGTATCTTATCATACAGTTCCCGGACCCGTGTCGCGGGGTCTGGTTCTGACGTATCATTTTTATTATGTGTTTCTACTTCAGTCTTTTGTGGAACTTTATTTGGAATTATTGGTTTTGCAGGTTTTTGTAAAGTAGTGTTCCTAACCGGACTAGATGAATTTCTCGGTCTTTGTACTGGTTCAGACTTGTTGGTAGTCTTGGGAGGACTTCGTTTTATTCTTTCCTGCGCCAATGATCTCGGTCTCTGCGGAGTAGCCTGCGATACTTTCTTAGTGACAGGTTTCGATGAAACACTCCGAGAGTTTGCAGCTTTACCGTTGTTATTTATATTTTTTTCTTTCAGTTCCAAGGCCATAGAGGACCATTTCACTTTGGCTGTTTCTAGATCCCAGCTCCTCCTTTTCTTAGTGTTACTAATGTTCGACATGGACTCACTCATCGAGATCGATGTGATATCCATCCCTGTATTTATTGACTGAACCTCCAGGTGAGCCAACAACATGGGGCTTGGTATTAAGACTGTGTATGATCTTTGTCTGATAAGAGGTTTTATTTCAGCTTCTTTGACACTTTCCGTGTGAATATTGTTAAGGGAGCCTGTGAAACTCTTACAACTTAGAGAGGGAGGATCTTCTTGACATATATTCAATGCATCTATATGTGTGTCTTTAATGCTGACACTGAAGTTTATCTGATCTGCTGCTTGACATTTTTCTTCTTTAAGTTCAGTTACAGTCGCTTTAGGTTTCTTGGAGGAATAATCACAGTCTCTTTCAGGTATCTCAATAGGTGTGTAAGAAGTATTTACACTGTCAACTATGTTTCGATCAGTTTCCTTGATACTCAAACTTAAGTCTATGACATATTTGGATGAAAGTTTTGATGATGCACTTTCAGAATCCATTGAAAAGTTGGATGTGATATTGTCATATGTGTTGCTGACGGGCTGCACTCGGACAATGTTGCAATCTTCCAGACATTTCTCTGTTGAGAGATGGGTGGAAATGCTATTTAATTCAGCTTCTATGGCATCAGGAGACACGTCGTAACTTTGTTCTGACTCTGGAAGCTCCGGTGCATCAGTTCTATCTTCACTGGACTCGGAATCACTTTCCACTACATATGGCTTTAACTTTTGAATCCTTTTCTCAACTTCTTTGGCCAGGAGCTTATAATATTGCATCTCTAAGTAACATTCTTTCGAAAGCTGCAAAAAAAAAATCATGTAGTTATGAATTAAATAAAAAAATATTTAAAAAAAGTTCCAATCACCTCAGGTTCAGGAAAAAACAATAATTTCTGTAATTGAATGTAAACTTTAAACAAGAAAATTAAAACACATTCTTTCAAAAAAGTTGTAATTTTAGAAATAGATAACATTATAAATCTGGAAACCATAAAAATATTTAAATAAATCATTGCGATAAAAAATAATAAATAATGATGAAAAATATTTACCATACTAATAATTATTAAATTAAATATTATACAAATTGAATGCTACGTATTTTTTATGTACTCACAACGGGCGGTAAGAGTGGGACTCCGTTTAACTTCATACACGACATGTACTGGTTGGATTGTCTCACTGATTTCACATCCCACGGGTCGTTCATCGTAACAATATTAAACTTATCAGCAGCTAATAATTCATCAGCACTTACTTAAACGAGGACATTACTTGCAAATCTCCGTCAGTTTTAAAGTGTTAGTGATTACATCCGCTGCGAAATTATATTGCTAAAATTTGTTTCTGATGTCAGCTGATTACGTCAGGCTTTGATTAATATTAGTCGCTTTAGCATGTAACTATCCTCCATGCAAAGTGGATAAAAAGTTCCATACTTGAAAACATTTTAGTTTCTTATAATTTATTTATTCGAAAATAATATACATTACCAAACTTTTCTACACCATTCAAAACTTTTAAAACTGGAATCCTAAATTTTACAAATATTTGATTATTTTTCATTCAAATTAAATGATGGTAACGGTTTTACATTGGGGCGACAGTTTTTACATTTTTCTGTCCAAATTAACGAACATTTTGCTACGAAAACTAGTCTTACAGAATTTCGATGACATCAAACAACAAAAAGTGTTGCCATGGCCACCGAATCATCGATAACCGCTTTGTAATTTTGTAAACAAGTCGATCTTTTTAGTGTTCTCGTGAGTTGTACTAATGTCAGTGTTTATGATTTCCTTAAACGAATTTTAATAATATAGATAATTTTTCTGTATTCATTTATATAATTTTAGTTAAGTTCATCTGTATTAAAAATATATGAGACATTCATCTATAAACAGCAATAACTAAACTCATGTTACTGTCAGGAAGCAAAATGTCTAGTTTTTGAATATTAATTTCTTAAAACCTGTTTATTATAATAATTATATTTAATGAATAAATGATTCAAGTGCTATATTGCAAAAATGGAGAATGTGTGTCCAGCAGCCAAGCAGTCGCTCTTTTATTTTGCTCTATCTAGCCTAATGTTTGTTGTGTCTTTTTTCTCGGCTAGTGTTTTAGGCTACACCTCTGAACTATGGGCGCTCACGTACTGGGGACCGGCCCTTTATTTTTGCCTACTAAATTTTATTCTCCGCTACTTTTTAAAAGGCTTCACATACGAGGTACGATAATTGAATTACATAAAATCAACTTTATGTGAGTTAGTCGAATTATAGCATTATAAATAAATGTCATAAATCAATTATTCCAAATGAAATACAATCATATGTCTGTGGGTGTTTTGATAGATTAATCTTTAAGTCTAGGTTTCCTCTTGTTTCTAATATTCTCACATATTTGTAAATATTTCCAGGTAGCCACAAGGGCAGCACTGTTGGGTTCAGTTTTCGCGACGGGACTCTACTTTGCAACATTTGATAATAGTTTCCACATATTTGGTCTCTATGCCATGGCCATATCCTTGTTCCACTTCTCCGAGTTCTTTACGGTTGCTCTCACAAATCCCCAGACCCTTACTGTTGATTCATTTATATTAAATCACAGCACCCAGTATTGGATAGCTGCCGTGACAAGCTGGCTGGAGGCCGGTGTGGAATATTACTTCTTCCCAAGTAAGTAACAATTAAAACTACCAGAAATAATTATCTACAATTCAGAAGAGTTATCAGAGACTTGTGAGTGTCTAATATATATAAAATACTGTAATTTTTTTAAATAACTTATTGACCGATAAAGACATTTAATATGTAATTCTGAAAATTTTCATTTCTTAGCAAGATATTTAACATGATAATATTTCAGGTATGAAGTCATATTTCTGGTTGTCTCATATTGGAGTAGTGATGTGCATTGTGGGTGAGGTTTTAAGGAAGGTGGCTATGTTTACCGCCAAGACCAACTTTAACCATCATGTAAGTAGTTTGAAATGATAAGAAACTTGTTTAACGAGTCTGAAATGATAAGAAACTAGTTTAATGAGAGATGAGTCTGAGTTTTTATATTAAAATATACTTATATTAAACATAACTGTTTTAAGTTATACTAAATTTGCAGAGTAATAAAAATAAGGCAAGCATTAAATTTAACTGATTCAATATATTATAATTAAAATCATAATATGTAGTTGTAGAATAATAAAAACAAGGAAAACATAAAATTAAACTGATTCAATATATTAAAATTTTGTCTAATCTGTAGGTCCAAACAATAAAGAAGCCCGACCACCGACTGGTCACCAATGGTGTTTACTCTCTGTGTCGACACCCCAGTTATGTGGGCTGGTTCTACTGGTCTATAGGCACACAGGTAAATACTGAAGATTTACAATATAAAACATAGTTGACTGTAAATGTTTTCCTTAACTTCCAACAAAATACTTTCTCAATTAACTTCATGTTTCAGTTTTCTTAATCTAGACTTAATTTATACAATGAACTTAGAAATTTGATTTTGGATTTCAATCCCACAGTTCTAATAATCATGTTTTGTTTTGTTAAACTTATGAAACAACTGCCACTTGATTATTTAGAGATCCTACATAGCTTTAAAGAAAATGTCAGAAGAAAGATTATGCAGGAAATAGAGGAATCTAAATACAAAGCTGTGAAATTTTTTCAGGCTTTGTTGATAACAATTAATATGAAAATAAAATAGAGATTGATTGATAGGATGCCATTTTGATATATAACAGTTAAACTAGACCCAATAATTCCATTATACTTTCTCTATTGTCCTGACAATATTACATCTGTAGGGAATTCATATTGCTTCTGATTGCACAAAAGGTCCAGGTTGAGAGTTAGATTGTTCCAAACAGAAATCCTTTTTGTCCTGTGATTTATATGAAGTTTCCATTATTTGGTGGATTTTTAGCAAAGTTAAAGGCGACCTAATCTACTATCAACACAAATATGGTCAAAAGTTAGCCAGCGATATGTGTTGAAGCCGATGGCTCTGACAAAAAGAATAATAAATTTCTACCATACTAACTAAAAACTCAATGATATTTTTTTTCAGATAATCCTTCTCAACCCAATCTGTGTGGTCATCTATGCGTTGGTGTCGTGGATGTTCTTCAATGAACGCATCTTTGCCGAGGAGATGTTCCTGATCTCGTTCTTTGGGAAGCAGTACTTGGAGTATCAGAAGAGAGTGAGCACGGGCCTGCCCTTCATTAAGGGGGTTGTGATGGACGGGGTCAGCTAGTGGTGGATTGAAATGGAGTGTTGGAGAATAAGGCAGATGATATCTGGCAAAAAATAAACTTGTTTGAGTGACCGTCGGCAATGAAGTGAAGTGAACTAGCCAAGTGAAGTTTATAAGTGTAAAGTAGCATGTACTACTCGTATTTTCATGAATTTAATATTATATTTGTGTCCAAAGAAATTAGCAAATAGTATTCAAAATTAGACTTGTATAAAAATTTATTTATAAATTTATAATTAATTAATTATCTATCTGTATTGAATCTAACAATATTCAAGTAAGTAACATAGAAAATATCAAGTAAATGTTTCCATTTAATATACTTAATAAATGATCCCGACTCAATGTAATATTTCTAACAAATTTTGACTAATAGTAAAGTAATATATCAAGTCTCTATAGTCACTGACAAAGGCACTTGAAGTGTTTTCTATACTATGTGTCTATATAATGTAGAATCTTTAAACATATATTCATTGTACTTATAGAAATAAAAATTGTATTTGATTGTGACATGAAAATTATTTTGATAAAATTATTTAGTGACAAATTCTTAAAGTACTTAGTGTCTACACTCTACATGTTTCTTGTTTATTGGATTTATTAACATATATTTCAAGCTCTAGAGGACTATTAGTATCATGAAAAGTAATTTTAATATGTATTTTCCATTTTAATGTATAAATTTATGTAATAATAATAAAAATTGTAATAAAACTTTGACTTCTTCAAAGGTTGTGATTGCCTTTTAAAATAAAATTATGTCTGAGAGTGTTGTTTGTTTTTTCCTCTATCACCTTAGTAGAAGTTGAAAAATATTCATAACATTGCGTTTATTCGTACTCGGAACAGAAATGTTTTCATAACCTTGAAAAACGACGACTTGGACTCGGAAACATAACAGTTGATCGTTAAGTATTTACTGTTATGGCGAGTGTTACGGTGTTCGTGTTCCTCGTAGACAACCTGCCCGGTAAATAAAGACACATTACTTATATTATGAATATATTATATTATATTAAAGTTAAATATATTTTTAGGATTTGAGAATATTTTAAATACAACATTACGAGAAACGGTCAAAGGGAGTAATGTTGATGTAACACTTTCTGAATGCGATCCCTTTTATGAAGATATTGTATGGACCGATATAAGTAGACATAATATTGTTAACACGGACGATGAAGTGAGATACGGTGATCATCGCCCTGTTAGAGCTCACGATGAAAAACATAATCACTATATACAAGATATAAAAGCGTACAAAGATATCACAGACAGTGGAATAGGTGTACAAAAGACGAATAAGACATTTTTAGTGTCAATCTTTGAAACTGTATTGAATATTACCGCTCAGACATGCGGCGGAAGTCTACTCTCGCCACATTGGGTGATCACGGCCGCTGCTTGCGTGGATTTACTCTCTCATATATATAAAAAGTTAATCATTATAAACATGACGTGTACATATACTAGTATCGAGTAAATAATACTAATTCTTATTTATGGTGACTTTGTTTTCAGAAATTTTAATTTGTTTCAAACTCACTATTCTGTAATAGCGAACGCAAACGATCCTCTCACAGATGGCTCTGTTCACAACGTTACTGAAATATTATTAAATCCGATATCTAATGGACTCTCTAGAATTAATAATACTTCCTCTTTCCATGGAATGAAAATTCCAAGTGTAGCTTTATTGAAAATAGAACCACCTGTAGAAGGGATTTTTATGGACATAGTTTTGGAGAAGATAAGTTCTGGTATTGAAGTGGTTGTGTATGGCTGGATATTAAATAAGGTAAAATGTTATATTTCTTATAATAATATTATTACTTATGAATTCATAATAATTAATATGTTAATACATTAAAAATAAAAATAGACATTTGGATTCAGAACACATTAAATAAAGCTTTATCTATTTAACACTAGATAGAGCTAGTAATCCTAATAAATCCTTCGACAAAAGATGGCGCTGTCATAAAAAATAGTTTTCAATTTTCAGGATCCTACTTCTGGTCAGGACACATTGAACTTGGCGACTTTTAAGGCTATCACTTTAGAATCAGATGTCTGTAAAGCTAATTATAGATTTGTAGATGAATCTTCTTTAATTTGTTTATCTCCTCGAAGTGAAAATGAGTTTGATATACGAATGGTAAAATATTTATTGTGTTAATTTTTTAAAGTAACATTTTATAGAAACAAGAAATAGAAATTAATATATTTTATGTTTCAGGTGGGTTCTGGCGGGCCGGTGGTACTTTCGCTTGGAAATAAAATATTAATGGTAGCGATCGCTCAACTCGACTCGCACACAAACTTTGCTGCATATTTACTGCATTCACATTACTCGTGGATAATGGAAGTAATAAATAAAGATTAAATACAAATTATAATATAGTTAACTGTTGAAGAGAAGATTTTTTTTTAAATATAATTAAATAAATTCGTTTATTACTAATTTTGAACCCAAATTATAAATTGTAAAATAATTCTTTCATTTGATAACATGAAATTATATAGATGGAATAAAAAACTTTCTTTCACTGTTCAATTATAAGAAAGATTAAACTTACGTTTTCTAATAGAGTCATTCCTTAGTCAAAAACTTTCAAAAATCTCATTACTTAGTTTAACATAAACAAAACGTCTTTATACGAATTTTTCGCTTATCAATTGTAACATAAATTGTTTAACATATAGGTATGTATTACTTACACATTTTTTACAAATAATTTAACTTCGGCTGTTGATTAGTTTTATAAACTGGTACTCTGTAGACTTTTATTTTTATTATTTACTTTCCGCTCTCCACAGATATTTCAATAATACATAAAAGTAGAGACCTTTACTAGAGGGTGTACAGAACCGGACTTTATAAACTCCAGTCAAGTGATGCCGTATATAAAGTTTATATGTATTTTGTAAACTGTCCACCTCATCCTAACAGCTGCGGGCGGTGTGTGCGTTTGATAACGTAATACGAAGTGAAATTACGTGACGTCACACCGATGAAAGTGTTGTATCGCCTGAGTCGCGGGCCGTGAGCTGTGAGCCGTCAGTGTAGCGTGGAGCGGCCGCGGGATGGCCGGTGTATGATGTCCTTCCGACGACTGCTCAGCGCGGTGCGGTCGGCCCGCGAGGCGCTCACGAGGGGCGCGCCCATGGCCGACGGTGTGATCAAGTCGCTCGTATCGCTGGTGGTGATCCTCTGCATCGCCGTGTCCTCCCCGCAGTCGGCGTCCGCCAAGCCCTTCGCCTTCAGCTTCCCGGCGAGCTGGTCCCTGGCCGGGCTGGTGGGCGGCGTGGGCGCTCGCTCCGAGGACCACCGGCGGGAGCCCGCGGGGGTGAAGCCCTACACCGAGCGGAGAGTCTCCAACGACACCCTCCGCATGATCTACTACCACGACCAGACCGTGGCCGTGGTCGAGCTCGGCCTGGACAAGCTGCTCCTTAACTGCGAGCTCATCGAGACATAGTGAGTTACAGATCATTCTCATCTTCACCACAGTTTACATTAATATAGTTACATATTTCATTTATTTTATATTTAATACAAACGAGAGTATTGGTAGAATGTTTGGTGAAACAAACAACAAAAAAAGGTATGTTTCTAACTTCAATTTTAGAAATATTTTTTCTAAGTGTGGACCATATAACTTTAAAAGTAATACATATTTAAAATATTGGCAGAAAAATATATTTGTCATATAAAGATTTCATGAAATGTTTATAGCGAGCAAATACTGGAAAATCTCTAGGGCCATTCCGATATATTTTATTGCTTATTCAAAGTTGCGAGGAAAATTTTAATGTATAACTCGATTCAGTTTGAAATAAAATTGCAACATTTGAATGTACCTCAGTCACAACTTCACAAGGGATGATTACTTTCAAAAGAAATATTTGCATTAATTTTCATTATTATTTTTTATTGCTTGAGGTCCTTGCCCCGTCGTTTCTAATTCGTACCGAAAATTACTATCAAATATTACAGCAATTGATGTAATTGATAAGCATTCTAAGCCTTACACACGTAGTTTTAAGAGCGGGAATTTTGTACGAGAACAGATATTTATGAAGTTTGAGCATCTGTCGGTTCGCAAATAATATATAGCGGATGTTCGGATTAAGATTGACTGGAAACGACTAGAGAGACGGCTGGTCCTGAGGTTGGTCATTTGTGATTCTCGTAATAAGCCTTCCCCATAAACAGTCACACATGACAATGAGCTAGCTGTTAGTTCGGTGAAAACTTACACACAGAGAAAGTAAACACTCATGATTTGATGTTTATCAAGTGTGTAAAAAAACTATTTAAGATTCCGCTAAAAAACTGGACTATGGATTTAAATATTCCATAGAAAACCAACTCAAAACATTTAATTATTTAAAGATGGCATATATGAATAAATATATAAATACAAATCTAAAAACACGTATAACAGTTTCATGGGTCAACACAGTTCTTTATACATAGTTTCCACCTCGTGTGTTGTTTAGATCGTCGCACTACCCTCACCTCACTGAAGGAAGTCCTAAACATCTTCCTTTATTCTTTTATTAACCGCCATTCGCTTAGTTTTCTTTTTCAATTAAGTATTCCTGTGCTATAGATGCTCGACATATCGTCCGCTTTTACAAATTTAAACTATAAAATATTTAAAAGTGATTGCTTTAAAAAGAAATTTCAAAATCTAAGATAAATTACCAATAAGAAAATTCCGATTTTTATTACTGCAAAGACAATATTTATGAGTACATATTTGATCTCGCGATGATTTAACTGAAGTGATGTAATAATTTAAATATCTGTCATTTCTTCCGTTATTTCAAAATATTAAACAAATTTTGTCATTAATTAAAATATAATAATTGTATTGCATCAAACCGAAAAAGTTTTAATTTACCAAACAATAGATCTCATGATAGTTCATTGTTCGATTGAAAATAATATAAGATACATTAAAAGTCATGATAGCTGCCATTTTGTATTTTATTTTCGTTGTGAAATATAGATTAATAATAAAATTTATATATTTATAGTATATCTAACTTAATACTTAGGTTTTCCTTCATTTTCAAGAAATAACAAAAAAGTTATAAGCGTATGTTGTAGGAAAAATACGATTTACAATTTAATATACACTTCTTAATGAATGAATGCTGATAAAACAGATCTTAATGAATGCTGATAAAACAAATTTAACATTTATAGACTAAAACCTATATTTATGTAAAAGATAAAACGTGCCATAGAATGAGAAATGGGGTTCCGTATGACTTATGACATAGAAAAGTATGAAAAAAAAATCGTGTGAAAGACTACTTAAAAATACATTCTGTAAATAGACACCGAAGCCTGAAAAGAAGGCTTTGACGGAGATACAAAGTTGGAAGGTTGCGGAAATGAATGCGACTTGTCAAACAGTAGCCTTTGAGCATAGTATGAACTGTTTTATAGGTCAACTTGAACCAAATAACTTCAAAGTTTCTCATTGATAACCCAAAAAAATGATCGGTAATTTGTTATTAAAATACGTGAAAACCGTTCGTATTAAATTGTCGATGAAACCAGTACTAAGAGCGTAAACACTACCACTACGAAGTGTTATTGAACTGTTAATTCTTGTTTTAATACCAGGAGGAAATATTTTTCCATTAATTACCATATTTAACGGTTCGTCTTCTTTAGTTTAAAAAATAAGTTTAACAGTTACGTTACTAAAACATTCAGACAAAGTATTCTAAAGCAGGCAGAGAGAGTTGAATTTACACATCTTTAAATCTTTGCTATAAATTTTTTATACCTTATTTTATGTAAAGAACCTTATTCTAAAAAGATTTTGATATAAATTTAATGATTATGAACAGTTTTACCACCCGCATACGTAAAATATGGATTTTCATAGTAATTGTCTGTTAAGTCAGAAATTATAATATGTCACTAATGGCTTTGCGTGTTTTATTTTACAAACTATTTCATTGTAATTATAACATGCACTGCCAAGTCATTTAATAGCTATTTTTAATCGATGATATAGATTATTGTCTTCGATAAATTTAATTACAGTCACTATATCTTTATGATAACCGTAGCTTGAAAGATTATTTTAGTGACAGATTGATTTAGAAAAAGATGAGTAATAGGTAACAAGGTTAAAGAAAGGTCGACAGAAGTTCGCTTAGATTGTGAGATAGAAGAATGCATTCAGATACGACGTCAGAAGAAGAAATAAGACAGATGATGATGATGATGATGATGGTCACGATAAGCTCATGATGGTATCATCACAACACACCTCCGTCATCGCTCTATTGTCGGAGGACTTTTGTTTTAACAAACGTTATTTATACAACCTATTGTGCCCTTCAGACTTCTTAATAGTGATTGTTCTGTTTGTTATTGGTCAATAAATTACGTCATATACATTCTTAAACATTTAATTCAAGATCTCCATAGTCCTCTAATGCTGGTTAGTTATTTCTCTCCAATTGTTCCTTGGCTTCGATACCCTGTAACGAGCCTGGTCTTCTGTAACGAGCTCATAAAGTCGTATATAACATCGAAATATACTAATGGACATGCCTTAGAGATGAGAATTGTGGCATTTCGAAAGAAAGAGAGGAAACGAAATTTCGGTCTATCTTTATCTCTCAAAATAGTACCGTACTTAAGACGTTATGAGCCGAAAGCATAGGCCATCTCTCTCACTGTTTTCAAACCAAAAATGATATAATTACAAGTAAGGTATGAACGTGATCCGTTCCTGTGTCCGTCGGTTCATATCGTTATTCTCGCAAGCGGCGTGGTCGTCGTCTATTGAACGGCTCGGATGGCTGTACAATGCGTACAATAGCATCTCCAGTGACACGCCGCATTGTTAGCGAATCATCAGCACACATCATGTTACATTCAAATTAGCTAATTTTGCGACATCTGAACGGATAACACACGCCAAATAAAGAACAACTACATATTATATATACTGTTACGAAATGTACATTGTGTTACAAAAAAATTGGGGTTCTTGTTTTTGACATAGATTTAAATTTGTCAAAATAATCTCATATTCTCGATTTCATTGAATTGTAAGTACATAGTTATAATTTTATATAATAATTAATTTTTATATAACTATATTACACTTCTTATGTGTTCATCAATTACAAATAACATATGTATTATATTTGATCAAATAATCTGGTCAATAGGGTACTTCACATTATATTGAGAATATTTACAAGTCCGTAAAATTCATCTTAATTAAGCTTTGCTGTTGATTTTATGTTCTTTGAATTTGTGGTTTCGACGAGTGATTTTTATAATTTTTATTTCGTACATAATATGGCTGCTCTGTAATATAATAATTCATATTGTTTTAGTTAAATAGTAAACAATTAATAATGTTCTATAGTGGGTGAGATATTATTAAAAACAAATTGTTTAATATCTCACGACAATGACAATTTAGACAATTCGGAGCTTGTATAGTCACTAACTAAACAGGTGCATCGAAATTGTTACATGAACTCCGTGACTCTATGAGACTACGAATTAACTTTGAAGGTTAAGTTGTTATGTAAAACTACGAGATTGAAATATAAATGCATTTTAAACATCACGCAAGATTTGCGAGGTTGTTCGGACTCTACAATTATGTTTTAGAAGATTTTATTACGACGGCGCGTGTTAAGACAATCTTGATTAGAATATGGAGACACTAGTTAGTTATTAAAAAGTCCTAAATAGTTTTTCGAGTTAAATTTTAACTAACAATGTATTAAACTCGGGTTAAACTGATTAAGAAAATACATTAAAACTATCGAAGTTTGATAAAAATAAACTCGTAATGGATTTCAGTGAGCACGTGAACATATATTATGTATTATTATTGATCAGTCCTCGCCTCAGGCTGGCGATGAACCGTGGACTGATGCGTTACAGTCCGCACTTCACGGACTTCTATGAAACACGTGAGTTCATGACACGTGAACTACACGCTACCTCCTGATACATTACAACACTAATCTAATAAATAATAACATTTTTTGCAATATTTAAAACTTTAGCATTTAATAAAAAGCTTCCTAATAGAACCTTATTAGTGTAAGCGTAGATTGTAGTCAAAATTTTCTTAGGTTAGTCTTCAATGACCCTATTTTGTAGTGAGACGTTTCCTCACCTTTTCCTAGAAGTCGTTCTAGAACAGTCTGAGGGTCATATCTCCGGGGGACGCGCGTCACTGATTCAATAATCGACAATTGCTCTTCGGAATCTGCGACGGGTTACTCTTATGCGAGAGTGGAGCAGAAAATATTTTACGTTATATATATAAAGATTACGATGGTTTCCATATAATGAAGCTCATGATTAATATAAAATTTCATATTTAATTTGACATCAATATTTTTTTCTACCATGTACTTAATTCAACCTTAAACGTAATTTTAATTGAAAATTAATAATCATTATGTTTTATCACGTTAGTGTCGTGTTCAATTGATTCTTTACTGATAACATGAGTATATATTTATAGTTATATTTATGTGGTCGTTGTTTCGCTCCTACATAAACCCGTTCGTAAATTAGTCTCGTGTGTCTTAATGTCTTGAAACGTGACTCGCTGACTTCTACAAACCACTCTGACACTTTATATGCTTTGGGTATCGCTGTTAGAAAATCACTCACCTTTCTTTAAAAAATAAAAATACTTAAAAAAAATAATATTTAGACTCTACTTAACGCATATACCTATTACAAATTAGGAAACGTATGATCGAAATAAAAGACTCATTGTGTTGCCATTGTCAATAAATCTGATAATAATTTTCAATAATTGGTAAGAATGTATTGGTATTATAAAAATGTGTTTTGCTATCAATAGAAGTAACTGTAAATGGTGTGTTAATTAAATATCCTACTAGTTGAAGGTTAGACAGTCACTTTACCTGAGACTAGTGAGTGGCGTTAGGGAAATAGGTAAAGTAGTGGAATATACCTAGCTTTATGAGGTCCTATAAAATGTATAAAAGAAAACGATATATGTATGTGAAATGAATGGAAGACATCGTAATTTTATACTTACTTTATTTTTTACAGAAGTTATTCTGAATAATTTAAATATATTCCTCTTTGTTTTTACTAAAATATAATATCATAAACAAAAACTTTCATCAAAGAAGCCTCAGCAAACCTCCGCAATGACTCTCAGTGTTGCAACATCCTTGCATGTAGCTCAAGGATTCATCAGCACTTTATGAGATACAGACAAAATATACATTTAATTATGTAACAAAGAAGATTTCAAATTTCTAAATATTACAAACATGTTATGCCATTTTCATATTAATTATGAAATAATCCCTGTTCAATTAAACAGTCAATACTTTAGGTATCTTTTTTACCTTAAAGTGATATATTGCAATCAATAATAGTCGCCAATAAACGGTAGTCCTTATTGAGGTGTTAGTCATTCATGTCAACATCAATTAAATCTGCAATTCCAATGAAATCGATAGAAAATCAAATTGAAATGTTGAAGGTCGCTATGACAATAAATTGTATAAAACTATATCGTTACTAGCCGAGTATTGGTTAGTAAGTATTTTGTGTTACTGTTTATTTGTATACCGTTTAAATGTATGAAAATATTTTTAGGAAATTTCAATAAATTTGAAATCTACAATATATGTAGTCTTAAATCTTCTTCTTCTTGGTCGTAACACTCTTGTCAGAATTGTGATCATCACTTGATATTTATTGTGGCAGATGTACGCCTTACGAGAATACGATATTAATTTAGTCATTTAGTCTTAAATAAATTTGCTTTATTTTGCAAATCTTTCAACGATATCGTCTTCTGAGTTCCGTCACATGGCAGCCCTGGTGACTGAATGTGACACATTTGACAAGTCGCTGATAGTTTCTAACTAATAGAAGGGCCGCTAACAAAGTGCTGTCTACTTTCTAGTGGTCACAGCAATGTGAGACACATCGCCATTGTATTGACACAGATTGCTAATTAGTGAACAGGTCTAGAAATAGATATTGTTGATAAATATCAGTTATATATATTTCTTTAATATTTGAACCAAAAATCTTTTATATTTGAAGCCTAAATGATAATATTTAGAGGTACGGATCTGGTTGTTAATTTGTGGAGAGGTAGCTTAAAACCATGAGACGGCCATAAGATAATTTTCGGAATAAAAATTTGACCAAAAAAGATTAAAAATATTGATTTAAGAAGATGCAAAATTTTCTTATTTGCTACCTTTATGCGGAACTAAGTTCTCCCTTTGCCTCAGACGCATTCACGATCAAATATTTAAAAGAAGTCATATTTAAAAAACACTGACTGTGACCATTTTTATTTTTATAAATTTTATAAGTGAATTATTTATTTATATCTATTCGATCCATCGAATTATTTATGATTGATCGATAGTACTCTGTGGGTGGCCGGGTGAATTACTACTATTAATATTGTCGTTCAGAACATATAATATACCAGGTACATGTAACATTATGATCCGCCACATAGACTCAGAGTGTGTCGCCCGTGACTCGCCTGCTTCTAGTATTGAACCCAATGAACTACATAGTGTTGAGTTATTGTAATTAGCACCAAAGACTTTCACGACCACGTTCCGCTTCAATATTTTAACGTAAAACATATTTTAAACTATATAAATTGTCATAAAAACTGGCAAAAAATCTCTTATTTGGTAAAATTCTACTGATTTTTTCGGTATTTAAAACAAAAGATATTTCGTTATACCAAAAATATGATCGTGTCGAAGTTTCAATAAATATCTTTATATAATTAATACTTTTATTTCAGAGAATGATATTTCGTATATTTAATTGGTAGTTATAACTACATTTATAACTAGTAGTTTTCATCGGAAGTTCCAGTCACGACAAACGAATCCTCCGACCATGACAGTTCCGCTTGTACCTGTAAGAAGCCGGCTATTATTTCACTAAACATATATTTCTCATAAAATTGGCGTTTATATGTATTGTTTAAAATGTTATTTCATGACTGCATCGACAGGATTAATATATCTGTCTACAAAAGCATTACTTATTCTTATTCCTACTAATATAAGTAGTTTATATATTCGTTTTTTATGTATTTCAATATATTTTATTCCACTAAAACTATCTCGACGTCTATAATACACATATTTTTCGTGGATCATTTTTACGTAACATCCATCTCAACCTCGACCTACAACTTTCTCCGGATCCTTCTTCAACAACTGGTTTGTTTAAATTATACTCAAATCACAAATGACTCGTTTAAAACGCTACGTATAAAATATTTAACTTGGTTATTTATACTTTTTGTATCATATTCATTGAAATATTTTATCCAAATTTATCAATGATATTTGATATAAGTATTTTATTTATTTTAGATTTGTGTACAAAATGTCGTTTTATTTTATTTACAATTTTCAATCACATATGTGGGCATAAAATTAAATGGTTATTAAATTAATTCATTTATTATATTTTTTAATAACAAATAAAAGTTCTGGAAGTATAAGCTGCGAAATGCTATAAATAAAATTTTTACTTGGCAGTAGGTGCCTCCTCATTTGACAACACGTCAAGAAAACTTTTGTGAAATTGGAATAAACTTTAAGGTTTTGTGAAATGTTTGACGTTTCATGGCGCCCGGAGCAGATTCATTATACTTCAAATAGAAACATTTTCATATACTTATACTTTTTGTTTATGTTTTTCATTTATAAGAGCTTAAGCTTTTATTTAAACCTAAGAAGGAAAACATAAGGTTAATAGAATTCACTATTAGATTTTTTAAAACCATGATTTTATAAGACTTCTGTGGTCTGCAGTTTTATGCGCATTACGGCAAACACTATTCCTACTGGGTATATTTAAATTGAATTAAATTTTATATTTCAGAAAATTGGTTCTTAGCCAAAATTAGTAGCCAATTCCACAGATTTTAATTTAATATTAAATAACACTGTACTAGTATTTTAAAAAAACGATAATTTTTAGTCTCACTATATTCGCAATGATGTGTTTCTTGCTCTTTCTTCACTACTGCTCAAGCAACATTTGGCTGTCCCCTCAATTACTTTGATATGAACATGTGTGTTTTCTGTCTACTAACTACTAACTATAGTGTCTAACCCACGTATTAGAGGTCCATATTCTAAATTTTGCTTACTTTGACCTAATTTGCAATACCATTTCCTATATTATAATATATGTATATGTACCTAAATTTTAAAAACGTATTTGAGCTGTAGGACAACAGAACCTGTAATAAACTACACATGACTTTACTGTCGCTACAGAGTACAGTGTTGTTAATTCATGAATGTTGTTGTTGTAGTGATGAGGACGACACGAGCCGCCTCCTGCGCCAGTTGAGCGTCATCAACAGACCTCTGGCCATCAGCTTCCCACAGATGACTAAGTTGATGAGCCAGTGTCAGCAGGTACGCACGCAATATAACACTACTGAACAAACTTGGCAAGCGACTGCCTTGTCTTCAATATTAAAATTAATATAAATTTACCGTAAATGTTGAAATCTTGGTAATATGTAATTTTAATAATCTCGCAAAACCAGGGTGTGCATAAGCATAATTATACTATTTTAAACTATAACTTTTTGACTTTGTCAGATGTAGTCTTTATAAAGCAATTTTTAATTTTATATATTCAATTATTATAATATTCAAATTGACCAGAATTCAATCGATTGCGTTTCTGTCTTCGTAACATGCATCTAATAAAAATAGTTACATAATCTGCTAAATATAAAATAACTTACGAAGCTCATTACATAATTTCTATGAAATATATATGTGACCTCAGGCCGATATCGACTGGATATGAATAATTTAAAATATCAGCCACACCGGCTCGTGACGGTGAAGCGACGACGTTTTATCAATACTTTATTATTTGTAACTATTGTATATAGAAAACTAGCAAAAAACATACATAAGTTATTATTTTAAAACAGTATTTTTCCTGATATTTAACCGAAGTTCATCTGAGACAGCCTTGACCGGGTTTTCTTTTGTGAGTCAAAGAGCTGTGTAAGCGAGTTGATTGTCCGCGGTCTCTCGAGCACAGACGGCCGGCCGCCGCTACTTCAGGCTTGGATTGATGAAAAATGTATCTCAGCATCCACATTATGATCAAAACTGCTGAGTAGCCGAGATACAAACGATCTCATAATAAAAGAATACACTATTCATTGTTATTCCGACGAAAATGATTACGTGCCAAGCTGAAATATTGTTCGGATCATGTAATAACTTTTGCTTTCTGTGACTGTGATTTTATTTGACTGATGATATTTATGATAATGCTACTTATTCTAGTGAGGTTTATATCCGCTACATGCTTCCAATTTCCTGTTCGCCACATAATATATCAGTTATTGCCAAATTTAGGATCTTATTTCCTCTGACCTGTGATAACACACCCGTTGTTAATGTCAGATTTAACTTTCCATCTTATATTCCCCGTGTCATCGTTATAAATAATATGATTTAACATATTGCAGATAAACGATTGCATTGAAAATTATTTGTAACAATAACATTGCGTGCATTGTTGGAAGTAACCTCTAAAATTAGGTATTTGACTATTATCTTTAAATTATAACGATGTAGGTCAGCAGAGCGGTCATTATGTGGAAATATTATGCACACTCATTATACAATATCTATGATAATCGATCTGTACTAAAAATTATTACTAATCTATAGATATGTAAAATAGATAAAGAGGTGTGGGGTTGGAGCGGTGACTAGGATGTTGTATGACTTGCAATGTGTCTTTTTATATAATAAATAAAGATGTATATTATTTGTATGTGAAGGTGGACGGTGTAGAAGGGTCGGAGGGCTGGGCGGCGTCCCGGCGGAGGTCGGACTGGCGGGAACGAGGAGCAGCGAGACTGAGGGCGGGCGGGCAGCACGCGGGGCTGCTGGGGGGCAGTCCGCTGTCACTGCTGCAGGGGATCATACCTGGTGAGGATACACAGCGAGCGATAACACTACTCCTATAACATGTAAAGAGATCATCTCTACGACTCATGTCATGTTTGTACAGGCACTAAGTGGTGCGGCACGGGCGACATCGCGGCGGACTACCACGACCTGGGCTCCGACCGGCCGCTGGACCGCTGCTGCCGCACGCACGACCTGTGCCCCAGCAAGGTGCGCGCCTTCTCCACCCGCTACAACCTCACCAACAACTCCCTCTACAGCAAGTCTCACTGCACCTGCGACGACATGCTCTTCGACTGTTTGAAGACCACCAACACGTCCGCCTCGCACCTCATGGGGCACATCTATTTCAATATAGTCCAAGTGCCCTGCTTCGAGGACCTTCCCTCCGGCCGGCGGTTCAGAGAAGCGAAGCAAGGCTTCTGACGACATCTCTCGTCGGATAGCGGAACTAGTGTGATCCAGCGCCATCTGTTAGTTAGTCTGCTCGAAACTAAACGCTGTATATTATTGCATTTAAACGTGTGTTTCATGGAGTAATTGTAAATAATAAAATGTAATTAATTTTTATAATACACGTTATAAACCTGTGATATGACTGTGCCTTCAATTGTTCTGTAATGTATATTGCTTGGATGGTGGCGCTGTAATGATTTCACATTTCACGTTCATCACGTTAGTCAAAGAGTATTTGTAATAGTAAATTAATTATTTATTTGTCCTAATTAAGATAATAATGATCATTTTCACATAAATTTATGGTTTATATAATTTCAACCAAAACGAATTATATCTAATTCGATGTAGTTGTGACGAATACAATGTTTATTTTATGAGTTTGTGTGTTTTTATTCCGTCACGCCTTTTATCAATTTTCGTTAAAATAAAAATCAGGTCTGACATATGAAATTATTGGTACAACTTGTAACAACATTAGTTATTTAAGTTCAAGTTACAATATCAAACTATTTCGAACCTGTTGTTTATCTACAAAAATATTAAATGTTAATAAAAACATTATGTAGTTCAATTTTAAAAATAAATACACAGAATCCATGTAAGCCTTCGGTGACGATCTCGAAATTCTGACGGGTAACCCTAAAAACTGTTAAAAATAAATAGCTTTTTAAATGATCTTAACAAAGTAGATCATCAACCGATCAGTAACGTCCAAAATGCTTGGATTTACGATAATTACCTAATATCACGTATAATATCTAAATAACGCTTTTCTTGTCTCCGATTTTAATAAAACCATTTTTTCAAAGTTAGATGCAAGAGTCATAAAAGTTTAGAAGATGTAGCTCGGGATTGTAGTATTGGTTGATTCCTCAATTTTATTCATTGATCGCAATAGTTTGAGGATGAATCTAAAAAGGCCATCAGAGCTCTATAAACACCTGAGAGTTTCCAAGAGATGTATCCTTGGGAAATCCCATGATGATGTCGTTACATCGCTCCAAAAGGATAAAGATACCCCAAAGCTAGAATCAAGACTTCATTTCCATAAACAGTTTATTATAAAAGCACAAAGTAACAGAATAAGGTTAGGATCAAGCAAGAAAGCTCAAGATACGGATATATTGAAGTATTTATTTGACAGGACAAAAATGCTAAATACAAGATCCATGCAATGAGTTTAGATATGCAGAATGAGTAATTAGACATGGGATACTCTTGCATAGCATTAACAATAAAATGGCTCATCTTAATTCATGATTGGTCACCAAAAAGGTACCGAAAGGCTACATTTCATAAGCTTTAAATGAGAGGAAAGAAAGGCAAGATCTTTAACCTAATAAAATAAATATGACAATCAGTTTGGACTAAAACAGAAAACTTAACATTTCTTAGAACATTAGAATTTAATCCCAGGAGAAAAGTAAAAAATTCTAGACATTTAAATGA
Source organism: Danaus chrysippus (assembly GCA_916720795.1). Taxonomy (NCBI): domain Eukaryota; kingdom Metazoa; phylum Arthropoda; class Insecta; order Lepidoptera; family Nymphalidae; genus Danaus; species Danaus chrysippus. Next base: position 987,657 of record CAKASE010000047.1, on the reverse strand, counting down.
AATATTTATTACTCTGAATAATTAAATATATTATCATTATTCACAATAATTTTCAATAATTATAAAATAATAATTTTTAATTATTTGATATCTTTAAATCAATGAATAACATAAGAGTGTAAATAGAATTTTTGCGATAGTTCTTATGTTTTTCTTGGGCTTCTGTCTTCTAATATTACCAATTATGCAACAAATAATTAATCAATCATTATGTACAGGATTCTAATTGTAAAAAACCACTACCTTTATTACTTTTAAAAATAGTATAATATAATATCAAAATATTTTTTTTATTAGAAGCGTAGGAGGTTGTGTAATTGTAAAACAAGGTCTAGGCGGAGTTCTGGGAAAACAGGTTTCGTCAGTTAAATCTATTCTTGTCAATCGTACTTGTGGTTTAATTAATTAACAGATCTAAGAAATTTACCAATAACGTCAAAACCAAATAACTTGACATATGACAGATCAGTGTAGATATGTCAAGTTGTTTCTTACTTTCATCAGCATCATCAGATATTATTGGATTTGTTATTTTTATTATTTAATTACATTCGTTAAAAATATGTTACATTTCAAAAAATCAACATCGAGATCGACATAATAGTACTGAAACCAATTATGGATGAAAAAACGAAAATGGCTAGCGGTTCCGCAGTTTTGAAAGGTGTGTTGTGTGTTGTGTTTTATATGTGCGAATGTCTTCAGGATGTTGAGAAGTATTTATTTTTCAAGTAGAGAGCGGAGAAGAAGGTGCTACAGGTCCTCAGAACGCTAAGCGAGATCTGGAAGAGGAGTTTAACGTGCAAAGAGCTAAAATGAAAGAGTTATTCTTACAGAAAGAAGGTTAGTAGTCCAGATGCTAGTCTTTATGTGCAGGGTATATGTGCTTGGTTCATGGTTATTTCAATATTAAAACAAGGAAGTTTGTATCATTTTCTTTAAGGGGATCTAACTTCCATACTACATGTATATGTTAGTCATATCTTATTTCACAATCCATAAACTATATTTTTCAGTATTTGAATAATTCACATAGAAAATTAACATTATTCTTATATTGGACAAGTATTTGCTTTTAAAACTCCTATGGACCTTATAGTTGCTGTGTAAACATCACAATCTTAGATGTACAGCATTGTGTTTAGATACTACAACAATTTGACATCCAAAGAGCTATTTTTTTGCAAGCAGTAATTATAAATAATGATGTAAGCTGAGAATTTTTTTTGTATATTTTATTAAACATTAAACATAGGTATTTTATTGACTGTTAGTAAATTATAATTACACTCATTAATGCAATGTTCATTTGATATGACATTTTTGTCACTCTTAGTTTTTTTCTATGTCAGGGGCCATTGCCTTAGCATATTCTCAGTTTACCAGTATAAATGCTTCTACACACTTAATGTCTGTTCTTGCTTAACTCTAAATGAGAAAACTTCAAAAACGATAATTTACAAATACTTTTTCTCACTTTTCATAACAACATGACTAGTCTTGGGTAAATAAAAAATATATGGACGATCCACAATATTTTTAACTTGCTGTTTGAAAGTCAGTTTGTATTTTTTTTTCAGAGCAGTATAAAAAGAAATCTGTTATATAAGGGTCTCTGCTATTACAATGTTTAATGCTTGCTAACTAAACATATGACCATACAAGACGCATAAATAACCATATGGACTATTCATTTGTATAGTTTACTATATACAGGGTGACTGGTGAATTACTATCGATACTTGAGGACGTGATATTTGACGATCATATATGACAAAATAAAAATTAATATAACATAAATATTAATAAACTTCTAAGTAAACTTAACCAAAAGTTATGTAATTAATTACGCATCGTATGAACACCCTACAGATTAGGTATACACTCACACTCACACATAAGCGAGCGGGGCGTGGTGTTGTATCAGCACGCCGCCGCACGCGTCCACACTTGCAACACTTGGAACGTGTCAACACTTTATTTATTTATACCGAAATTTTGTCAAAAATTAAGTGGGGATTTTTTTTTCATAATTCGAATGAGAATCATGTACCGAGTATTCTCCTTAAATATTGATAGTAATTCACCAGTCACCCTGTATACACAAGGTATGTTACAAATAAACTTTTTGTCTTATCACCATAATAAAGTTTCATATGGTAAAAGTTATTTTTTAAATTTTTTTCTAACCATTAATAAGTCTTAAAGTTACAGATATGTAGGCAATAATGTATGTACACATGATTTAGCAAATTCCTTCTAATTTCTCGTACAGTGTATTGTTTGTTGCTGCTGATGAGCATATTTAAAAAACTAAAAGTCATCACGGAAAGTGAAGCGTTCATTATTTCCACATTCCTTAATAACTCTTGAGCAATATGAAAATCCATAAGTGGCTTTAGAATAGCTTCAGATCAGGCTATAGTGGTATTTTTTCTATGGAAAATTATTTTTAAATTATGTAATATATTTTTGATCCACTATTGGTACTTTGCTGCTTCATTCCATTCTATGCTATTCCTGTGAGTGTCAACAGTCCAATTATAGGTAAAATATAGCCTATATGTAGTCCTATTAACCTATCATTAAGTTAAAACTCGATTAAAACCAATTCATTAATTTTTAAAACATTACCTAAACACTGACACAGAAATAATTTTAACGGATTGTGTGTCTCACCAAGAAAATAGCAAAAAATACTTCAGAATCCATAGAATCAGATTTAAATAAAATTTTACTTACAACAATGTTAATAAACACATTGCAGAGGACCTCCGTCAACTGGTGCTAGAGAAGCAACAGCTGGACTCGGAGGTGTTGGGCTTACGAGAGGAGCTGCAACAACTACAAACACTCAGCGAGAACCAGAAGTCAGAGATACAGAGCTTACAGATGTTAGTCAGTGGTAAGAAACAGTTGTGGTGTTGTACTACTGTGTTTAGTCAGTGGTGGCCTAGTGGTTAAGAGGCCCGCCTCTCGTTGCCAAGGGCGCGGGTTCAAACCTGGCAAGTACCCATGTGATTTTTCGGAGTCATATGTACTTTCTGAGAGTATTAAGACATCACTGACATACGGTGAAGGAAAACATCGTGAGGAAACCTGGACTTATAGTTTCATAATTATAAGTTTGAAATCACCAACCCGTCTTGAGCAAGCGTGGTGATTAATACTCAAACCTTCTCCATGTGAGAAAGAGGCCTTGCTCAGCAGTGGGCTTCTGAAAGGCTGTTGACATGACTACTGTGTTTAGGGATGTGTTGTAACGATAAAGCTACTACCAACTCGTTAATTATAAAAGTTATCAATAATGACGTGAAAAAAATCCGACTCATGAAAGTCTAATGTAATACGCGGGTTCCGTATAGCAATAAAAGATATTCAGGGTAACTTGTTAGCATAAAAATGTTTCTTTTAAACTTTAAAGAAAAGATAAATTCTTTTGAGGTACAAATGAAATGTTGCAGTAAAAGAACTTTTGGTTATATCCAATAATATAGAAATGTGTTCTAGTTTGTGTTGATGGAAATTTTTAATTATCTGGGTGCTTCAAGACATCATTCAAAAAAATTCGCTGCACAAAGTTCTACACAGAAAACAGATAGATGAATAATAAACCGATTCTATTAAAGTTTAATTTTTACGATTTCAAGTACAGACCCCTAAAAGCTATAGTGAGGTCTTTAATTAACTGGATCCAACGTTATCGAATATAATTAAGTTTCCTTTATCCTTATAACATGATCATAATCGAATGGACTCTGTATATTTGTGTTACTTTCAATTTCATTTCAATAATGCTACCAACGTTTTGTTTTTGGGGCCCCAAAGGTATATTGCTAATATAAAACTTCGTACGATATATGATGTCGTTTGATTGCTTTTTTTTTTCAAATCTATATTGGTCTTCAACAGAGACAGTGGAGGCATCTTCGTCGGGCTCCGAGGAGGTGAGGAGACTCCGAGCTCGGAACATCGACTTGGAACAACAACTCGCACAACTTAGACAACAACAGGTGACTTGCAACACCCACGAACATTTATTATTATTAATTGATATTAAAACTTTTGCGTCAATTTTAAAGTTTAAAAATAAATAACTTTAACTCAAAACAAGTTAAAATGAAGAAATATCTAAGACATTTGTACCCCACTCAGTGACACACTTACATTTATGTAAGGTCGTTACTAGTTGGTTCTGTGTCTTATCGCCCTTTAACTAGTGCTTGCACAGGGTTTTGTTACAACATAATTAGTTTTTTCTTTTTTTTACTGGCCGCTAAAAATCCACTCGAGGAACTTAAGGTAAATATTGTAACATATATTTTTAATTTACTTTATAAATGGATTCCGATCGATAGTTATAATTTTAAATAAAATTTTTGCACACAAAATTAAGTCATTATCGATAAGAATTTCAGTAAAAACATTTGTTAAGTGATGTGTACTCATGAGATACGACCGATTTACATAATTATACAAAGTGTTTGAATTTTAAAAACGAAAACCTCTATCCCAGCTAATGTTTTATTTGTATTGTGTTTCAAATGAGCACAAGCGTAACTACCAGTTAATTCTTTTGAATACCATTGATTATAATTCATAGTTATAATGTGGTTCCGACTATCACAGGAGCTTCCCCTGGCGCCGGCCACGTTCGTACGGTCGTTGGCTCGCAAGCTGGGCGCGGAGCCGGAGGAGCCGCCGTCCAGGAAGGCCGAGGACGAGCTGCTGCAGAGCATCATACAGCCGCTCGAGATGGAGATAGGCGCGCTCAAGAACAAGCTGCGGGAGAACGACGCGCTGCTGCAGGACGCGCTGGTGAGGAGGGGCGGGGGTAGGAGGTATATGAGGATCGATGACAGAACGGTCATATATGAACATTGTTATCGTTACAGAAATCAAAAGTAGCAGCTGCCAACACCTCGGCGGCCGTGGCCAGCGGCGGCGACTCCAAACCGGAAACGGGTGAGTTGTGTTTAAAGCAGTCTTCGTTAGTATGGTATGAACGGGTTAAAGATTGTCTTTGTGAATTAGGCTTTAGAAATAGTAAGTATAAACCATGTTTGTTTGCGAAAACTGATGGTAAAGTTAAAATAATAGTAGCATTGTATGTGGACGATTTTTTGATCTTTTCAAACAGTGATATTGAAACTGAAAAGTTAAAAAAGGCTTTAGGATCAAAGTTCAAATTAAAGGACTTAGGACTTGTAAGACAGCATCTAGGCATGAGAGTAAATTTAGATAAAAATAAAAATGTAATAACTTAAGACCAAAAGCAGTACATTGAACAGTTAGCATCTAAATTTCAAATGTCTGATTGTAAGCCACAGAGTACTCCAATTGAACCAAAATTAAATGTACAGAAATCTAAAGAATGTTTATCGGATGTACCTTACCAAAAACTTATTGGTAGTTTAATGTACTTGGCAGTATTAACAAGACCTGACATTGCCTATGCCGTCAGTTATCTTAGCCAATAATTGCTATAATATTACTTGTTACAACTATGCACAACGAATTCTGATTTGTACCAAAGGTTATTGTTTAAAATATAGTAATAGTGACACTGATTTACAAGGTTATGTAGATAGTGATTGGGCAAGTGATGCTCTAGATAGGAAATCTTACACCGGTTTCTGTTTTGTGATGTCTGAATGAGCCATTTCTTGGCATAGTCCGAAACAGAGCACTGTAGGTCTTTCCAGTACAGAGTCAGAATACACAGCTTTGTCTGAAGCTTCTAGAGAAGCTGTATATTTAAGAAATTTATTACATGAAAATACAGGAAAATTGTATGTAATTAATTTGTATTGTGATAACCAAAGTGCATTGAAACCAGCATTTGGTCATCAGAGTCATAGTAGGTCTAAACATATAGATCTGCGTCATCACTATATTAGGGATGTTGCTAAGAATAATTATGTAAAAATTGATTATGTTCCTTCTGAAGAAATGCCTGCAGATCTTTTGACCAAAGGTTTGTGTTCTGTGAAACACTATAAATTCATCCACATGTTAGGTTTATTTCTATTGTAACTAGTTATTAGTTGTTCAGTTTATTTTGATAAGTGGGGGTGTTGAAATAGTGTATCAAAATTTGTTACTACTAAGGCCATCTATGCAAAAGTATGTAAACTGTGTATCTGATATATTGTCAAAGTTAAATTTGAATAAATAGTCTGTTGCGAATACTTGACGTGCCTTAATAAGTTGAAACAACTGTTCAAAGAAAATGTTACCAGGATATAGAGGCTTCGTAACCATAGAGGTCGAAATTCACAGAGAGCCGCGGCTGTGACATGTGCGCCAACTACGAGAGACAACTGGTCGCGGAGCAGACACGCGCGGACCACGCACGAGATAAAGCGAGGAAATTTGAACTCTCGCTCAAATTGGTAAGAGACTCATTAGTAGCTCTATGCATTATATGTTAACCTGCACGTATAGTCTTTAATATGGAATTATTTAGGCCACGGAAGAGTTAGAGGGCGTCCGCAGCGTCCACGACGAGACGACGCGGGCCTGGCAGGCCGAGAGGACGGAGGGAGGGGCGCGCCTCGCGGACCTGCAGCAGGCCCTCGACCAGGCCAAGGAACAGATAGCACACAGGAGCGAGCAGGCCGAGCGGGCCTCACGACAGGCGCTGCACAACGTGACGGCGCTCACGGTCGCCAGGGAAACGCTGCAGGGGAAGCTGGACGAACTGGAGAGGGAAAACGAGATGCTCGTGGGAAGATACCTACGGAAGGCCGCGGAGATGGAGAGCGAGGTCATCGACCTGCCGGACGACGTGCCCGCGCTACAGGAGAAGGCGATCCAGCTGCACGAACAGCTGCTCGTGTGTCAGGTGGGGCGGGAGAGGGCGCTGGAGAACGAGGAGGAGCTGCGAGCACAGCTACAGCAGCACGCCGCCATGCTTCACCGGAGAGAAGACGAGCTGGCCGAGCAGGGCGCCAGGCTCAAGGACGTCGGGTCCGTGTACAGTGTACATTGATTAATCAGTTATCGTTAGGTCACATGAGCTCATTGTATTTTATTTTCAATCGCAGCAAAGAGCTGGACCGGCTGCAGACCGAGCACGAGCAGATGAAGGAGCTGGCGGACAAGCTGAGGCAGTCCAACGACACCATCGAGAAGCTTCTTGACGATAAAGTACGGCTAATCTTTAATCGTCTTTTAGGTGGTTTTTACTCGTTAAGTATTAAACAAAAATTCAAAAGAAAAATTGTGAGGCATTTAACTTATAGTTGTAATCTAAAAAGAAACCTTACTTCCTATCAGAATCGTCTTTGTTATTTAAATTTTGCGACATTGTCTAATCGCAGAAAATTTTTGGACTTAATATTTCTTACCAAAATTGTTAGGGGAACTTAAATGCTCTCAATCTATTAAAATAAAATTAATTTTTGTATTCCTTCCAGACTGCCAAGGTCATGTAATCTACATTTGTTCTGTCAGGCTAGACATTATACTAACCTTAAATTGTACAGTCCTCTATCAAGAATGTATTATGTATTTTCTGAGTACCAAGATAGTATTGATTTAACTACTACATCCATAAAATCAGTAAAAAATTTGTACTAAAATAGAAATTACCAATTCAATTTATTTGGACTCTTTTTTTTGTTTGCTTATTTCATTTTCATTTTGTTTGATTATGTTTTATATACCATATATTTCGTATAATATATGTATATCATAAATAATAAAATGTTGTTCCGCTAAATAATTGTGACACTAAGTTTTAAGATTTATTCATTGTAAATTGTATTTATTTAGTGTACACATTGTTGGAGAACCAAATAAATAAAATAAAGCTTATATCGTCATTTCTCGTTTCAGAAACGTCTCCAGAACGAGGTGAGCGAGGTGCGCACGAGGGTGTGCGTGCTGCAGCAGGAGCTGGACAACAGTGAGAAGGTCCAGCAGGACTTCGTGCGGCTGTCGCAGAGTCTGCAGGTGCAGCTGCAGCGGATACGGGAGGCGGACTCCGAGGTGCGCTGGCAGCACGACGAGGACGTGAGCGAGTGTCCCGCGTGCCGCGCGCCGCTGCCCTCCAACAAGAAGAAGATCCACTGCCGGCACTGCGGCCGCATCTTCTGCGGGCCGTGTGTCAGCCAGGTGGTGGCCAGCGGGCCGCGCGGGTTGCCGGCGCGCGTGTGCTCCGTGTGCCGCACGCTGCTGCAGCCGCACGCCGCGCCCTACTTCAGCACCCGCCCGCCCAACTCGCCCGACTAGCGACACAACGCATTGCTTGCAAATCAATAGATACATTGTATGATTTAAATAATTAAAACAAATGGCGGTCGACTCGCCGCTCCTTATTTGGAAATAAATAAACACGTAAATATTATCTTATTTAAAATAATGATATAGAATACCGCCTTACTCAACATAAAATGTAACAAGATACAAATTGTCATCCATCTTTAATAATATATTGTTATAAAATATCAATAGGCCAGTGCAGAAGCCTTTAAAATTAATGAAAAGTGAAAATAAATTATAGTAGAATGAAACTCATTAGAAAAGGAGGATAATATTATAAAAATTTACGGGCGATCTAAGGTCAGGAAGGGTATGGAGATGGGTATTTAAGGGTAAAAAATGAGTTTTCTCGATTTCCTTCAAAACTAAAAGCCCTACAGAAAAAAGTTATATGGTAAAGTTGTAGGTAATAAAAAGATCTAAAACTTTTGTATTAACATTTTTTCACATAACCTCAAAATTTATGTGAAAATTTCAAAAAACCTACTTTTTTGTTTTTAGCTCTTACAAAAAACAATATTTTGTCACGAAATTTGGTGAAAACTTTCCTTTTGATATTCCAAATACACTGTAATTTATTTGATTAGAAATATTTACTTTTTCAGCTTATTTTGAATAAATACCGAAAAATCAGCCTCATTTTCAATGGAAAAATCACCCGTCAAAATATCAGCTTTTTTCAAACATTTGGTGTGTTTTCTGTTCGATGAAATCTGTATTTTTTGATGGTGAAAAAAAATATAAGTTTCTTACTTACAGTACCTTTTTTGGATAAAATAATCATGTCCCTTTTAATGAAATGACACTCGATTTTGTTTGGAAAATGCTCTTTTAATTTATTTTTTATTATAGTTTTAACAGCTTAATGTCAATTTTCTGTAAATTACCTAAAAGGAAACTAAATGGAGAACTTTCAGAGTACACAACTATTAAAAATAAATCAGAAAGAGCATTTTCAAAACGATTTCGAGTGTCATTTCATTAAAACAGACATGATTATTTAAATTATTTTTCCTTTAATTTTTATAATATTATCCTCCTTTACTAATGAGTTTCATTCTACTATAATTTAAATATGTTTTAAAGCTATCGGCACTGGTCTACAATTCCACATTTAACAAAACGGTTTATTGCGACTCCCTCGAAGGCTCAGCGTGTGATCGTAACAATCAAAAATAAACAATGTAATGTTATTTAATTAACACGATTTTTGGTGCGACAAATTTGATTCAAATAAGTATTCTTGTCCAATTAATATGAATGTCTCGGAAATCGAAGACCTATAATGACACCAGTAGTATGCTTGTGCTGGAGTGAGGAGCCTGTACTACCAGGTGCTGCAGGTGTACTAGGTCGTCCAGTAATAAACCTTGTGCTACTAACATTTTAACTGTTCCCTACCACTTGCCACATCGTCGTATGTTCATCTCTTTTTGTCCTCGGTGCCCGCGGCCCGTCAGATGTGATCGCCCGTTAAGTTCAATAAAACTAGATAATACTATAAGATATTTTATTGTAAATAAAGAGTTACATATTTATTGAAGTCACTTATTTTCCCACAACATACCTAATACTTAGAAATCAAATGGAACGTCGACTTTTTTATGTATTTATTACGAATTCTGAAAGCCAGTCCTAAGTACTGTCTTTAATTATAATACATACCAGTACATATTAAAGCCACCACCCGTGAGAAGTCTATTTCTATGTCAAGTCTGGAGGGTGAAGTCTAAATGAATGCTGGATTCATAACGCAGAAATTACTAAGTGATGTATCTCGAAATGAGCTCTGTATATGAAGCGCATCTTTAACTGCTTACTCTTTCAAGCGACAGAACAGTTCTAAAGTCAACATACATTTAAAATTGTAATGTGAAAAATAGTAATATTATTTTTTATAAGTTGTTTCCTAGACTCCATTAAATATTTGAATATCCTCGCATCTCAAATACAATCATGTGATTGGAACAATATTTAGGTCTTCGGCTTCAAGCAGGCTTTCCTCGGGGCGGTGTTAGTGATGGTGGATTTTAGTCGTTGTAGCTCTCGAGGCTGAGAGTGATGACGTCACTGACGAGGCAATCCGCGGGCTGAGAACAGAACATGATGACACAATTATATAAACCATGTAGACTATCAACTAAACTAACTTTTGGATAACTATTTTACAAATGAGTAATGGAACGATAAATGAGTTATGCTTATTTTTATGAAATTGATAAAACTTTTCTGACTTTATCCTACATATTTTTTTCCATACACTTGAGTAAGGGATAACTTAAAAAAATGTTCATAATTGATTGAACAATTTTTCTGATTTTCAGTTCTTATGTTGTGAATTGTGATACTATAGATATTTGAATGTATACATTGATCGGCCTCGTTCTTCTGCCAAGTACAGACTCGTGTTTACCTCAGAGCAGATGCCGACGAGTGCGTCCGCGCAGCCGTAGAACTCCTCCTTGAGCGAGATGACGATGGTCTGCAGGGAACCCTTCTTGGAGCGGATGAAGGACGCCACCTTCCCGATGTTGGTGTTGTCCAGCGCCGCGTCGATCTCGTCCAGCAGGAAGAAGGGCGCGGGCTGGTAGCTGACGGGGCGAGGGACATTTGTAGAGGATATTATACTAAGAAATGACTCGATAGGCTTATCATACGAAATAATATAATGTTAAAAGCCGGCTCAGGTTGGATGTCACTAAACAAACTCTGTGTGACAACAGAGATCGCGATGAAATCTATACTAATATTATAAAGCTGAAGAGTTTGTTTGAACGCGCTAATCTCCGAAACTACTGGTTCGAATTGAATAATTCTTTTTGTGTTGGATAGTCTAGTGTTTCAATAGCGTTCCACCTCCAATTGATGTCTAATCAGTGTACCTGTGTATAGCGAAGAGCAGGGCCAGGGCAGCCACTGTTTTCTCTCCTCCGGACAGGTTGGACATGGGCTGGAACCGTTTCCCCGGCGCTACACAGTTGTAGTTGACTCCGTCCAGGTAGGGCTCTTCAGGGTTCTCTGGGCCCAGGAACGCCTGCGCCGACTGGTTCATGGCCAGCGCCTGTTGACACGAGCGGTTATGTTATAGTCATCATTTTTATAATTATTAACTATCAATATAATATGTAATGTAACGCACCTTGTATATGGCGTCTATTTCATTGGCGACGTGTTCGAAGCAGTTCATGAATTTATCGTACCGCTCCTTCTTCACCTGACAGATTATATCATATTAAGAGACATGGATTATTGTATAAGTATGTTATCGTATCTTTTTCGTGTAAACAAATAATGTACGAACCTTTTCGAAGGCTAGTTTCGCCTTGTGCGCTCGTTTCCTAGCCGCTAAGAAAGCTTCATTCGTAGCGCTCACTTTTTCTCGCACCTCATTAAGTTTCTGCATAGCCTGTAAACGAGAATATATGTATTAAAGGGAGAAAATGGAGGCTTATATGAAGTATGGTGTATAGTGTTGACCCTCATGTTGGGCGCCTGTATCTTGTCGACGGTGTTCTGCAGGGAGTTGATGGCCTTCAGCAGCTTGTCTCCGCGCCGCTTCACCTCGTCCGGCTCGTCCAGCTCGCGGAGGGACTCGCCCAGCATGCGGTAGTCCACACGGATTCTGATACCAGGTCAATGTTGAGATATAATTCCTTGTCAATAATCTAGTGGATCATATTTGTATAATGTGATGGTTCACCTGGAGTCCCGGAGATGCTGTTGCGTGGTGGACATCGAGGAGGGCTCGGACTCCTCGGCCGTGTCGTCCAGCGAGCCTTCCACCAGCGGCACCTGGATGTCGTCGATCTGCAACCAATACATCACAGTGTCAGTATATAAGTGTGTGTGGCTAGTCTAGTTCATGGGGATGAAACTGTCATAATTAACGTGTAAGAAATTAATGTAACAAAGTGTTCTAAATATGCAGAGATTATAATTTCACTGGATAACTACAAACCAAAAAAAGTTGTTTATAGTTTTTTATGTAAAATAAGAATGGCAGTGTTCAATTCAGTAAAAATTGCAAGTCTATTTACATTCAATCAGAAACTCTAAAAGAAACGAGAGAGAAAGATACAATCATGACAATATGTTATCATTCAACTTTTCTTCAACATTTAACTTTTCTTTTAATATATTTATTTGTATTAAAAAATATATTTTATTTAGCCGCATCAACATTTGAGACTGTACACGTATCACATTCTGTTGAAACTGAAAAATGTTTTGATACACAAAAAGAAGACAATGACACATCTTGTAGTCACAACTTGGATTTAAATATGAATCAAGGTCAGCCACAAAGGAGTTCTCCTAATTCCTCTCAATTATTTCCTAAAGGTAAGTTATGGGCATATAACTAAGCTTAAAACTGTGAATGCTTTATTTACTTTTAAATTATAAAACAGTATAAAGCATTTTAAATACAATATAAATTTAAACCACAGATTTAGAAATTTAGAAAGAAGTTTATCTATCTAATGATAAGGCCTATGTCTAAAAATAATTTTAATATATTTTTTATTTCCAGATCATAATATTTTGCCAAAAGAGTGTGTCGCCACAGCTGACCTGCTGCTTCTTGTAGATAAACTCTTTGACTCGTTCAATGGTCATAGTTATCAGGAAGATGCTAAATTATATAGGATTGCATTGAAAACGAATTCTCCACATTGCAAACTGTGGGATGAAACATTACTTGTATTAAACTCAATGAGATTTGAAGTAAATAAAAAATGGTATAAAAAGTTTATTGTATTTGTATTTATTTTTTTCTGTGTGCTAAGTAAATAATGTAAATAGAGGCAAGAACACCAGAAATTGGATTTGTGAACCCATGCACATTATTTATTCTTATTTAATTTTATTATTAACTTTCATCAACCAAAGATTAAAGTTAATAATAAATTTGAAATTTGCATTTTCCCTATTAAATTCGTATAACATTAAGCGCCATTTAGTGGCAGCACGTCCTAGCTATTAAATTCAGCGACATCTAGCGTACATGGTATATAGTAGTTTTCTAAACTGAAACCCACAGTGGCGCATCTATTTCTAATATAATGTATTATCTAAGGTGGCTAGTCTCGTTCGTACCTTGCACTGCCTCAGTATGTTGTGTCGGTCGCTCCGCTTGCTCTCGATGCGCGCCTCCACAGCGGCCACGTGTTTCTGCAGGGTCTGTATGTCCTTGTTGACGGCGGCCAGGTCCCTCCTGGCGCCGGCGGCGGCGTCGTCCGCCTTCTCCAGCGCCGCCCTGGCCGCGGCCCGCTCCGCCTTGAGTTCCTCTGCCCGCCGCAGCTCCCGGTCCACGTCGGCCCGCTGCTTGGCCTCCGCCTGCCTGCTGACCTCCAGCTCATCCTCTCCGTCCTGCACCGTCCTCTCCCACCTCGTTACGTTTTCTGTGCAACATGTGTGTGTTAGTAACCTCTCAGACCACTCCTCCCTCCCTCTACTCCGTCACTCACTCTGTGTGTCCCTCGACCGTTCAAACTCCAAGTTGGATCCTATCCGGTCGATGTGCGCCTCATACTCCATCCTTTTCTTGGCTCTCTCCTGCTGCGCGCGCAGCTCCCGTTCCTCGTACTGTCTGTATCGGTATATTATCATTATTAAATCAGCCAGCGGGTGACCAGCCCATGTTACTAGAGCTTGTTAGGTCCAGCACTCATGTGTGTATACATACCGTATGTTGGCGACCCCGATGTCTCTACAGAAGGCCCTGAACACCACGTCCTCCACGTTGTTCATGTTCTCCTTCACCTCTTGTATCTTGGCGTCCCGCGCTCGTATTGTTCGCTCGATCTCCTCCACTTGAGGCTGTAAGCCGGGACACAACTCATTATTATATTATACATTATAAAATAATAATATGTATAAATAAAAATACTAGTCGTTAAATTAAAATTTTCATAGGTAACACCCAACTACGCAGCCTTCTTCTTCTACCTGGCAATTTTTCCCAGCTTTAGCCAGGTCTGCCTTACATGTTGTAAATAGTTTTTAACTAATTGTTTTTACGACCGGCCGCCTGCCTGACATCAACCCTCTTTGGGAATGCATTAATCAGTAATGTCTAAATACTTTTAGAAAGTACATATGACTCGGAAAAATCATATTGGCACTTGCCCGGGCCAAGATCGAACCCGCGCCCTCATGCATGAGAGGCTGGCTAATCACTAGGCCACCACTGACTTAATAACCCAACCATGCAACTTCTAATTGGGATATGGCAAAATTCGTTCATACATTATTTTAACATCATTTTGCGAAAATTGAGCGATGTGTCAATATATCGGTGAAAATCTCACATAGAAGATCACTATGTATTTACCCCAAACATCTCTATTTTCCGCTCCAGCTCTTCGATCTCGGCGTCGAAGGTTTTGATTTGCTTCAGCTGAAATTAAAGATGTCATGATTACTAAACAAGTTCATTTAATTTGATAATAACTTACATTAAATAAATCTATATTTATGCATCAATTCATTTTCTCATTTAAAATTTATGTGAAGTAATTACATTTTATTAGTGTCTATTGAAACACTTGCTACTAAGTTGATAAAAATCTGTATGTACATATAAAAAAAATTGTATAAATCAGTTTGTACAGCAATAGTTAGCAACGGGAATTTTGAAGTAGGTTTAACCTGTATCTCAAAATACTCACTCCTCCTCCTGGATATACATATATCGAAACATACAATCATAAACTAACAAATACTTAACTTATTTTTAAGATTAAAGATGGTAATGGAAAACATGTGTGTTTTTGTGTGTGTGAGTGAGTGTGTATGTATTAGTGTGGGTGTTATTATATAATTTTATTTTTAAACCTATTTGCTTATTATTATTTTTTTATTAATTAATATTTATATTAATATTTCTTACGTTTGTACAGTTAACAATTCTTCAGTAGCATGATAGTCTAAAGTATAATGCCAATTAGTTAATGTTTGTTTACACTGATGATATTGAAGGTCATAAAAGTTAATAATCCTGTTTATTTTATTATAAAGTTTGTTGTATTGTCTGTTAGCAAATTGTGTGTTGCAATGTTGTAAGTTAATTACTGCATGATTTCGTCTTCTATTCTTGTCTGGTTTATTATACATTATTGACTTATGAACTCTTAACACACTTTGTAGAACGTAAAGTTGTCTGATTGTTAATATTTTGGTTGTTGAATATACAGGGTGACTGGTGAATTACTATCAATATTTAAGGAGAATACTCGGTACATGATTCTCATTCGAATTATGTAATAAAAATAGGCACTTAATTTTTGACCAAATTTCCGTATAAATAAATAAAATGTGGACACGTTTCAAGTGTTCCAAGTGTGGACGCGTGCGGCGGCGTGATGATACAACACCACGCCGTCGCACGTGTGTGTATGTGTGTGTGTGTGTGTGTGTATACCTAATCTGTAGGGTGTTCATACGATGCGTAATTAATTACATAACTTTTGGTTAACTTTACTTAGAAGTTTATTAATATTTATGATATATTATAATTTTTATTTTGTCATATATGATCGTCAAATATTACGTCCTCAAGTATCGATAGTAATTCACCAGTCACCCTGTAGATTATATGTTGCGCATCCATACGTTTTAAAGAACATTACTTTTAATAATGATCTATGGGCTCTTTCTAAGTGAATAAGTTGGGTTTTGCAGGTACCTCCCCAGACCGGGATACCGGGTTCGAGAGCCAAGTAAACTGATTTTAACAGATAGGGTTGTAGAACGTGACGGAGTTTTTAATATAAATATCTATGTTCGGTAGGGGGTAAAAAAAACTTTGATTCTCCATACTGCAGACATGTTATATATATCCATAGTACACATACCGTAGTGTCTCTGTCCGTGAGCGCGTACTTGAGCCGACTCTCCAGGCCCCGTATCTGCGAGTCCACGGTGGTCAACTCGGACTCCTTGCGAGACTTCTTCATGGACTCCCGCAACTCCTCCGTCAGTTTCTCCTGTAAGTTGTTCGATATTTAAATAATACTACGTCCTCAGAACAGCCTATTAAACGAATAAACCATTCAATACCTTTTTAGCCTTGAGTTGTGACAGATGTTTCTCGTCCCAGCGCTTGGCCTTCCGCGCCAGGTCCAGTGACCCCCCGGAGATGATGCCTGACTTCTGGTAGAAGGTTCCGTCTAACGCCAGGGCCTGGTACACACATGGATGATGACAAACATTATTTTATTTATTTATAAGGACAACTTACGAAACATACACTATTTATAGGTTTTAAAATAAAGGTAATTACATTTTTAGTTAAGTGTTGTTTCAATTAAAAGTTATCTCGGCATGAAAAAGGACAGTATTTCCTATTAACCTAACACAACTTTTTTTTGTACTTCTATTATACAAAAGGGGAAACAAAAAACACTACCAATAATTATACAATATAAAATGTAAATTACAAAAGACAATAACAAATTACCAAATTATTACTAAACAATTAAAAATTTAAAAATAAATTAATGAAACTTTTTTTTTTAGATAATAAAAATTCTATAGCAAACATAACAAAGAACCAACTGTAATACAGAACCTAAACGAAACAATATAAATGTGATCGATGTTGAAAGACTGGAATTTGATCCTTATTTTATTATTTTCAACTTACAATTAATAATTTATAAAGACAGTTTTATCTTATATATAAAAAAATTCTCGTGTCACAGAGAAGTTCTCCGAAACGGCTGTCCGATTTTGATGAAATTTTATAAGCATATTGAGTAGGTCTGAGAATTGGCCAACATCAATTTTTCATTCCTTTAAGTCATAAGGGTTGTTCACCCTTAATTTTTATTGGGACGAGTTTTTTTTATATATGTTAGCATTAAAAATACAATCCCTATTTTTATATGGGGCAAAACGTTTACCCGGTATACTAGCTGTATATTTATTATTGTGTTTAAAGTTCTATGTACATCCTAGTCCTAACAAAATATTATTTTATTATAATATATGTAGTATGTTACATCGTATCTGCTGTTCTTGGTGCGGTCCAGGTCGTACGCGACCCGCGAGGCGTCCTCGGGCGTCTCACACACCAGCGCGTTGTTGGTCACGAACAGCACGGCGCGGTGGATGGCGGCCGGCTCGAACCGCAGCACGTCGAACAACAGCTTCACGTTCTTGGGCTCCTTGATGTCTCTGGACGAGAAATACTTTATCAAACATAAGAAACTTAGGCCTCGGCCTCGAATCTCGCGGGTAGCGGGGCGGAAGCGGCAGCGGCGCGCCAAGGGGGCGGGCAACGCATACCTGTTCTCGAAACTAGCGGGCAGATCGCGCGGCACTATAGCGGTGTAGTGTTATGTTCGTGGTTGTGTTGTCGAGATATTTGTTTTATTCGCGAAAAAAATGTCTGAATAACGGCGACATCTTTATGATTCGAAATCATTCCTAATGCTCGATTTATTGTGGGCAAAAGAATATTGTATTGACATAATAAATCATTATTATATTTACCTTCAATATTCAGATCGTTTTTTATTTCTTCCCATAATTGGTTAATTCGTCTTCTATTTTTATGGTTCACATCTTTGCTGTTCCATAAGGGTGTCCTCTCAAAGATTGCCGAAATAATTTGCTCTTGCACGTCCGAATACATTTTGATACGTCACAAAAAAAAATTACAACACTACAATGCAGACGCGCAACGCGGGCGGTCACCGCTTGACTGGAGTGCACCCGTGCACCGCTCGTTGCCCGCCCCCACCCTGCTCCTGCACCGCTGTATTCGAGGGTCGGTCCATTTGATTATACGCGTATGATCTTGCCGCTCCCGCTGCCCGCAAAATTCGAGGCCGAGGCCTTACACTCCTAACGTTTAGCCTACTATAATGTAACAAACGTGACATGTACATTATATTCTTATCTGTACGTATTTAAAAAGTTCCAAAATCATTATATAAACACGAAATAATGAAATGAGACATTGAAACAGTTTGAATGAAAAGGATATGTTTTAGATTCTAGACCATTCACAGCTGCCTAGACGAATCAGTGAGGAGTAGTATATGTAGGGCGTGTGTACTGACCGTAGCCTCTCCCGCAGCGGCTTGGCCTGTATGTAGTCGAGCGGCAGGAAGGTCTCGGGCTCCAGCATGCGCTCCTTCAGCACCTGTATACAGCGGCGCGCCGTCTTCTCCGTGTCCACCACGATGGCCTCCATGTACTTGCCCAGCACCTTGGTGATGGCCACGTTGTACCGCTTGTGGGTCGGCTGGCACATGTTTATCATACGGTCGTACTGCGGGCGACAAAACACAGCAGTCAGACGGGAGATAGGGAACTTGATTATCAACATACTTCATACAATTCAACACTATCAAATCGAAAGTTATACAGTGCAAACTCGATATAACAAATCGGAGGGGAACAAGAAAATATTCGTTATATCAAGTACAGTCATAATCAGTGGCGGCTGGTGGGTTATCGAACTGGTGGTGCACTTTACTAAAATATTAAATTAGAAAATGTAACAAAAAACCAATTGACATAAACTATGTTTATTTATTATACATTAAATCAATGCGACGACATTTTTCTGAAGCGAAATATTCAATCAAATTTTTATTAAAATCGGATATTGTTTGTATAATTATTTTTTTCAATACTAAGCACAGAAAGTGCATTTTGCAAGTGCATGGTATATCGGAGAAAAGTTTTGATTCTTTTTAATTCCAATTCGTCATACATCGGGTGCTCTCGGTAATCTTCGACCGCTCGTGCGGCGCTCGAAAACCGACTCATTACTCGGTACATTTCTATGAACTATCTTTTGTTTCACGCGCCAGGCGTATTAATGCGTATCTCATACAAGATGTATTAGGAGTCCTCGTGCACTCGCCGAAGCGCACGAGATATTACTTAAAGCGCTCAAACTTTTTGACTATATATATAATTAGAAATTTAATTTTTATACGTTTTTGTATGTTTAGAAAATAAATATTAAAATGGTAATTTAAAAATAAAGATGAAGTAATATTTTGTAATTTTCAAATCTTTTGAATTGGTGGTTCAGCGCACGAGTGCACTTAAGGTACAGCCGCCACTGGTCATAATGTAGTATAAAATATCACCCTTATCTGTCAAAGTTACCCAGATTGACTGTAATTCGTTGAACTGAGGTTTGCAATGTTGAGGTAAGGTTGGTCTAAAATTCGTTATAAAAAGGTAAAGTAATACATAATTTTATTTACCTCAACATTACGTAAAGATCTTGTTATAGCGAACAACTTCTACTAATAAAATATGATTGACAACACATTTTAATAAAATTACTACTGTTTACATTCAAACCACTTTCTTCTGAAAACTTATCTTCAAATTTTAAAATTGTAGTCAATGTATTTGGGGGGAATCCCGAACTTATTAGCTATGTCTAATCTTTTCGTCATAGGATTTTGGTCAACATAATTAATGATGTTTAGCTTTTCTGCGACCGATAAGGAACAACTTTTACGCTTCTGAGCCATTTTAACTTTAACAATAGTGACAAGCCACTATTGTTAAAGTTCTAACTTCTACAAGCAGAAGAGTTTACATTACCTACTTTTCATCAAATAACAACAATTACTTTACCAACAAAAGCGTGTCGAAACATGAATTATAATATAAGATTAAGAGTTATATTATTGGTGGGAACTTTATATAAAGGTTTTGAGTTGGCAAAATTCGTTAATTAGAGGTATGAATACTTTTTCTTGATAGTTGAAAATTCGCTAAAAATAAAGAGGTTGTAAGAAAAGAATGTTCGCAATTTAGAGGTATATTTTATATTGACTCGTATGGACAATTCAAGGGGATTACGAAAAATTCGTTATATTGAGGTATGTTATATTAAGGTTGCACTGTATATGTATACTAGAAGACCCGGCGAACTTCGTATCGCCCTATAATCAAGAAATATCTGTTACGTTTTTTTATTATTTATATATTTGGAGTTTACCTATTAAAGCAATAAATCTCCGTGTTTTGAAGTGCGACAGAATGATTGACATATTAGTTAGTTGTCAGATCTAATGCCAACAAAAAAACGTTTGTATCAACAACTACTAAAAAATTAAAAATTAATCAAAAAAACATTGTCCAGCGGACAAAATTGTGAATCTAAACCATTCCCAGATCCTCTTGAACACACACAAAAAAATTCATCAAAATCATGTCCCTCACCACTCCAGGTATCTCCCGCTTGAAGCTCTCCACGATCTCCTGTTTCTTCCTCCGTCGCGCCTCCTCGTGTTTGTCGACCCGCGCGTCTCCCAGCTGGGAGGCCACTTCCTCCAGCGCCTGCTGCAGGGCCGCCGCTCGTCCTCGACAGGAGCCCACGTCCGCCTGTAATGAACACAACCCAAGTCAATCATCAGTGTCCCCCTCCCTCATATAGTTCCATCTACCCCCTCACCTGTAACTCCGCCCTAAGCCTCCTCTGTTCCTCGAGCGCCTGCTCCGAGCTCTTGATGTGTTCGTTCAGTTTCTCCACACGTTTCATCGCCTCGTTCCTCTCGTGGCCCTGGAATTTACTTCTTGTTTGTAATAATATTCTAAAGTAGATTTCTTATAAAGTTTTTCCATCCTGACGAGTCTCTATACTACCTTCTGCCTGTGTTTGTTCTCCAGTTCCCCCTTCTTCCTCATCTCGTTGTCCAGCCGGTCCTGGTCCGCCTTCTGTTCTCTGTTCACAGAGTCTAGTTCCTGTAGGTAGCGCGCCGCTTGTCTCGACGCTTCCATCTTCAGCTCCTCGTATTCTCTTATCTTAATAACATCAAATAGAATTAGTCAAAATAACTTTATGTCCCTGATTCATTTACATTAAACAGTGCTTTTTTATTGCTTATTAATTATTATATACAAATTTAATATGAACAACACTAACTTCTAGGATTAACTTAAAATTCTGTCTTAAAAGACTTCACTTTTACAATATGGAGATGACTATTATTTTCTTAAAGTTTGATGTGATGTTTTATTAAACAATTTAAATGTCAGAAGTTTGTCCTCGCAACATATTTTGTATGTTTCCATTCTACAAAACGGCAAAGGCCTTGTAATGTATTTATACAGGGTGACTGGTGAATTACTATCGATACTTGAGGACGTGATATTTGACGATCATATATGACAAAATAAAAATTAATATAACATAAATATTAATAAACTTCTAAGTAAAGTTAACCAAAAGTTATGTAATTAATTACGCATCGTGTGAACACCCTACAGATTAGGTACACACACACACACTCACACATACGCGCGCGGCGGCGTGGTGTTGTATCAGAACGCCGCCGCGCGCGTCCACACTTGGAACACTTGGAACGTGTCAACACTTTATTTATTTATACGGAAATTTTGTCAAAAATTAAGTGCCTATTTTTTTTACATAATTCGAATGAGAATCATGTACCGAGTATTCTCCTTAAATATTGATAGTAATTCACCAGTCACCCTGTATATGTTCTTATAACCCATATCTACAGAGTATAGTAGAAATAGTTATAAACCTTTTGCATGAATATTCTTCAGAATTTTCAAACAAATCCTAAGTAAGTATCCTCATTACCTGGGCCTCCTCCAGATGCACGTCAGCCCTGCTGGTGCTGGTGCCGGTCAGCGTTGCTTCCCACGCTGCCTTCTCTTCTTCCACCTGACGGAGCTCTTCTTCTAGTTTCCTGTGAGGCAAATGTTGTACATACACTCACTTTTAGTAACTTCACATTGAAAGCTACTACTTTAATTATATTAATTTTTTTTTTCAATTTCCAAGCCAGTAGTGACAGAGAACATAATAAACCATTCAACTTTAAACTGTGAATTTAAATGGATGGGAACCATTAATACAAAACTATAACATTTTCCAAAATTTTAAGCCATACAAAAACTGTATAATGATTTCAGAAATCAATCAATGTTAAATAACCTTATATCAGCCTGGTGAGCCTCGTGTGCCTTCCGAGCCTGCTCTAATGTTTTCAAGGCACTCTCCAGTTTCTTCTGTGTGTGAGTCACACGTTCTTTAGCCTTGATAAAGGTTGGCCGTTTCTTTGATATCTCTGCTTCCTACAAGCATCAAATAATTTATAGCAGGTTTTAAATTAAACAATTCAATTCTAGAAAAGATGTTCTTCCAGTTTAGGGGACCAAAGTATTATATACTCTTTATAATGAAAACATGTTGCCAAAAAATTTTAAATTTACTTTAACAAATAAAAAAAAGGCATTTAGTCTAATAAATGAAGTAACAGTTATATATAACGGACCACTTCTCTTATCTCCTGTTCTATCTTAGCCAGTTCTCTCTGTACTGTGCCGGACTCCTTCTTCTTTTCTTTTAGAGCATCTTCTGCTTTCTGCCGTTTCTTCTCTACTTTAGCCAGTTCTGATTGTTTATGCTGAAGTTCTTCTTCAGCTGCTTGGATATCTTTCTCATTGTGATAAAGGTGGAATAGCTGCAATTCTATTTTTTGTTGTTGCTAGAAAAATACATTTTAATTTAGATTTTGGACAATTTTGTACATAAAATAGTTGTTACTGTAATTTACCAATTCTTCCTTTAGTCTTGTGTATTTCTCCGCTTCCTCCTTTTCAAACTTGGCCTCTTTCCGCTCAGCCGCCACACCTTTTTTCTTTTGATATGAGAACTGTGCTTCTTCATCGGCCCTGTTGACCTCAGCCCGACAAGCTTCATACTGCTCTTTTAGCACACCAGAGCTATTTAGAAAAGAATTAATATTTCATAATAATATATCATCATATATCAAACATATTAAGCCATATCGACCTACCCACTGATTTCTTCAAATAAAGCCGTTCTTTCCTTAGGGTTCTTCATTGCAATGCTCTCCACTGCTCCTTGGAAAACCAAAAAGTTCTTGGCCTTCACATTAATACCAAGCTTTTCTAACTCTGTCAGGTATTGACTTATTGGCACTGACTGTTGGGTTACAATAAAATTACATATATAGTTATGACAACAAACACAGATTTAACTTTGCAAAAGACAAGAAAATAATCAACACTCACATGCCCATCAATTTTGTGATCAGAAGATTGTCCAATTACAGATCTTTGAAATTGTTTTTCAGTCATATCCTCTAAAATAAAGGTTGCAGTCACCGACGCACTAAAAAAAAGTTGACGTAAATATTCATCAGCTTTGTTTTAATCATAGAATTTTATATAAATGTAACATATATAGAACCTTCTTGATACTGGTTTGTTAATGGAGGCACCATGTATCAAATCACTAAGACGTTTCACTCGCAACAAAGATGTTTTTTCTCCCATCACAAAACTCACGGCGTCCATAAAATTGGATTTCCCTATAAAGTACAATTAGACATCCTATTAATACATATTTTTATCACTGTAGGGAAACTTGTATGTTAACAAGTATTGTGAAACATACCCGATCCATTTGGGCCTACAACGGCGGTGAAAGACTTCAGAGGACCTATGCGGTGGTGGCCGCGATAGGACTTGAAGTTTTCCATATCAATATATTTAAGGAAGGCAGGCATGTTGTATGAGTTTCTGGAATTAATTAAATAAACCAAAAACTTTAAAATGATACACTGTTAACAGTAAACATTGAGACATATCTTCGCGCCGAACATTTTTCTTTAAGTAGGTGCCTACAAGCATTAAGCGCCAAACGTTATAGCAGACAGTAGACACAAGTCATAACAGACAACTCACAAAACAACAAATGCTTGTTGCCAGTTATAAAACCGCCCAGTAATCAAAAACCGTGAATTGAGTTTGAGCTTCTACATAGAACTTATAATCTGATATTGATTATCATGAATCACTTAATTTTTATATATTTAATCACTTAATTAGCAAATTTATTGAATTTTAATGGTGAATACATATGAAGATTTACATTTATTAAAACAGAATACATTCTTGTATGTCAATGTCAAATTTAATGTTTTTGCAATTTGCATACTGCAGGGTAAAATCATAGTAAAATTGATTCTATTTACGAACGATAAGCACTTAGTTGATGTAAACGAATTTATGTTATCCATGTAAGCAGAATTAGGAAATTCTTTGGGTTTTTACCATACAAGGATATGGATTTGTCGTGTGTTTAACTGTTTTTTATAATGAACAGTGATCAAAGTCCTGGAAGTCCACTAGACTTAAGTGATCGTGAACAGGCAGTTTTAATGGATCCCATCGATCATGCCCGCGCCAGATATCCTTACTGTATAGTTTGGACTCCCATTCCTGTGCTAACGTTAGTACATAATTAATTATCCACAAAAATTAAACCGAAATTGATATTTAAACATTCTTAACACAAGTTAATATTTTGTATAAACAGATGGATATTCCCGTTCCTTGGTCATATGGGTATTTGCATGTCAAATGGCGTTATTCGTGATTTCGCCGGCCCATATTTTGTATCAGAAGATCTTATGGCGTTTGGAAACCCCACTAAGTACTGGCAGTTGTCACCACAGAAGGCAACTAATGGTCAGGCGGGGTGGGACGCGGCAGTAGCAGAGGCCTCAGAAATATATAAAAAAAGAATGGTACAATAATAATAATAATAATAATTTATTTTTATCTCAGACATAGTCCATATTTAAATATTAGTAATACATGTCAACCTTATAACTAATGTTAGTAAATACAATACCTGATCAAATTATGAAATAACTCATAAGTTTTTTATACAATTTTTATTCTACAGAGAAACTTATGTCACCACTAGAATACTATTCCAATGATAAACATAAATATTTTTACACAACATATTAATGTTAAGTAAAAAATGACTAAGCATAAACTATTTACCTTTGGATGTGATCACTTAAAGAATTAATTGATAATAATACTATGTTCTTTGGCCTGTCTGTAATCTTTCTGGTTTGTCCTAATATTTATGTGGCAGCTCATGAAACTGTTTCTTATCAGTTTTCTTTCAGACTCACTTTTATATTCTAAACAGTTCATCACTAAAGTATGAAAAACATTCATATTCTGTGAATAAGGTCATAAGCTACAAGAATAATCCCCATTTATAGTGTTTAAAATATTATGTTTTTGCATTCTGATCTTTAATACTTCTTCTATACAACTTTCTGCCACTTTCTCATTTAAGGTAGTTTAAAAACCAACCTGTTCATAGTATTTTTTTGTCTTCATAATAAAGGAACTAAATATTATTTAAAAATTCACATTATCCTTCAAGAAGAATGAAACACAAACAGATAAACTACATGTAAAGTCACAGCATAGTGAATATTATACTAAATGTATCAACATAGACCAACTAAACTATTTGTTGTGTTCCAGCACATAATATTCTATGATAACTGTCACTCACATGTGGCCGCAGCACTCAACATCATGAACTACGGTGGCTGTAAGAACTGGAACATGGTGAAGCTGGCTTTTTACATGATACCATATTCTAAATATGTCAGGTTGGTAAATATGTAAATTATAGCTTTACCGCCCGCATCTTCGCCCGCGTGGAGTTCGGTTATATCGCATTTCCAAGAGAACTATTCAAAAGTCTGGGATAAAAACTATCCTATGTTCTTTCTCAAGGTCAACTCCATCTCAGTACTAAATTTCATTAAAACCAGTTCAGTAGTTTAGACATGAAAGCGTAACAGACAGACAGACAGAGTTACTTTCGCATTTATAATATTAGTAGGGATTTATATGAAAAACAGATTTAGTCCAACAATAATGATTTTTTGTTTACAGTTTCGGGGCATTCTTAAAGACGTGGCTGCCGTTTTTCATCATTGTAGCATTTATCTGTGGATTAGCGGCTATGATCTAGAAAGTTCTTATCAGATAATGGAAATAATGTTATGTTGTAGCTGTGCTATAAATGCACATTGGTTTGTCGGGTGATTGGCGGTTAAAGATGGGATATGTGTGTACATTAAAAGCTTTTGGTGAATTAAATCACACTCAAAGAAATATCTGTCTTTCTAAAATATTGTCTACTGTCGTTTTCTGTATCCCTAGATCATGTATAATATAGTTTTTTGTTAAATTCATCCCACAGTTCTCATTCCGTTTTTTATTTATTAAGTTATTTAATTGTAAAATATGGTTCTGATATTTAAGGACTGATTCATGTATTTTCAAACGAGGCCTATATTAGAAGGAGCATTTTATTTTAATTTTTTTTAATTTGTAATTTCCAAAATTTATAATATATAAATGGCTTTCCTATGATAAAAATAAGTGTATCTAGTAAATAGATGACAGTGATGTTTTAATTATAGTTTTGTATAGCTTCAGCAATCTATTAGGTGTTAGTGTCTGGAACTGATTTTTTGTATATAAAAATTTAATATTGTCAAAATATATGACTTTTTTAAATGCCTTCCTTATATTATGTGGTACATTCTAATTTAAACATCTCGGCTATATGTATTTTGAAAAACTTTATTAAGTCTTAGAACTCAATTAGATAAAATGACTTCTAAAATATAAACATTGCCTTCTTATATATAGTATTGTAATAAAAATAAATGTTTTAATACATGTAGACATCATTATGACAGTTAGTTTATAGATGGCACATTTATATTAGAAATTTATAACACAAATTATTATGGTGTTACATGTAATACTTCTTTATTACATTTTCTCTACGGTAACATCTGCAAGTTATGTTGCAATGTGAAAAATTATTTTTTACCAATGGCAACACAATTACATATTAGATGATGGTGTTTACAGTCATGGAACAAGAGATATACAACCTCATTTATAATATTTTTGACTAAAATATAGAAGCATTGCATAACATTGGAACCATAATACAAATATAGACATATCATACAATATATATAATTTTAAGGACTTTGTTATTTAAATTAAAATTTATAAATCCCAGGACTAATAACATTATTTGATTTTACTTTACTTCATCCAAGTTCTCCACTGAAATTACATTAAAAAAAATTACATGATTATGTCGAGAAAACACTTTTATATAAAAAGGTGACTGACTTAGTGACTTTAAATAAAAGGTGTTATTTATTATTAACCAATAGAATTAAAACTTTACTTAATAACCATAACCATATGAATTACAAATCAATTAGAATTTGTTTCAAGGAAATTTACAACCAACCTATGAAAACTATCAACTATCACACAGAGATAAGTAGAAGTATACTCATGTACTTTTTTAAAGTAAATCTTTTCTTGTTAGTACAAATCACGAAGTTTTTCAATTTGTTCAAGCAATATTTCCATATCATATCATTCATAGAATTATTGAGAACAATCCTAAAATACATAGGCTTACACTTACCTACAATTATATATTCCAATTTATCGAAAAACTAAATACATTAATAAGCAATTTTTTATTTATATAATCTATTATTATACCAATAACGATCACATCTTGATTGATTTCTTAACCAAAAATACATTAATATTCTTTCAAAACACTTTTTTCTACTGAAAAATCATAGTTATAGTCATTCACGTTTAACTTGTTGGAGAGGAATGCCAGAATATCTCCAATTTCAGTAGCGATTGCATCCTTATTTGTTGTCATCCGTAACTCCCGGGACAGTGTGAACGGGACTCCTTGTAGGTAATGGAAGCATTGCTCCGGTTTCGGAACCACTGGAGGCGGTGGAGCCGGCCGCTGGGGATACACTGAACCACTGATACTTGGATATAAGCTACCTCTAGGAGAAGTCTGATCTACAATAACGAAACCGTCATCTGACTTCGGTCCAGGAATTTGTGGAGTTTCATCTTCCACGGGCGATGACCGCCGTTTTCCAAAAAATGACGAAAACATGATGAAATATTGTATTAGATAAACACAAAGTCCAAAACCACTAGAACAAACACGCTGACAAATGAGTAATAACAAATAAAATACAATAAGTCAATGAAGATTGATTTTTAGTTTACAAGTTGTCAATTTTGAATGACAGCTAACAGATGACGTAAGAGGCAGATTATAATCCAGTGATGGTAAAATTAAATCTTAAAACAAATATACTCTAAGAATTTCTAAAATTAAAAAATTAACATATTTAAAACATTCTATTAATACATTTTTATTAACCTATTATTGAAGTTTTTAAGTAAATAGTATTAGTAAAACGTTACTCAGTTTTAATTCTACTTGTAAAAAATATTTTGATTGGTCCCTATAAAACAAGATTCAAGTTAGAATCCTTTTAACCAATCATAACCAATGAAAATGGGTCAGTTAAATATGTTTGTCGAAAAGAACTTATTATCCGACTTAAGGAGACGTCAAAACTTGGTCAAAACATTATATTTTGTGTTGTTTTGAAAGATTTTTTTTTTAATAAGAATTTCTTTAATATTATGATGTGCAAATGTGCTGTGTAAAATATAATAATGTTAGTCTTGTTGAACGTTTCATAGTCTGGTGGTGTTTGTGTATAATCTCGTCACTTGTTCTTGGAAGTCCAGCTGGTTTGTAACGGGTTATCATATTTTTTAGCGTCAATTATTGCTATAGTATTTAACTTTCTTATAAGATTTACATTTCCTAATAGAGCTCAACTTTTATTTAGTTCAACAACCCTTTCATGCTTTAAGAATTTCCCGCTTCTTGAAGTGTGAACTTAAATTTCAACTATCCATAATTTACTATATTTAATCTTTTATTTTAAAGGTTAGTGTTATGTTTATATTGATACTCATATAATTGTTAGTAAAGTTCATGTTACAAGATATATCGTCCATATAAATGAGTAGTATTAAAAATTTTGTATTTCAATATTCAAAATATCATTATAATAAGAAAAAAATCACTTCCAAAGTTTGCTTTGACCATAAAAATACATTTGAAATGTAAGGTATCAAAGAATTTGTCGGAGAGAAATTTAGTGTGATTAAATAAAAGACAGATGAAATTTTAAGGTATGATATTTGAAGTAGCCATAACTTGCATATAGACAGTGACAATATTAAAAATAGTGAATATTAAGAGAATTTAAGAGTTCAATTGTTTTTGTATTATAAATGTTTTTTATTACATAATACTACATTATAAATATCCATCAAATATTACCGAACCAACATACTGTGGTATGTGTCCATATAATTGGAGAAGAAACATTTCTTTGTTTTGTTTCAAACAGTTTGTCTCAATATTAATTACATTATTGAATTTTCATTTAAGTATAATATTAAATTAATGTTATTATAACATAAAAATCTATATAAATTTTTCAATATAAATGTAACTAAGTTAAAGTTTATTATTAGTTGAAAGTCTACTTTACTAAATCTTTTTCTATATTTGTTGTTCCAGGGTGGGTGTGAACATGGCCGATGACCGAGGACATCCAGCATCACAGTCGGGTAAGTTATTCTTAATGCATAACAGTAACATGGTTCCTTATTACTGAAAATAATATTTCATTTGCCGATCAATGAAATTCAACTATATTTTTCTATAAAATATAGTTATTACTTGTTTAAATGAAATGAGTTGTATATTGCTATATTAGTAATATTGATTATAATAAATTTCCAATATTATATGGTAGCTCAAAAAAATCATGTTATTAGACACTTACTGCACTCGTGCACAATGAATAGTGGAAACAAAACAATCTAAATAACAGGAACTTTATCTTATCCAAATTTCAGTGTTTCCTTAGAATATTTTCAAAAAAAAAATATTTATACATGTATCTGAATTCCACTGACAGTCGTCAAAATAGGGGATGGGGAAGGGATAATCACAATAATTTATGTTTTTGTGTAAAATAAAAAAAATATTAGTGAATATCAATTTAAGATTTTTTAAATATTTTTTTATACAACAAATAAATAATTGAGCTTGCAATTATATTTTATTACATATATCATTTTTCGAACTAAGCTTTGAGCGCGTCTTTTCCTCATTCGAATCGCGTTCCGACTTTTTTCGAGATCGTATTGTATGTATGATGAGTGTTACATATTTCTATTGACATGTGTTAGTCGTCACACTCCATGGTGTAGGAGAATCTGGCTCTGATCTAGGAAACTGACATTTATTAAACGTGAACAGCGACAGTAGATAGTAACAACAACAAACTGCTCGTCTCCGACGCTGTTGAATATTTGAAACGTTCCTGAAAGTTCCTGAAATCTAGGGCTGTGAGTCGGGGGCTCGACCAGATCGATGGCCGCAAGGCCACGGCCGCGCGATACCGCGATATCGATTACATATAAATAGCGACAGCCCTACAGCGCCCGCGCCCCCACCTCCTGCCCCCCGCCCCGCTACCCGCACCCCCGGCCGCCACACCCTGGACAGCCCCCACCCCCGGTTCGACGCCCCCTTGACCTTGTCATCCTCCACGTGTGTATGAGGCTCGTGTATGGAATATAAAGATTCCGATATCATTAAAAACTGATAACAGAAGTTTGTTGTGGCGATTACTATCTACGTTATGGATAATTTGTGACCGGACGTTGTACACACAGACTACACACGGCTTGATGGATGATCAATACTAATACTCATTATAATGATTAAAAAAAATTGTGAAAACTTTAAGGTCTATTGATTTCTTT
Organism: Danaus chrysippus; assembly: GCA_916720795.1. Classification (NCBI taxonomy): domain Eukaryota; kingdom Metazoa; phylum Arthropoda; class Insecta; order Lepidoptera; family Nymphalidae; genus Danaus; species Danaus chrysippus. Next base: position 956,799 of record CAKASE010000047.1, on the reverse strand, counting down.
TCTGCGAATCATCAATATATATGTTAATGGTATCCCCAGTAATATTGATATTACATATGACACACAGGTCGTATAAATGTTTAAACTGCAATGTGTCTGGCCGTCGTCATTATAACGAACGATCTATCACTCGCTGCGGTTAATTGTAATTAATACGTACAATAGAAACTCAATTACTACGGAACCTGGAAATCTTGTGATCCACGGAAAACAATTAACTTAATGAAAAATTACGATGAGGTTTTTTAAATTGAAAACACGTTGTGAATAGCGATCAAGGGAGGAGTTTCCTAGTTTCTGGATTTTCGCTTTCAGAGCTACTGCTGAATACTAGTGTCTGTTCCCTGTTCGTTCTTCTTTCAGTCTGTCTCCGCAGATGTTCGTGTTGTTTGTGTGGTGTTGTTATCAGCCCGGTGTCGGCGGGGCGAGGCGGATTTATTATAATAATAAAGATCTATTTATAGTGGCTGTGCTCATATTGATAACACGAACCTCAGTAGCGTGTTGAGTGATGACGGCGTGCGGCCAGACTGCTCCCAGTCATCCTGTGAGCTCTTTTCCTGATTGAAGTGAAGTTCTCTTCCCCGATAGAGCCACCACCAGCCTTAATTTCCTTATATTGATTGATTGACGAGTCAATAAACTGTTGAGAGAAGCAATCAGCAAGCTATCTAGAACTAAACGCATTCAGTCACTAACTCTAATTGATTGGGACTGTGTTTTTCCCTTATTCTTCTCAGAATTTATATCAGTAATTAATGTTTAAAGAATACTACACTGTATACAACATGTTTTCTATAATATCTGTTACACTTGACTCTCCGCTGTGTGTGTGTGTGTGGTAGGGGGGAGGGGGAGCTCTCCTTATTTACGGATGCCTTTATAATTCTGTTTCCTAGCAATGACACACCTCCCTTGTCATTGTACACGACATCATTGGAATATTCCATATGTGTACATATTTTTTAATTATATATTTTGTATACAACATCACGAGAGTCCTGTGAACGTATTTTTGTTTGACTTCGTACATTATCATATCGAGGCTGTCACAGAATCCCTACTAATATTGTAAATGCGAAAGTAACTCTGTCTGTCTGTCTGTCTGTTACGCCTTCACGCCTAAACCAAAGAACAGATTATAATTAAATTTGGTACAGAGATAGAGTTGACCTTGAGAAAGAACATAGGATAGTTTTTATCACAGACTTTTGAAAGGTTCTCTTGGAAACGTGATATAAATGAACTCCACGCGGGCGAAGCTGCGGGCGGCAAGCTAGTATATTATAATTAGTAACTATAAACATTTGTTAACGAGCTTCCGATTAATGAATACATTGAAAAAAACCTATAATCTTTATGGATTAGAGATGTTATAACGTATAGGAATGTGGCGTTACTTGGTTTAAAACAACTTTATATGTTAATAACACATGTATATGAATAATATACGACTGTGGCCAACACTGTAAGGACTCCGCTCATGTAGCTAAAATATTAGTTGAGAAATAATTATTATTTGAATACATGTACTGTGTCCAGTATGTACTCGTATCTTGATATTATCAGCAATTACAGCGAGCAAAATTATTCTGAACTCTTAAATCTTAATGAGCTTCATAAACAATACTCAACTTCAATAACAATTAAAGTTTTAGAGCATCTATAAAGAAAAACAAGCGAACTTCTTTTCTATTGTTAATACACTTTTATTTCATGTACATTTTTTTAATAAAATGTATCAATAACATCGAGTTTGTACATCAAGAATTTTATAAACGAAACTTAAATTAATAAATATGGTTTTGTTTTGATGTAGCAGTGAGTCGGCTGATGGGTCGCACGCTCCCAGGGTTCAGAAGTATATGGAGATAAAGTCGACTAATATTGAAAAAGAATGTGTGTTCAAATGTGTTGAATTTTTTTTCCTTGTATTATGTTGAGCGTTGTCAGAATAGAGAGGTTTCTGCCTTTTAATATAAGCAATAGTCTAACAATGTTGTTAGTATATTGCTTAATGTCTATTAGCCGTAAAGCATTCCGAACGTTACTCCGTTATAGGAACAAATTAGGCGAGTGTCTCAGAGTGTTGTGACTACGGTTGTTTGGATACCGAAGGTCAAGGGCGCTCACGGGAGGCCGGGGGTGCTCGCCCCCACACCCTCCACATGGGCGTGGCTCCGGATAGAAATAGAGTCGGCGATACAGTTTGTCAACACACGCCCACGGAACAGAGCCTCGACCGGGCCGGGCCGGGGGTACGGGACACCCCGCTACAGGGTGTGGAGGACACCCCGCGTGGAGGACAGCCCCCTCACCCCTCACCCCTCACCTCTGATGGGTTCCAGGAAATCGTGATGTGTATTTTACAAAGATCGTTATAGGCTCCGATAGAGACTACGATTTTGATTAATTTAATTTGAACGATCCTGGGATTTTAATTTATAATGTTATAGGACAATGATATCAACTTACAGCAGAGACAAAAAGAATATTGTATATATATACTACTAGATAGATACGTAATACGTATCTGATAGTAATAAGTCGAGTAGGTAATTTCATCCATAAATTTCTATCTTTTATTCGTTCTCATACATTTTGATATAATAATTTCTTTTGAGGCGTCTTATACGTCGAGATTAAGTTGAAAGGTTCAAAGGTCGCGTCGGCTAACAGTTTTCTCATTATAATGTCTGTGTACAATATAAGTTCCATATAAAAATGTGCAAGTACTTAATAAGGGTGGTGACGGGCGGCGGGTGGTGAGTGGTGAGTGTTCGGTGGTCGGCCATCGGCGTGCACGTGGAACTCTGAGATATCAAACTTGAATTTAATGTTTAATATCCATTTACACAATTATAAACATCATTAACATTCTATATTCTTTGTTTCTCCTTATTGTTTTTCCTCCATTTTCGTCTTCCCTTGGACTTGTTCTGCGTTGTTTCGTTTCTAATCGATTGTAATTATTTATTGTTCCAAAGACGTCAGTATAAGAGTAACTCCGAAGGTTTCTCATTAACATGCTCACTTTAAAATTAGTAATACCTGATATATAACCGATGGAAATTGTTTAAATTCTCAATTAACTAGACATCGTTTTGTTTTAAGTTATATCCCCAAAGGTTCTATGAAAATTGTACAATTTTGGAATATACAATCTAGTATATCTTCATATTCTATCACAGGTAATGAGACAATAATTTTTCGTTTACATCATTTATAATATATTTTCCATGTATATTATTTTCCCGTCACAACTCCCTTAGCCCTCCTGCCGCCGCCGGTCCCAAACACCTATCATGAACTTTACCATCGCTCCTACGCCATATGACTTGTGTATTGTTACGTGTAAGCCTCCTGGCTCGGTTCTATAAATAGCGTGTACCCTCGTACTTACATAATACTCGCGGGTCGGAGGCTGCGTTTCCTTCAGCCACCCTGTCCGCCCCGGGGCACGCTCCCGGCCGCCCGGCCTCAGTCGCTAGCCGACCGCCGCCTGCAGCAGTCCTCGCGTCATGTTGATGCATTAACATGTGACCACACAGACTGGACTGACCGTTTGCTACACTGACGTTGATGGTCCGTCTGTTCGGTTCAGTGTGAGTGTCGTCTCCGCCCCGTTCACCTCTTCAACTGAGCGACCTTCGCTGAGGATGTCCAACACTCCGTCAGCTGTGGCCGCAGGTACACTCACACACAGCCCGTCCTCAGCGAACTAGCTGCTGGACGGTGGCCGGTACATTAATATTAACGTGTCCGTGCGTCCTCCACTGTCTGTTAGTTTATTTATGTAGTATTATAATAATACAGACATTTAACATCGCGGCGTATTTAGTGATACATACATGTAATATTTCTAAACGTTTCTATGTTTTAAAATTTAATGGAAAACGTTTTGTGCGCCAATATATTTTTCCTTTTCTTAACATGCATTCTTTTAAGCATATGTTTGTATGGAACATTTGATATTTTTCCATAGCTCGATAAGAAGTAATCAGTCATTTATAATTATCGTGTTTGTAAGCAGCGTGTCTCTATGTACTGGAACATGTTCTCAGGGAGACAGTTACCGTCTATGATACTTTTGATATTTAACACGTTTTTTTGAGTACAGTTTGTTACAGTATTGTTTATATGACCCTAGTTACATACAACAAGTCAGGCACCTGTGGCTGCAGCAGGTAGCTCGAGACTTACACATCATATGATACGAAGTGTCAGTGATTATTTGATTTATATATAATGTATATTCCGTTAGAAGTTCATTTAATAACTTTACAAAGACGGACGAAGTTTTGATTAAAGATTATTTGTACGGATTTTTATGTTTTACACTAAAAATTAAGTTATTTTCACATTCGTTGAACTAATTCACTTTATTCATTCACTTTTTTTTTTGTGTTCATTTCAACAGGTCTCATTCCTATGTTCCCGTATCTTACTATTAATTATATTCCTACATATTCGAATATATGAGAAATTAGGAATTAATAATTAAGAATCGTTATAGTAATAACTGAATTAAGTTAATGAAAATAAACAAATCGTTGTAAAGTATATAATGAAACAGCTGATCCACTATACATACTAACAAGGATTAAACGATTATTATTATTAGGCTGTCAGTTTATTAATAAAGCAAAAACAAACCCCTTAATCTCTTCAAGCTCTGATGTGTTAGTCTGAGATGTGCCAAATGTTGTTTATATACAAGTATACTTATATATAAAGAAATTTATATAATTATTTTTATTTATTTATATATATATTAATAAGGCCATATAAGGCTAGTCGACTCTGACGATTTAGTTAAGGAGCTTTGACCTGTCACGAGATTTTAGAAAAAGTAATTAATTCTTGAATTATATCATTTTATTATTGTTCAATAACTACATACTATGTCTTTCAACTATATCTTCTTCTACCTGACAATTTCCCAGCTTTAGCCAGGGTCTGCCTTACATGTTGACGTTGTGAATAGTTATAGCTAATTGTTTTTACGACCGGCCGCCTGCCTGTCTTTCAATTATATATCTCTATATAATCTAGATGTTTCTATAATGCATAATCAATTCTAATCATTTTTCCATCAGTCCGTCAAACACTGTCAGGTTTTGTTTTAATATATTCATATTAATACATCATATTATATATAATTTCAATCGTCCCGTCAACGACGTTGGCTTATATCATTATGTTTTTTTTTTGAAGGTGAACATCTCTATATTCAAAATTATATTTAATTTTTTTGAAACACGAGTTCATTGACCCCCATACTTAAAAGACGTGTTAATTTTTTTGAATAAAATCTTCTTTAACATTTCTCTTATTCAAATTATTTTTGAAAGTTGGTCGTTAAAAAATAATAAGAATTAACATATTCTCGGGGAATTTGTGTTTTAGAAAAAACAATAAATTAAAAGTAATTTGAAATGTATTTGGAGTATAAAAAAACACGGAAATAGGAAATTCCGTTTAGAAACGTTTTTATAGAATACAAGTAGACGAACGGTAAGGTTAAAATATTTTAAATGTTTGTACCATGGACTGTGTGTGTGTAATGCCCTTACACATATGTACACACGTGTTGTGACTAGCGGCAAGACGGCAAGAGCTTTATTAAAATTGAAATAATTATAGTAATGACTCTTACTGGTGTCCAGGAACCATGGAAAGTGGTAACATTGACCTTGAACCTCATCCATCACTACAAGTGTCTTGTTACTTGATAGCCATCTCTCTTGACTACTCAGAGTCGATGTAAACCTCAGTTTTGTATATTTTTAGTGGTCGATTGACGCACTTTAAACGAGTGACTGTGACTAGGAAGCTCGGACGGACTTCCCACTGAGTCACGGGCCACAGCGAGACGGGTTCATTCAAAATAGATACCAGTGGCGGCGACACGGCGACACCTCGCACGCTCTCGTTGTGATATATGTTGATACATCATCAGCTGCATGAACTTGAGCTACATGTACAATAAAACAATATTCATATAGACATTTAGGAACATCTTCTGTTCTTTCCTTCTTTCCCCTGATACATTTGTCGCTCTCTTAATGAACCACAGGCTCTTACTCGTCATCACCCTGTATATGAGTTGTAACTTGTAAGTCATCGATCCACTTCATGTCCGTACAGCGGTGACTGTTCATCTATTTACGTGTCGTCTGTGACTGGTGCCGCTGCTCCCTCACTGTTTGTTTGTCCATGGTGACGTCATCGTGTGACTGACACCCCCCCCCCACACACCCTCCAACACCCTAACCATCCTATAGACTGGATGACGATGACTCGTGTCTTAATTATATCTAAAGTACAATAATGTTATATAATACATACATATGGTTGATCCTCAAGGCGAGTACCTTTCAGAATGTTGTTGCTTCTATAAAATTATGAACTAAGTACTTATAAATGTAAAAGTATTGTTAATGTTTTCCAAAACATTTCAATATGATTTTGTAAGTCACACCAATGAAAATATCAAAGTGTGTAATCACTTATCAGTAAAAAGGAAACGTTTTTTCATATAACTGTTTTATGCGTATATTGAAATCTTAACAATTATCAATAACAAACAAGCTACTGGTGTTGATGTACCGTTACCTATAATCATCAGCAATGTCCTTACAAGATTGTTCTCCACACTACAGACGGAGTATTTTGAGTGTTACAGGCATCAATGTACGTTGATACTATGGGTAAAGGGTAAAGGGTATGGGTAAAAGGCATTCAAAACTCTCAGGTCTATTATATTTTTACCACGGATAAAGTGGAGCTAAGTTTTATAGTATAGTACCTATTAGCAATTATTTATCGCCTTAAGTAAGTGTATACAGATTCATTGAAAGAGGATTACGACAGGCGTTCAAAGATAATAATCAATTGTTACATAACATACATTGAAAGAAAGTATACCAAGTGACTCACCTCACAAACATTTAAAATATTTATTTATTTGGAAAAGTAAAAAAATCCTATTTAGTTCGATTTTTATATGAACACCTACTATAATATTATAAATGCGAAAGTAACTCTGTCTGTCTGTTACGCTTTCACGCCTAAACCACTGAACTGATTTTAATGAAATTTGGTACAGACATAGAGTTGACCTTGAGAAAGAACATATGATAGTTTTTATCACAGACTTTTGAAAGGTTCTCTTGGAAACTCGATATAACCGAACTCCACGCGGGCGAAGCTGCGGCCGGAAAGCTAGTATAAAATAAATACAATTCCGTCTTCTTGTTGTTTTGTAAGCGTTGCAGCAAGTTTTAAATAAGAAATAAATGCCTCAAAAACGATTATTTTATTTACGTAAATTGTTTTGTAGTTTCTTATTCTAGGAAGTAAATTGTATAGAGTGAATTCCGTTACAACTACTCGACTGTAGAAAATAAAGTTATTGAAGGTCAGGTAATTTATTAAGTTTATTTATTTTTATTTTTATGTAATTGTGTTTATGAAAGTCTCGTAATAATTATATTTAGATTTCTTTGAAACGCTATTGATGTTTTGTTATCGCGTGCACTTGTATTTTCCGTTGCGTTTTTTTTTGTTTGAAACTTATTATGTAAGGTTATTTTGATCGATATACATATATGAAGATTCTTTCCAAGGCATATCATAGCATTTATATAATTGTTCAATTTGTTATAATATGTGTTGTGTTCTCGGTCTAACATCGTCGTTCAATGAAATGAAAGTTCTTGGAAATTCTATTTCTTTTTCATTTAAGTCATTTTATTGTTTTAAAATTTTTCTGTTCTAAAGTTTTTACAAGCGTAAATTTTAGAATTTGACGCAAAATAAATAACTCGTTCGAGTTTATTAAAATTGAAGATAGTTTTTTTGAGCTGTTTCCAACTGTCTCCGTGAAATTTGTTTATAGTCTGATATGAATATGAACCGAAAGATATGTTTAATAAGGAATGGTAAAAGCCGACCTTGAGGATTGTGAGTGTGTACATATAACACAACACTTGTGATAAGTCATAACACATTGCGTCGGAGACGAGTTACAGCAAAGAATAGAGTCATTAAGAAATGAAACTAGTATTTTTCGTATTATACTACGCGACTTTATTTTTGTAAAAACCTACATACTCCCGACGTTTCGGATATTTAGATAAATTAATACAACTCGCGAAAATCTTAGAACACGTCATTAAGAAAACCAAAAGACAGACAGACAGGCTTCACTGTGACTCTCACACGTCTTCCTCTTCCTGAAAATTTCCCAGCTTTAGCCAGGGTGTGCATTACATGTTGTAATAGTTTTAGACCGGCAGCCTGCCTGAAATCAACCCTCTTTGGGAATGCATTAATCAGTGATATATAAGTACTCTTATAAAGTACATAAGACTCTGAAAAATCACATTGGTACTTGCCAGGATCGAACCCGCGCCCTCATACATGAGAGGCGGGCCTTTTAACCACTAGGCCACCACTGACTTTGTGACTCTCACACGTATGAGGAACATATTTAAATTAAAATGTGACGTGACGACTACGGACACAGCCGTTGTTTAACGATAATTATCTCACTATCTTGAGGGAAAAACATTTATCTAAAGCCACTTCACTTTGTTAATTTCCATTTAAAAATAGAAACCACACTTAGTAGTTATCTTATCACCTATATATAGACCAAGTGTTACATGAACTCTGCTGTAATCGCCCACTCACTACTGGATGGATGGAAAGCAAACAAATATTCAGCCTTTATATTTTACGTAAGACATTTGAAATGATTTACTGCTTCCAATAAAAAAAACCTACGGAACTCGTTAGTTTGACACCTCGACCTCGACTTTGACGAGAAATATTCAGTAACATCTTGCAACAGTTATATGAGACGGTACTGTTTGTTTGAGTGACCGTTACCATCGGCTGGTACCACCGACCTGTAGCTCTCGACCTTGCCACCACTGAACCAATTCTCAGGAACTAATATCCATGTTGTGATGCGTGTTATATTGTTGTTTACAGAAGGTCCTGTCCTATCAAGGTTATCACAAGTTTTTTTTTGGTTTAAAATCATAACTTAATGTCATTTTTGTTTTTGTTTTTGTTTGTCCTCCTGCGTCAGTGTCTCGATTCAATTTTTTCGGACGGTCCACTAACATTCGTGTTTTATTTTAGCCTTGTAATGTCAAAGATTTTTCTGTTATTTTTTATTTAAATGAACTATATATAGATTTTATTTTCATCGTAATTAATTTTTACGGGCTCGATTGACGTTGTTACTTTAATTATATGAAACAAAATAACGCAACTTAATAAATATAAAACCTTTTTATAGCAGTAAACGGCGTTGAGTTAATATTACAATTAAAATATTAAGATGAAAAAATACTTGGCGAAGTAAAACTTTTCACAGAAAAGTCTAGAATGAATCTGTTAACAGACATATCATGTAACGTTAATAGTTTAACTATTATATTAACTGTTGATGTGATTCTAGTACCATACATTCACGAGGCTTCGATTGGTGTCCTCCAGGAACATGGAATTTTCGACATCCCTATCCTGTAATTGTTCCAAAAACAACAAAAATCAGAACAGACGAATGAACGAACTCACCATCGCCTCTAATATAAGTTAAAATGTAGTGACACGTACCTACCTATATTAAATTAATTAATTTATACAATTTCGTTTGACCTTTGGAAACATCCATGACTTGTGTACCCAACTGTTATGTCCAAATATGTTTCTAATCAGAACGTATTTGCGTCATCATCAACGATGACATCAGTATTTTTTATGTAGGGTCGCGATCTTCCCTTGACTCTATAAATTTGCAACACAATGATTGTATCGTCACGTTCATATCTGCGGCTGGCTCCCTCATCATAGGATTCCGAGAAAGCTGCATTTCGTCTCTGGCAAACGGCGCGGTGCCTCTCCTGCCAAGATTTTTAGTGTTTATCACATAAAGTGATGTGCGTCAGCGCGCGCGTGCGTCGTGTGTTGGTGCGGTGGAACACTCCCGCGCTCCGGCTCCCCGGTCTTCGCTGGTCGAATGAATGAGGCGCTGAGTTATCACAAGCGCCGAGCGCTGCGTTCGCGCTGTTCCTCCTCCCCCCTTGCCTCCTCCTCCTCTTCCCTCCATCGTGACCGCGGTCGGCCACTCAGTGTCCGCGCGCAATCCGCCCGCGCCCGTCGTGTGTGACTCGTGCGACACTTTCTGTTTACACCGCCTGTCACTCGTTGTGCAGCTCGCTACTTGCCAGCCGCCGAACTCTGGCAGCAGTGCTAGTTTCTACATAAGATGCTCGCGTGTAGCGCAGTGGTTACGAATAGTGTTTATCAAAGTGTTTAAAGTGGATTCCGGACTGTACCAGGCCGTGGAGCACGCGCAGCGGCTCGAGCGCTCCCAGGCCATGTATGTCATTAATTTAGGTGAGTCCGCAATCCTGAACATTCCTCCTTCTCCGCCGCCCTATTACTGAACCAGACGGAACCGGTACTCGGTCGATAGATCGACCAAGCCTCTAGTTATGGTCGGACCGCACCTGATCGCTCCTCGTGCTCGGTCCCTTGTGTTCCTTCTCTCCGGTGTTTCTCTCTGACGTCACAGAGCCAGCCCGTGCTCGCGGTCGGCTCGTAGGCCTCTCTTTTTTATAAACAAGTCGTATGCCTCCATTTCAATTAGTGCTTTATTCATAGCGCACTCGATGTTTCTATGTATGTTTTTATTACAGTTCACGTACGTCCGTGTGTGTGTGTGCGTGCTATCGTTGTTTCTATTTTTACCGTGCTGTAGTGTGCGTGTGCCCGCTGTAACACACGGCCGGTCGTGTGTGTGTTCGTCGTTGCGAGTGCGAGTGTCTCATCCGTGTCGAGTGTGTTATCAGTGTCTTTGCTCGATGTTACCGCAAACTACTTCATGTGTCGTCCTCACGATTTATGTCACGAATTGAGACGGACTGTAAATATTAAACTATAAGGAATGCAACAAACATCAGTTACAACGGTTTAAAATACAATATACCACTCTCTTGTTGACGAACATTGTATGATATTTTTTTCGTAATGAATCTATTGATCTGTCTAATTTTACATCTATGTATTTATTTATTTTCTGTTGACGAACTTGAGACTCGTTATATGTATTTCATAATGTTAACAATTATCTAATAGTATGGTGATGTTTTTTGTTTTTTTTCTCCGATGGATCTTTGGTAGGGACACTCAGCATTTCGATATTCCTAATATTAACTAGTATGTAACCTGTCTCCAGTCTCGTATATATTATATCATATAAGAGTATGTTGTCCGTGTGTCATAATCTTTAGTCGGTTCATCAGTAAAGTGTGCGTGTTATCGGAGTTCCTTAGTTTATATATATACAGTTTAAAGTAAACATCCCTTATCAGCAGTGCCATGTTTATTTGTCTCATGTTTACCTACTGAGTTCTGTTTCGTCATTCTTATCTTGGCTGAGCTCCGTTCATACTGTCATCGGCTGACGGTGGACTGATGCTTGAGACCCCTACATCCTGGAACTGCTCCATGGTACACAGACTCAAAGTCTGTTGAGAATATTTTGTCTATATCAGAATACAAACCTGTCGAACTCGTCGACAATATATGTATGTTTTCATTAAATAAATATGAGACTAATTAATGTAACATTTTGAGATAATTATACCGTCGTAATTCCTCTGTCATTGCTTATTAAATTTTATATAAATTATTTTAATTGTCTCTCGTTATTAAATACAATGTTGTTTGATGCAAATTTATGAATCGAATCCAACTTGTTAAATCTATTATTATTTATATAATGAGACTCAATTAATTAGTACAACATATTATATCCTAGTACATATATGAGCAGATAACATTACGTTTCGGGTTCCTCTATGTCTAGTGCACGTTAAGTATCCACATGTTTACATCAATCTGGATTGAGAGCGGGTCTCTATGACTTCTGAGACGGACCGGCGCGGAGAGGGACACTGACCTCCTCGCAGAACAAACCCTTGTTTATCTTAGATCATTCATTAATACACTCTGGATTAATTTTGACTATACGCTCACTTTGATGTACAGCAGCGGTTGAGCCTCTGAAAGTCCTTCTTCTTCTACCTGGCAATTTCCCAGCTATAGCCAGGGTCTGCCTTACATATTGTGAAAAAAATTTTTGGCTTATTGTTTTTACGACCGGCCGCCTGCCTGGCATCAACCCTCTTGGGAATCAGCATTAATCAGTGATGTCTAAATATTCTTAGAAAGTACATATGATTCGGAAAAATCACATTTGTACTTCCCCGGGACAGGATCGAACCCGCGCCCTCGTGCATGAGAGGCGGGCCTTTTTAACCACTAGGCCACCACTGATTTGAAAGTCTTTAAGCCTATACCTATCAATAGTTAGAAGTTAGTTCTCTCGGTACAGGTTAGTTTAGTCTGGTCCAACGTTCTCGTAAATTATCATCTGAACATAATCTCCGTCGCTGGCCCACTAACACATATTGTTTTCATGTGTGACGTCATCGTGTCGTGTCCGTCAGACATCATATGATCCATGTACCGATGTCTGTTGGTGAACATTCATATTTTTCTTGGTACATTGATCTCTTATTTGTTTTGTATCGACCTTGTTGTTTAATTCTCGTTTTTATATGTAATTACAGTCAAATATGTGCTGTGTAGTGTAATGTTATGAGTGTAGTGAAGTCTTTAATGTTTTCCGTATAAAATTTTCCTTTGTTATTGTTAGGACGGTTATGTTACTCGGTATCTCTCCGGTCCTCCGACGTTATGGCTTCTAATGTATCTATTTTCCCTCGTTTTGTTCCTCCCTTCAATTATTTTTTAGTTCTATACAACAAATCATGAACAGAATAATAAAAAACATTGACTGAACGGTATATTTTTGACTTGAAGTTCATATTACCACAATATTTAGCATACTTCATATATATAATAATAATAATAGTTGTATATTAATTATGTTCTGCGGTGTCGGCTGCCGGCGGCTCCTTTATTAGTCAGTGTCAGCGTCTCATCACAGCGGTCTGTGTGACTGTGTTTATTTGTTCCCCGTCGGTTTCATCGGAATCAATAATAATTAAAGTCCTATTACAAACGTTTTTCATTCTCTATAAATTGCTTCGTAATGGTACTGTTCTGTTCGATGCACGTCACACACACGTCATCGACCGCAGAGACGGTCGTTCTTGAGGTGAGGGAAGGTAAACGAGGAACAACAACTAATACCTAACACTGAACTGTGATGAAATAATATGATTGAATTCTAATACTTTTTTTGGACAAATCAAGATCTATTTGCGTCTCATGCCGACTTCCGAGTAGAAGAAAAACACAAGGAATTGATACAGTAGTTTGAATTACTGTTACTGTAGGTAGCGTCGTGTCGAAGGTCGTAACACAGTCCGTGATCATACCGCTCGTAATGATTTTCCTGTTCTATTTTTCATTAGTTCCTTTTAAGGGTTTTATGAAGATTGTATTGTATAGTTTGTAGGTTTTCTTTTATTAATTAAAAATATTTTCCTCATAGAACGACCTCCCTCTGACAAAATTACGAAACTGAATAAGGGTATAGTCCGTTAGACTTAAGCTGAGCTTTGCATTTGTGTGAGTGTAAGTAAAAATTGGTGTCATACAAAAGAGTTTTAAAAATAAATTTTATTATATTTTAAATAGATACATAACATAAGTGCTATATAATAAGCAAAACTTGTAAAAGGCCAGATGAAAATATTACGATATTATGGAAAAAAAAATTAATTAAAAAAACATTTTGAAAAAACTATACAAATTCTTCTTCATTTGATATTGCGTTTTTAATTTTGCTACCAGTACAAAAGGTAAAGTGCGGTAAGTGCGGGGCGGAGTAAAAGCAGAATAAACCGGTTCAAAACTAGAAAAGAACGTGGCATTCAAAAATTTGACATCACACCTACACTCACACAAATGCAAAGCTCAGCTTAAATCAAACGCACTATATTTGTTGTTATATACAAGTGTCGATCCCCGCGGTCTACCGGTCCACTGATACGGTCTGACGAACCGATCATCATCATCATCTATCACATATACTATATTAATATTAACATACATACGTATGTCTGTTTGTTTATTCATTAACAATGTCATCGCACCCGGATGGTGTTCGCGGATTTAGAAGTATAGTTGCATCAGAACTCAACGTTATTACCTCATTCACATTAATATATTGTATAAACAACAATCGCATTACATTACATTACATGGTATTCTTTTGTTTTTATATATCAATAAACATAGAACAGGTTTATATATATACATATATACATCTCGTGATCTTTAACTTTGTTTTTGTCTCGCCTCATGTTCACTGCTTATTTTACATATATTAATGTATATAGATAAATAAATGTATTATATTATGGACAAGCCCTTTTCCTTTTATATATTGTTCTGCTCTGATTAATTTTTTTCGTATTTCTTAAGCATACATCGTCATCTAATAACGTTTGTTCATATTGTCGAAATATTAATAATTCACTCGTTTCCATGGTTCCTATTAATTTCTATGTATTTCTGCAAAATCTTCAGAGGATTTTAATATTATAAAAACAGCTTTAAGATAAAAATTTCTTCTAACTGAACAAGCGAAAGTTAATCAATTATACTATGATATTTGTTCAAAATATAATAAAGTTTAATTCTAATAATAATTTGTCATAGTAAGTCAATATGACGGAATTAGGTGAGTAGGGCGAGATCATTATCATAATTTATGACGTCTAGTCGTTGCGGTAGTAAATATAGAGCGAATTGCAGCGGAACGGTGGACCGGTGGACCGATGGACCGGTGGACCAATAGACCGGCGCATGTACAACGAGCCACGAAGTTATTGCAGTCAATAAGTCAAAGAGTACATTTGAACATCTTAAATACAGTCTCGTTGAACGTATAATGTTAACACCTTTACACGTGGCTGGTAGTTTTCGAAGCTCGTTCTATCTCTTCATTATTATGTCAACTTTTTTTCTCAATCCAAATGTCAGAGGTCGCTATTCCCCGAGGACGCCGCGGAGGCAAGCTGATGTTTCTCCATATATCTGAATACTACATATCATTCATTCAAATCAGTCTTTCTAGCTTAACATCTCTGGATGTAATAAATATATAGAAGTGAACGCTGTTATTTTTAAAGACAAACAATATGTTACAATGTGCCGTATATTCCGTGTGTATGTAAACATACGAGAGATTATTACTACAGCGGGGGCGGGTTAGATAATGCGTGGAGTGTATGGAGTAAGACATGGAGCGGCCTGAGATGATGAATAGGAGAGTCTTTGCAGGAGATTATATATTGACAAACAAGAAACACTAGCACCAGCGACGACCGATAAAAATACAGACGAAAATACTCCTTGGGTTTTTTGATTCAAATTAAAAATTTTAATTGACTCTATTTGAAATTCAAATCACCAATTTGATGATTTTGGATCTCTTTTTTCGTCGACGATTTTCGAAATATTTTTGAAAATATCGAATATTAATTTGTAGTTTGAATTCCATAGATGTCAATCATCCCATTTGTATAATAAATTTATTTGGGAGCAAAATATGTATGTACCTAGTTATTATATAGAAGTCAGTGGTGGCCTTGTGGTTAAAGGACCCGCCTCTCGTTGCCGAGGGCGTGGGTTCGATCCTGGCAAGTACCAATGTGATTTTTCCGAGTCAATGTACTTTCTAAGAGTATTTAGACACTACTGACATACGGTGAAGGAAAACATGGTGAGGAAACCTGGACTTATAATATCACAATTATAAGTTTGAAATCACCAACCCGTCTTGAGCAAGCGTGGGGATTAATGCTCAAACCTTCTCTATGTGAGAAAGAGGCCTTGCTCAGCAGTTGGTTCTGATAGGCTGATAATAATAATAATGAGTTATTATTCGCCAGTTAAAATATAACTTTACTTTAATCGTTGGAAAACACCTCCTTTTTTATACCTATTATGAAGTCTATATGTAAATATTGCATATTTTAAATACATTTAAATTCTTAATTTTTTTATTTTTAAATATCCAATTCAATATATTCGACCTAGGAGCTGTATTCATGTTCTAGAAGTATTTTTGGTTGTGTTATATTTTTTTTATAACGTATCGTGCTCGCTTTTTGAATGTACATTCATAACCTTAAACATTTCGAGTTTCGGTAAAAGTAAAAGTAAAAAACCGACAGCCAAAAATAACCACTTTTGAAAAGGAGTTGCGCAAAACTTGATTTATAAAAAAAAAGATGGCGGCTGTGACCTCGTTTTCACCAACACGAGTCATTGAAATATTTTTTTGAATTTTGGTTTGACGCGTTACGATATACACTTGGGTAATGATTGAATATTCCGACCAGCTCGGGACGGAGGCTCGCGTCAACGGTAGGGTAGGTAGATATACGGTTTTCCTGTTATTTCACAATAAAACATGATTTTCATTCAAATACATGATTAATACATAAAATTAAAATAATTATATATCTTAGGATTAGTTACATATATATATGGCTTTCACTTTTATTAATTGGTTAAAATGATACGTGTCATTTATAATGTAGAAAATACAACAGTACATACATAAGGATATACAATAAATATGTTGGTAGAATTTTTTTTGCAGAACCTCTCTGTTCTAATCCAGTTATTTGAACCAAACTAATAAACATGTAACTCAAATTAAGTCAAAAAAGAAAGTTTCGGATGCCACGTCTTTTATAAATGTAATTAAGAATCATCTTTATTTTATTCTCGTGTACTTTGAGGTCTTTTTTATGAAGTAGATGTTTTAAAACTATTTCTTTGCAGTCTTCAACATATTATTAATATACGGTATTTTAAATTAAACTAATAGTTTTCGGATTTTACTACGCGTATTTTATTATTTTAAAGAACTATATAATTACTACGTTTCAGTTACTTTTCAGCACATTTACATCTCGTATGCTCGTGATCATGGTTGCTGAAAAGTAACCGAAACGTCGGGAGTTTGTCGTTTTTTAAAGTAATAAATACGCTAGCAATCCGAAAATGTTAGTTTCATTTAAATGAATACTCGCGATATTACATAGATATTGTAGTGTCTTGTATATTTTGATGTCAGTATGTTCACCAGCGGAGCTCACATGACCAGAGGGAGCATGTGACTTATTGGGAATAAGTGGTCATTTATATCATAAAAAGTAAATAGATTTGTTATAGTTTACAGCACACATGCTCTTATAACAATAAGAATAAATACATAAATATTTTAGGAGTGAAATAATAATTACTTTTATATACATATATATTATTAATAAAGTGAGGTGTGCACTAAACCTTAGCGGGTGACGTCACGTTTCCTCATTACACATTATATGTATTATATTATACAAGTACAAACAACATTACATACATTATTATCTACTGAATAACTGTATGACATTGAAAATTAAATTATTTAACATTTACACCGGACGCTACTCACTACTGACTTATTAAATATCTTTTATTACGAGAAAATAAAGACGATTGTCGACTGATGATGATATGTTCATTGTATATTATAAAATAGAAAAGAATTTTGATCATTGAAGTATTTAGTTATATATTGAACTAAATGAAAAGATGACTCCAGGCTGAGTGAATATTACTGATGTATTTAATATTAATATATGGTGACTATCAAGGGTTGCCACCTACCTGGAACACCTATCATATCATATACAGGCTGTCTAGTTAGTGGCGATACTTAAACTCACTAAAAACGAATGTAGTAAACGAGATTAGGCCAAATGCATTTGTTATCATTTTTTTCGGATATATTATTATCGTATGATTTCTCGAAAATCGAACGGAAATGTGTTAAGGGCGGTTGATGTCGGAAATGACGCACGCTACATCCACGATACACTTACACTATATATATAATGTTAATTCCTATTAGTACATTAAACGTTCGGCCTGAGAGTGGTCTATTTGAGTAAGGTCATGTCGCGGGTCGCGGGTCGCGGGTTGCTGGTCGTTTTTAGCCCGTGTATGTACGTATGTCTGTATAGAGCAGCATCTATAAACAGTGTATCCGCCGGCTACTATTCTGGTTATTCTATAAACGGCCAGCTCGCCCGTTTATTATTAGATATGGACAAACTATATGTTCCTCGCACCTAATTGGAAGCGAGCCAGCGAGCGGTTCGCACGACGCTTTTTGGATTCAATAATATAAATAATTCATTTATATTTCTATATATATATATCAATATACTTTAACTTCAATAAGATACAAATTTTCTTGTTTAATACAATTACATATAAATTCGTAACGTGAAAACAAACATAAGTGTTAGCGGTCTGTTACTCCTACACCCTTCTAATTATCAACATGACTGGACGCTTTAATAGCTAACTAAAACTATGTGAAGGCGTCCACAATACATTAATACTGATTCGTCCAAGGACCTCTCTTTATTTGTCCAAGACATTATTGACCGATATCCTCTTTATTCCTCTAAAGTCCCAGTACCACTCAAACCCTTCTAAGCCCCTATTCAAGTAACAGTATCGTATATAAATATTTTAATATCTAACGCCTCATTGCTCGATTCTATCTAAAGACTTCTTCAACTGCGCACTAAACACGATGACTTCTGTCTCATTATTTTCATCTCTATTAATTTTCCACACAGTGTATAAGTATCTTTGCGCTTCTCATTATATGGTTAGTATATCAAGGAATTATGAAAGATCTTACTATTGGAAGATATATATTCATATTTTGAAATGATTCCTATCATGACGTCTGTAAGTACAAATGTATTCGATAAACAGTAACAGGTTTTATCTGGTGTGGTCTATTTCGTTAGTATGTTTATATCGTGTCATCGGTGTGACCTCACCAGTCGTGTGGTCTCCGAGCTCCACGATCATTGCCACGTCTCGTCGTGCTCCAGTTTGTCCACTTTAAACGTATGACAACATACACACGACACTTACAATAATAAAATGTCAAAACTAATGTTTGAATGGGTCGCGTCCATTACCTTTATTAATTATATGCACGCTCCGACACGATAATTAGTTGGCAGTGAGGATTAAAGACTTGCTTTAGTTATAAAGCTGGTGATGAGCAACAGGCGAGGCTCTGAGAACACGAGGACCATCATAAGAGATAGTAAGGATGAAGACATCATAATACATCAGCTGGTATCTGTGGCCGCTGTCGTAACACCCCGCGGTCTGATTGATGGACTGTCAGCGACGAGCCAAAAGACTAAAATAACTAGCTTTGTATTATACAATTTTAATTAGCGAATACAACGAGACTTACTACTGTCATTGTGATTGAAATATGACACGGAGATAATTAGGTGTCGAAACAAATGTATTAATGTACAAGTGAGATTAGCGACAGTTTATATAGAGTGGGTAGTGATTATGTTATGGAACAGGAAACCTGTACAAACGACCGTACAGTAACAAACAACACTGAAAATAACACAAAAGGAAACAACAGCCGTCTATAAATAGTATGAATAACAATCTTATTAATATAAACTTTGATTAATCTATTTTTGAACGGGAAAACTGTAAAGTGTTGCACAATAAGGATTTTCCTTGTTATAATAATTACTCGATAGGAACTATATATTGGACACATCGGCCGTATTAATGTAAAACACTGGATATATTTAAAAAACTTCCAGAAATTCAACCCATAAACCTCTCCGAAATCATAAAACACCTGCCCAGAAAATCAATTGATTGGTAATAGAAAATATTTTAAGTCCCAAGTAAGTGTTACATATAAAGAATACGATAATATTAAATGTTTGACGATCGTTGACAGCTATAAATTTTAATTAATTAATGAATGTTATTATTAAAGGTCAGTGTAACCAGAACGACGCGGGCGTGATATTATGTAAATTTTGTTTATTTAGCTATAAATCAATAGCATTAGTAAACACCGGTACGCCGATTGCGTCTTTCTCTAAGACGAGGAGCAAGTTTATGAATGTGTTTCGAGACCAAGGTGAGTGATGATACAGGCGGGTGCTGGTCTATGTGTGAGGGTCACAGAGTCACGCCAGCTGACCGATAACAGCCGGAAGGTTGATGACCTCGCAGGAAGTGTTATCAGTGTGGGCTCCGAGCTGACCACTTGCAGTAATGCACCGACGACTAATATTTATCTTAGATTACATAAACCAACAATGGAAATACTTTATATGTTTTCTGTTCGAAAAGAAGGTTCAAATTAGATATTTTGTCGATTTTTATCAATTATATAAAATTGTTTTTAAATAAAACTCAATGTTTGCAATGGAAAATTGACAACCTGGGTAGATACGACGCTGCCTTACACTGGACACGTTCGCATAATGGATGAAGCCCACTGCTTCGACCTCTGATTCAAAACTAACACACATGAACTTGGCCTCTATCTTCTGAAGAATAGTCGATGCCGGTCCCACGGCCCACGTCAGTGTCAAGGTCCCCACACCTACATATGTAGACCCACAACAAATGATCACTCTCACACATTCATAAACTGGCTGATGCAAAACGTTTTGTTATACTACTGATAGCCATTACATCATAACTTCTAAATGTAAACTAACATAAATACTGAATCGAAAACTGAACACGAAGAATTAATATCCCATTAAGAGATTTATTAGAAGGACGGACAGTCGAGAGAATTAGAAATAGATTGGAGAAAACACACGCGGAAATATATTGGACTCACAGAAATAGTAGCAGATGTGGCGGGACGGGGAGGAGGGGCAGGAGGGAGGGGGGGTGTAGGAAACTTTAAATACATATATAATAATAATAGTTTTTGTCCGCGACTTCGTCCGCGTGGACTTATTAATTAGTCTTACACAACTAATTATAGTGTGTTCTATAGTACACGGTAAATTGTGTTGTATTTGCTTTGTCCGATCCTGAAGTTTTATCAAAATCCGTTTAGTATTTTTAATCTTAAATAAAAATAAAATTAAATCTAGTAAACATGTATACACATATATACAGTTATATTATATAATATAAATATATGAATGATGGAAGTCAACATTGCTTTTATTATGACGATTTTAATATAAATGTAAATTCCATTGAAAGCTGTTGTTGTTAGTGATGAAAGTCAAAGTGTCCGGCGGGTCTCACCGTGAGTGGTGGTCATCATTGCCAAATCTATTCTAGGAACAGGCGCTTCCTGAACCGACTGAACCGACCATGTTGCGCCAAGGTCCTCGCTTTAACACAGAAATATGCTCTTAGTTTAAAATAACGTTAATTTCTCAACTGCCGAATTGTTAGTATTATAACAACTAACATTACTTGACAAAATATGTATATAAACATTTCGGTCTGTCTGTTATTCTGTGTCTATGAAATTCGCAATGTGATAAAATGTGCCTTTTTTTAAATTAAATGTTTCACAACGAAAGTGTTAATTATACTAACTAAGTTTTTCAGTATAAATACGAAATATATCTTGACATAAAAATCTTATCAACCTCTATTTTATTAACTTTAATCAAGTTTCAATACAAAATTCTATTAGCGAACATTCAAAGGGAGGAAAACAAAGTAGTTTATATCTGTACATACTTTTAATGATCAAATTAAGTGATCCATGAACAAATGTGTGTTATAATTTGAACCTGATGGATGACCAGGCATGAGTTGTCCGACGATTGTGGTTTTTATTTGTTCAAAGGTGATGTGGTACGAAGTAACACACACACACATACACACACACACACACATACACACACACACACACACATACACCACAGATCACCTGTATCCCCAGTACGAGCGTACACCGACAGACTGAACAATGAACATACTGACAGTATGTAGTTTGTTCATTCATAATTCTTGTATATGTATATGTACATTCATGAATGGGAAATACGAAAATTTCCGCTGTTGACGTACACGATAAAAACTTGTACTAAACTAACTGATAATATGTTCCGACTTATAAACTATTTAGAATTATATCACACAAATATATACAGTACTGAATTCTTTCATCCAATTACGATAATTAGTTTTAAGAGAGGATAATATATTCATTTAAACATAATATGCAAATGTGAATGTTCACCTGTCTCATTATTATATGTATAGACAATATTGAGGGTATACGTTTATTGTAAGAGCATATATGTCTCTACAACTGTTTGAACTATTCATATATAGTTAAATATTGTATTGTGTCCATTACGTCACATCATCTAAAGACAGTCACCACAGTTTATTATTAGTCTCAGGACTCGGAGTGATCAACGCTTATCGAAGGTTTTCTAATTACTGTCACACGTGTACATTATTATACATGAATATTAATGTAACGGACGATTCAGTGTCAACGGTGTTATTATAAAATTATAATAAATTAATTTCCTTATTACTACCAATTATAATATGATTAAATGTAATCCCTTTGTATTCTATATCGTAGTCATTAAAACGTTGAATACCGTACGTAGTAAAATATTATTATCAGATAAAATGTTGTCATAAAAAAATTAATTGTTATGGATGGAATTTGAAAAACGGTATTACTTATAAACAGACGGACAGATGATCGATTGACAATTATAGTGTGTGTGTGTGTGTGTGTGTGTGTGTGTGTGTGTGTGTGTGTGTAAAGAGTTGCGGGGATATTGGAACTAATAAATAATTGATCGGTAACTAAACAAAACCAGAACCAAAATAGAACCTCGTATAAAGAAGGACGAGAATAGAACGGACAGACAACGGGAATGGAATTATTATAGTATACTGGAGAAAACAGAGACGGAGAGAAAGAGATGGAACATGCTGGTAGAGAGAGAGAAAAGAAAAAGATGATGATGATAGACTACTATGATAATAACAAGCATTAAAAGATACGCGTGAGATGTGAAAGACAGCGTTACACAGAAAAATGGTACGGAAACATTGAGGCAGGGGAACCACGGGGAAAATATATATAACATGATGTTTACGATGACCGCTCATTAGATGGAGACGGAATTAGGATGAGACTAAAATAAAATGGATCGGAATGTGCTGGATATAGAACAGTCGAGGAGGGGATCGAGGGTGGCAGGTTGACACGGACAGGTGACGACACACGACCTGCTGCGAGGAGAGAGAGTTATGATGAGGCGGATGGAGTGGAAAATGTGTACTAGTCACTGAAAGTAAGTTAGTTCAGAACAATCTTAACACGAAAAGCGAACAAATAGAACACGCACAGCGTTCACAACAGAAAAGTCGACTCTCGAGATATAGACGTCAAGTTTTCCGACAATTACTACGCCGCTGTCGTAAGACTTATTTATAGAGCGTTATATCGGCGCCGAAGATAAACAGAGATATGACACGTGTTATCTAACGTTATCTGAGACTGAAATATGAAATAAATATAATGTACGGTGCGGGGAGAGGTGACGAGGAACCGACTCGGATCAACATACGAGTGGTGGCAAGACAAAGAGTTGAAGAGTGGAGGAGGAGAGGCGGCCCTCGACACCAGTGTTTGTATTATGATCTATATATAGACGGCTTATTATAGACGTGACTCAGCCTCCTGCGCAGCTCCGGACTAGACTCCGCAGTTGTTACTGACACACGACGCACGACTAGCGCCCGCCCGCTGCTGTAACACTGGCTGTGATTTCATATTTACGGAAATCATTAACGTCCAATAAAATATATTCACATCGAACAATGTTTGAAGCGATAACTGATTTATCATTTCATAAATCAATTACAGCTACATGGTTACGTATTGTTTCGTATCAAAATAACTCTGTAGTTTAATGAGTAGGTTGCGAGCACCAGGACCACCTACGTTACAATTATCTGTACTGTTATCGCGGCAGATATAATATCTAAATATGTAAGCGTTCACATTAAGCCGGCGTGACCTAGAAGATATAAATATCTGAGGCGATCCTCGGCAGGAGGAAGCGGAGCTGATGCTGGATGAGAATCAAATCATATTTGTATTGAACGGTCCGATACATAGCGAGGTTCATTCATTACACGATTACTGAATATGATTAGTGTGGCAAGAGTCGCCGAGCACCGGACGAGCCGCGCATACTTGGCCGCGGAGCCAACTACGTCACTAACAGAACTACACTAAACACTGAGCTACACTAAACCTGTACCTCATGATACACATGAAGCATGGACTCTCACAGACAGTCCTCACTCCTCGCCTTACACGCGGCGTAAAACAATTATTATCATTTCATTGTTTCCGTTATCACTCTCCGAACTAATTTCTTTCGTGTTTGTCCTTGGTTAGTTTTTTGTTTATAATTTGTCGCGTAAATGTATGCTTTTGTTTCAAAGGGAAATCTTTTTTCTTTTGATTATATGGTGGACTGAGGACTATTTGTGACAGGAATAACAATATTTTTGATACCGTTCACGCGTTCTGATTCACGAACCAACAGAGCTATTCACATATTAACAATATGTAGGTAAAGTTGTATTCACTCTTGTTTCAAATACAGTTGATACAGTAACGACGTTCTCTGTATTAATCACTTCGACTTGTTCATTTTATTTTTATATATAATAATTAAACGGTGCAATACAATGTTCACTTTATAATTATATGCATTTCTCTCATTGTTTTTATGTAACCTATAATCTGTATGATGTAATGTTTGTTGTTTAATTGACGCTCTTAAACAGTTCTAAATTTCAAATACCTCATTATACATAACTTATAAATAAGTAACAGTTTTATTTGTTACAAAAAGTATAAAAGTCAGAATCGTAAACATATTTCCGGCGCTGCATTTAGAAGATTGGAAATAGACGCGGCGCTGGTCGTGAAATAAACATTCAGCAGAAATAGTGCGGTGCAGAGTTAGTGGAGCAAGTGTTAGGAGGGGGAGAGGGGGGGAAGGACCTACTAGTAACGAGCTAACATCACGAGCACCACACGATCACTGTGTTGTACAAAAAAATAATATTCCGTAAACCAATACAAATGATTATCTTGAAATAACAATACGTAGAAAGTAGTTGTCACAGGTGACGTGAACCCTTCAACCTTTACACCGCGGTCCTTCAGCAGCACGTTGTAGGCGCGGTGTCCCGTGGCCGGTCTATTAATATCCTCATGAGTCGATGGTACCATCCACCATCCACCCCCGGCCGGGGCGAGTCCTTCACTTGTCGCTATACATTTCTATTTTTACGACCCTCGGCTCTGAGGGACGTCTTGTTTTGTTGTTTCCTAACTGTTATCATATGACAGTGTGACGTGTTCCAAGGTAGAAGGAAACCTGTGCCAGTTATACAACACATCCTTGTTATGTTAATTGATAAAATGTTTGAATAAAATGGAGCTCCGAGGAAAACTTCCGTCCTTGTATGTTGTTAGCTTAGTGACTTTTTATAAGAATTAATTATTTTTTTGTTGAAAGTCAACGAACACGATTCCTAAAACACGAGCTCTATTTCGGACTGTGACTTTCGAGTTGTTTATTTCTCATATAAATTAATGTAATTTAATAATAACACGACGACCGATGACCTGATAAGATAAAGATTATCGTTTATTTTGCGTAACGTGATGAGATGAGAACAGACCGTGGACCCGGAGCACCTTGGCCGATGTACCGGACGGAGTATTAACATAACTTAACATATATTATGGGCTTACATAACACATGTATTTATAGTATATGAGAAAAACAAGCGATCATTGAACGGGTCATAAATAAAACCAAATAACTACAAGTGATACATTTCACTTGTAACGCTTAGGGTAGTTGTAAAAGATAAACATCTCGTAGACACGTTGTAGAGCGCTACGGACTCCTGACGAGTACGTGAGCAATGAGCATACGATATAGTTAGCGTACTATATGTTGTGGAGAAAAAAACATTATAGGTTGATATACTATAAATAGAAAATTGTTAAAAATTACTATTTCAAGATAAAAGTTCCAGTGGCAGTGGTCAGTCCACGTGTCGTGACTGTCGACTGGTCCCTAGCATTATATAAAGTGTACGTCAGCGACCAGTTCTGTTTGTGTTCGAAAATAACATTTTTATTTCCATATAAAAACAAAAGGATTGTCTGTGACGGCGGTCCCGAGGAGCGCTGAGGCGATCCAAATATAGCACTCTATAAATAGAAACGTGGCCCTCCGCCCCCCGACCCCCGCGCGCCCCTCCGCCCTCTCCCTGTCGCCCCGGACTGACCTACTTCGGGAATCTGGTCACTTTCGACGCATTATCGGTGACCACCCCCCATTAATACTATTTATGTATAATAACACTCTTATAATAGTCATAAACATACGGCGATGACACTTCAACTAAAGCTCGATTAATATATAAGGCAGTTTAAATGTACTAGGAGAAAGAGTTGTTGGTCCTGATAAGTTTAAAGTGATCGTAGAATACAAGATCATAACTATATCATTGAAGTCTTATAGTCATATAAGCCTCTCTATTGAAGTTCTGTATAAAATAACAACGGTAGAGCGTTGGAGTGTGTTTTCTGATGGTGACTTTAAAGCATGTCATGTTGTGTTCCAGAGATGGCCCACGAGAGTGCGAGCGGCGCGGAGGGGTCCCCGCAGCACACGCCGTCGCCGCCGCACGCCTCCCGCCTGCCCGACGCCATCCACCACCAGATCATGCAGGTACCACCTCGACACACACACGCACACACACACACACACACACACACACACACACACACACACACACACACACACACACACACACACACACACGCGACCATCCCCGGAGTCACACCACCTCCTCACCGACACCTCTCATCCAGCTGAACACACGATAAAGATTGTAATACGTTTTAATGATGTTATAAGTCGAGGAAGAAGCGACTCAAGTGGAGCGTTCGACATTCGACATTTTGATATTAAAATAAACTCGGATGTTTCATAAAGAGCAGGCGATCCAGTTAACTGGAGCTATTTAAAGAAACCCGAACTCCCGCATATAGAGAACGACTTGACTAAAGAAAAGCATTTCTAACATATTTATAGACACGAGAGAACTACTAAAAATACGATATTTGTGGTGGTTCTAAACGAGTTATTAAAAAATGTTACACACATAAATTATAATCATAACATATATAAACATTAGTTATGTGTTCGTTTTAAATGTGTTTTTCCTCGTGCGGGTTAAAACGTAGATACTTGAAGGTCGTCCGTTCTAATTATAATCCATATTCGGTGTTTCTCTGCGCCCACCGCCTTGTAAATTATATTACTTTATATATATAAAAGGTTTTCCTACATGTACATGTACAGTTTGTTATTAATAAACATGTCAATGGAAACAAATCCATATAAAAACAGTTTAATTTCTTTGTCAACAATGGTTATTTTTTTTACAAGTTTTAAGTTACGAATAATATTGATATATAACAACATATAAAATTTTCGCGAGTTCACATTTAGATCAAACGACGCTCATTTATTATATTACGGGCGGACGAGATGTAGTGTCACGTGGTCACATATGTAAAGTAACCAAAACATCGACTAAAATGTAAAATCATATTATAAACCTTACAGAACAGTTTTTAGTATTATAATACCATCACACTAAAGTCCTCAGTAAGAGACAGTTCCTAGCAAAAACAAAATAAAATTTGAAACGTTTATGTTGCCTGCGTGTAAATATTGACAAAGCTATCAAGTGTGGGTAGACGTATTTGAGACCATGAGGCGACTGCTGTCTCTCCTGCTAGTTCCATGTACCTGATGCTGCTCCTCGCTCTCCGTCCAACGTCACCGCAGTATTTCCCGTGACCTTTTCCCGATGCCGTCTGTCTGTCGTCGCCGCGTCGTTTTAAAACGGTCGTATTATTTTTATAAATTCCCCAGCGTGTTATTAATAACAATGCACGTATATAAAGAGTGGCTCGCTCGTCCGTCCCTCCGTCCCTCCGTCCGAACACTATATTTACACCCGTCCGTGTAATCCTATGTTAATTTTAGCGGGCGTGTCGATCCGGACTCCGTAAATATAACTCGCATATTGCGGATTCGAAAACATTCCTCCATTATCGTTCCCCGCTGATAGGATCGAATATCCGGTGCGAAAATACATCGGCCGCTCGTGCTGCTCAATGAAATCAATTACTGGCGATGGACGAGCACACAGTCTAACCTGACACCACCGGGTATTGACAGCGGCCCCAACCGGACACAACAAAACATGTACACACGTTATTCAACGTTGCGTTTCCATAATTCATTTATTTGGAACAATTCCAACAAATATCGTATCTTTATGAGTAGAACTCTGACTATATGATAACCGGTGATGTTTTGAACAACAGCGGAATCTTTAAAGACCATTACACTTGAATACGTGTGTGGTGACACGCGACCGGGTCACATCATACTAACTAGATAGTCCCTTATAAGAAATAAATATATTCACCAGAAGAAGATTTAGAGTCCTATAGTGTAGGAAAACATAATCATTCACATTATACAACATATATCAGTACATTTTACAAGTATGTATAAACCTCACTATGATCATCATGTTGACAATGGTCCGAGACGCCCCCCCCCTCCTCCCCCTCCCCCCACTCGCTCGCTGAACATTCGTCCCCGAGCTATTCCCGTCGCGCGCGCATTCCGACCCAATCCATTTCTTTTTGCCATCATACCAAAATAATATTTGCTAATCCGTAAATATGCGGAGCCAGCGATCCGACGCCGCATTGCGTTTTCCAAATATATAAAAACATCGAACCTCCCTCTACTCAATATGTCCCACGGTCCATGTGACTCCTCCGCTTGTATAGTACAACTGTTTCCTCTCCTTGTCAGAGTCAGAGGCCGAGAACGAACCATATAGCGGAGAGAGCGAAACAAACATTAGAGAATAATTTCCTGCTGCAAGTGAGTTGTTTGATTGTACAAGTGTATGTGTGAGCGGTCGACCGTGTCTCATGCCACAACAACTAGTAGGTACCTCTGGGGAGCTGGACGTGTGTCTGCTCCTCGTGGACAATTGGCGTCAACGAATCTATTATAAATAAAAAAAAGAATTTAATTTAAACTTCAATGATTTTATAATTGTTTATACATTAAAATAACTCCTGTTTGACGTCAATGTCCGCCGTTAATTAGAAATACCGTTGCATAAGTAACATGTGTTATCATATATTATTTATTTATATTCCGATGTATGAATAGACATACATATATACACATGTCGGCGATGTCGTCGCTGTGTACATACGTGTAGTATTATTTGTTTACTCAGGGCAGGACAGTGTTCTGTATGGAGCAGTACTTAGAACCGATCCTACATTACATTGATTGTTCATTGTCCATGTCACTCTATACATCAAAGTAATAAGTTCTATTTCCCCCAATTACATGAATGTCTTGTATATTTTTCAATTTCATTATATTTTTCCCGTTTGTTGTTGGCTGCGACACGTTCGACTCCACTCCGGACACATCCAGTGATTGTGTTTTTTGTTTTATGTTACGGAGTACATGTATATTAAGTATGTGTATATATTTATAATTTATTCACTGTTTTTTGTGTTCGATGTTACTAACGTCTAATAATTAATTAAAATTATATTCCTTTTTTGGAAACGATTGAAAGAACAAATAAAGATATACTTCATAAATTTTATATGCAATTTAGAAATACACGTCCGCTCTATGGTATGTCCCGCAATAACGGGATACATAATCTAAAATGTAAATAGTGTATGTATGTTAATGAGCGAATGTTTTGATACTAAAGTTGTATTTCAAATCTGATGACCTTGATCGACTTGGCGGTGACGCCCGTGATGCCATCCATCATGAGAACAGCGACTAGGAAATGACACAAACGTGCATGTGAATAGACCGTCACATAGGTCATTTGATTCTTTTACTCGTTATTACTAATACAGAAGGTCGATTGAAACCAGTATTATTACAGTTGATGCGAATTCCCTTTCAGCTGAAAAAGCAGCAGCAGCTGCAGCAAGAGATCTTGTTGCAGCACTTCCAGCAGCAGCGGCAACAGCTCGCCGAGCAGCATGAGCAACAGATCAGACATCACCTGAAGGTAATTTGAAAGAAAACGTCTTTACCGAAATCTTTATTAAATATAATATGGAAATTTATTTATTAATTGAAGTAATAACAATTTTCTCGGTTATAATTCTCGACGTAGTCAATATCCTAGTCATCTAAATTAACATTTTTGTGATTAATGAATTAATCGAAACGTTTTGAAAATGTTGATGACATCACTCATACTTCTCGGCTCCTCTCTTTCTGTCTGTCTGTCTGTCTCCCTCTCTCTTCATATTCTCACTCTGTGTTTCTGCCGGTGGCGGCTGGTTGTTCTATATTTAGCCGTGAATGGCTCTGGCCGATAACAATTACATCACTGGGATGTGTCACGTATTAACCCAAGCTGACCCCAATTAACAGATGAGAAGATGTACCCCGTCTTGGACACAGGAAGTGAACGGTCACTCTCATTACGAATTTCACAGCTTCAGGCTGCTCACTATAAACTATAAACTTGTATTTTGTTATAATTCTTTCTTTTCATCAATACTCGTCATCTCCATTTTAATGTGAACTACTTCATAATTGTTTCTCTGAGTATACATACTATTTGTATTCATTGACCAGTAAAAATATTGATTTGATTTATCAGCCGTGATGATTCATCACTACGATGGCCGGTGTGTTGTTACCAGGATTTACAAAAAAAGAATCGTTTCTCTTAAATATATAATGTTGTCCATCGGGCCGTGTGTCTGATGCTCCGTCGTCTGTAAGTTAGCTTCAAGCTGACTCCGGGTGTGACTAACAGTTGTGGGAGCAGCAGAAGGCGATGGAGGAGGCGGCGCTGAGGGAGGCGCGGGAGGCGAGGGAGGCGCGGGAGGCCAGGGAGAGGCACGAGAGGGACCGCGTCGAGCTCATGAGGAAGAAGGACAAGCACGAGCACAGCGCGAACGCCTCCACGCAGGTCAAGCAGAAGTTACAGGTCGGTAGAAGACGCGCGGACACTACATACACTAGTGAGGGGGAGGAAGACGATTAACGTGCTCGTTTGGTTTACAGGAGTTCCTGAAGAAGAAACAAGCAGCCGCCAGCGCCAACGGAACCGTGCCCGGCTCGCCCTACAGAAACTGGTATACATATATTTATTTATTGCCTTCATACATTTGTACAAACTTTACAATGCAATATACAATAAAACGTTGACGTCCACACTAGGCTAGGCCTGTATCGTGGACATCGATTCATTGCAAGCAGACATGATTCAGTAAATATTACTACTCTTAAAAAAAATAATGGTAAATTACAATCACATAGAGAGTGGTACTGTGCTAAAAGTTGTTAATATTTAAAAAAAAAATAAGAAATCTTAACGATATTACAACGTTTTAAAAATTAAATTATATAAATAAAATGAGTGTGTGTGTGTGTGCGTGCGCGCGCGCGTCCATGTTGGTATGTGTCTCTTAGTTTATCCAAAACGAAAGCAAAGCCTGCTTTCCATTGCTATATTTTTATTATTTTATTTCACTATTTTTATAAATTGTTCGGAGTCATCGTAAGACCAATTTATTAACAAATTTGTGGTTTTTATTTTTATATACAGATTGACACATCGACTAGAAACTGTAATTGAACCCTTCGAGGGACAGTATGTAAGTTGGTGTGGTGTATGTTCCAGGGGTATAGTGAAGTCCTCGTCGGGCGAGTCCATCACGTCGACCAGCGCGGTGTCCGGCGTGCACCCCTACCGGCTGTCGGCCGCGCCCCTCCCCCTCGCCCCCGCCGCCGCCGCCCCGCAACCCTCTCCGGCGGACTTCCCGCTCCGGAAGACAGGTACGGCCGACCACCGACTCTATGGATGGAACTATCGATGTCCGAGTGATCTAACACGCCTTTACCGTCCTTGTGTGACTTTATTTATGAATTATTTCGATCGCATTGAGAACTAACGTCAGGTCCCGAGTATCACTAAACAATATGTCAAACCGAATCGCTCGAGTCGATGTCGCATGCTCGATGACTTGCTCCGTCATCGGATGTGTTGTGTTTTCTTTAACCGGTGTGTTCCCAATAACAACACTCACTCGGCGACGGGACGAGCGGCCCGTGGCTCCCGTCCCCGAGCGCGTCCAGTAGCGTAGAGTAACCGCATGCGCGTGTACAGCCTCGGAGCCCAACATGCTGAAGGTGAGGCTGAAGGCGCGGGTCATCGAGCGCCGCGCCTCGCCCCTCGCGCGCCGCCCGCTCAAGACACGCATCAAGCACCGCAGTGAGTACACACACACCCGCTTACACGACGCTCGCTCTAACGATACATGCTCCACGGTGACCACCCCCTCCCCGCGCTCGATCACTACATGAACCACTTCGGTGTTTCAGACTGCGAGGGCGGCTCCCCCCGCGGCTCCCCGCCCGGCTCGCTGGCGGCTCCCATCCGCGAGGAGGAGGAGGGCCGCGCCAACGAGCTTCTGTTCTCGTCGCCCTCTCTACCCAACATCTCCCTGGGCCGGCCGCACGCCGCGCCGCGTCACGTGCCGCCCGCGCACGTCCCCCACGTGGGCCCGGCGCCCCCCGCCGTCCTGCCGCCCGTGTCGGAGGCGGAGGCCTACAGCGGCGCGGCGGCCCTCGGAGCTCGTCTCGCCAAGCGGCCGCTCGGCCGGACACACTCGGCGCCCCTGCCGCTGGGTGACCCCGCGCTGGCTCCTCACACGCACCCTCACCCGCCCTCCGCGCACCACTACCTGCGGGATCAGATCCGGAAGACGGTGCTGACGAGGGCGCACGACGCGGCCGCGGCTCAGCTGCGGGAGGAGGAGGGCGAGGTCATCGACCTGACGTCCCGCCGCCCGCCTTCCCCGAGCGCCCCGCCCGCCCCCGCGCCGGCCCTGGGCGCCGCGCCGCTGGCCCGCGCGCTCAGCTCCCCGCTGGTGGGCGCGCGCCCGCCCGCCACCGGCCTCGCATACGACGCGCTCATGCTTAAACATGGGTAACTTTCATGTGTACATCGCTTTTATATTTTATTTGCATTCATTTCTTTCATCGCAATTTTGTTTTCGCTACGAGAATATTTGCTTTCAAAATATCTGTGATAGTGAGAGTCCTTGCAACAAATCTTTAAAAGTTTTAATTTATTTATTTCTTTTGCTTCATTAAAGCACAAACAGTTCACAAAACACTGAAATTATAAATAAAAATTACAAAAACATACACCAATGAAGCTGCCACAAATAAAAAAAAAAAGAACAAACAAATACAATAGTTATAAAAATCAACAAAACGTCGCATTGTTATCTTATTTACGGATAAGGAATACATATTAAGTAATAAACCTAGAAAATTTATTTTTGGGTTTTAAACAACATTTCTTTAAATAACTGTAAGGAAACATTAAACATATCAATTCATACATTCATACATACATACTTCATTATATTTTACGCAAACTCTGTTGATAAATGAGTTTCGAGCGTAATAGGTATGTTGTAACTACAGGAATATAAAATAATGGAGCAATTCTTCGTGTGGGTGGGTCATCAACGATCTTATAGGAAATTGTTTCATAGAATTCAATTTCAACATGGTATAGCAAAGCGCAAGGTGGAAAGTAACAAATTTATTGTTAATGATAAAATATCAGCTGTAGCATTTACTTACTGACTTTATACATACGCACTACATCACAAACGAGAAATTCTCTACGGACAGCAATAAGGACTCCACCCGCCTTTGTGTCACCTCGCGCCTTGTAGTCGCCGTCATTCACTAAATAATAATAAATGACTTAAAAAGTTTTGCGTTTTCGTACGGAGGCCACGAACATTTTGGTAATAGATCGACAGGTCAGTTAGCATAACTATTAGAATAGGAAAAAATGCATATAATATTTATACTCAAAAAAATGTTAATTTTAAAAAAAATTGACACATTTATAGTAAAATAGAATATATAAAACTAAAATAAAACTATAAAAAAACCACCTCAAAGAATTGCTTCCTCTACACTTCGCAAAAACTGCACCCGAAAAAGAATGACGAAATAAAATTAAGCTATTAAAAAAATAGTACAACGATAAAAACTACAAGTATGAATAAAAAAATAACACCTATTTCGTTTAAATCCTGCTCACTTTGAATATGTATAACAGGGCTAGTATTATTACGTCGTACAAAGATCGCGCAATGTTTTACCCATATGTGTTCAAAATTCTTTTCTTTAGCAATTTTTTTTGCTTCAAAAAGTAGACTTTTATTACTACTAATTAAATGGTCATTAAAATATGTATTGTTGAATTATTGCCACAAAACCAATTTCGGAAACTTTTTAATGCTTAATCTTAAACAATTATCCTTTTTATGCCGGGCTAAAAACTTACAACAATTGGTTTCGGTTTCTTTATGTTGTTATTAATTGGAGCAACACGAGTTATGAAATCTATATCTAAGGACGGGTCAATATTAAGATCAGCTTTTTGACACAAAGAAGTAAACAAATCAATAAGATTTTCACCCTTTTTCTCTGGTGCCCCCAATATAGGCCAGTGCAGATGCCTCTAAAAATGATGAAAAGTGAAAATAAATTATAGTAGAATGAAACCCATTAGAAAAGGAGGGGAATATTATTAAAATTAAGGGAAAAATAATTTACAGGCGATCTGAGATCGGGAAGGGTATGGGGATGGGTATTTAAGGGTAAAAAATGGGTTTTCTCGATTTCCTTCAAAACTAAAAGCCCTACAGAAAAAAGTTATGTGGCAAAGTTGTAGGTAATAAAAAGATCTAAAACTTTTGTACTAACATTTTTTTCACATAACCCTAAATTTTATGTAATGAATTCGAAAACCCAACTTTTTGGTTTTTTATTTTTATCTCTTACAAAATACAATTTTTTGTCACGAAATTTGGTGAAAACTTTTCTTTTGATGTTATAAATGCACTGTAACTTATTGGATTAGAAATATTTATTTTTTCAGCTTATTTTGAATAAATACCGAAAAATCATCCTTATTTTCAATCGAAAAATCACCTGTCAAAATAACAGCTATTTTCAAAAATTTGGTATGTTTTCAATTTTTTAAAATCTTTATTTTCCGATGGTGAAAAATTAAATATAAGTTTCTTACTTCAGTAACATTTTTGGATAAAATAATCATGTCTCTTTTAATGAAATGACACTCGACATCGGTTTGAAAATCCTTTTTTAATTTATTTTTAATAGTTGTGTACTCTGGAAGTTCTGCAGATAGTCCCTCTTTTAAAAACAGAACAGAACAGAATTATTTATTAATTCAACTTAATTTTTTGTAGATTTTAGAGATATTAAGTTGTTCTCTATGTTCTCGACTCTTGGTAATTTCATCATACTTGGCACTAAACAGTTCAATGGACGATTTAAATTCCTGCAATTCAACTTTAAAAGGCTTTAATAGATTTAAGTTTTATAAGCAAAAAATAATTTAATATGAAGAGCTATGAAATACACATATGATGCGTATGACGTTCGATGACAAATGATTATAGCATATTTATGTATGTGGAGACGATGTTTGGGAACTATTTTAATATTCGTCGTTCGCTGCAGATGCGCGTGCGGCGCCCACGCGCCCACGCACCCCGAGCACGGCGGTCGGCTGCAGTCGGTGTGGGCGCGGCTGTGCGAGACGGGGCTGGCGGCGCGCACCGAGAGGACGCGCGCGAGGAAGGCCACGCTCGAGGAGCTGCAGTCGGTGCACGGGGAGGCGCACGTGGCGGCCTGGGCGGGGCGCGGCCGACCGGGCGCGGGGGACGGGCGGGCCGTGCGCCTCGTGCGGCTGGCCTGTGGCGGCCTGGGGGTGGACGCCGACACGGCCTTCAGCGACGCGCACACGCCGCCCGCCGCCAGGCTGGCCGCCGGCGCGCTCATAGACCTCGCCACGCGGACCGCCACCAACGAGCTGAGGAACGGGTACGGACTTGTGTTATTGAAACACTTGGTGTTTGGTACAACATGATTTATTACTGAATAATCAACGCAACGATCTTAATATTTATACATCTGACTTACGTACTACTTATTACACTACACCTCGGGGGGAGAATTGAAAAAAAAAATGGTTTGATAAAATATTTTTTTTAGGAATAATTGAATTTAGGTTTTAAATGGTTTAGTTCTATTTTTATGGATAATATAAGGCTTATTATATTTAAAAAATTTTACATTCACTCCTAAATCTTCTAAAACTACAAATGGTCCAACCCACTGTATATCCAGCTTATTTTCCGTTTCATTTTTAATTAAAATTAATTGACCATTTGTAAAAGTTACATTATTTGTATATTTATCATAATTACACTTACGATTTTGTTTGCATAAAAAATTAAATTTTCACGAGCATCCTGCTGCGCTACTTGTAACTTAAACTTAAGATCTAAATCATAATTATCTGGGTTATATAATGGTTCAATATATTGACTTACTCTACAAGGTATTACACTAGGTCTACCAAAAACTAGCTCGAATGGTGTGTATTTCTTTTCTGTATGAACAGTATTATTAAAACTAAAACACCAAAAAGATAACCATTGACTCCAGGTGTCTTTCTGACCATCACACTGAATGCGTAAGAAAGCACCTAAATTTTTATGCGAATTTTCAAGTGCATCGATAGATTGGTGGTGATAAGCTGTAGAAGTCGATTTTTGTATATTTAAAATTTTACATACCTGTTCCATTACAGTAGATACGAACTCTGTTCCACGATCCATAGGTGTTTGTTATCTCGACCCTTAATATAAAATTATTAACTAAAGCTTTTGTTCTATACTTACCGTGTCTTTATTTTTTAAAGGATAGGCCTCTACGAACTTTGTCAATTATGGCAAGTATCGGGTCCCAATATGGCGCCCCAAATATGGCAAGGGTCGCCATGAAGGGACTTATGTTATTGAAACGAGTGTGTTTGGTAGAAGATGATTTATAACTGAATAATCAACGCAAAGTTCTATAATATTTATATAATATCTGACTTACATACTACTTATTACACAAAACCGTCACCACCTCCACGGCCCTGACCCACACGCTCTGTCCACAGGTTCGCGATAGTCCGTCCTCCGGGTCACCACGCGGAGCCCAACCAGGCCATGGGCTTCTGCTTCTTCAACAACGTGGCGATCGCCGCGCGCATCCTGCACACGCGGCTCGGCCTGCAAAGGATACTCATAGTGGACTGGGTGAGTAGCGCGCTGTCCGTGTGTTGATTGACTGTGACTCGACCCGACATGAGTGTGTGGGCCTCCAGGACGTGCACCACGGGAACGGCACGCAGCAGATCTTCTACGAGGACCCTCACGTGCTGTACATCTCGCTCCACCGACACGACGACGGGAACTTCTTCCCGGGCACGGGCGCGGCCAGCGAGTGCGGCGCCGGGCCCGGCCTGGGGTACACCGTGAACGTGGCGTGGCCCGGCGCGCCGCCGCTGGCCGACGCGGAGTACCTGGCCGCCTTCCGCACCCTCGTCATGCCCATAGCCAAGGAGTACGACCCCGAGCTGGTGCTGGTGTCGTGCGGCTTCGACGCGGCCGCCGGTCACCCCGCGCCCATGGGCGGCTACAACGTGTCGGCGGCCTGCTTCGCTCACATGACTCGCGAGCTGATGTCGCTGGCGGGCGGGAAGGTGGTGCTGTCGCTGGAGGGCGGCTACGACCTGGCCGCCATGTGCGACTGTGCGCAGGAGTGCGTGCGTGCGCTGCTGGGAGAACGCCTCGCCGCGCCCTCGCTGTCCGAGCTGGCCCGAGCCCCCGCGCCCCACGCTCAGGCCGCCCTTAGGACGGCTCTCGCGGCGCAGGCTCCTCACTGGCCCGTGGTGAGTGCTACTAAAAATAGAAATATTAAAGTGTGCTTTAAACAACCTTGTACTGCTCAATACAATATATTGCGTAATAGAAAAATAATAAATAATAATGTTCGTATCTATTGGGACCAAACTTCTGCGCAACTTAAGTATTTTAAAAATTTTAAGAACGAACTGCGTCAACGGTTAAATAGTGGAGAAAATCTTACTATAAAGTACTACAATGGAGTTCCTAAAATCGTTAATATAACATCAAAAAACGACAAAAGTATAAAGACACCCTAGACGAGAATCTAACTTATGAAATAGCATACGATTATAAAAATATTAATACAATTTCTACTTTATTAAAAAAAATTTACGCCAATGTAAGAAGCTTATTAAAACCATGCAAATTAGACGAAATAAAATGCATTTTAAAATCTTTTAAGAACACGATACACTTAGTGTTTTAACAGAAACATGAATAAAATCCGATCAAGATGCTGATGAAATACAACTACCGAATTATACTCATATCTTTAACTACAGAAGGGGGGGAATTGGTGGAGGTGTATACATTTTTATACATAAAGATTTGTGTCATCATGTTACCGAAGAAAAATATTTAGACGGAAATAACTATTTTACTTAGAGAGATGCTCTATTAATATTGGATTAATTTACAAACCACCAAGTACGAATACAACGAGATTTTCAGAACAATATTCTTCACAATTAGAAACAAGAAAAAGATGTATAATTTTTGGTGATTTCAATATAAATTAATAAAAAAAATGATTTTATTACTAAGAAATATATTCGTATTGTTAAAGAGGCTGGCTATGACAAATTAAATAAAATAGACAACATTTATTGCACAAGAGAAACAGGGACATCCATATCTATTTTAGATCATGTTTGTCCAAATATAACTCAAAAATTTAATTATACTATTATCGATTCACCACAGTTGGATCACAAACAAATATATTGTGAGCTAAAAAAGGTTAAACATGAATCTAAAAGGAAACTTAAATATGAAGTCATAAATTATGATACCCTTTATAAGAACATTGAGGAGTCTAATTTTATAAACCCTGATTGTGATTTTAAATTATTGGAAAACTTTATTGTAACCAAAATACAGCAAAATAAACTAAATATAAGATACAAAACTTACGTAGAAGTGATTGGATCAACAAAAAATATAATTCAAGATATAAGTCAGCGAAATTTGTTATGGAATAAACTTAAACAAAATAAAAATAATGAGGAATTAAAATTTAACAATGAAAGAAATAAAGTTGGTGAAAATATAGGAAATACTAAAGACAATTACTATTACTTTCATAAGGTGTTTTAATGATTCAAAACGTATGTGGGACTTAATAAATTCCATAGCAGTAAATAAAATCAAAAATAAAAGCTGTGCTCCTCCAAAATTAATTATAAATAATGAGACTGTTACTGAGGGAACTAACATATGTGAGTGTTTCAATCATTACTTTTATCTATAGGCAAGGTGTTAATGAAACAAATCCCGGCTAAATGTCATAATTACAACTTTATCTGTCTTTCTCTGTACATAAATATACGCAAAAACTTGAGCTACTTAAACCTTGTACGGAACAAGAGGTAATAAATATAATTAATAGTTTAGATTCTAACACAAGTACAGGGATTGATGGGGTTACAGTAAAATCAATAAAATGTATAAAAAACCTAATAAGTAACAATTTAAGCCAATGTACATACATATAAATAAATCCATAAGTAAAGGAATTTTTCTAGATGCTCTTAAAATTGCACGAGTAACTCCAATATATAAATCGGGAACACAATCAGACCCTGGTAACTATCGACCTACATATTTCTGTGTTACCCGTTATGTCAAAAATATTTGAAAAAATCATTCATAATCGCTTAAGTCAATATTTTGGTTTAGGTTTAAAGAAGTTTATTTCCAAAAAGAACAAAGTTCGATAAAAAAGGAAATTTTAAAAATTGTAACTACAATTAAAATTACAAATAATAAACAGTAGTGATATTAAACAAGATCAGTGAAATCTTCTAATATATGGGTTCTTAATCATTTTTTAAATATATTTACAGATTTTGAATTGACAACTTGACTTGATATAAACTTTTTTTATAACAAGCAATACGGTTTTCGTCCGAAAGCAGGAACGCTTTCTGCTACAATTGATCTTATCACTAAAAATATTGTAGTAGCAGTATTCATTGATTTAAAAAAGCGGTTGACACGGTTTCACATTCTATATTATTACAAAAAATTAGAAGAGTTGGAATAACTGGGATCGCGTACGAAACTTGGGAATCGTAATCTTAGCAATCGTCAGCAAATTGTAAAAACAGATAATTTCAAAAATCCACAGTAATGATTCACAGTATTATTGAAACAGCTCAAAACGATTTAAATATCCTAAACGAATGGTTACAGTACAATTTACTTACATACATTAAACGTCTCAAAAATCTCATATATAATTTTTTCGGCCAAAAATAAATCTATTCCTTCTCATAATGAATTGATACTAATAACAAACAAGCCATCAAACAGTCAAATAATTAAAAATACTTAGGATTAATTTTAGATAAAAATTTTACTTGGAAACCTCATATAGATTCCATACTTTCCAAAATAACCTCGCTTACTGGAGCTTTACGTGAATCTGCACGTTGTATTCCTCCAAGAGTACGAAACATTATTTACAATACTTTAGTAAAACCAGTATTAGAATACCTTACAGAAATATGGGTCAACGCGGCTAAAACACATTTAAAAAATTTGCAGATCTCTCAAAATAAACTTATCAAGGTCTTATTTCATATGGATTATAATACACCTACTAAAGATTTATATAAAACAACTAAAATTTTATCAATTAAACAAATGTATAAATATGTATAAATTACGTATACTTATTCGAAAAATATTAACAAACCTTACTCATTCTCAAATTACATTTAAAACCAAAACCCATTCTTACCACACAAGGAACAGATATAAACTAGAAACACCTAAAACTTGAACGAAGTACGGCATTAAAACTATTTCATTTGAAGGAGCACAGCTGTATAACTCTTTACCTCTAAGTGTTGTAAATTCAAAACCTCTAAATATATTTAAAAAACAATTAAGAACACATATATTAGATGGTTACACTGATCTTGTTTAATATCACTACTGTTTATTATTTGTAATTTTAATTGTAGTTATAATTTTTTAAATTTCCTTTGTAAGCGAACTTTGTTCTTTTTGGAAATAAACTTCTTTAGACCTAAACCTAACTCCGGAGCATCCTCCACCTACCTCTCCTGTAGTTAGTAGTTCGCTGAAGGTCGCTCTGTGTGTTTCCAGTTGAAGCGGTACAGTTCATTGATCGGCGTGTCGGCCCTGGAGGCGGGCCCGAGCGCGCTGGCTCGCCGCGGGCGGGCGCACGCTCAGCGCGACGACGACACCGCGGCCGCCATGGCCACGCTGTCCATGCAGCACGCGCACCGCTCGCTGGCGCCGCCGCCGCAGACCCAGCCGCTGGCCCTCGAGTGAGTCACCCACCCCCCCTCCCCCCACACCCCGCGCCCCGCGCCCCTCTCAGCCTCTAACCTCCCCCCGTGTGTTTCAGCCGGTCGGCGGACAGCTCCCGCTCGGTGTCGGAGGAGCCCATGGAGCAGGACGAGGTGAAGTGAGCGGCGCCGGGTGCAGCGCCGGCCGTGTTGTATGTACATTCAGTCAAAAGTTTCTTCGATGTGATTCACGAGGAGGCGCCTCCAGCCGAGGCGGTGGCAGCGAGACGAATCTTAATTGAAGCTTTAATACCTAGTGATCGTGAGAGTGTGTCGGCCGCGGCCCGCTGTGAGCGCGGCCGCGCCGTGGGAGTGAGGGAGTTGCAACATTCCGTCGCGAGCCTCTTGTGTTGTTGTCTATGTCTATACCAAAGACTTCAGATTTGAGAAATTATTGAGTCTATCGTGATCGTTAATTGTATTCGTTACGGCGCCGTCCTCGAAGCGCGACCCGTGACCGTGACCCCGTGACCCCGCGTTGTTGTCATTTTATAGAAAAGTCTATAATAGATTATATATATAGTTAGGTCTGTTAGCGGAGTCCACTTCATAACAAATATTGTTATTTTTGTATAGAGAGCTGTGTCCGCGCCGTGTCCGCGTCCCCGCGTGTCGTCCCGCTAGTTCTCTCTGTATATATATATATATGTGACCGCTCGTTGTTCGCGCGTCTTCGTCGTGTGTATATTTTTGTACGGCTGTCCGGGGCGGGGATGCGATCCTCGCGCTGCAGATTTAAACGATGTTGTATCTTTGAGAGTTTTATTGTTAAATTGGAATACAGATGAAATAGTTATTTAATAAATGTATATATTATATATATTTGGAAATACATTGCAGTTTTTTTTACATTCTCTTCCCTCGTGATATCTTTACATAATCCTTAGAAAACTAAGATACAAAAAATAGTAAAACATTTCACCTGTCCTCATTCCTCTTACTTCTATAGCTATGTACAAGAACCATAGATACTCATAGTACAAGAAATTATGAAACCTTGACATTAAGCCACCTTTCACTTGAAACTTTGTTTTGCTTCATCCTCGCCCGGACAGATGTTTGTAACTTAAAAGATTATATAGAATATGTCCGGACGAGTATTCACATAGAGGTTCTACTATATGGAAGTTACATGACAGTTTATCTTACAAATGATCGTACAATTCGATCCAACGGGACGAGATACATATTGCAAATACACTCTAATGTGGTTAATTACTGGGTTTGAAAAGAAACGTCTTTTTAGCTTTAAGTCGTATTTAATAATATTAGAAGATTTAACATAACATAATGAAAGCTTGGGCCAATGGGTGGTCCACCATATTTGGATGTATTGATGAGATGTTTTATAAAGGCGACTTTACACTAGACTTAATTCTATAATATAACATACACACTATATTTATTACACTTCACCTCCGGGGATGAAAGAAAAACAAAAATAGGCTTGCTTACACATATTTTTTTTTGTACACTACTTAACAAAAAGTTTTGTTCTATTCTTATGTTCTATGTCTATCTTATTATCTTTAATTATTTTAACATTTAATCCCATATCTTCTAATATAGTAAACGGTCCATTGAACAGTTCGTCTAATTTTCCACTTGTTTCTGATTTTACTAAAATTAAATCATCTTAATTGTAAACAACAAGATTAACATACTTATTATATTTAGTTTTTCTATTATATTTGCTATGTAACAAATTATTTTGGGCATCTTTATAATAGTCCGGTCAAAACAGACCAAATAATAACAGTAAGGTTACATAAATTCCCACCAAGCTGAAAATCGGTAAGATTGTTTGAACTATCATTAAAAACAAAATTTGGCGGTTTTCAGCAAAACGGTAAGTTTTATCATAAAAATATCTCAGACAAAAATTGTAGATCATAAAATTATCTAAAAAGAATTTATTAATACTTTTTTCTACGAGCCACCGTTTTTGAGATATGTATGCTGTTGATGTAATATTATCTATATTTAATAATTTACAAACCTGTTTCATGGTGGCAGAAGTAAACTCAGTTCCTCGGTCAGTTGCTATTATTTTAGGGATGTCGAATCTTAAAATAAAATTATTATCAATTCACGCCCTAGCGACACTAATGGAATCCTTATTCTTAAGTGGATAAGCATCTATAAACTTACTTAACTCACGCTGAAAGGTTAATATATACATATTTTCCTCATAATCTTTAGAAAGAGGGCCTACATAAATATCTTTTCGAATACATATGACGCAGTGGTTGCTATCGCCATAGGCTCTTTTATGTATTAACAATGTTTAGATTTTTGGCATTTAGAACATTTTCTAATGAAATCTCTTACATCTGTTTCGAGATTTGGCTAATAAAATCGTCTCTTGATAGTATTGATCATTCTACGTACACCAGCCTGGCCACTTGTGGGTAGTAGATGAAAATCATTTAACATGAATGATTTTTCTTCATCACTCTCAATCCTAGTTACATTCTTTAATATATGAATGCATGGTTCGGACCAATTTGCAGTCGACTTTATCTCATCTCTTAAATCTTTTATAAAATTTTCATTACTTTTATCTCTTATTATACATATCTCTTCGATACTAAGCTGTTTACAAAAATTACTCAACATGGTCACAAATTCGGCTCGCGAGAATTGCGCCTTAAAGCTGAGGTTAATGTATAACATTTGTCTACTCGGACAATTACAAAAACATTTATACTCTTTACTAAGCCTACTTACCTTTCGTAATTTATCTAACTTAGATGCCTCTATCAAATTCATTTCAACCGAATCATAAGGCTTTCTTAATAACTCCACAACTCGAGGGTGATCAGTCCTTTCGTCTCCAGAGTTAATAATAAAGGGTGTATCATTTTCTACATCGCTCTCTCTATCTTCTTGCATTTCTTTCTAGTTAATACTGCCATAACTTGCTCATTCATGCCTTTTAAATCATTTGATGTAATATTAATTCTTGACAAAGCATCAGCTCCTACGTTTTCTTTACCTTTTATATACTCAATTTTGAAATCATATTCCTCT
The DNA here is from genome assembly GCA_916720795.1 of Danaus chrysippus. NCBI lineage: Eukaryota > Metazoa > Arthropoda > Insecta > Lepidoptera > Nymphalidae > Danaus > Danaus chrysippus. The sequence continues at coordinate 912,273 of CAKASE010000047.1, read as the reverse complement.
AATATCAATCTAAATTTCATTAAACGACTGAATCTCAGGCATATATCTAGGTAAACGTATATTATTCTCACCAGTATTCAAAATTTTAATTGGTACCTTACCATCCTTTACACTCACAATCATACTTCCTAAAAACAATTCTTTAGCTAACTCTTTCGCGCAAACCACTACATCACCTTTCAAACCTGATTCTACAGCTACATAGTGAATCGACTCACTTCGCGCAGGGATTAATAAATAATTCGAAGTATAATCCGGTGTTTCATAAATTGGCATTAGGCATTTAGGCCAGTGCAGAAGCCTTTAAAATTAATGAATAGTGAAAATTAATTATAGTAGGATGAAACTCATTAGAAAAGGAGGATAATATTATAAGAATTAAAGGAAAAATAATTTAAGGGCGATCTAAGGTCGGGTAGGGTATGGGTATTTAAGGGTAAAAAATAGGTTTTCTCGATTTCCGGAAAAACTAAGCGTCTTAATGAAAAATGTTATATGGCAAAGTTGTAGGTACTAAAAAGATCTAAAACTTTTGTATTAACATTTTTTTCACATAACCTGAAAATTTATGTGATAAATTCGAAAAACCAAGTTTTTGGTTTTTTATTTTTATTCTTACAAAAAACAATTTTGTGTCCTTTTGACGTTACAAATGCACTGTAATTTGTCTGATTAGAAATATTTATTTTTTCAGCTTATTTTGAATAAATACCGAAAAATCAGCCTCATTTTCAATCGAAAAATTATGCGTCAAAATATCAGGTATTTTCAAAAATTTGGTATGTTTCAATTTGGTGAAATGTCTATTTTCCGATAGTGAAGAAAAAAATATAAGTTTCTTACTTGCAGTACCATTTTTGGATAAAATAATCATGTCCCTTTTAATGAAATGACACTCGACATCGTTTTGAAAATGCTCTTTCTAATTTATATTTAATAGTTGTGTACTCTGGAAGTTCTCCAGATAGTCCCTCTTTTAGGTAATTTACAAAAAATTGAGATTAAGCTGCTAAAACTATTAAATATATGTATATTGAAAGAGCATTTTCCAAACGATATCGAGTGTCATTTCATTAAAAGGGACATGATTATTTTATCCAAAAATGAGTATTTATTTTGAAAATAGCTGATATTTTGATGAGTGATTTTTCGATTGAAAATGTGGCTGATTTTTCGATGTTTATTCAAAATAAGCTGAAAAAAATAAATATTTCTAATCAAATAAATTACAGTGCATTTGTAACATCAAAAGGAAAGTTTTCATGAAATTTCGTGAGAAAAAAATGTTTTTTGTAAGAGATAAAAATAAAAAACCAAACACTTGGTTTTTCGAATTTTTCACATAAATTTTGAGATTATGTGAAAAAATGTTAGTACAAAAGTTTTAGATCTTTTTATTACCTACAACTTTGCCATATAATATTTTTTCGTAGGACTTTTAGTTTTGCCGGAAATCGAGAAAACCCATTTTTTACCCTTTAATACCCCCATACCCTTTCCGAACTCAGATCGCCCGTAAATTATTTTTCCTTTAATGTTTATAATATTCCCCTCCTTTTCTAATGAGTTTCATTCTACTTTAATTTAATTATGTTTTAAAAGCTATAGGCACTAATTGTTTTCCATTTGAGTTAAGACTCAAATGATTAGAATTCAACAATATATCGCAACTAAAATTAAATAAAAAATCTAATCCAATAATGCCATCTACTTTTAAAAATAAATTCCTAAAAATTTAAAATTTATGATGAAATGATTCATGTTTAGTTTTAACTGATAAATATACGTGACCATGAGATTTCACGCAACCTCCTATTCCATTAACTTTAATATTACTTTTATAAATTGTAGTATTTTTCGGTAATATCTCGCGTTTTATAATTGACAAAGAAGCACCAGTATCTAATAAAAAATAATATTTATGTATATTTAATTCAAAAATTACTATTTTATGCTTATTATTCAATGTAAAAATGTAATCTTTAAATCCGAAAAACTGATTTGTTTCTTGTTCTATTTCGCCTTTATTTATATTTTTTCTATCATTATACACATTTATCGGGAACGCATTACGAGTGTTGCCGCGATTAAGACCCCTAGAAAATTTTCCTCGATTTGAATATCGAAAACGCTGTACATTTCTAGTATACTTACAGCGTGGAGAATATTTATGATTATAATTATCGCGTTGTTGGCTGGATCCTCTCTGGTTGTAGTACCTATTATTAGAATTATTCTTATGTTTGTACCTACCTTGAAATCTTCTTTTACCTCGATTTGAGGTATTCCTTAGGTGCATGACATGAGCATTTGTTGAGGTAGAAGGCAAGGGAATCTCCTCGTCCTTCGCCGCTTGGATCGCATCTTTAAGAGAGTTGTAGTTCCTAGCTGCTATTATGGTACTAAGTTTATTATTTTTTAGACCATGCGAAAACTATTTAATTGCTAACTTTTCGCTCAATGGTTTTAAAATACTATAATGTGTACTGTACTACTGTACTCAATGGTTTTAAAACACCATATTGTCAAATCTGTGAATAGCTTTTCTATTTCAGTTCCATATTCATCTAGTCAGTGGTGGCCTAGTGGTTAAAGGGTCCGCCTCTCGTTGCCGAGGGCGCGGGTTCAAACCTGGCAAGTACCAATGTGATTTTTCGGAGTCATATGTACTTTCTGAGAGTATTTAGACACCACTGACAAAACATCGAAAACATCGTGAGGAAACCTGGACTTATAGTTTCACAATTATAAGTTTGAAATCACCACCCCGTCTTGAGCAAGCGTGGTGATTAATGCTCAAAACCTTCTCCATTTGAGAAGAGGCTATGCTCAGCAGTGGGCGTTGATAGGCTGATGACATGACATTCACCTACCGATCTCCAACCCTGAGTAGTCTGTTGAAGACGTGCTTGAATAGCCGTAAATGGTTTTTTCGTTAAAAGACGAACTTTCATATCACTGACAATATCTTTAACAGAAGTATAATTTATCGACATGCGCAATTTAGCATTTTCGGATAATCTACTCTTTAAAATAAATTTATTTAATAACGGGATATCCGAATCTTTAAGCATATCCGCATACATTTCGATACCATCAATTAATCTTTTTGTGATCTCTTCGACAGTCCATGACTGACAACAAACTACAAGCCGTTTTTAAATCGAAATCCAGTACACAATTTTTTAATTTCTAAATATAGTATATTAATATTTTCATATATCTCAATAGCTTTATTCACTACATCCGACTTTTCACTATACTTAATATTTTAGAATTAAATTACTACTTAACACAAGTTTTTCGCACTCGTTTAATTTATTTTCTATAATATTCCCAGTAAACCTTTTTTTACCTGTCTTTATTAAGTATTTTTTATTTCAATTAAGGAATTATATATTGTACACAACTGATCTGTCATACTAAATTCTAATAATTATAAAAGGAAACATTTATTAAAAAATATCACAACCAATTATTTTATAATAATTATACATTTAAGAATGTCGCCTCGCAACATGATCTGTGCGGAATGTTACATCTTTCCTTTTTGGGCGGCGAGTATCATATTCGTGAGTGTCTGAGCACTGATTTAATGAAATTAATTGATATGATAACTAGGGATTATATTATTATACTACATTAACAAATTAAAATTATAATGGGAACTACTGGCAGGGTCGCCATCTAATGTGGTTATTTACTAGGTTTGAAAAGAAACGTCTTTTTGGCTTTAAGTCGTATTTAATAATAATAGAATATTTTAATATAGCATAATGAAAGCTTGGGCCAATTAGTGGTCCACCATATTTAGATGTGTACATGAGATATACATTATAAAGATGTTTTATATACAATAGACTTAATTTTATAATATAATATACATTATACACACTATATTTATTACACTTCAACACTGAACTGAAGACAATTAACAACAGTAAGTAGATTATATATTAGTGAAAAACATCTAAATGTAATTAGATCAAGTGATGCTGTAGGAACTCTTGTTTATATTTACAATCACGTTTTTACTGTTCAAATGTTTATACACGATAATTGGTAAACATACATTAAACGTTTAAACACACTATTGTTTTTTGTTTGCTGACGGTATCTGATGCGGATATTCGAGCTTGTCGTCTTCACTCATATAAGAAAAATATAACGTTCACATAATATATACACTACGACATTGATTATAACACGAGGACGAGGCACTTCAAGGACGAGGAGCGCCGTCTCTCTTCCTCTCTCTCTGTCTGTCTCTCTCACACGGAGGGTCGTCAGTGGTCAGGCGCGCGGCACGTCCGGCGGGTCGAGCTCGCTGCAGCGGCACGTGCACGAGCTGACGGGACACTCGGCGTGCTCGCTGAACCACTGCAGCAGGTGCGCCGCGTGCCCGCCGTGACGACACGACACGCACCAGCTGAACCAGCCTGCGAACGAAGCGCCCGCCGCCGCGCCCACCGCGCCCACGGCGCCCACCGCGCCCACCGCCACCATGGCGCCCGCCGACCCCGCCGCGCCCGTGCCCAGGTGCAGCGAGCACACGCCGCAGCGAGGCAGGGGCTTGCGGCAGTTGGGGCACGACGACACTTGCTGCAACAATATATATGACGGACTTTAAACACACGGACAACATTGTAACGTTAATGTAAAATATCTTGGCTTATGGTTAGACGATAAACTAAATTTCAAGACACACAATAACCATATTAGAACAAAGTTGCAATCACTGTCAGGATCAATGACTAGAATGTCTACTTGTGTACCAAAAAGAATCCGAAATATTTTATACAATACTTTAGTAAAATCTTATTTAGGATATCTAATAAGTACAAGTTTGGGGATCAGCTACTACATACTTCAAATCTAAATAGTTTACAAAGAATACAAAATAAAATTATTAAAATTCTATATAAATATCACTTTCTTACTCCAACGGCACAACTTTATAATGAAACAAAAATAATGAATATATCACAATTATACACATACTATACATGCATTTTAATCAAACAAACTAAATCAGGTTCCATTCAATCGGAGATAATGATTTGTGAGAGACCGCATATTTCGAACTTAAGGAATAAATACAAACTTCAAATTGATCACGTGAGAACTAATTATGGTAAAAAAACAATTCTGTTTGAGGGAGTACAACTGTTCAATAAACTACCAGACGAAATAAAACTGTGTGACAGTATAGGGATGTTTAAGGTTAAATTAAAAAAATATTGAACATCCTCGCTGTAGTAGTAAATGTAGCAAGTCTGTCATGTCCAACGGCCCGTTTGTTAAAATTGTTATCTTGCAAATATTCCTTGTATCACATTAGTCATTTTAAGTGAATGTAAAATTCTTATGAGAAATAAAGTTCTTTATACACAACGTTGGTGGTATTTTTAAACAGTTTTATTTAGCTCACCCCGTTTGTTTTATTATTTATTCTTTCTTGGGTCAAATTTAGTAATAAAAATTTCACCCTCTTCCTGTCAACCGATTAATCTGAAGTTTTGTATACACTTTGGATTTTGGTGACAATACAATTATGTTTATTCATTATCATTATAAATCCAAGATGGCGGCCGCTACAAAATGGCGGATAACGTAGGTTTTATCAATCCCATCAACATGGGAATCAAATGAAAGGTCTCAACAAGTAGAATACAATTTACTATGCTAAATTGAAATCTAAGATGGCCGCCGCTACCAAATGGCTGATAACATTTTTTTAGAGGAGTTGGACTCCAATAAACTATTGGGCAAGAAACCTTGCAATAATGAACACAAATGAAATAACCAGAATGCGAAATAAAAACTAAAAACTAGAAAATAAAAATAGGTAAAAAAACTTTTTAAGTGAAACGGTTTTACGTGAAACATATACATGGCAATGTTTAAGATAAATGTACTAAAAACAAAAATAATAAAATAGACACAGTCGTGGGAATTATAAACATATGCATAGACTAGACTAAAATAAAACCGTGGGGCACGTCAATTGTCTACTCGTACAATAGTTGATTAAAATGTTTGTTTTGTAATGTTACACTATAATTAGGCAGTTGTAATTTCCATGAGCAAGAAAATAGTAAGTAATTTCCTCACCGTCTGCGGGCCAACTGCCTAACGACGAGTTAAACGATTCTTCTATAGCACTTTAAGTCGATAATTTGTAGAACTTAACTTAAAAAGTTTTATTACCTATTTTTACTTTAACGGTTTTCAAATAAAAAGGTGATAGATTAAAAAATCAATGAAAAGTATTAAAAATATAGTCAATGAATTGAAAACATAATGTTTTAAACAAAATTGTTATTAGAGATAAAACACATATAGTCGATCGACTCGAAGAAACGACGAATGTGCTTGGATTATTGGTCTGACACGACTATGGTTGTAAAAATTTTGCCAAACCTCCGAAACTAAAGTCATCAACAGAACTGAGCGGCTTGGACTAGACAGAATATGAATATTTGTAGTAACAATTCGACAAACGTTGGAGGAACAATATGACGTGGATTCAATTTGAAAGGGCACCTTCATCTTGGCGGCCGGCGGCGGCAGGCGAGCGAAGGCGGGGCGAGGCCGCGCGCCCCCCGCCGCCGCCACGGGCTTGCCGCAGTACGTGCAGGCCACGGCGGCTCCCGCGCCCGCCTCCGGGCCCGCGCCCGCCGCCGCCAACCACGTGTCCAGCAGGCAGCGCGGCCACCACAGGCGCCACGCGTCCAGCAGCGCGCGGTACTCGGCCAGCCAGCTCGCCGCGCGCCCCTCGCGCACCAGCTCGGCCGGGCACGCGCGCGCCGCCACCAGCGCCGCGCTCTGCAGGTCGCCCGTGCGCTCCAGCCAGCGCTGCAGAGCCCCCGCGCCCTCGGGCCCCGCGCCCGACAGCAGCAGGGCCGCCAGCGAGCCGTCCTCTCTCAGCGAGCTCCACGTGGCCGCCAGGTAGTCGTGCAGCTTCCCGTCCGGCAGGAAGATGCACGCGAACGCCACGCGGTCCTCCAGGCGCATGCCCGTCTCGTTCTGTGGAGCATCAACTCGTTGTTGGATCGTGCGGACCGTCATGAGTGTGTCTGTGGTCGGTCTACTGACATGTAGTCACTAGATTATATTAACTAAACATACTTATTAACCATTATATACTACGTAACCTAATTTTGTACCTATTTAATGTACGATCTATTGAAATAAAGGCAGTATCTATTCATCAGTCTCGGCTTTCATTCCTCTTTCAGGGCACCACATTACACTACTCACGAGGACGTCTGAGTAATCCGGCTGGTGATGAGAGGCAGGAGTAGTAAAGAATTAATTTTATTGCTAGCACGTCAAATATTTTTACAAGGATCCAGACTGATATGCTGCTACTATGACTATGACAAGCAATTTATTTAGTGGCACAGTGATATACATTACAATGATTATATAGAGAAACCTGAGTACATTAATATATAATATCTGGTTATCGAGCTTTGCTCGGAATTTAGGAATTATTAGTATTTATTTTGTGTTTTTTTATTTTATTTCGTTTAGGCATTTTTATGCGAACACGTTATAAAAGACACAACACAATATAAGGGTGAATATACGCTATTTATTTTATTCGTGTCCCAGAAAAACCAAAAACTCATTGACTTCCTGGTACTTAACAATGCCATCTGCTGTTGTGTCGTTAAAGCAAAGTATTACTATTCGCCAATAGATGTCAGGAAGAGTCATATTTTAAACGACTCGTTTTGTATTTTTTTTAAATAAAATTACATTTTCTAAAAATGATTCCTAGCTAGAACGATTTATGGCCCCCAAAATACCCTACATACTAAATTTCATGAAAATCGTTATAAATATGTATATATATACAAGAATTGCTCATTTAAATATATAAGATAATGATATGAATGTACAAAGTACTGGTAATTATAAACATATATTTTGGTACAGAAGTCTTTTTAATTACAACAACAGTTGTCGGTAGGGATGGTCCAAGTTTTCATCGTCATACAACTTACGAAGCCTTTTCCGTTTCTCACTCAATTCTATGTTAATACTATAATGTACACAGAGAGAGGGTTTCCCAAAGCGGGTTGATGTCACGGGCCAATGGTAAAAACAATTAGCCAAAACTAATTACAACATGTAAGGCAGAGCCTGGATTAAGCTGGGAAATAGCCAGGAAGAATAAGACTATAATGTACACAGATTTATCTATAAAAAAACTGTTGGCTTTTCGTATGTAGCGTGTAGCCAGCTTGGACTAAAAATACCGTTCATTGAGCATTTTTTATCATCGTGTACGCTAACGCTTCCTACTTAATGACGTTTCCCCATTCATAAAACATACATACGTACATACATCACGGCTTTACTTATTAATTATTATTAATGTTTTTATGGATAATAATATTATTTGCTATGTACTTGATGTAATTGAAGATAATTCTCATGAAGATAACGTTGCAATTTTGAAGAATACTTTAAAATAAAACGTTCTACTTCACATCGTATATTTTTGAATAATATCTTCTTTTGAATTAAAAATTCTTCTACATACATATCTAAATCATGGAAATAAGCCATTTAACTTAAACTTTAGGGAAATGTCGTTTTTTTTGGAAACCTAGAATAAGTAATTATTAAAACACCGAGACTAGATATTTAACACATGAAATATAGTTCACTCCATTTTAAGTGCAGCCGCTAAATTAAAAAAATCTCTTTAATTATGAACCATATACTTTTCAATTACTAATTTGACTACAACTTTTATTTTTTTAAATACATGAAAAGAATTCAATAGTATTCAAAGATTAAATACAAACCCTATGCAAACCATTATTCAGAAAATAAATAATTGAAAGATTAAAGAAAGAAAATGACCAAACTTAAATTAATATTAAAAGTAGCTTAACAAGTGATAATTTAAATAATTAAGAGTTAAAAGATTTTAATTCCATAGTGTCTAGAAAGAAGAACACTTCTTTATTAATTATTACAGTTATGGTAACAACCATAACTAAGATAAGAACTTAATCGAAAGCTGTTCTATATCAGCATGAAATTATGAAATCTCTCTTCCAAGTTACCAACATATGGTAAAAGATATTAAACATTTTAAAAGTGCTCTGTTTTCTTTAAATTAAAATTTTGGCAAGTTATTTCTTTACGAGCATCCAGGAAAACAATATATAATAACAAGTAGTTTGTCCATAGAATATACTGTATAACTTTTATTATAAAAAATGTACTCAAACTGTAATGTGGTCCCTGAGAGAGGATTCATAACTACTCACGAGCACGTCGGAGTAGTCCGGCTGGTGGTGAGGGGCGGGGGGCTGCTGGGGCGGAGGCGCCGCGGCTGCCACGAAGTGGAGCAGCGCGCGTAGGTAGGGGTCGGGCAGCGCGGGCGCCGCGGCGGACAGCGCGTCCCGCCACAGGCGCTCCTCGGGCGCGCCCGCCGCGGCCGGCGCCAGGGCGAGCGCGGCCACCCTGAGGGCGGGGGCGCGGGCGCGGGCCAGCACGTCGAGCGCCGCCCGCACGCGCAGGTGGAAGGCGGCGAGCGCGGCGGCGCGGCACGGCGTCCCCTCGGCCTCTGCGCGCTCCACGCCGGCCGCGGCGTTCTCCCAGCCCCAGCCCCAGCCGCACAGCTGCAGCGCCCTGGTCCGCTCGGCGCTCCGGTACACGGTGACCTTCCTCGAGGGCAGGTCGGGCAGCAGCGCGGACACGGCCTCCGAGCGGTACCCCTCCCCCGGGGACCGCAGCACCGACCGCACGCCCGGGTGCTTCCACCCACTGTTGCGGATGCAGCCTATGCGTGAACAATGATTTCAGTTACTTCGGGTTTTTGTGATTCGACTTAGTGGCACATACAACACATCAGCTATCACTTTCTATGCGTTTATATATCGTAAAAAACTTCTACAAAGCTAACATCTGAGTTTAAATGCAATTGGTTATGTCCAAGCTGTATACGTAAGCAACCTAAACGTGACTACGAATACACCAGTACGTCCGGTATTAGATTCTCGAGTCGAAAGTTTGATAGACCATGAACGTATCACGCAAAGATTTAAAAAGCAATGTCTGGAACACAGTATGAAGTATATACATTATACATATACATATAAAAAGAATAGAACGGGTTCAAAAGAGGTTTTTGTGGCACCTGTCTTATAGTTGTAACAGAACTAAAACACACCCTCATTACATTGACCGATTAAAATACTTTAACCTTGATTCTCTACAAAATAGAAGAGAAATACTTGATCATACATTTCTGTTCAAAATTATAAATAAAGATATAGACAGCCCGCAATTACTTTCAAAACTATACTTTAATGCACCAGTTAAACTACCAAGAAGGCTCGTGTATACTCCATTCAATACAAAAAAATGTAAAAGTAATCTCGCTCATTATTCACCTTTAAATAGAATGACATGAAAGTTTAACTCTCTTTTTAATAATACTTATATTGATATATTCTCGGGAAGGCCTTTCGAATTCAAAAAAACATTTAAAAAATGTTTAATTAATTAAGCTCAGATTTTATTTTCTAGTTGTTTGTTCTTCATGCACTGTATTTAAACTAAAATGTATTTGAACCAAAATGTTAACTTTGTGATTACACTCTGCACTCTGTTACTATTTCAGCATGTGGTGGTTGCCTGTAACTGAGGTAGCACATGGCATCTTAATTGTATTAATTTAAATGGTTGTATTTGTAAATACTTTGTTGGCGATTAAATAAACAAATAAATAAATGAATGAATGAATGAATAAATGAATAAAAAAAATAAATACATCAGCTAGTTGAGTTGAGTGGTGAGGGAACACAAATCATGAGTACTAATAGTGTTAAGATCACCGACCGTCCTCCACGAGTGACTTGCTGAGAGCCAGGAAGTGCCACAGCGAGCTCAGCGACTCGTCCTCCGCCAGCTCCGCGTTCTGCCACAGGTCGGGCTGTAAGGGAATAAGGTTCATTTAAAACAATCCTTCACAGACTCTTCGATCGTTTCAGATACAGTATACGTGTGTAAATAAAACGTGGACAAGTAACCTTGAGGCCGTAGTCGTTGAGAGCTCTCGCGCGCGCCTTGTAGGAGATGTCGAGGTCGGGCGTGGAGGGCGGCAGGCGCGCGGGCCGCAGCACCCTCAGCGACGTGCCGCCCCACGCCAGCGCGCCGCTCGCGCCCCACGACACGCACACGCGCTCCAGCACCATGTACTCCGCCACGCAGCCTGACACACACACACACATCATAACCCGTCTCTCCTCGGTTCAAGCTTCTCTCGGTCGGGACTCCGCCGGTCACCTGTAGTAGTGAGCGTGAGGAGCCTCGCGCGGTGTGCGGGGTGACACGCGAACGAGGCCACCGGCACGCCGCTCACTGTGACGTCACGCTCCACAGCCGCACCCCCCGCCCCGCCGCCGGACCCCGCCCCGCCCTCCTCCAAGGCCGGCGTCGCAGCCGCCTGCAAGAGGACCGTAGTCACGAATGAACTATTGAATGATCGTCGAACGTTAACACAATGAAGCGAGTCATGTCGGTCGTACGTCGAGGGACTGCCGACGCGGGTCGTGCGTGTGCTGGATGTCGTGGAGTCTCAGGGTCGTGGAGTCTCTCTGGAGGGATATCAGCAGGTTTTGTCTGCAACGAGATTCACTGTCAGTCCGGTCAATTTAGACATTCGAAGTTACATAAAGTCCCACCAAACTGAATTTTTGTGAAATTGTTCAAAACATAATTTTATTATAAACGATGTCTAGAAGTTCCCCATCATTCCCCTGTAAGAAAATTTTTTTATTCTAGGTCAAAGGTCTAAAAAATGAGTTTTTCGCAATTTTCAGCAAAACGGTAAATGTTATCATAAAAGTACCTCAGACAAAAATTATAGATCATAAAATTATCTATAACAAATGTATCAATACTTATTTTCTTACGAGCCACCGTTTCTGAGATATAACGATTCAAAAAGTTATACAAGTTGTTATCGTCATAATATGCATAAATACGACACATATGTATATACATCTAGAGTTGTTATATTTTATATATATAACAGTCAGTGGTGGCCTAGTGGTTAAAAGGTCCGCCTCTCATGCACGAGGGTGCGGGTTCGATCCTGGCCCGGGCAAGTACCAATGTGATTTTTCCGAGTTATATGTTCTTTCTACGAGTATTTAGACATCACTGATTAATGCTGATACCCAAAGAGGGTTGATGTCAGGCAGGAGTTCAGTCGTAAAAACAAATAGCCAAAACTATTCACAACATGTAAAGCCCTGGCTATAGCTGGGAAATTGCCAGGTAGAAGAAGAAGATTTATACATATATATAAATATTGATTTATTTGTGTAAACTTTTAACTGAAAGTGAAGTTGTTACTGTTGAACGTGGTATTAATTAAAGCAAGTATTGAAAGAGCTGATGATTTGTCGGAATATCTCAAAAATCAGAAATCTGTGACATTATATGAAAATTGCCGTAAAAATTATACTCGAAAGTCTTCTTTTTCTGCTGCTAATAAAAGACAACGTCAAGAACAAGAAGTCAGTACATCCACAGCAAGTCCTCCTCGTACTACATCAATTATTATCAGTGAATCAGCTTTTTGTTTCAAAGAACTATGCTTGTTTTGTAGCGAGAAATTAAATGAAGAGAGTGAAAGAAGAAAATCCCCAGATTTTCGGTGTCGAATCAGCTGACTGTTATATATAATATATTATATAAAACTAGAAGACCCGGCCAACTTCGTATCGCTATATAATAAAGAAATATCTGATACGTTATTTTATTCATATTTTTGGAGTTTACCTTTAAGCCATAAATCTCCGTGTTTTGAAGTGCGACAGAATGATTGACATATTAGTTAGTTGTGTAATCTATTGAAAAAAAACGTTTGTTTGGGAAATAGAAAAGGGCTGTTTTTAGGGTTTTCCCGGAAATGTGTCAATTTTTTTCAGTTTTTAAACCTTCCCTAAATCTCCACGAACATTTCAAGACTAAGATAAGATAAATCCGTTCAGCCGTTCTCGAGTTTTAGTGAAACTAAAGAACAGCAATTCATTTTTATACATAAAGATTAGAAAAACATTGTCCAGCGCACAAAACTGTGAATCTAAACCATTCCCAGATCCCCTTGAACACACGCAAAAAATTTCAATTCCAGTCGTTTGAGAGAAGATCAGTGACATACACACTCACAGAAGAACTATATATATAAAGATATATAGATGTATATACGTGTCGTACTCATGCATATTATGACGATAACAACTTTTATAACTTTTTGAATCGTTATATCTCAGAAACGGTGGCTCGTAAGAAAAGAATTATTGATACATTTGTTATAGATAATTTTATGATCTATAATTTTTGTCTGAGGTACTTTTATGATTAAACTTACCGTTTTGCTGAAAATCGCGAAAAACTCTTTTTCGACCTTTGACCTAGAATAAAAATTTTTCCTTACAGGGGAATGATGGGGAACTTCTAGACATCGTTTATAATTATGTTTTGAACAATTTCACAAAAATTCACCTTGGTGGGACTTTATGTAATTTCACTCTCATTTTTTGGTCTAAATTGACCGGACTATGTATTAATATCGGCATGTGTTACATAGTTGATGAGAGCACACGCTCGCGTGTCTGACCTGGTGGGGCTCCAGTGTATCTTCCTGGCGGGTCTCTGTAGCGGCAGCACGGCCAGCGCCCTGGTCAACATGCGCGCGTCCCTCACACACAGCGCCGCCTCCCCACCCTCGCCCCTCGCCGCAACCAGCCAGCCGGCGCACGTGGCTCCGGCCCACTGACGAGTCGACACCGAGCTGCTCGCCTTACCCGGGTTCTCTGAAAGAGAAGGACGATGTACACTTATAACAATGAGGAAGGAAAACAATTGTTCATATAGTGAAAATAAGATGGACCTAAAATGATTTACAAAAATATGACCATTAAATATATATAGATTTGAATAGTGTTCAACATTGACGTGCACTCAATAATATGAAATTAAACCCAAAAAAATGGTACCACATCCGTTTTACCAAAATAAAAATAAACGCTTATCCAGCTGAATACACAATTGATGGAGAATCTGTTGAACAAATTGATGACGTTCGTGGTCTGGGGATTACAATCGACCAGAAACTCACATTTATACCCCATATTGAAACCATAGTCAAGAAGGCATCACAAATGATCGGTTTCATAAAGAGAAACACAAAACCTTTTAACAGTAAAACCTTCTTGAAGTCTTCTTGAATATACGTCCCAAGTATGGAACCCCACGTATACAGTCCACTCACAGAGAATAGTAAACTTACAACGTGCATTTACCAGATCTCTTTTAATCTCATAGAACACCATATGACACACGTTTAAATTTCTTTAAAATGGAAACCTTATCTAAACGTCGGCAAATTCATGACTTAATATTTTTATATAAAATTATTAACGGGATAGTTAAGAGTGAGCACCTTCTGTCGTATATTACCATCTCAGTACCCGTTAGACCTCCTAGAAAGCCTATTTATAATATATTTTATACAGCGGTCTCTCGCACAAATATCGGCAAACACTGTCCTATGAATAGTCTTTGCTCTGAGTACAACCAAATATGTTCTAAGATCCCGTTTTTGGACGTATTTTCTGATGGCTTGCCCAGATTAAGAATAAATTCTGTCAATTAACATCCTAGTCTGTAGTTATATTTTGTCACATGTTTCTGTTTCTATGATTTATATTTATATTTGTTTTCTTTTTCTTGTAATTTTGTATATTGTTATTTAATTATCACTTAAATTCATCAGGTAGACAATAAGTTTTATTTTTTTTCTTTTTGTGAATGTTGTGTACGTCTGTAATTGTCACTCATATCAGGTCCTAGATTTTATCAATTTTATCTGTTGTTTATGTGTGCTGAATATGTGTGATGTTGATGTACCTTTAAATAAATAAAATAAAAATAAAATATATAAGTGTGTTTGTATATTACAAATAAAGTTCCACCTCTCATGTCGAATATCTTGATGTGTTTGGAGGTCATGGAGGCCAGCACGGTCCGGGGCGCGAACCCGCACCAGGACACGCAGCCCGCCGCCTCGCCCGCGCCCGCCGCGCTCAATGGACCGCTCTCTGTAACGTTAGCCCTGTACTGACTTCTTGTTGTATTAGTCTGTGTCCACTTGTTGCACTATCTATTACCAGTGAAGTCGTCGCCGGCGCCCGCTTGTACGTCCCACAGCAGCACGGCACTGTCGCTGCGATGTTTGTCCATACCCACCACCAGCAGGTGACCCTCCGTTTTGTTCCATGACACCGAGTTGCATTGGCGCGGGTAGCGGGGCACTGGAACAACGACATTCAAACATTATATACAGCAACCATTGAACGAGTCGAATGTTAAATATCTACTATATAAAAATTAATTGCTGTTTTTAGTCTCACTAAAACTCGAGAACGGCTCAGCGGATTTATCTTATCTTAGTCTTGAAATGTTCGTGGAGGTTCAGGGAAGGTATAAAAGCTGAAAATAATTGATTCATTTCCGGGAAAGACCTAAAACAACCCTTTTATATTTACCATACAAACGGTTTTTTTTTTACATTAGATTTGACAACTAACTAATATGACAATCATTCTGTCGCACTACAAAACGGAGATTTATGGCTTAAAGGTAAACTCCAAAAATATAATTAAAAAACGTAACAGATATTTCTTGATTTTAGAGCGATACGAAGTTCGCCGGGTCTTCTAACAATTAAACTTTTGGATAGCATATCGAAATAAATTAACAGCTCGGAGGCAGCTCCGACCTATGGATAGAACATCATACAAAATGTGATGTCGCTGACCTCGAAATGCCATCATCTTTGGGAACTATGTACAAAACATTTTGTGTACATCAACGAAAATTAATTTGTACCAAAACTAATCTAACAAAGGAAAAAACACAAAGGCTAAGCCAAAAGTTAAATTAAAAATAAGTTGACATAGTTTTCCTTGATTTTCTCTTTGGCTTGCTATGTCTGTGTAATATTATATCTATATACAGTCGATAAAATAATAAATCATTAGAGAGCCAGAATATTCCCTCAGAGCTCTTTAAAAGCCTAGAGCAAGCATTTTCAAATCTCCATAGCTCAGATCTTAGATAAAAAAAAATTATCTTTGTGTTTCCTGAACTTTCCTTTATGATAGACCCAACAGATAACAAAATAAAGACCAAACTTTATAAGTTGTCCCAGTGGATGGTGGAAAATTATGTCAATGTCTGTCATACCTTCAAGTTGTACAGAGCCAACTAACAGAAGCAAAAAATAAAAATAAACAATTTGACCATGTATCTCAAAGAAGCCAATTACAAATATACCAATAAAGAAATTTTGGGCAAAAAATAAATATAAATACAATGAAAATAAGTTGCGAACTATAGATTAACATTTAATTCACAATAAGCTGGTACACACATGTTGCACAAATATTTTTGACTAGTTTTTGCCCGCGACTTCGTCTGCTTTAGTTTCAGAATTAGAAATGTATATCTGACTGAGTGAACTCTATTCCTCCTTAAAGATTTTTTCTCGGCGGCATCGTAACGTAATTAATCAAAGTGAGAAAATTTGTCGCTCACTTGAATGACTGACATATTAGTTAGTTGTCAAATCTAATGTCAAAAGGCCGTTTGTATGGGAAATAGAAAAGGGCCGTTTTTAGGGTTTTCTCTGTAATGAATCAATATTTTTCAGCTTTTATACCTTCCCTGAACCTCCACGAACATTTCAAGACTAAGATAAGATAAATCCGTTCAGCTGTTCTCGCGTTTAAGCGAGACTAAGGAACAGCAAACCATTTATATATACAGGTGACTGGTGAATTACTATTGATATTTGACGACGTGATATTTGACGATCATATATGACAGAATAAAAATTAATATAACATAAATATTAATAAACTTCTAAGTAAAGTTAACCAAAAGTTATGTAATTAATTACGCATCGTATGAACACCCTACAGATTAGGTATACACACACACACTCGCGCGCGGCGGTGTGTTGTATCAGCACGCCTCCGCACGCGTCCACACTTGGAACACTTGGAACGTGTACACACTTTTATTTACTACATTTATTTATACGGAAATTTGGTCAAAAATTAAGTACCTATTTTTTTTAACATAATTCGAATGAGAATCATGTACCGAGTATGCTCCTTAAATATTGATAGTAATTCACCAGTCACCCTGTATATATATAGATATAGATTATATGTAAAATTTAGTCCTTGTAATTGTTTTAACTGTAGAGGCAATAAATTTAGTGATCATGACTCCACAATAGTCCAATTATAATTAAATTCCCCAACACATCATCATCTTAATATAATGACTATTAAAATAAAATCTCCAAATTTGGTTTATTAGAAAATAGTTTTTCTGAAAGCTTACATAGATACCATTAGGACATACAAGAAGGAAGAGCAGTTTAAATATGTTCCTGTTGTGAGCTAATTATTCATTTATTTTATTTTATTTATTACAATTATGTGAGTATTTTTTAAACGGTTTTATTTAGCTCGCCCCATTTGTTTTTTTATTTATTCTTTCTTGGGTCAAATTTAGTAATTCAAATTTCACCCTCTTCCTGTCAACCAATTAATCTGAAATTTGGTATGATAATTAAAATACACTTTAGATTTTGGTGACAATACAATTATTATTCAAAATCATAATAAATTCAAGATGGGCGCCGCTACAAAATGGCGGATAATTTGTTTTATTAATCCCATCAATATGGGTATCAAATGAAAGGGCTCAACAAGCAGAATACAATATACTATAAAAAATTAAATCCAAGATGGCGGCCAAAAAATGGCGGATAACGTAGGTTTTATCAATCCCATCAATATGGGTATCAAATGAAAGTGCTCAACAAGTAGAATAGAAACTTTTCAATAATGAAGCACTAAATAAATTACACAGAATGCGAAATGAAAACTAAAAACTAGAAAATAAAAAGTAGGTAAAAAAACTTTTTAAGTTAAACGGTTTTACGTTAAACATACATTGCAATGTTTAAGACAAATGTACCAAAAACCAAAAAATAATAAAATAGATACAGTCGTGGGAATTATAAACATATGCATAGACTAGACTAAAATAAAAGCGTATAGCACGTCAATTGTCTACAATCGTTGATTAAAATGTTTGTTTTGTAATGTTACACTATAATTAGGTAGTTGCTCAACCGATAACGATGAAGCGAATTTTAGGGTTTCATAGTGGTGAGCAAGTAGTACTTTTATCATATGTTTTGTCAATTAAAGACAAACTACAATCAGTGAAACGATTCCTCGCCAGCCAGCAGTGTGAATGTCCAACGATAAACTAGTTGAAACATCTCTTTTATTTACATGGAGTGTATAACTATTAGAATTTCCATGAGCAAGAAAATAGTAAGTAATTTCCTCACCGTCTGCGGGCCAACTTCCTAACGATGAATTAAACGATTCTTCTATCGCACATTAAATCGATAATTTGTAGACAATTGACATGCCCCACGGTTTTATTTTAGTCTAGTCTGTGCATATGTTTATAATTCCCACGACTGTATCTATTTTATTATTTTTTGGTATTTAGTATATTTATCTTAAACATTGCAATGTATGTTTAACATAAAACTGTTTAACTTAAAAAGTTTTTTTACCTATTTGTTACATATATGTCCAAGTTTTCACAGTGTCTCATAAACCAATATTAGTTTTTCCGTACATTTTATTTTGTTTTTGTTATTTTTATCACACCAGTAATTTAACAGACACCATACCAGTCAAACCACATTATTACAAATTATATTGTAATATATAAAATGGATGTAAATTTGGAAATTTAGAAGTAGGAAAAGGTAGTAGAAAATCTTGCAATCGGTGATAAAACCTACCAAATTCTTTTCCCACAAGGCCTAGTGAGTCATATGCCTGTTTGAAGCTTGTGAGTAACACTCGTCCACTCCCATGTCCTAGAGCCAGCAGCGGGTCGGGGTGTTCAACAACAGCACTGATGTCCACACAACGAACTCCGCTGGCACTCTGTGATGCTACTACTGTGGCTCCTCTTGTTGGACACAGTTGGGTATCTGTAACATTAAAACATGTTAACAATGAGAGATAAAATATTTTAATTTCAACTAAAGTTAATGGGACTATAAATGTAGGGTTACGAATAACACCAAAATTACAATAGGTTAAATTATTTTAAAAATAATACCTTATTAAAAACAATAATTATTATACTCAATTACTTACATGCAGCGTTTTTGGGTATATCTTGAAGATTAGATACTTCGTATAAGGTTAAGTCTTGACCCCATACGATAAATTTATCATGGTGAATGGGAGACCAAAGGACATCCAATTTACTTCCTGCCATTTCTATTACAACATTGCTCTCCTAAACAATTCGAAACTCTACCTAGATTACATTTTCAATAATAAAGTTTGTCAGAGAAGTTCTTATCATTACAAGTGAATCAACTGCATGCATAATATTATGATTTCAGTTTGACATATGATAATAACAATTCAGAATGTTAAGGTGATAGTAGGTAAATAATAAAAATATCTATCAAAAGCTTTGTTATTTAAAAACAGGAATATATTAGTAGCATTAGGGAAAGTATTTATCATATGATTTAATCATATTTTAATTTTGTTATAGTAAAAATATGTGGTCTTCACTCTGTATATTGTAATAAATATTGTTTAGCATTTGTTGACATAGATGTCGCTGTTTTACAATAACCGACGCGGTACATAAATGTCGATATCACTTGACAGATCATACGACATTACAGAGTTGTGAATACTGCATATGAAGAAGGATTTGTATTCAATAACTAAGTGAATAAAAACCTTGCAAAAATTCCCCGGAATAAGATAAACCGATTCGCAATTTCTTTGCATCAGTGGTAAGTTGTTAAAACCTAACATTTACTCTTTTTTTTCAAGAAAGTTTTTAAGGGTTGTACCATATTTAGAACCAGTGACGTGATTGTTTACTACAGTGGCAACGCCTCTATTTTCCCACAGTTTCTCGCGCATTGTTTAAGGATTCTCACGTGTAAAACAGTCCTCATCTTCACCGATTTTATTTAGTGTTAGGAATACTCACGTATATTACAATAGCTCAAGTTATATATGTGATGTTTCTCAGTTTTGTTTTTTATTAAGATACTAAAAAATATAAGTCGGTTATAGTTGAAAGTTGAACAAGTGATAATTTAACGGGCATGCAATGATAAAGCAACAGAATTCTTCAAATTCCTGCAAGCAGGAGGCAGCAACTGGCCCTTAGCAATGTTTTCAGTTCTTGCCTATCAATTATCCTCAAAATTTTCAGAAGAAGAGAAGGTAACTGATGAGAAATATATTTTACAAACATAAATATTCAATATCATGTCCTACATAGATTTTTTACACTAAATAGTACAGTATAAAAACTACAATTGTGAAAGTAAACAACACAAAAAGCTGCTTCAACAAATTAAGGAAGCAATTAAAATGCAAGAATTTCTTAGTGTTCATTATTTTAATGTTATGATTGTATAAAGATAAATATTAATATTTAATCAAATATAAAGGCAATAATTTTATAATATATTTTCATTATGTTTTTTTATGTGTATTCACATAAGGTATTCTGAGAATTTTGGTAAGAACTTGCATTAAAAATAGTTCATATATTTGGATATAGTCTTGAAAATTTCCTATTTCTTGCAAAAGGTTTCAGTATATACATAGATTTTTTAATAATATCTGTTTATAAACATAAGTATATATCTACATTTTATATTTCTCATAAACTCCTTCATAAAATATAATTAACATTCAGTAGATTTTTTACTGTTTAATCTCTGTTGATAAAGTCATCGAAGCAAAAAATGTCATTCTACAAGATTGGTTAGAAATCTTTCATGATTTTTTAATGAATATTCATGATCACTCGACTTTGACATCAAATTGTAGATTGTTTTTGTCAATACAATAGCAAATATATTTATTGAATGAATCAGATAATACTTTAATGCAGTAATAAACGATCTATTCTTTTAGTGCATCAGACACCAAACAAATATTGCACAAAAAATATACATAGTATGTAATGTTCATATAACATAGAACAAGAAAATGTTACACTCGGAGACAATTAAAACATGTGTTTAAACAATTTTATTACCTTTTAGATCTTATATAAGAAGTTAAGTTGTAAGCAAAGTAATAAATATTCTACTAACAAAGTGAAACACAGTATTTCTGTGTAACACACACAATATAGTCTCATGTGAATCAGCAGTACATTAGCTCATTTTTTTGTAATATCTTTATGATTCATGGAATGAGTCAAAACCTGTGGCGTGAGGTCACGGTGTCACGCTCTAGTATTTGAACCGTGACTAGTTGACAAAATATTAAATTGTTAGTATTTATTGTAATTTTAAAGTTTTGTTATCTGACAGAATGTACGACAATTGCATACTGACTAGTGACTACATATATTAGTACATGAGATAAATCGCGTTCAGTATCAGTAACAATGTAAGATCTATGTAACGGTGAGCTGCTCGTAATCTTTATAGGTACTTAAATAACTGTCTATCTGGAAAATTGCGTTTCTAAACGGGTTAGTATCTCGTACGTACAATCAGGAGGTGCGGGGCGGGGGGAGGGGGGTAACGACGGAACACAGCATTGCTAAGGATTCAAATCTGCTGACGTTTTAGCTTCAGCTTTTAATTATGTTTTAAATTTAACCTATTTACATTTTTAATTATTGTCTCCCCGATTTAAAAATTGACCTAAAAATTTAGACAAATCTCAGAAGTTTAAACTTTTTGTAACATGTATCGATAACAAAATATAAAATTAAATCTGTAACATTATCTACATGCAACTCTTCATAATATATGAATTGATAAGCTACGGAAACGGTCGAGGATAAATATATGTCAGTACAACAGCAAATATTGGTCGAATATAACTTATATGATACATTACTATAAACATATTCATACCAATAGGTAGCAACAAGTATTAAAAGGTATGACATTTGCTACAATCGGTTAATTCAGTTAATACTCTTTTGGTCTGTTTATATTTTTTATTTCAATTCCTGAGTAACGTAGGTATGATGTTTATAATTCATTGCCCACCACCGCGGCGGCAGTGTTCAAGGTCGCATGTTAATAGTTCCAGGTCGATGTTAATCCATTGTTTTATACCAAGTTCACTGTTACCGTTTCATGACGATCGATACAGCCCGGAACGACGAGATAACGCACGGAATTACAAATACTTTAACTGTACAGACTATTAGCATACATCGAGACAGTTTTGGTTATAATGACAACAATGGAATTGAATGTCTCAGAGCTCTTTATGTTGAGAAAAATTTACATGGGTGGTATGATGGTATGACTAATAATGTTTACGGCGTCGCGTCGGTGATTCTATTATGACAGTTTGGGTTCCCGTGGAGAAGTAAGGCGGTCTAAAAGAGAAACTGATGTAACGGTACCGGGTCTATTAACTATAGTGCGGTGCGAATTATATGTCACCTGAATATCTTGAAGGAACACTTCGAGTACGAGCGTAGAATAAATATTTATTAAAAAGTTTCATCTATTCTTATGTTTTTATTAGTAAAGTGATACAGAAAATGATTGTCCTCAAATGTTAAACATCAGATTAAACTTTACACTCTCAGACACATTGTTCTAGCCCACGGATTTCCTCATTATCCTTATCAGTCAGATCTGAGTTAAGACAATGTCTTTTGTGTTCGTATATTGAAACTTCTCTTCATAGTTGACGTTTTTACAATGAACGACTTTTTTATATCATGGTGGTCGTCAGTTGAAGGTTTTTTAACTTTATGATTTATATTTATGTGACAATAGCATTTTATAAACATATTAAAAGATAAGGGTTGTACAAATTCAATTTTATTTTGTACTAGCTGAACCCCGCGGTGTTATCCACGGATATCCGGGATGTAAAGTAGCCTATGTATTATTCCTTTACGTCAGCTTCCTGTATACAAAATGTTATCAAAATCGGTTCAGCCGTCTGAGCGTGAGGGAGTAACAAACATACACACACACTCACAAACTTTCGCAATTATAATATTAATAGGATATATTGTTATGTCATATGTGTATCGTTATTTCCCCAGTGTCCGCGCCTGTTGGCCCCCGGCGCTATGTCCAAGAAGCCGGCGACTCAGCCGACCCTGCACAAGGTGATCATGGTGGGCTCCGGGGGGGTCGGCAAGTCAGCCCTCACGCTGCAGTTCATGTACGACGAGTTCGTGGAGGACTACGAGCCCACCAAGGCTGACAGCTACAGGAAAAAGGTACCACGGAACATTATTCATTAAGAAAGTATGCTCTTACGAACGTAACAATTGTTAGAGTGGTTAATTAATGTGTCTCAAGAGATAACAATAGTTAGTTTAATGAGTGGAGTGAAATAATGTAATGGTTTTACATTCGCCGTACAGTAAATCGATAAAGTTATAGAAGGTTTCATCGCTATCGGTAATTTATCCGCGGCCTTGAGACTCGCTCGCGATGTCTGACATTTGATGCCGTACTTTTACATGATCTAATAAATACGAGTGCACTATTTAAAGTTTAAACTCTGTTACTATAAATGATATAATATATGAGTGTGTACGTGATGTGTTGTAACTCTTCGTTCCAGGTGGTGCTGGACGGCGAGGAGGTTCAAATCGACATCCTGGACACGGCGGGCCAGGAGGACTACGCCGCCATCAGGGACAACTACTTCCGGTCCGGAGAGGGCTTCCTGTGCGTCTTCTCCATCACTGAGCCGGAGAGCTTCGACGCCACGCAGGAGTTCAGGTCGGCACACGATATAGATAGAAAATAAGATACACTGACACGTCCTCTACAGATGAACATCTCAAATGTACTGTATGTATCAGGGAACAGATCCTGCGCGTGAAGAACGACGAGAACATCCCGTTCCTGTTGGTGGGGAACAAGTCGGACCTCGGGGACAAGAGGCGGGTGCCGCTGGACGCCTGCCGTGAGCGAGCGGCCGCCTGGCGCGTGCCCTACGTCGAGACCTCCGCCAAGACCAGGGAAAACGTTGACAAGGTACACACACACACACACGCGTGCACACACACACACACACACAGACATTATACACAGTATGAATAGACACCGAACCTTAGACGTCGCCTTAACTATAGTCATATTTTTAATTAGACGAAGTCAACTGACATTTACTGTGTTGTCACTTTTTAGTGAAAAAAATAGTTTTGTGACAAAGTGAATGATTGAAAAAACTCTTAAATGAATGAAATTCCTTTCATTGTTTAGTGAATAGTTAGCGTGCCAATCTGCCTATATTAGGTTTCAATTTCGAATTTCAATAGTGCTTTAAGTTAAAACTTACCAACGATTTTTCGACGACTATGTTCCTATACTATCTACCTATACTGAATACCGTGTATTTTAAACATTAAAGCCCTATTTTCAGTACATTATGAAACTATAGATGTATAAAATATAACAACGGCATAGGCAATGAAAATAAAAAAAATCGCTGACTACATAATTTGTTTTTATTCATAATCAGATAACAAATCATCAGTCACATTCGGTGATATTAATTATAAATCTGTCTGAAGATTGTCAATCATGTGGTCGAGACCATACATTTCGTCTTCTTCTTTAATTATATGAGTAGTTACATACTACTAGTAACTTATATCAGAGCACTTTTATACAGTTTTATTGTAAAGTATAAATATTTTTCTTAGTCATTATATTTTCAAATAAATAACTATTTACATTCATTATTCATTCATCTGATTAGACGAAAATTCAAAACATCACTATTACTTTAGATATGGCAAAATTATTTAACAAAGTGACATTAGCTATTGTCAGTTGGCTTCGTCTAATAAAAAATACGACTATAGATATATTTCACGTAGCTTGTTAGCGCACAGCTCCGCTTGGCTGTCTTGGCTTTGTTCGTAGTGGCGGCGGGCAGGCGGGCGGCGCTGTGCTCGTTTGTTTCCGTGGGTGGGGGGTGTGTGTGTGTGTCTGTCTGTGTCCGTGGGGTGTCTGTCCGTGTGCTGACGAGGCTCCTCCCGCAGGTGTTCTTCGACCTGATGCGCGAGATCCGCTCCCGCAAGTCGGACGACAGCCGCGCCACTAACGGCGACGTGAAGGGCAAGCGTCGCAGGAGGATGAAGTGCGCCATATTGTAGTGAGCCGGCGCCGGCGCCTCACGGTCCGCGTTCTCTAGACTATCGTTCTATTCGTAGCGCCGCGCTTGCATGTAAGTCTGTGTTGAAATCTGTAATCGGAGTTATGTTAGACTTTTTGTACTGTATAGTTGAAACTATATTTAATATTGTATTATTATTTTTTACAATAAAGAATGTTAATCGAAGTACGAACATGTAATAGAGGAGCGAGTGTCCGCGTTCGGTTCATGTGTCGTGTGTCGCGGCTCATATTCCATATAGTACATATTGCATCGTCATTTATTCTCGTGTATTTATTTTAGCTAGTAAGTGCTGAATGTATCGTGTCGTGTACATGTTCCCTCCACTGCCGATCACCGTTCCTATGACCGCCCGTCCGCCGCGTGTCTGTCTCCTCTCTCTTTCTCTCCCCTCCGTCTGTCTCTTTCCCTCCCCCCCTCTTCCCGCTCGTAGTTTAAGTCGCTTCATGTTTGTTTTGAGCTGTGAGCTTACCTTTACGTTGCGTCCCGTGCGCTCAATGGTCGCTTGGTCGCCG
Source organism: Danaus chrysippus (assembly GCA_916720795.1). Lineage (NCBI taxonomy): Eukaryota > Metazoa > Arthropoda > Insecta > Lepidoptera > Nymphalidae > Danaus > Danaus chrysippus. Next base: position 886,421 of record CAKASE010000047.1, on the reverse strand, counting down.
CACGTGTAATGTCATCGAACACTTCATTACTCCTAAGTTAATCATATTCCTCAGCACAATTCATTGTAAGTTAGTGCTTGTATATAAACTATAAGTTCGTTGCGAACTGAATGTTTTACGACAGAATGGAAGCTATCATTTTGTCCTCGAATATTATAAAAATGAATTTGTAAGAATCGCTTCGTGAAGAAGTGTTTCAATGTATGATGTATATTAAATATTATTATTATAAAATAAACTGGATTAGTTTGAAACGGTGAAATATTAATGTGACTCCCGCGAGCTCGGGCGTCACTATCACATATTATTATATATACATATATTAAATATATACATGTAGCGATATGTGTTACATTACTATGTATTGTGTCAGTGTTTGTTTGTCTGTCTGTCGAAAAAACACTTATTAGAGAAAAATAGTTATATCGTAATGAGAAAAAACGATTTTTGTTAATGCGATACGATAAATATCTAACATAAGATTAAAATAATTTTTTTTAATGAATCTGTCATAGACCAGCTAGGAACACAAACACATAGAGTATAACTAGAGAGCATCGCTTTATAACGTAGGGTTAAAGTCTTTTTGTACCGAATTAAAAAACAACCAAGTACAGGGACTGTGTTTCCTCACTAAAGTCCCACGTAATATTTGTACCGCTCTTGTTGTGAGCCGTGTTCCGTGGTGTGGTGAGTGCTCGGTCCCCCAGGCCTTCCTCTCGCTGACCCGCGCGCTCAGCGACGCCAAGCGGCCCCCGGCGGAGGCCCGGCCGGCCCCCCCGCCGCCCTGCGCCCCCTGCTGCCGCCTGCTCTAATTAAACCTCCAGACGACACACAATCACACTGCCCGATAACCGTTACGACTTGGTTGCTCAATATATAACGCGATTATTTTGTTATTTGATATTTGTCTGTTGTATAATGAAATTGTAATTTACCGATCAAAGTTAAATCTTCAAGGAACATGGGTCTCATACTGGACATTGTAAGATTTTTTAAATTTGATATGAATAATGTTTGCTAGTGACAATATTCCGTGACTCACAAGCAACACCCACATTTGTATAAGTTGATAAATAAAAACATGAATATGATTTATTTGTTTTATTTACAATATGTATATATTATATGTTCACCCACTTTAACTTAAACAATTAACAACATTTTTTATGGTCAGTATATGTTACATAGTATATTAATTCAATATATTTTTTACACCGATTGTCCCAGCCCAGTTCAACCTCAACAGTCAACAGTATATGAAAAATATGTCGTCATGATTAATATTTTAAAAGTTATTTCGTTAGTTATCGTCCATTGTTGTCGAGTGCCTTCCTTACCTAATAAAAAATAAATTAATTGTATTAATGAAATAATAGCTTAAGAGCCAGTGAACGGATACCTGTATGTATTTGACCAGACTTGGGCTTGTGCACGTTGAGACCCTTTACCTACCGTACATGAGATGAGGACTCACTAAGCCCAAAGTGGTGGACGCGGCTAGTGCGCAGGTAGGACAGGTATCGAGTTTTGGCTTTCTATAAATGCATTTGACCACGTCTGCCGTTTTGATATTTGAAAATATATTATTATTATTATTAAAGAAAAAAACAGGCAGACCATTATCACGCGTTTAACATTGTGGCAGACGATTTTGAGAATGTTAAATTTTTTTTTTTGAAAGTAATTGACCAGATCTGCCATCAATATATTTTATTTATTACAGTCTTAAAACTTATATTGTGAATGGCAGACTTATTCATAGCGGATAAACATCAGCACATAAAAAAATCTGAGATACATTACCCGGTCAGATGTATACATATAGCTATCTTTTTTCTTTCTCCACATGTTAGCCTTAGTACCCTATCGGTTTTTGTCAGATGTTCATAGTTTATTTGCCAACCTTCACACAGATGCCTCGTGTTTTGTGAATTTTATAAAATAAATAGTGTTGCTTTATTTTATTTTGTTAATTTGATTATTATCTATTTAATATAATTGAGATTATGGCGGATGAAAAATAAAAATCACGTCAAAAAGTGTAAAATTATCAATATTTTCGGAAGAGACTATGGCGAAATGTCAAAATTTTTTAGCTTACAAAAATTTCATAACTTAAAGTTCAATGGTATAAATTTACCGAATGAAATTTTCGATTCAGGATATCATAGCAGTTGTTACAAGACGTTTAAAGCTTGAAAAAATTTTTCAACGGATACCAATAAAAAAGTTCCATTACAGAGTACGTACTCGTCTGTAACTGAACAACATCAACATCAGCTGATAGCCCAATAGTTGATGACAACATGGTACAAGATTCTATTTTCAGTGACGTGTTTATTTCTGTGGCAAATGAAGTTGTAAAAAAAATATTGACGCCGAAGTAGTACAGCCAAGTAGTAAGACCATTGGAAGATTCCACAGAATCATCAACGGTTCAGACTTCTGATACCGCGGCCTCAGCAAACCGGAATTTTTGTTTTTTTTTTTTGCATAAAAAAAGCAGTTCAAGTCTAAAAAAGAGCCATTGCGTATTTCAAGCAAAGATCAATTTCAAATAAGCATCTTATCACTATTGAAACCAGATACTGAAATTTACAATAAAACCTTCAGACAAAAATACGAAATTTTTCCTCTCGTAAAGTACATTACCATGATATTTATCGACAAAATTTCAGGAATCAAAAACGATCATTGGTGAAAAGTCCTGTCCGTACTTCATGGCGCATATCTCGAGAAATACATGAAACTGTTTATAAAGAAATTTGTAATTTACTTGAAGAAAATGTTATAAAGCGGGGACGTTGTTATTTTTTTTTCATATTTACATAAAGAGTATCTCGATATGTTCAAAGAACTGAGTGAAGGCTCAGATGCAACTTTAATATTTACAATCTATACTAATATTATAAAGCTGAAGAGTTTGTTTGTTTGTTTGTTTGTTTGAAAGCGCTAATCTGCGAAACTACTGGTTCGAATTGAATAATTCTTTTTGTGTTGGATAGTCCAGTTATCGAGGAAGGCTGTGGGCTATATAACATCACGCTACGACCAATAGGAGCAAAGATATAGTGGTAAATGTGTAAAAAACGGGAGAAATTATTTCATCTTTAAAGCCTTCCGTTGCGTGCGCCGTGAAAACGGTTCAAGATACACAAAAAATATGTATTAAAGAATAATAGTTTTTTTAACGATCTAAAAACCAGTCCGCGACATTATATGTCTATCTTTTAAGATTAACTCACAAAAACCGTTTTTATGGTACCTAATTTGGTCGAAATAATTTGTTTAAGTTGTATCAACATAATAATATTATCCTTTTTTCAAATAAACAAATAAATATGTTGTTGGTTAAGAATACTTCATTGTGAATAAAAAAAACATAGGTTTTATCCTGAAAATTCTACGGGAACTCGACCATTCCGAAAACCCCGCAAGAACGGGAACTATGTGGGAAGAACCAAAAATCTGCTGGAAGTCACTATTCCACGCAGACGAAGTCGCGGCATGGCTAGTCAATACATATACTTATGTATTGATTTCGTAATGCATCAATAATGGTTTTTTGTTATCTAACGTTTAAATTTTGTATTTAATAAATAAATTTGAAAATTAAATACAAATTATAATTATTCATTGTTCTTAGCATCTTAGTTGTTGTTAACTTTAATATTTAACATTTTTTCGTTATGTATTTCCTTCTTTATCGCTTAACTTTAAAAGTTTAGTATGTAGACTACATGGAATATATTAAATTCATTAAATACAGTGATTAAGTAAATTATATTCATGTAAAACTGTTATAGTAATATGTAAACATCTGACCGGGTAGTGTATCTCAGATTTTTATGTGCTGATGTTTATCCGCAATGAATAAGTCTGCCATTCACAATATAAGTTTTTAAGACTAATAAATAAAATATATTGATGGCAGATCTGGTCAATTACTTTCAAATATTTTTTTTTACATTCTCAAAATCGTCTGCCACAATGTTAAACGCGTGATAGTGGTCTGCCATTGTTTTTTTTCCACTAATAATAATAATATATTTTCAAATATCAAAACGGCAGACGTGGTCAAATGCATTAATGATAGCCAAAACTCGATACCTGTCCTACCTGTTCACTAGCCGCGTCCACCACTTAGGGCTCAGTGAGTCCCCATCTCATGTACGGTAGGTAAAGGGGTCTCAACGTGCACAAGCCCAGGTCTGGTCAAATACATACAGGTATCCGTTCACGGGCTCTTAAGCTATAAACAAGAATCAAGAACATCATTAAAAAAAATAAAAGACGAACCAGTCAGGTGGGGAAGTTGTATGAGTGAAGGTCACAGTGTGTAGGTGTATCATTGTAATGTTATAGTGTCTTTTAATAAATTTGAACGTGACTTCAACATGTATGGTGTAATTTATATATTCAGTAAAACTATATTAGTCTATGGTGGCACATAAAGCTCCACACTAGGGCGTGGAACAAAGTGGTCTTCCAAATTGTTGAAACAGCCTTTAAAAGGTCATGTCATTACTCTCAATGTACTGGCTATAGTAACCCTATGCATGATGCTATTTATCAGATTATGGTGTCAACTGGAGCTTAACATGTTTGTTTCGTTTGGTAATAGACCTATACTCCAGCCAAATTCGATGTGGAATGTTTAATAACAAAGTATTGCTTAGCAACCAGCGTCAGGCAGATGCTCAAAACATTTTTAGAAATATGTACAACAATTATTTTTGATGTTAATAAAAATTAAAATTGATGATTAATAATAAAATATTTAAGACAAAGGACTAATTCTTGGTTATAATTATAATACTTATGATCATCTGGAATATAGATCCCAAAAATAATACCTCCAATTTTAAAATTATATCAGAAATTACCTCGTAGTTATACAGGGTGACTGGTGAATTACTATCGATATTGAAGGACGTGATATTTGACGATCATATATGACAAAATAAAAATTAATATAACATAAATATTAATAAACTTCTAAGTAAAGTTAACCAAAAGTTATGTAATTAATTACGCATCGTATGAACACCCTACAGATTAGGTATACACACACACACTCACACAGACGCGGCGGCGGCGTAGTGTTGTATCAGCACGCCGCCGCACGCGTCCACACTTGGAACACTTGGAACGTGTACACACTTTATTTATTTATACGGAAATTTTGTCAAAAATTAAGTACCTATTTTTTTTACATAATTCGAATGAGAATCATGTACCGAGTATGCTCCTTAAATATTGATAGTAATTCACCAGTCACCCTGTATAATTCGCTTTATTAACTTTATCTATCGCCTCCCAAACGACAGGACTCATTTAAATTAAATTTTGTGTATATTTAAATTCAGCTACAGATACAATCCCACTAAAACAAGGTTATTCAGTATTAGTTATTACTCATCGTAATCTAATACAAACAATATTAGATAACAACATACTTATAACAATAACGAATTAAAACAAAATAACGATAACAAAATCTAACAATTAATTAAACGGAAGAATACCAGAATCAAAACACTCGCGAATTGTAAGCATAAGCTAACAACAAAACAAAACAAACATTATGGCGGGCGTATAATGCAACAAAATTACGTAGTTACGTTTCGTTTAACTTTATTTGCGTTAAAAAAATATTTTTTTAAATATTAAAATGTAACCGCAATAAAATTTATATTGGAAGAAAATGTAAATATATGTCGTTGAAACAGTGATTATAGTGCTATATTAATTATACTAGCCAAAACAAGATGTCTTTTTTTAAATCCGTGTGTAATGAAACGTTGTGTGTATGTTAGTTAACATTCTCAACCTGTTGTGGTTATACTACCATTATAATACGACTAAAAATATACACCACCAATTACAAAGAGCCTGTATCGCTATTATATACCTTTTATAAAACATTCCAAATGTTACGAACCTACGATTTCTTTACGTCACTTTTAAAATATAGTGTTGTTAGTTTTGTAGTAATGTTATAGTGGTAATTAAAGATTTTTAAACTATTATTTTAAGCTAATTTTCATATAAATTATTATGTATTGACCGGCTAAATATTTTTTTGGATTCTATATAAATTATTTTTTTTGTGTTTAAACAGGAAATTATGTTATAATGAATATGGTTGTAATTATAATAATTATTATTTTTTATTAAGAGTGTATCAACCCTAATTATGATGACTCATGGTTTGTTTACTAAAATTCCAGATCGAATGTGGCTGGAGTATAGTTGATAATCGACAGTACAGTGCAGTGTTTAAAAACAAACCACAAAAAAAAAATGAAAACAACAAAACTATCAAACTAATGAATCCATTCATAGATAAAATAGAACCGCTCACTATAGGGACGAGGTCATGCGAGCTGGCAGGCGTGTCCGCAGCCGGCCGGGCACAGCTGGTGGTCCTTGAGCCAGGCCTGCACGTGCCGCAGGTGTCCGCCGTGCGCGCAGCCCTGGCACCAGGCGTACAGGCCGCGCACGCACTGGTGGCACACGGCGCACAGGTCGGGCGGCGCACGCGGCGAACAGTCACAGGCGGCGCGCGGCCGTGTGCGGCGGCCGCAGCGCGCACAGCACGCCGCCACGCTGGTGGACTGCTGCGACAGGGACCACACGCCGCTGACCCACGAGCAGCGGATCACCTCGGTGGCCGCGTTGTACAGCTTGTGTCGCTGCAGCAGCTCGATGTAGCCCAGCAGCCACTGCTCCTGCAGGCTCTCCTCGATGTACGGGAACAGGTCGCTCCTGGGGGACACTCGGATCAGACTAACTCAAACTTCTGATTGCATACTCCTACATAATGACCTACACAAATTATGTAAGTATCGCTGAGACAACTATTTGTGTTTAAATGTAAAGAAATGTAATGTTATCTCTTTCACTCTTAAAACTAAAGATATTAACTTCAATTATTTATATATTTATTTATATGTATAAGGACAACTTACAAAACATACACCATTTATAGGTTTTAAAAATAAAGTAAACATTTTTAGCTAAGTGTTGTTTCAATTAAAAGTTACCACGGCATGGAAAAGGACAGTATTTTCTATTAACCTAACACAACTTTTTTTTTCTACTTCAATTATACAAAAGGGGAAACAAAAAATACTACCAATAATTATACAATATAAAATGTAAATTACAAAAGACAATAACAAATTACCAACTTATTATTAAACAATTAAAAAATTAAAAATAAATAAAATGAAACTTTTTTTTTAGATAACAAAATATTGTTATCTAAATATTAATCTAGATATTTTGTCGATATGAGTGTGGAATTTAATCTTACTATCAAAAACAACACCCAAAACTTTGATATAATCCACCTCTTTTAATGGTTTATTGTTAATTTTATAAATCTGCGAGTTTGGATGACTTTTACGCGAGAATCTTATGTATTTACATTTATCTGTATTGAGTGTCAAACCGTTTCTTCCACATCAATCAGATAAAACATTCAGTTCCTGCTGTAGTATGCAAGCATCATGTTGGTTTTTTATCTGTTTTGCAATTTTGAGATGATGAGGGTATTTACATTGATAGTAAACTAACTTTTAAGTCCCACATTAATTACGTTACAGCTAAAGCTTTCCGAATCCTTTGTTTGTCTGTTTGATTTGTCTTAAGAGTAGATAGGGATTTTAAAAACGCAAATACTTTAATACTTTTATATAATTCGTTTGTTAGATCGATCCTCGAATACTGTTCAACTGCTTGGAATCCCTTTTATAAATGCCATATTATGCAATTAGAAAATATTCAACGCAAATTTATTAAACATTTTAGTTATAAGTTTTTGCCACATAATCAAGATATTTCACACATTCCGTCTTTAGAATACCGTCGCATGGAAAGAGATCAATTGTTTTTATTTAAGATACTTCAAAATTTTGTAGATTCACCCTACCTGTTAAAAAATATATGCTTTAGATGTCCTGAAATTTATACGCGTCATCAGTCCCTTTTTCATTTACCTATCACAAAAACCAAATATGCTCAAAATACTTTTATTTTCCGTGCCTGTGCCACAATTAATATTATAAATGTTTTTCCAGTATAGATTTTAGAATGTGTACAAAAAATAAATTAAGAAAAGAAATTAGTAATGCCTGTAAATTGTAATTAATTTATTTTTAAATTATTATTATTATTTTTTTATTTATTTATATTAATCTCATGATTTATATATTTATTTTTTTAATAATTGTCTTAATTTTCATTGATCATATTATTATTTTTGCTCAATGTCATCAATTTTTGTATGTTAATTTTAATCTGTTATATTAAATTTTGGCCAACGTGTGTTTGGACGTTTTATTCTTCTTTGCTCCAAATGAACTTGTAATCGGAGGAAACTTGGTTCGGTTTTTGTATTATTGTATGTATTATTTCAGTTGATTGGTTTTGTTACTGTTTGTTTCCCAATAAAGTAAAAATAAAAAATCACTCTAAGAGGGTGTATTGCGGTCACTCACCGGTGGTCCTGTAGCGCCAGGCAGACCACGGCAGCCGTCTGTACGTCCCCGAGGTCCGCGTGCAGGCGCAGCGCCAGGGCCAGCAGCGGCGCGGGGTCGAGGGCCGCTCGCCCGGCGCCCCGGCCCGCCCCCTCCCGCACACACAGCGCCCCGCCCTCCACGCCCTCCCCGCCCTCGCCCCCCTCTCCCTCCTGAAACGTTCAAGCGTGTATACTCAAACAGACGTATGTTGTCAGATGTATCAAACTGATTGTCAGTTACTCACGGAGCTGCCACAGTTCTGACTGCTCGACCGCTGTAGTCCGTCGTGTCGACTGGAGCCCGTGCCGGAGCCCGAGGAGCCGGGGGACGAGGGACCCGCAGGTCCGGTGACGACCGGGCCTCCTGCCACCACTGACTCTGTAGAGTAACAAAAGTATTAGAACTTCGTAATGAAAGACAGACATAAACAAACATAATAAAATAAACATAACCAAAACTTTCTTCGTATAATGAAAGGCTAGCATTTTTTAATATATATAGCTTGAGCCAAAGAAGAGACTTGTTGGATTTGATGTTTTTAAATAAAAGCCTTAACAATATCTATGATAATCCAGATTTAGTGTCTAAGATTAAATTTAATGTTCCCTCTAGATATCCACGCAAAACAATTAATCCTCTTACAAGACCTTTTCGAAAAACTGTTTTGGGCAATAACTCACCAATTTCCAGAATGTTTAAAATTCTAAATGATAGTTGTAAACATTTAGACCCTTTTAGGGACTCACTCAAAACATTTCATTTTTTTGTTTTTGTTTTGTTTTTCAAGTTTTTGTTCAGCTATAAATTAAATAAATAATTTTTACATAAACAAAATATAGGTAATGAACTAATTTTTAATATAACAAACCATCTGTTACCTAATTTTTATATATAGAGATAATAATTTTTACGAATAAGTTAATACGTTTTTAATACTATGTAATAAATGATTTATAAACTGCCTAATTTTTGTATGCTGTATCTGCCTTAAAAGATAATACATTTAGAATTAAGCTACACTGTATTTCTTTTTATCCAATATTGTATTAATGTGATTATCACTGGTGGATCTTAAATAAAATAAAAAAAGAGTCACAATAAAGTCACTTGCACTCTGTAGTGTGAATGCGTGTAGCCCGACCTGTGTCATGTTCGTGTTCGTTGGGTCTCGTGTGCGAGGCTGCTGGCGGGGGTGCGGGGGGTGCGGGCGGGGCCCTCAGAGGGAAGGCCTCGTCCGGGAGGGTCCAGTCCGCCGCCTCCACGTCCACGTAGTGAGCCGACGCCGCCGACACCCAGCCGCCGTTCTCTCCTGTCAACATCACACTGTAACTTGTATTTGGTAGACAATGTTATATCCCTAATCGATTATATAATACAGTAGAACCTATGTATAATCCAGAACGTTATGTTAATGAACTTAAATATAGATTCCAAGTTGCTTATAAAGATGCCCGAAATAATTTGTTACATAGGAAATATTATAGAAAAACTAAACATGATAAGTATGTTAATCCTGTCGTTTACAATAAAGATGATTTAATTTTAGTAAAATCAGAAACAAATGGAAAATTAGATGAACTGTTCAATGTACCGTTTACTGTATTAGAAGATATGGGATTAAATGTTAAAATAATTAAAGATAATAGAATAGACATAGTACATAAGAATAGAACAAAACTTTTTGTTAAGTAGTATACAAAAAATATGTGTAATCCCATTTGTTTTTCTTTCACCCCTGGAGGTGAAGTTTAATAAATATAGTGTGTATGTTATATTATAGAATTAAGTGTAGTGTAAAGACTCCTTTATAAAATATCTCATGTATACATCCAAATATGGTGGACCGCCCATTGGCCCAAGCTTTCATTATGTTATGTTAAAATCTTCTAATATTATTAAATACGACTTAAAGCTATAAAGACGTTTCTTTTCAAACCCAGTAATTAACCACATTAGATAACGTTCCTTCATATTAATTCGGGAGTCGAGTGTTCGTCGCTCGTACCTTCCCTGGCGTATTTGGCCGGCGGTATATAAACAGCATGTGTCGGTAGTCCTAGCACGCCGCTGTGCTGGTGCAGACGGTTCTCCCACTCCTCGACTTCCTCGAGAGGTTCCTCTTCGACGGCGCTGAGGAACAAAAGTTTAAGTATAAGGAACAGGTTACGGCATGAAGATATATTCATGGTTAAATTAATTAATAAATCTTTAAGTTTTCAATAAACGGATTTTTTTTAGAATATAGGAACTAGCATTTATATCCTACACACACCAACATACACATACAACACATACATACACACACAAATGCGCACGCGCACACAAAAATGCACATGCATACACATACATTTTAGCCTCACATTTGCTTTCTTTTTGGTAATTACTTATCTTATTATTACTTTTTTATATTGTTTCTTTATTATTGTTGTAACTTAAATATCTTTAATACTTGTACCTAATTCGTGATATGGAAGAGCGGAGTTTCCTGGCACGCTTTTCATATGCTTTAAAGGAGACTCCAATATCTTTATATTTAAGTACAAATTTGAAGTACAAAAGAAATAAAGAATTTTTTTATTTATTTATCATGGTTCCCCCGGGTACCTGTACGGTGGCAGGGGCGGCGTGTCTTCGACGGGTGGCGGGGCGCGGGGCGGCGGCGGGGCGGGGGCGCTGCGGACGGCGCGGGCGCTGTACACGCTGCGGACCACCTCCCATACGTGACTCACCTGGGACACACGAGTTACAGACACACAAACAACTCTATGGAAGACGAGTAAAGTGGGCTCCACTGACCATGTATCGTTGGTGATCACGCGCGACCTTCGCGTTGTGCTCGGCCAGAATATGAGGCGGCTGGCCGCGGATACGGTACAGGTGTGCGCACGACAACACCGGCTGCTCCTGGGAGGACACGGGACTGTGACGGGCCAGGGAGGAGGACGCGCTGCCCGGGAACGCGCGCTCTAAGGCCGCCTGCGCAGATGCACTTAGCGATCCTGCCGTGGGCTGCTTACGACTGAGGGAGGCGAACTATCGTCAGGGACATGCGTTTGGGTGAAGAATAAATATGCAGCTATTGAGACACTGACCCGAGGCCGGGCACGAGTCTCTCGGGGGCGCAGGTCCGCGGTCGGGGGAGGGGGGCGTCCGGGAGAGCGCTGGCCAGCTGACCGCGAGCCGATACACACACCGCCTGGGGGTTGGCCCACAGCACCGGATGGGCCGCCTCGCTGAACTTGTGGCGGTACAGGCTGCAGTCCTGTACGTGACACACGATGTTACCTCATGAGAACCATTCACACATTCTTATATAAAGAGAACGTACCCGGCTGGTGGAGAGGAAGGCGTGCGGCGTGGCCTGCCAGGCGATGGCGGTGGTGACGTCACGGTGTTCCGCGAACGTGGCCAGCGGCACGTGCGGCCTCCTCACATCCCACACGTGGACCGCGCAGTCCAGCACCAGGGCACACGACGCCACCTGGAACCTGCGGAGGAACAGACGCTATAGACATGTATCTGACGGAAGATATCATACTAGATAGAAAGGAGGCGGTCAGCATACTTCCTCTGCGGTCTCCACTTGACGTGTCCCACTGATGCGATGGTGTATATAGTGTGCTCCAGGTTGGGCCGAGCGTGGATGTCCCACACCTGCATGAAACGATCAGAGTAGTGAATAATACACTATAGAGTATTAAATTAATGGCCGAGATGGATCCTGTGACAGGTGATTATGATATCAAACAATATGTGAGTCGATGACCTCGAATGCTTCACGAAAATTATCTATCAATATATATATTTAGATACAAATATTCAAATAGGAACTAAGACCGATAAACATATCTTGTTTTTTTACACAGTTCCAATAATATACAATATAATTGGAACTTTGTTACAAATAATAATTAATTAATCATAATGTACAATTGAAAGTATATTATGTAGGTACATTTGTTATTATTCGTAGGTTAACTAAAATATAGGACACTCTGCTAAAACATAATACAGGCCATTTATATTAGACGAATTGCATTATTTTTAGATAATAAAGTAATCCAGACACAACACGCGCAGATCACGACTCGACCTCGAGGTACTCGACGGTTGATAACGACACACGTGTGTATTGAAATGTTGTGACCCAGACTATGTATTAAACACATCGCTTATTGTATGACATGACATCATTATTCATATAAACGCAAAACTACTACCTAATGTTGATATAAGAGTAGATAAATCAATAGTTTTTCATGAAGAACTCTACTCTAGAAGAGAGTATGTATCAACAGACTGAACAGTACCCAGATGTTCATATGTAGATATTCTCACACAAAAGTCTGGAAACTGCCTGTAATAGTTTGACCATCCAAACTCCTAGCAAAGATAGTTAAGAGTTTTCTGGTACTACTTCTATCAATCTACCTTGATGGTCTTATCCCTGGAGGCGGTGGCCAGCCACGGCACGTCAGGATGCCAGTCACAGGCAAACACAGGCCCTGAATGCGCTGTGAACTGATGCATGGCTCGTTCATGTCTGCGAGCGTCCCACAGCTGAACTGTGCCGTTCTCCGACACCGCTGCGAACACGTGCGCCGCGTGAGGACTGAACTGAACGTCACGGATAGACTCGGTGTTACTGAAATACATGTTACTCATTACTCGATATAAATCACTCATAGTAACCCATCCAGCCAGTATTCCAAGGTTACCTTATGAAAGTTCTAGCTACCTCCTTCATGCGGAGGTCGAAGTACTTCATCATGCCATCCTGGGAGCCTGATATGAGAAGAGACGGCTCTGTCAGGTGGAAGCTGACCTGATGATACATACAATAAATTATAAATATAACATAAGCATAACTGTATTTTATATGAATAATATAACTAAGAACCTTGTTGACGGTTCTCTTGTGGTCTGAGAACACATGCTCCTGCTTGGACCTTCCCGACCTGCCCAGGTTCCACACAACCACAGCTCCATTGGTTGCTGCTGTAGCTAATGTGTTCTCTGCAGAAACAATACAGACCTCATGAACTAAGTGTTTAAAGTATTTAAGTATTATGTTTCATTCAATAAACTGTTTTATGTTACCTTCAATAGTACTCCATGCTACATCAATGGATGAGAAATTTAAGTTTAAATTCTTGCCTACCCGTAGGTTGCATACTTCGGAAAATTCATTTTCACCAATCGAAAATACTTTGAATACTGTAAAACAAAAACATTCAATTTAGAATACTAATATTTTAGAATAGTTCATCAATGCCCAATCTTACCATTCCTGCCAGCGATTACGACTTGTGTACAATCTTTATTAAGTGCTAAGGCATTCGCTGGACCCTCCTGAGATACACAAATGGTGTTTGAAGGTATCATTATATTATTCTCACTATGTTTGTAAATAGTTTTACCACCGCCACATTATTTAAAATATTGACTTCAGTCTTAACATGAACCTATATGTCAGCGGTAGAGTGTATACTGGAGCATAACACGGTCAAATCTCATAATATCTGATTAGACTTCATTTAGTAGTATATTGTGTCTAAAAAAATGTTTGTTTACAAATCGCACACACTAGTGATTTGCATGTGGGATAACAAATGACTTTGACACTATTTATGTCAATTTTTATACAAAAGTCGATAATCGTTCATACAAATTAACTTGTTTTTAATTGAAAGTTGAAAAATATAATATAAATCTTAATTTTTCCTTCTTCATCCTTTTTGATAGAAATAAAATATGTAGTTATATATAATTAAGTTTGAACAAAAGTATTATTTGAATTTTCCGTTCAAAAATTATATTAATTGTATATGGCAAGAGTAATCCCCTGTCATATGAAATGTCACGAGTGGAATCATAATTTTCTAATACAAACCTAATATTTCTAAACACATTGTGATGTATTATGTTACCATAAAAGTAAGTGGTGAAAATGTGTCTTAAATAAATTAAGTGCAAATTGTAAAGACACAATGGACGGTGGCGATAGGATTCTTGTGGCCGCTGGTCTAACTGCGGCAGTGGTGGTTGGAGCATTCGTATTATGGGGTCCCGGAGGAGCTCCCAAAGTTCGTAAGCGCCGAGGACAGATCGCTGGACTTCAGAATTTAGGAAGAACTTGCTTTCTAAACACATTATTGCAAGCATTGGCTGCCTGTCCTACTTTTATAGACTGGCTGAAAAAATATGCAAAGGCCGATGGTCATAACAGTATGATTACTACTCTCTACACTGTAATTGAAGGTACACGAATTCATTACATAAAATTATTGTAAAAGAGAATTTAGATAAGATTCTCCTTAATAGACTGCAACATGAGTATCGATTTCATAGTAAATTAGACATTAAAAAAGTTTAATACTAAAAGAATTTTATTTATACTAATTATATAAGGGTACTGCATTTAGAAATTGTTAATAGTGTACAACCATAATTTTGTATTTTTTTTATAACAGTAAACAAAAATACATCAACATAAGAAGATAAACAGTTGGCTTTCTTCATTAATCAGTGTATTTAGAACTACAATAGATGTTAAACTATAATAATTTTTGAAATAAGGTGTTATTGTTATATGAACTTCTTTCTAAAGCTAGAGAAAATAGCAATTGCATTACACTCTGTATAAACCAATGGACAAATTCAAGATGATAAGTTATAATTATCACTGAATTTGCATTAACTGAAGACATCCAATATTTGTAGAGAGATAAAAGTAAAGAAATTTTACAAACCAATGTAAATAAAACAAAATATTTATATTCATCTTAAAAATCCAATATCAAGTGAGCTTTTTGTCATTAGTAATGAATATGTTGATGTTTCAAAACATTTTAATAAAAACACACCTATTGAAATATATGTATATTAAAAATAATGTAATAACTTGGTTTTTTGAACTATCTTGTAAATTGAGAACCTTGTATATATATACATATATGTCTATTATTGTGATATTTTTGAGTGATATGATTGAAATGGTACATGCATATATAGAGAATTTATATTGTAGTGGAATCATTTCCAAGATATAACTTATTATATAATGTATTTTGTATGTATTTCTATATCAGTGGTGAATGGTACCCACGAGTCGGCCCGTGGGACCCCTGTCTGTCCTCTGGGGGTGCTCCAGTCTCTGCGAGCGGCCGGCTGGGTGGTGCCGGCCGACCAGCAAGATGCTCATGAGCTGTTACATGTACTGTTATCATGCATTGAAGAGGAAACAACCGCTATGTCTAAGAAGGTAAGGTTGACAATTGATTAGAATATTTCTTTGTAATCTAAAAGTAAAAATTTTTAATTGATGGATTTATTTATAAAAAAAAAAATCTTATTTATAGTATATACTAGCTATTTAATGTAAATTTTGTCTACTTGAGTTGTTTCTTGGGTTTTAAAGAGAAAGTTACAATGTAGGTTATAAAGTGCTTTGACAAAAATGCTTGTGACATGAAAAATATATTGTTGTAACTTGTAGGACTATTTATGAGCACTTCTCAGAATTACCAAAAATTATGTATAATTTTTAATAAATTCACTCAGGAGAAATTGTAAACACTTGTATATAGTGATACATATATTAGCATCTATAACAGTTTAATAAATTATTTTTTATAAAAAAAGTCTTTGAGGGTTATTAATTCACTATCAACAGTTGGGAAATGAAATAGTAAATATAAATCACATTATGTTAAGGATTGTCAGAAACTTTATTGCTCCTATAAGAATGATCACTAGTGGCATCAGGGGGAAAGATTGTTTCATACGGTTGAGTGAGGCCGACTCACAAGCAGATAATGTTGTATGTCGAAGTTAATGAATAATGAAGTCAATGAACATAATATATATTAATATACATTTGACAATTCTTCAGCCGGGCTGTCTCTCCGATGCGCTGGGTCTGGGCGGTGGTCGTGCCTGGTCAGCCCTGGCGTCCCCTGCCTCCCCGCCTGCTGCGCCCCTGTCTCTGAGGGATGACGGCGCCCCGCCCCGGCCCGCCCGCCCGGCCTCCGCCGCTCCTGGCGGGGAGCCTGACCTTCAAGACCCAGGTCTATCTCATATTACTAACAGATAGTAACGACCCGTGACGTTCTTTGAGTGATTATTAATGTTTTATGTAATGATACCATTAGCCAGTTCCTAATAGTGTCGTTGTTTTATTCTCTGTCAGACCCGTGCGACCCCCCGGCCCGCCTGTGTAAGGGTGTGTCTCGCTCGTTCTGTCACCTCAGCTCGGTGGGTCGTCGCTGGGCGGCGGCACCCTCCCGCCCCGCGCCGCAGCCCCCCACCCGCGGCACCCTTGCCACCCGCACGCACTGCACCGTCTGCTCCACTAAGGTACCCTTACACTCATACTGAACCCAGCTGCCCATGTATCTGTGTATGATGTAACGTGTGTGTGTTGCAGAGCCCGGTGAGGTACGACAAGTTCGACAGTATATCTCTGTCGATGGCCAACGCCAGCACGGGCCTGACCGGCGGGTTCAGCTTGTCCGGTGTGTACATGTGTGTGTTGTGTTGGTGTTCGTGGTGTAGTTGATGACGTCACGTGTGTGTGTGTGTGTGTGTCAGGTCTGCTGCGAGCGTTCACGGCCCCGGAGATGGTGTCGGGCGTGAGGTGTGACAAGTGCTGCGGGGGAGGAGACCAGCAGGGAGCGGCCTCGCCCGCCACACAACACGCGTACACCAAGCACATACGGACGGTCGGCTTTGGGAAGGTAACGTGGCCTAGACGAGGGTCGTCATATACTTATAGAGTCATGCAATTTTTCATTGTCATATAAATCAGATCCTTTCTTGGTAACAATAGGACTATTTCAGGCAGTTTCTCTCCGAAACATTATAATAAATTGAAAATCAGACCATCATCGAAGAAATAACGCTATATGCATAATGCATATTGATACCTTCCTACTTTATGAAGTTGATTACTAATTTTCAAGTAATTGTTATTTAGCTGCATAAGTTCCGTCAAACTCAGACCAGCCTCACTGGGGAATTTTAATTTTAACAGTTAAATTTAGTCAACAAATATTTTGTAATTATTAACGTTAAATTTCTTTTAATATTAATAATATTATCTTAACATATGGGGTCGTTCAAGTATTACGTAAGCAGATTTATTACATTTATTTACCCCCCCCCCCATCCCCCTTGTCAGCAAAAGTAAGCAATGCTTATTTTATTTTTATTTTATTTTATTTGGATAACCAACAAAAGAAAACATTATTACATTAATTTCATAATCAAACTATTAATAATAACTTAAATATCTTTTTAATTATAGGCTATCACATCTTGCAAAATATTATAATTGTAGTAAATCAAGATTTAAATTAAAAACAATAATAATAAATTTAATAAAACATTACATAATAATCACTAAAATTGACATAACTAATGACATTATTACAGAAAATACAATTTAACATTTCAATATAATTCAAACTTAAAATATCACAGAATTAAATTAAAAAAAATGCA
Source organism: Danaus chrysippus (assembly GCA_916720795.1). NCBI lineage: Eukaryota > Metazoa > Arthropoda > Insecta > Lepidoptera > Nymphalidae > Danaus > Danaus chrysippus. The sequence goes on along the minus strand of CAKASE010000047.1, from coordinate 868,386 downwards.
TTATGTGTTATACTAAAATCAATTAAGAAGGAAATATATAATATATGTACATATATATTTGAATATTCATAAATGTCTACAAAAAATATCATTAATTAATTCATGACAAATAGATCCATGTTTAATAGAAATTATAATTATAATAATAGCGCAAGCATTATAAATGTATTATTTTAAAAAGGTCAAAATTTTTTTCCTATATTGTACCAAATTGTCGTAGCATATGTCTAAAGCATTTATTTCTTCAAAAATGTTATTATATAACGTATAACGTTATATAATATGCTTATTATACAGGGTGACTGGAATTACTATCAATATTTAAGGAGAATACTCGGTACATGATTCTCATTCGAATTATGTAAAAAAAATAGGTACTTAATTTTTGACCAAATTTCCGTATAAATAAATAAAGTGTGGACACGTTCCAAGTGTTCCTAGTGTGGACGCGTGCGGCGGCCTGCTGATACAACACCAAGCCGCCGCACGCGTTTGTGTGTGTGTGTGTGTATACCAAATCTGTAGGGTGTTCACACGATGCGTAATTAATTACATAACTTTTGGTTAACTTTACTTAGAAGTTTATTAATATTTATGTTATATTAATTTTTATTTTGTCATATATGATCGTCAAATATCACGTCCTCAAGTATCGATAGTAATTCACCAGTCACCCTGTATAAATGCTTACGTAAACATTTTTAATTATTTGTTTTTTAAAATATATAAATCCAGAAAAATATTATAATTATATTTTTTATGGATCTTAGTAATCATCACCTAGACTCCCCTACCCCCCATGTCATCCAAAATAATTAAAGCAAAGACCCCCCGCCCCTCCATAGTGCTTACGTAATACTTGAAGCCCCTATGTACATATGTATGTATATAATCTGTATCGTTGTTCGTCCCCTTGTCCCAGTTGCCGGCCTGCCTGGTGCTGCAGGTAGCGCGTGTGGAGTGGCGCTGCGGTGCTCCGGCCAAGCGAGCCGACCACGTGGCCTTCCCCGAGACGCTGCCCATGGCGCCCTACACCACCGCTCCTAAACCACAAGTATGATTTATACAAGGTGTATAGTGCGTTTGATTTAAGCTGAGCTTTGCATTTGTGTGAGTGCACACGGATTTTCTAGTTTTGAACCGGTTTTTTCTGCTTTTACTCCACTCCGCACGTTCCTCACTTCACCTTTTGTGCTGGTAGCAAAACCAAATGTTAAAACGCAACGTCAAGTGAATAAGAATTTGTATAATTTTTTAAAAATTTTTATTAATCAATAATTTTTTTTTCCATAATCTTCATAATATTTCCATATGGCCTATTACAAGTTTTGCTTATATTATAGCACTTATGTTATGTATCTATTTAAAATACAATAAAATTTGATTCTAAATGTTTTTTGTCTAACTCTACTTTTACTTTCACTCACACAAATGCAAAGCTCAGCTTAAGTCTAACGGACTATACAGGCTTCCTTGTGCCGTATGTGTATATATGTGTGTGTGTGTGTGTAGCCGGAGCTGTCGTCTCTGCTGAGCGAGGGTCGTCTCCGCGGCGGTCTGTCGGTGCTGAACGCGGCGCCCCCTACCGACGACCGCGCCCTCTACCGTCTGTGCGCGGTGGTGGTGCACGTGGGGGGACCTCGCAGCGGACACTTCGCCACCTACAGGAGGGGGAACGGCTTCGAGAGCAAACGGTGCGTCACTCACACACTCACTCACTCATACAGAGACATATATCATTTATTCAATTAGAATATGGTTCTGTTTCAAAGTATAATTTATGTTAGTGTTAAAAAAAATCTATTACCGGTCCCCTAGCGTTGTAAACTGTTACTTGTACTTGTTATACATATCCGATGAATACTAAAAAATAATTATAATATTGATACTTAAAATAAATTTTTTGGTCCATAATAACTATGAAGCTTGTGATTTATATTTAGGGATATGTTAAAAAAGATCTGATTAAATTGAGTGTCTGTATACACTTTTGGTTTGAATAACAGTTAATGGGTACGTATATGACGTCATCTTGGATCCAATATGGCGGCCACACAAAATGGGGGAATGAATATTTTATATACTTGTAAAATAATGCTATTAAAATAGTATGCTTGTTTGGGACTGCAAGCAAAGATTTAAATGTAAAATAATCTAATATATAAAATTCTCGTGTCACGGTGTTCGAATTTGAACTCCTCCGAAACGGCTCGACCGATTTTCGTGATCCTTATCGAGGATACTAACCAGGGCTGAGAACAACGGCCAACATCTATTTTTCATCCCCCTAAATGTTAAGGGTAGTCCACCCCTAAATTTTTGTTTTTATTTTTTAGGCAAAATTTTGTTGTTTTTATTTTTTTATGACACAGCCTACAAAAATACATACAACCCTAAATTTTCACCCCTCTGAGATCCACCCTTCTTTTTTTATTTGTTAATTAAATACTTTAATTTTTTGGCAATTTTTTTTTATTTTTTGATGACTTACAATAAAAAATCTCATATTACTCTAAATTTTTCACCCCTCTACGATCAACCCCTATTTTTTATAAACATATATTTCTTGATTATAAGGCGGTACGAAGTTCGCCGGGTCAGCTAGTATTTTATAAAAGCTTTTACATTTACACGATGTAATTGGATTGTGACACACGGCTACAACGCGACTTGTGACGTAATCAGCGTATTCATTTAGTTATTGGATTTTATAGTAGTATGTATGTATATAGTATTCGTTGTAAGTGTACAGTGACCCTGACCGTTCCCAGATGGTGGTACACATCCGACACGTTGGTGCACGAGGTTTCCTTGGCGGAGGTGCTCCGCTGCTCGGCCTACATGCTGTTCTACGAGCGCCTGGCGCCGCCGCCGCAGCCCCTCACCACGCACTTCTAACATCACACATACAAACATGGATCAAGGATCGACACTACACTACCACACTAGGTGTACCATACACTAGGTGTATCAACAGATAGAAAAACGTTTACTTTACCGTAATGTTTATTTGTATAAGTTGAGAATATACAGAGCACTATTGAAGTAACTCAGGCCGTACACAGTCATAGACGGTTCCTCTGTTTACAATCCTTAGGGTTGTGTACTATTAGTGATAGATTGACATGAATGACGTCATAACCCCTTCTAATATTATAAATGCGAAAGTAACTCTGTCTGTCTGTCTGTTACGCTTTCACGCCTAAAGCACTGAACTGATTGTAATGAAATTTGGTACAGAGATAGACTTGACCTTGAGAAAGAACATAGGATAGTTTTATCCCACACTTTTGAAAGGTTTTCTTGGAAACTCGATATAACTGAGCTCCACGCGGGCGGAAAGCTAGTTATTATATAATACATAATGTTTGTACATATATCCTAGAGGTATATAAGAAAGGTGTATATAGGATTTTACTTGAAAATTGGTTTTAAATGTTACAGTACTTCTTAGCAAACTTCAGCTTGCTTCATAGAATCACAGACATTTTGTCTAAATTCTGTACAGAGCCTAATGTGCCACTTGAAAACACTTTATTATTAAAATTTCTTCACTTCTAAGCATGTCTTAATAGTGCACCATATACATTAAATTACTGTTTATGAGAAAAAAGCTATTGAGGAGTCAATAAATGTGAAGAGTTGTTGTGATTAGAGAGTCTAGTTTATATAACGGTTAAAGTAATTTATAATTTAACTTGAAACATTGCTGTGCTCAAAATTTTATTATTATATTAGTGAATTGAATAATAAAAATATATATTTTCTATTGAAGCATAATCTGATTTGTCTTCTTTAAAGTCACTAAAAGTTTCTCATTAAATATTATAGAGATAAAAGCTTGTATTAATTATAAAGGAATGTTGCCATATGATGAAGAGGCTGCTTAGATAGGTTCGACTGAGGTACAGACCGTGTGCTGGTAGCTTTTATATATATGACTATGTCTGTATGTACATTGTGTTTGACGTTAAAACTTTATTGGATTTTAAATACCAAAATGTTATACAAAATTGATAAAAGTTAATCAATTACGGGTATAATGCATATTATGTTTGTTGTATGTTTTATTTTCAATAGTTATTTTTAATTATTATTGAATTCTGCTTTTGTGTGTACTGAATATATTTAATACTATACAAGCAAGTAATAATTTAATTTGTACTTCTCTTATGTGAATCTGTCATATTTTAAAGAATAGTGCACACTACAATATTTATGCATTTTGCAAGTAATATTTTGAGAAAAGAGTTCTTTCTAGTAATCATGAATCTTTACAACAAAATTAAAACTTAGAAAAATATATCGATAGGTCACTAAACCAATAATATGTTTTTTATTATAAGTTTAATATTAATTCTGTAGTTTTCAGTACTCCTAGTACAATCAGGTATTGTTCATTAAAGTATAGCTGGAACATGTGACTTCTATTGTTAACTATGTGTTATGTATTTTTGTTTCAAGATGTGAGTGTGAATGACTTCCAATGAACTTGTGTCAATGTAGATAGTTTGAAACATTTGATGTAATTATTTAAAATAAATATATATAAGAATATATTGTTTTATTTCAAAAGAAAATCATTCATGGTACATGTTGTGATATCTATTACACAATGTTAAAAAATATAAAATGGTATGAGGCGGCCGACTGGTGAAACAAATGAATAATGATACAACATTTATTATGATTATTTACTCATAATAATAATAGTGAACAGGTCAAATGAATCTGAATGACGGACAATTTATCTGAATACCCGTGAGTAAACTGAATTTAATATCACATAGCATCATTTGGTTCTTAACATGTTTTAATAAAACCCTTGTTACTCGGTGTTATGACATACTATCTATGAGAGAGGCACGCATGGTTGAAGTGATGGCTGTAGGTTTAGCATCATTCAGTTTGAACACACTCTCAATCACTGATATCTCAGTCGAAGTAGTGTCCATGCCACAGAAGGCGCACCAGTCGTTGACCACTAGGCCGGCTGCGACTACGTCACTGCCACGATTCACTGTTCCGGCTACCAGAGGTACTTGTAATAGGGAAGATAACTCGTCTTGATCCTGTATAGTTGTCTTGGGGTGCACCAACCCACCCCTGTTGCTGAGCGCGGTATATGATCCTACCAAAACATTGCCAGCTACTGTTTGCCTAAAAACTTCCACATCCAGTGTGTCAGCGAGAATTTCCTCTGTGTCTTTATCGAGGTCTGGGTGAACTAGTGCGACATAATCATTGCAAGCAATAACATTACCGAGGGCACTTAGACGTTCCTCGACTCTTTGCACTTTAACGTTGTCCGGCAAGCTGTTGCGTATATGTTGTAATTCTGTGTCTGTAGTTGATGCCGGGACCAGCAGGCCGTTCTTGTTCGCTACTGTCATACGACCGATAATTCTGCAACCAGCAATACTAATGTGTACTACTGGAATTGTGTCTGCCAATTCAGCTTCAAACACGCTGTAAAAATTCTCAGACCCGCCGATTGCGACAAGGCAATATGAATTTGTAAGTTTACTGAAAACTCCCACCTCGTTGTTGTTTTCGAATTGGACACGTAACGCCATTATTTTATTTTTCGTATAACAATACCTTTTTCTTTGAAACTATTTCACAAGTTATTTTAATCTTCACGTGGGGAGGGAAAACACGATCAATGGAGATTTGACTCTTTCCGCTGTCAATAAGACAGTAACTTCATACTTGATAATTTGTCAATGTCTCATAGCAGTTATTACTACCAATTGCGCAATCAGATACGTTCATATTAACAAAAACTCATGTAAAGTCAAATAATAAAATACAATTAGACGATAAAATTTGCTGTCGAAAATGTAACCTTGTCAATTGTAACCGACGTTCAAATAATGTTATTTTTATATTCATATTGATCGTGTTAATAAAAATGCTTAATTTTGACAAAATGTCACCAAATTACTTATAAAATGAATAAATTGGTTAAATTTAATTATTATATAGAATCTAATGAAGTGCCTACATTTCCATGTGATACCGTTCAAAACCTAAGGCAAGCTGTTTTAGCACCCGTGGTTTATAAACCAAATATTCAGCAGGCCTTAAAACGGATAAATTTTGAATTTCATAGAACCTGCAGCTTTTCCAATTTAGTTCGGGTAATTGAAATTGTTAAATAGAATACAATAATATTATGAAGAACGTCTGTAGATGCAGCTATTCACCACTTTCAGGAATGTAATGTAGCGGAGGGACAAACTCTATTAATTTTTTGGGGGTCGAGGAATTCTGACAGCAGGATAACAATAAGTATGTCAGCTTCTAGCTGCTCGTCCCTTCATACGTCTGTAAGTTTAAATGATAATAGATAGATTCTGTTTTGGATATTCTTATCTTGGTTCTTGTTAATTTTTTTGAAAGCATACATGGTTTAAATTGTGTATGATTTAAAGTTCTGGTGTGTTTATAGAACAATGGCAACACGCAAAGGGAAAGAGATTTGCGATCAACAGCTCAGCAAACAGAAATAAGTTGTCGTTATTCACCCGGCATCGGTTCACCAGGTTCATTTAATTTTTAACATAAATATGTACATATCTAGTATATCTTAGGTACAAACGAGGGATGTTAGTTTCGAGAGGTCAAATAAAGGTAATAATATTAATTTCAGTAAATATAACGGATAGTGAAGAACAACGTCAACTTCGAGCCTGCATCGCTGACTCTCTTACCTTCTCCTCGCCAGCCTCGTCTCTTCTGCAACCAAACAGACGCTCTGTCTCTATACTTGGTTCCGTTTGTGCTCTATTGCTCAATAAACAGGTTCGTAATTACAACAATGCAAGATGGCTTTAATTTTCAATTTATGTATAAATACATATATTTATGTCATATCAAAAATGTTAGGGTATTTTTTATGGACGCAGATTTGCAAAGATTATATTATTCTATATATTATGAAATTTGTTTAGATCCAACATTTTAAAATATATTTGCAACATTACCAAGTTTAAAATACGGCATTAAAACGAACTTGTATGTAGTTCTTTTTGTTTAAGTTATTGAATTTTCTATTATGTATCTAATGTATTTACTACGTTTAAATAAATCATTCGTTTAATACAAGTTATGCACGTGCAATACTATTAAAAGATTTTTGGTGCTTGTAGAGGGTTTGATGTTTTTAAAAGTCCATTGCTACGCTTGAACATTCTTGGATGAGACCCATTTTTAATGTTAAAAGTGCCATCTTTATCACCCATGTCTCGTGTTACAGATTTCCCTATATAGCAAGCTCGGTTTTAGTTACTTCAATTGTCTTTTTCGGAGTTATTAGTAACAGTTGCAGTGAGATAGATATGTACTATTCAATAACAAATATTTCAAGATTGTATACTTTACTTTTTTTAGTAATACTTCGAACCTATCCATCAATTAAGTACTGTTTTTTATCCCTAATCTAAAAAAAAGTTTTTAAATTTATTGACGTGAAGGCTCGGGGAGATAAAAAAATAAAACAAAAAATATAAGACAATCTCTTTCTTGATAAGTTTACATCTGTGTAATTATTTTCAAATATTATCGATTTAAAGCGTAAAATATTTCAAGGGGTCGGGACCTAAGGAGTTGAGCGAGTCAGGCAGTCGTTCGGACAACATCTGTCGTATCTGCTTCGGCGGAGAGTCGGGTGAGAGGCTGGTGAAGCCGTGCTCGTGCCGCGGGACCATCGCCGCCGTGCACCGCTCGTGCCTGGAGCGATGGCTGCTGCAGGCCGCCACCTCCTACTGCGAGCTGTGTCGACACCACTACGTGGTCACCAGGAGCCACAAGTTAGTGGACACAGCGAGAGATACTCGAATCTTAGCACTATATGGTTTGGTGGTGGGCAGTATGTAGTATTGTGTAGCGGTGATGTGGGCAGATGGTCGTGGGCGCGGTCGGTGATGGAGTGGGCGCGCTCGGGGCGCGGCGCTGCCCTGGCGGCGGACGCGTGGCGCGGCGCGGCGCTGGGAGCAGCCTCGGTGCTGGGCACGGCCCGCGCTCTGCACGCCTGTGACGCCGCGCTGCAGGCCGGGGCCCGTCGCGGGGGCGCCTCCGCTCTCGCCGCCAACCTCTTCTCCTCACTGCTTATCGGTATCATTGGTGAGATGTCTTCGATTGAGGGTCCGAATTAGTAGAGACACATTATGTTTAGGTGACTTCGTACATAAAACGTTTTCTCTACTTTGGACTTCAGAAATTATCCGACATTTCCATTAGTAGAAATTACAAATTTTAGTTTGAGATCGAATTCAAACGGTCGATGTGAATGTATTTTTAGAGTAAACTTTATTTTGTAGCATTTGCTGTCATAATTTAAGCTTTGTAAGCAAAATTTCGGTACCTCGGTCATGATTATTATTATTTTATTACTTATAGGCCAGTGCAGATGCCTCTAAAAATAATGAAAAGTGAAAATAAATTATAGTAGAATGAAACCCATTAGAAAAGGAGGGGAATAATATAAAAATTAAGGGAAAAATAATTTACGGGCGATCAGAGGTCGGGAAGGGTACGGGCGTGGGTCTTTAAGGGTAAAAGATGGGTTTTCTCGATTTCCGGAAAAACTAAGAGTCCTAATGAAAAATGTTATATGGCAAAGTTGTAAGTAATAAAAAGATGTAAAACTTTTGTACTAACATTTTTTTCACATAACCTGAAATTTTATGATGAATTCGAAAAACCAAGTTTTTGTTTTTTTATTTTTATCTCTTACAAAAAACAATTTTTTGTCACGAAATTTGGTGAAAACTTTCCTTTTGATGTTACAAATGCACTGTAATTTATTTGATTAGAAAAAATTTTTTTTAGGTTATTTTGAATAAATACCCAAAAATCAGCCTCATTTTCAATCGAAAAATCACCCTTCAAAATATCAGCTATTTTTAAAAATTTGGTATGTTTTCAATTTGTTGAAATCTCTTTTTTGATGGCGATAAAATAAATATAAGTTTCTTACTTACAGTTCCATTTTTGGATAAAATAATCATGTCTCTTTTAATGAAATGACACTCGACTTCGGTTTGAAAATGCTTTTTCTAATTTATTTTTAATAGTTGTGTACTCTGGAAGTTCTCCAGATAGTCTCTCTTTTAGGTTATTTACGGAAAATTTACATTAAGCTGCTAAAACTATTAAAAATAAATTGAAAAAGCATTTTCCAAACGATATCGAGTGTCATTTCATTAAAAGGGACATGATTATTTTATCCAAAAATGGTACTGCAAGTAAGAAATTTATATTTTTTTCTTCACCATCGGAAAATAGATATTTCAACAAATTGAAAACATACCAAATTTTTTAAAATAGCTGATATTTTGACGGGTGATTTTTCGATTGAAAATGAGGATGATTTTTCGGTATTTATTAAAAATAAGCTGAAAACATAAATATTTGTAATCAAATAAATTACAGTGCATTTCTATCATCAAAAGGAAAGTTTTCGCCAAATTTCGTGACAAAAAATTGTTTTTTATAAGAGATAAAAATAAAAAACCAAAACCTTGGTTTTTCGATTATTTCACATAAAATTTGAGGTTATGTGAAAAAAATGTTAATACAAAAGTTTTAGATCTTTTTATTACCTACAAGTTTGCCATATAACATTTTTCCGTAGGACTTTTAGTTTTGCCGGAAATCGAGAAAACCGATTTTTTACCCTTAAATTCCCATCCTCATACCCTTCCCCAGCTCAGATCGCCCGTAAATTATTTTTCCTTTAAATTTTATAATATTCCCCTCCTTTTCTAATGAGTTTCATTCTACTATAATTTAATTATGTTTTAAAAGCTATCGGCACTGGTCTATGAAGTATATAATGATGAACATCGTTCAGGCGCTCTCAACGGTCTGTTGACGACGTGGATGCTGCTAAAGATCCAGGAGCACCAGATGTCGTGGCGAGCGTGGAGAGACAGCACCCTGCACGTACATGTGGCGCTGGAGGACGCCAGCACCGACGACACGGCCAGCCAGGAGACGGTGGTGGCGGAGGGGGGGAGGCAGAGGACGGACAGGGGACAGAGGCTGGGGGAGGAGAGGGACCTCACCGCCGACATGGCCACCAACATTACAGACCCCTTCATGGTCGCCCTGCCCTTCACCTTACCGGACCCTTGAAGCACCCTGAACAACCCTACACACAGACATCGATGTCCGAATACTATATTGATATCATAAGAACACTCCACATCCGACATGTCTCTCACGTTTGTGTATTTCGTGATATCGACTGTAGTGTTCATCTTACTGCTGTTGATGTCGGTGGTCATACTGCGGCTGAGACAGACCTCCATATGCTGAGTAAATAACGAAAAATAGACACGATTGATATGAAATAAAATACTCATAAAATGTTAATCATTTTTATTTCAATATATCCATATAAATTAATATTTTATATAATAATCGGTTACATAAAAGTCAGCAGACAATTATTGGAAGCGGTTAAATGTCACATTTTAAAAGAGTTAGATATAAAATAGTGAAGTGAGCTCGGCTGTACACTGGGCGACACGGGTATACGACTCGCTTATGTCGATGAATAAGTGGAGGCGATCCCCGCTCAGTACAGTGTCGTTAGTGTTAGACGATCGAACCGTACAAAAATACAATATCAGACTATAATCTACGACGTATATTTAATCGTTAGTCAATCTTACTCGCTAGTATAAAAAAATCACATACATCTTGAGATTAAATAAATAGGAGGGCTGTGTACGAGACAGCGTTCGGAGAAACGAGCTGAGCGGACAAGGATAAACATCTAGAAACAAACACAAACTAACAATAACAACACGCGCTCTTTGGACATACACACTGACACCGGACACTCGTGACCGACACCTTCGGCTACACGACCTCTGACACACGCCCGGCTGGTGGCGAGACACGGGACACTGCGCGGGTGTATGGCGGGGGGGGGGGGGTCGTGGGGGGGGAGATCAGCGCTCGTCCTTGAACCGGCGGTAGATGGACTGCACGTACGTGAACACGCACTTCCAGTCCGGCTTCCGCATGGCGACCATGTCATCCACGTCCAGGAGAGGGTAGATGCCCGCCTTCTCACTGGAAATCAACACCGCGGCACGTTATGTATGTATACATGACGGAAATATTACTATTTATCAAAATAATGATGGTCGTGTTTGACAGATTAACCTTAAAATTGTTGTTCATTAATATTAAATCTTATATATTTAAATGAGCAGTTCTTGTATATAAATATATATACATATTTATTGGAATCTCGGAATCCGCTCCAACGATTTTCATGAAATTTAGTACATAGCGAATTTCATTTTTAAAAACGTTATTTTATTTAAAAAAAAAAACCAAAAAGGAGTCGTTTAAAATACGACTCTTCCTGACATCTATTGGCGAATAGTAATACTCCTTATTGCTAATTGCTTTTAATATTTGTTTTAATGACATAACAGCAGATGGCGTTGTTGAGTAACAGAAAGTCAATGAGTGTTTGTTTTGAGGTTACACTAAGAAATTAATTATTGATTTATGACTGAATATACGCTATTTGAATTCCATTGCTCTATAGACAAATTTTATGTAGAACTTATTATATCATTGTCTCTCCATGCTTAAACAATAAAGAATATGGCATTGTATCTGGCCCACCAAGACTATTCACGATGATTATTTAATTTATATTTTTAATAATATTTTAAAATATATGTAATCTCCTCTGGCAAGGAAACTGTGAGGTTACTTATATGTTTTTAAGAAGGGACTGTGATGAAGGCTTACTCTGCAATTTTGAAGGCGAGCGTGAAGTTGTGTCTGCGGGAGTCGGGGGAGAGCGAGGAGTAGTCGAAGGCGTCCGGCAAGAAGTGATGCAGCAGCGCGCAGAAGGCCAGCCCGTCCGACCAGCTCGACGAGAAGTTCTCCAGCTTCACATTCTGATACACACCATCACACATCAATATATATGAAGATGACACATGTCTTGGATTCATAACATAAGAATACAATAATAATGAAGGACTAATATATTGTATTCTTGGAGTCACTCACTTTCCTCTTTCTTAAAACGGATTTTAAAAATAATGTCAATTGTCTTTAGTACACAAATTTTGTTAGGAACACATCAAAGAAACTTTGTTAACTCATTTGACCTTCAATTAGAGTCGATATAAATTTTGAAACAGATTTCACAAACAGATCATGCAATTTAGTTATACAATAAAAGTTTTAATTTAATTATTATTGTTGATATTCCTCATATCCTTGTTTCAGCTTCGCTTGTTCATCAATATTAATATTAAAATCAAAAAACATTTCAATCGTTCTCTGTTAGTTATTTTTATATTGATTATAACATCATCCATCGGTCGTCCTCCTGGAGCTTCCATAACTCATATCGTAAGTTTTTTAGGCGACGTATTGGACCAAAGTAATACGATTTGGTGATACAATACATATACATATAATATATTCGAGCATATATACAGAGTATAGCAAGCGTCAAATAAGCGTGGAGTGTATGAGTGGCGAGGGCGTCTGCGTGGTGTGAGCGTCGTGTGAGGAGTAGGCTCCTGGACGTGAATGTACTCTGAAGAGCCGCAAGCCCCCCGGCTGGGTCGTGACCTCTCACCCAGCGGGTATGACCGCCGAGAGTGACGGACTGGAGGGTATGGAAGGCCGGGGTGTGAGGGTCGGGGGCTTGGGGGGCTGTGCGGAGTGAGCGGTACCTCGTAATCCCGGGTCTTGTCGCGACACCACTGCAGCAAACGTTCTTTAATAGTGACGGCGCTGGCTTGCAGCGCGGGGTCCGTGAACTTGAAGTAAGGCTGCGACGGAGAGCCCGGGCTCTGCGGACTCTTGGGCGAGCTACAATGGGGCCTCAGGTTAGTGTTCCGGAGTCAGCCTCGCCGCCCGACCGCGGGTTATCGATATTAGAGCCAGTGCGCTCACAATGGGCTGTGCTGTTATCATTGACGCGTGATATGGACACTTACACCGGGTGTGTGACTTGGAATATGTTCTGTGATGATAAGAGCTCGCGGAGTTGTGAGACACGGGAGAAAAGACAGCCTTGACATAGTGACGATATGAACCTTATATTTAACAGTCGAGGATCGAAAATATTACAGAAACAATTTCATAGTCATTCATAATATAAGTGAACTGTTATCGACCATCAGTTTTTACATTAAAATAACTCCGTGAGCGCTTACTGAAGCGATGCTATGATGCCGCTAATTTATATAATGAGCCAACTAATATATTTGCTAATAAATATTTTTACCTATTCCATAGTGTATCCATAGCTTTGGCAGCTAAAATAAATAAATACGTGGCATTAAATATATAAATTGAAGCAGATTATATGTATCTCTAGTGTCCTCCTAGTTGGGTACTGACGGAATATTTGAGTGTTGGTTGAGAATAGTTTTGTAAGAGTTCACACGGTAGAAGTATTTTATGTAATATGTAAATATTTATAATGTAGGATAGGAATGTACATTTGTCTGTAGGAGTGCGGGTAACTGTTTCACTTACTTGGGGGAATTAGTAGAGTTTTGTTTCTCGAGCTGACGGAACTTGGCGAACGGCGACACGGGTTTGGGCGCCGGTCGGGTCATGCTCTCGATAACTGGAAGGAAAATTGATAGGACACGTACAAATAAACATCAACCAATGACCACACTTAACATTTTAAACGATCTATTTCAAAGTAACAACCAAGGTTAGTATGTAATATTATAAGAGGGAAAAATCTGATTATTTTCTGACGTGACTGTACTTACCTTTAGAATTTTTAGTGGTGGTACTGCTAACAGTTTTTTCGAAAGAGTTTTTCCTAACGCTTGATGTTGTTATGGTCGTCACTTCCTCTTCCTCTGTGGAATTAAGGATGAATATTATTATTTTTGTTTTTTCAAATTATTTTTTGAATTCGGAACACTAAATTTGGAACACTTGAAAACAACAGCCAGACAATACAAATAATACTTATAAGCTATTAGTCAAAATAAAACGGTTAACGGGATTCGGTGAAATGAATCTTATGTTACAATATGTACATCGACGTGAGTGTGACCTTAGGGCGCGGGGTTGGGGTTGGGGTTGAGGGGCACAGGGGGAGGGGCATGCGACGCGTCACAAGCGGCAGGCAGCCCACACACACACGACTCACGCGCGTCTCGCTCGTCTCCGTCCTATCAAGTGGAATGTGCATGCGCTACGCGAGCGCCGACACGAGGTCCTCGAATGCGTCGTCCGCGTTGCTTTCGTCGAGGAATTGCAGCTCCGACACAGCTGGCATCGTGCGGCTGCGGCCCAGAGCGAACGACTGCTGCTGAGAGGAGCGAGTGGTACGGACACGTACCGGAGACGCCTGGGACCCGCTCGTGCGGCTGGAGGACTGTCTGTCCGACTGTTTTGAGAAATACGCCTCGACCGTCCTCTTCTTATCCGGAAGTTCCTCGCATGGGATACCTCCTTCGAAAAGTTTTGGGACCGCTAAGAGGTGCATCGATTTGGTACGTGCTACAACTCTCTTGGAAGATATCATCTTGTCGGAATCACCGAAGCGGTGCCAAGAACCGGATCGAGCTAGAGCTGATCCTGGACTCGAGCCACGACTTCCTGGTGACTCACTAGAGAATACCGATTCACGTGAGGCCGCAAGCGCGGGGCTGCGCAACCCGGCGGGGGATCGAGGGTACCCGTCGTGGTCGGATGCATTGGATGGACGGGGCGACAAAGAGGCGTGCGGGGGGGATAGCCCGGGGCGGATTGACTGTGGTGCCACCAGTCGTACCTGACTTCGTGATCCTTCTTGTTTTTTCTTTTCGATCTGAGTGATGACATTGTTTTTGGGAGAAGTAAGTTTGTCGAGGACGCCTCTCAAGCTGTCCGCCGCCCCTTCAGAATGTCTCGTACGAACCCCGGTGGTAATAGTGGCAGTGCCTCGGATGGGACCGCGCATCACGCGAGTCACAACGCAGTCATGCTCCGTAGTTGTCTCATCTTTCAATGTGGTATCTCCATTTTGATGTTCTTGAGGAACTTTTTTTTTTGAAGGACTAGCGGAAGTCATTCTTGTTCCGGGTGGCGTATTACATTCAAAACTATTTTTTTCGTTCATAACAACATCGGGGAGGTAATCCACTTTATGTGCTTTAGCTTTTTCAATGTCAGGTGTCTGTTGAAGAGGTACAAATGTAGCCGGTACATTTTGAGGCGTATAGTCAACTATTGTATAAGCAGATTGTGCAGGAGGTGGAGGAGGCTTATGAAGAGGAACGTCGCGGCTTTCATTAATTGCATCTCGACGATGTTTTTCACGAATTTGCCTTTCGTAAAATTCAATTTGAAGTTGTTGTGCGTCTAATTTCGGTGAATATGGTTCTGGACTAAATATACTTTTTGGTTCGCCCAGTTTTTTAACTAGTTCAGGGGCAGCCAGGTTATTCTGACTGGGTATAGGTTTGATAGGGTAATTAAAGGCCTGTGGACGTACGTGAGTCGGAGGCGAGGGCTGAAATCCGTATGCATATATTTTTGGTTGAATGACGGTTTGTGATTGATTTTCTTTTTCAAACTGGGGCGTATGGGATGCATTTACTTTTTTGTTTTTATCAACATCATGTAATACAAACGAGTTAGAAGCACCAGATCCAGGACTAAGCGGATTTGAAACGACCGGGTACGCGGGTGGGTATTCAACTGATGGAGATACTGGAATATTTGAAGAGGGAGGACTCCATACGTTTGGGACAACAGATATTGGAGACGTAATTTTTTGTGGTGGTTTGAATGCAGACATTGGAGCGTGTGAAAATTGATTTACCGGTATAGGTTTTGCTACGAAAGGTTTTTGAACTACGTTTTGTTTTTTTTGTAGTGGAGCCGTTTGCGCTACTGATGACTGTGCAAACGCCTGGGGACCATTTGGTTGAGTTCGAAGAGAATCTCTGCGCTGTGATGTCCAAGGTGGCTTGACTATTTCCGAGGTAACGTCTGCTAAAAATTTTCGCGGTCGAGGATTAGATGTAGCAGAGTTCTCATTTGTTGTTTTCCAAAAGCGTTTTGCTGAGGAAGCACTTGAAGCTCTAATATTATCTTCTCGATCTCGATTTTCAAAAGCATTTTTGATATTACCAAAGCGGTTGCTCCAATTAGCTTGACCCGTGCCTGGACTGCGGTTCATGTTTTCGTTTTTTTGCATAAATGCTAAAAACTTTCTGTCATTTTCTGTTTGCGGTTGAAACTCTGGGACTTTTGGACCTAGGCTTGGTGTATTTTCATCGTCTTCCCTGTCGTATTTATACCCACCCAGTGGTTTTCCTATATCTATAGTGTTAGCACGTTTCATACGCATACGTTTGCTGTTATTATTAGAAAAACGATTGAGAGGTTTCGACAAGTCATCAGTAGGTTGTGGTGCCGCAAAATTATAACCCGGCGGAGGTGGCCTATAGAAGGAGGCATGTTTAGATTCCTCGTCTGTTTTTGAATGTATTGTCACTGTGGGTCGGTTCAGAGGAGCCCGTCGTATTGGAGCTTCCTTCTGCAAATTGCCATTAAATTTCTGGGCGATCGCCGCTATACTACTTTTAGTTTCAGAATGCCATCGCTCAGCTGGACTCTTAGGGGGTTCAGGTTTAACATCCGCTATAGAATGTCTGAAAAAGTCTGGTTTTCGATTATTTGGTACTCGTCTTTCAACTATATTTGCATCTCTATTGACTTTAGCAACTGAATTGATACTAGCATGTTGTGGAACTTGAACGGTCTTTTGTCGCTCCTCACTAGCATTATGAAAGGTTATATGTTCATCTATGCTTTGTTTTCTTTCAGGAGTAGATGGATTTTCTTCGCTAGTGGACCTCGAGGTCATCGAAGGTGTATTAGGAGTTTGCGGATTAATAGGTTCGGGTAGGAGTTGATCTCTGTCCACAATTCTACGTGCTTCCTCGAGTTCCTCTCGAGTGACGCCGACCGTGTGTCTCGATGTTCGACTACGTCGACGGGTCTTTCGTTTACAACCGTCCAGTCGGTCCGCGGCATCGAGTGCTTCCTCGAGCCTGTCAGCTAGAGTGAGGAGAGCCCGCGCCTGAGGGTGGTCGTTAGGAGGGGCGAGTGCGACCCGCAGACGTTGTAAGGAGCGCCTCACATCAGCTACAACGTCGTGGGAGGCCGCCCCGAGACCTGCCAACAGCCGTTGACCGCCTCCTTGAAGCAGCCCCTGCAGCAGCGGCAGGAGAAGAGACTCACCGCGTTCACCGGACTGATCCTCCGTCTCCGTGGACTCGCCCGCGGCTGCCAAGGCTTCCGTCACCGCACTTGCACATGCTGAAATAAAGATAATATATATTTAGAAACTTACTTCAATGTAACATATAAAAATATTCAATATTGACTATGTTTCAATTCCTTACCTTCCTGTTCGGCCATCAGGGTACGGATACGTGCTCGAAGCCGGCGACGTTGTTCGTAGTCTGAGCTCTCCTCCAACTGGAACAGGTTTACAATTATGAAACAATTAATAATTTATATACTTTAATTGACTTGGAATCAAAAATTATATCTGTACGTGATGAATATGAAGTCTCTTTTCTAAGAAACATAATAATACACAGTAAGGGTAAATATTTTTATATAAGAGTGTAATGCAGTCTAATATCAAAAACGTATAAATCAAATTTGTTAAATATTATAAGATTTAAATGAGTTGTTAAACTTTGTATATTCTTTTTACATGAGATAACAAAACTTGAAATACTCAATGTCTGTCTGGCAAGTTTTTTTTAAGTACATGACGTCTGTTGATGCCGTTTTCAATTAACTTAGAAATAAGAAAAATGGCCGGATATAATTTAACGTGAATATTGTAATTTCACTTTATGAATGGCATTCCGATCATAAAAAACATGTAAATAAGAATAATTGAAAGCCGAAAGCCAATGGAAAATAATATACTAAATTCCAAGTACGCGTTTACTTCATGTAGGAAAGTGATTTTTTGTTGACAGTTTCCTTGTCAATCGACAACTGACCAACAAAACCTCAAACCTTAATACGAGAGCCCCGCGGCCGCCGTCAGTCCAGCCCGGGCATACTCCACTCTCTGTGTTATTCATTTAAGTTCGTTACAATTACTACACTCGAGCTGTTTCAACGACTTTCCTTTTTCAACAAATCTCGCTTGGAAATTTCGTTCATTACAAATGGAAATTGGCATCACACCGTCATGTATTTACAAGTTTTAATATATGAAAGTGCTCAAATAATATCCATTAACAACAAATTACTTGTTTAGTGACGTCTTATGTAACTGAAATAAAAATTATTTGAGTAAAACACTTTCATTTCATTAAAAATGTTATATCATATGTATATGACTACTTCGAAAATGTATTGTCACTGAACACACACACACACACGTACAATCCTGTCGGTTTTCTCTGTATGAGTCAGCTGGTAATGAAAGTGTGATGATCTTTCAATATTCAGTCGCCGTGACTGTGATAGTTTAGTAAGCGATGATTAACATAGTGTTGTGAAGCTCGGTGTGTACGTTACAAGTGTTCTCATATTTTTTAAGAGATAGTAAACCACAATCTAACTGTACTCGGCAAATATTTCTTCATGCTTCCAACCAAATATTTACTTGTGCTCGATGTAGCAACAATCTCGCCATGGTGTTTATGAAGACACGAGATAAATCACAATTATAAGAATAAGAATTTATTTTCCTCAATTGATGAGTTTTATTGAATGATTAAACTACCTTATGTATGTTGTACTTAAAAAGTATTTTAAAAGTATTTATATTTATTTAAACCACATGTATATGAAACAGATATTAATGTTACAAAATTACTACACGTATAAATTTGAATTACTACTTTGTTTCCTATTTTGCTTGCGTTCTCTCGAATTACATTGAAAATATTACATCTATGTAGTATTATAAATATGAAAGTGTAAAGTTTAATCTAAATAAAGCTAAATTTTATACAAGTTTTGTAACATAAAATATTTTTTTTTATTGCATGAATGACTTTGCAAGTTTCATTCTTGTTTCTTTTTGTTCATTAAATATTATAGACATTTCTATTTGTATGAGGATATCTATAAACAAACATATACATGTATAACTGTATAACATAATATATATAGCATCACTCACAAGTTTCTTGAGCACCCGCTCGTCCCAGCACTGGTCAACGTCAAACTCCTCGTTGAATCGACTGCTGGTCACCTTACCGCCGCTACTCTGAACAGTCTCCTGCTGACAAAAAAACAATTCTAAGTTAGATATTATAGTATAGTTCAAACATTAGTTTTCAGAGCAAAAATATTTTTTATGTACAATTATGTTGTCATTAACGATTCTTCATCACTCAAATGTTTATTACGTCGTTATTCTTATACTTTATTGAGATTTCTTTGTCAATATTTTCAATATACAGTGTAAACTCCATATAACGACACTCGATTTAACGACAAACTCTCTAAAGCGTCGAAATCATTTGACTTTGGTTGGTTTAGCTTGTCTACCATACAATGATACACTCTATATAGCGTCACAGCCACTCTCAATAACGACAAAATTAAGTAATAAAAAGTACCCTTTAAGTTGCTAAAATTAGTAAAAAATGCGCAGCTGTGTACGTTTTTTTTTCGCTTTGTTATCCTAGCCCGCAATAAACTCCACTGTCGTAATCATGCATACCAAACTTTCTAAGAAATTCGTTCTTCACCAATATGCCTCAATATCGTAAGATATGAATAAAATACGTAAAAAATACAACAACATTACTGGTGCAGCAAAACACGTCAAACAAAAACAACAGACTTTATAACATTCTTTTTTATGTACATAAGTACTAACAGTAGTCTGAAACAAACTTTGTCTTTTTCTAATTCTGATTTTTCATCCCTCTATTTAACGGCAACTCTCTATAACGCACTAAAATGCACGGTCCCTTCAGTGTCGTTATATAGAGTTTACACTGTAATTAATTTGATAGACAACTACTACAAAAAAAAAAAACACCTTAATTTCAATCGAGAAAATAGAAGGCAATGATTTAGCATCTGGGATCTCCTTAATAAAAATATTAAATCTATGTCCCTGACCACACCGCAAGACTTCAAGCTACAGTTAGAACATTCGGCGTTCATCCAGAGCGGGACGATAGAAAATTGAGAAATCGTTGGCGGTTGATGACAAACGACAAGTCTAACTGACAGACTTTCATCTCGTGTGCCCGTGACCACTGTTGTTTAAAGTAATTTAAACGTCGGGGAAATGTAAGTGTTATAATAATACCGCGTAGTATATTAGTATTATTGTATAGTATATTCCAACAACATAGTTTCATTCCAATAGTTTTAACGCAAGTCTTCATTTTTTTCATGCTCTCTTATATTTTATTTATACCTAACCTTTCTTGGGTGTCTTTTAGTTTTAATTAATTATGTTCCTAAAATCACCTACATCGAGGTATATTTTTAAATTATATTATAATCCAGATATCTTAACTTAAAACGTTATTAACTATCAAGCAAAATTATTTGACTACATTACGAGTAAGTCAAGGTCTCATAAAATATATAGGTTTGTATAATTCTGAATAATTTTCATTATCATCTGCAGAAAGCACTCGAAATTTTATTTAGCACGAGTTTTTCTGATTATTATTAGAAAATAGAGACCTTGAGTCCACTCGACGTTGACCTTACAACTGACAGATATATTTCAACAAGTGATTTTTTAGAGTCAATCATAATGAGCTTTTAACGCATACAAACACACTTGGGAAACCGACGGGCGCTCGGTAATTAAAGCCACATACAATAACAAAACGGGCGCTAAGAAATTATTAATAAAATAAAATATTATCATGGTCTTCAAACAAAAACTGAAGCTGAAAAACAAATATCTTATACAAATTGTTCTAAGAAAAATGTAAAGAATGATGCAATAATAAAATTATATAAAACTGTATCAGGCCATTAAATAATGTAAGTCGGTGAAAATTTTAAAACATTCAAACATAGTTGGTGGGCGGCGGAGCTCTGTAATAACAACACGAATATAACACCTCATCAGCCTTGAAGCAGATTTACTACGAAACTACTAGCGATATTATAAAGATATTTTTAAAGATGCACATGAAAGAGATGTTGTAACACTCATCTTATATTTAAACTTCTATCCGTAAACATATATTAAGACATGTAATATTTTAAATGAATATAGATGATCTATTATCTTTTCATTTATCTATATTTCTTTTAACATAAAAATCGCATTTTTATGTATATAATTAAATAATACAACATAGTAAACAATATATTCATTGATAGTTCTCAGTTAACGACCCAAATAAATGACCGAATGCCATGAATTGTGTCACAACAGCTTCACACATAAACGCCTCATAACTTCACAAATAGAAATGGATATGAAGGAACCAGTTATTAATTTTTATCGAACATGCTGCTAAGAACAGTCGCTGCAGACAAAAAGTTGAAATGCCTTTTTAATTTTAATTAACATTAAAATTAAGCTTAATGAATGACGATCGGAGAGAAGCGCTTTTCTTATAAACAAAAAAACTACATTTTTTTTTCAAGATCGATATTAATTCTCATTACAATGAGAAATGGCATTTAGTTTGACTACATTCCCATGCAAAGGCCGTTCAGACTTTACATGACATTTCTTGGGATCATGAGACACGTCAAAGACACGAGACGAGGCGAGGACTAGTTTTTGTCATCCATATATCGGCACTCACTTGCAGTTTAAATAATAAAACGTAAACAATTTTCAAACGTCTCGCATACCACACAGTCTGACGAACGATGGCTTTGTATTTTATATACATAAGAATGTCAATGAGAACTATGTATAAGGTTAATTGGATGTAATTAATACATTTATAGTATAAACTATGACGGTTTTCAAGACGTATCAATTTTCAAATGTTAATATTGTTGGATATTTTTTCACTGTAAATTAAAATGAGTTTTGTTCCAGTGAATGTGAGATTCCTGTGAGTTATAAAAATAGCTCAGAACTCGAAGAAGCGATGATCAGGAAACACAAAGTTGGGTTTAGGTTCCACGTAGAAGATCAGTGGGCCAAATTTTTGGCAGGTCACCGAGCGGCATCGACCGGACAGCTAAAAATAACAGTACAATGCGTTCGCGCATTAACATTAGATGTTAGATCGGGAGGTGATGCGTTTGGACAATCAGCAGCTTGGAAAATATATATAAAGACTCTGCTCTATTTGCTAGAGTTACGAAACTGTATCTCGCTTATAGGATTGATTTATTAAAGACGAATAAAAGTCGGTGCAGGAAGAGGCGTTGAATTAGGTGACGGCAGGTGTACTATAAACAAAGGGTACGGGAACAGAGGCTTGGACGACGGCCAGGTGGGCCACAGACTAATAGCACCGGTGGACATTTCACTGATGATAACGTAATCCTAAATCATGACCCAATAAACTACAGAACGTATCTGATTCAACAGTAAATACGTTTAAAATATTCCACCAATGAAATATGTAGAAAATGTACGAAAGAATTTCAAATGTAAGCTCGAGTCTCTTTATAAATGATGTCCAGATCTCTGTAACCTAGTACAGTTATTGTTCGCTTTCTATTGAACATTTCTTTGTAATTACAATGTAAACGTTTGTTCATTTATTATAGCCGGTAGTGATCACGTCCACCACCACGCTCCACAGTCCACACTGCTCAGTATGTTAATGTACTGTTACAGATAAACCGACGATCCGATTCTATAATGGTCATGAATACCATTAGAAAAATGCACGTTAGAAAGCAAAGAAAAAAGAAACCTAGTTGTCTGAAAGCCTTAACACATCATCTGGTAGATATGATTCCATGAAGAGAGAGTTGACAATACATTATATAGACTGTAGAAAATGTTCAGCAACTTTAGGAGACGATGGAGAGAGAGAGAAACTCCAAAATAATCTTACAGCAGGTACATAATAAAATGTGTTCCCATTACTTAAAGGTGATCTTTAATGTCATGTGAAGAAACAAGGACTACGGCCAACTTTTTGGTCTATTTATAAAATATGCCTTTTTTGTATTCATATAAATTATACAAGTTTCTATTACTTTAAGATAATTGACCGGTATTAAGTTTTAATTCATAGTATAAAGCTGAAGAATGAGGTCGCTGAAGAGTCACCAACAGAGGGAACAACAAATTTTTGTGAATAATGTTAAATGACTCCAAGAAGTGATCGTTTTCACCTTTTCATTAACTGATTGACGATAATTTTCTTCCGTTTAATATTTTTTGTTACTCATTAGCATTCATTTAATTAAATTTTACTATCAAACAAATTTAAAAAACCTATCGAAGATAGTAACTTTATATTAATTAAAGCAGAAACACTTAATTAACAACATTCACTTAGAAGTACATTCATTCCTAACACGTTATTTCACATTTAAATTTAATAATTAAAGCCACGTTGTAAGTCCGTATTATTATTTTACGATAACATATATTTATGATGCACAGTAATTAATCATTGTATCAAAACTGAGGCGACATTAAAGTAACATGACATTAGAATTATGTCAGCCATTTGGCAACAGAGAAGAATACGATTCATCATAATAAGTTTTAGATTAACGAACGGAAAATAAAATAGAGTTCAGAAACGGAAGATGTGGCTCAGATAGAGGGAAAATGAATTACATTAAATGGCGGAGTGATTAAATAGGTCGAGATGTGAAGTGTTGATTGACGGAGAAAGAATTGTGACGAGAAATATCAACTATACGATCTAATGACTGACTTTATTTACTATAAATGTTACTTTGCTGGTCACGCGTACTTGCATGATTGACTGACCAATGATTGTAACGCTTGACTTGTCACTGTCATCGTTTGTTTCCTTATTTGTCTTATAATATATGTCGTAGGGATCTCAACCTTGGCCCTCGGGAGACGCGCACCTCCTAAATCGGAAAGGAAGACGCTTAGGTCGTTAGCTCGAGTTGCGCACGCGTCTTGGCACCAAACCAAACTTGGGGATGTGTCGGCTTGGAACGTATGTAAGGATATATATTATAAGCCATTTAGGACAAAAGTGAAATTACATATATTTGACAGCTCACACGACACATGACTTTTAAAAATGGCGGGAAAAAATTTATTAATTTTACTTTTGCATTCCGTTAATATGTAGATTTGACATGAACTAGTTGGTTTTGTGTTCCAATTCGTGTTAAAATTTAAAACTTTTAGCGGTACTTTTTGTAATGTTAATGTTGTTTTTGTTCTGTATAGTATCATGCAAACACATCTTGAGTCGTCCCTTTTAGTTCCGTATATATTATATACGACCTGTGGCTGAATGCGCTCGGTCGTCGGCTGTCCCCTGTGACGTCACGCTCATATATTTCTGGCAGCGGTTAGAACAAAAGCACATGATGATTTGCTTTTATTTAAATGGCGTCGCAATTAAAAAATAAACAAACTATTTTTAACACACACTGATACGATCGAACATGATTTCGATAATTGCGAAATTTCAATTAATACATTTATATCTTTTTAAAACTGGTTTGACAAAAGTATGTTGAAAAATTTATAGTAAATTGGGCTTAATACTTATGATATTTAAGATAAAATTTTGGTGACCAAGAGTTTGCAAAATTCGATAATATTAATTAATTATAAATTGCCTAATAATTTTCAGGTCGAATCTACTTGGAAGTTGCCACACAATTTGGTTGCAGATTAGACGTAAATTTTAGGAACTATTTTTAATTTTCATTTCTTGAATACGTAGTGGAATACATAAAATAAGTATATAAATAAAATTTCTAATTATTGTAAATTCCTTATATGTAAATTATTTCTTTTCAATGGTTTAACACTTGGTGGTGATATTTCTTATTTATTTTTACACAAACTTAAATTATTAATATAAGTTCTATCCTACACACTATACTTCTTTCACTTCATGTTTATCTTTATAACGATTTTATATTTTTTGTAAAAATCCTGTAATAAAGTAATGTTTGCTTGCGTGTTGTTTTATTTCGGCTGTCGGAAGTTATCAATAAATATGTATATATATATATATTAAATCTTCGTCATTATCACATTTATAAATCGCGTAGTATTTTCGTGTCCGTAGTTTGTTTGTGCATTTTAAGATTATTATTTCGTATGTTTTTGATACCTTTTACCTTAATTCTGTCAGTTTTGGCGTGTCACTTCGCGGTTGATAGTTAAGTCGTTTGAGTTTTCTCATATTAATTTATATTACTAAGCACCATGCTGACTATTTGACTATATAATCCGCTATAATCTTGATTTTTATATTATTTGTTACGTGAAAGATATCTCTTAGGGTCTCCATAAATTTTTAATCGTTTTCTCTTACGCCCTTCTAACCCTCATCACCTTCACTTCTAAACTGTTTTACTAATTCTTCATTTAATGAATATATTTCATTAACGTATTTTTTCGCGATCGGTTCAAGTAATATATAATTTTCCAGTTACTATAATAACTTCTACATATGACATTTATTTGTTCTTTAATGTATACTCGATGTACTGATATTATGTTTTATATTCCGTCAATATATTAAGTATATATTTTTTAACTACCCTAAGCATCTCAATTTTTTATATGTCGTGTCGTCCGTCATTTCTCATGTTTTTCGTTGGCTACTTATTACAAAACATTACAGTAAGTAGCAATAAGCTATGACCGGCCGTTATTCTATATATTAATATGAAACAAAGAAATGTTTTCTATACAAGGACGAATGTTATGAATTATTTTGGTCCGATCATCCGTGGTGAGTGAGGCGGGCTCGTCCTCGGTCACGCTGGTTCCAATACAGAACTGTTAAATAGTATTTATTTTTAAAAGTCCGTCGTTTGTAATGTTACATAATGTACTCCTAAGGTCTCGGCCCGCTGACTACTACAACTTACTTACTTCTATGAAATTCTAGTATTTTTTTACGTACTACATAAACATTATTTTATATATTATGATTATTTAGAGTACCGTGTTAAATTTTTTGTTAAATCCATATTTGTCAGTTATAGTTCCTTCTTTGTTTTTATTTATATGTTTTTTCGTAAAACTTCACTCAGCACTAATTAATTATTTATGTGATAAACTTTCGCTAAAAGCAATTTTGAAAAACTTGTCCCAGACATAAAACTTATACATAATTAATTATAAATAAATATTTTGACATAATTAAAATTTATATTTTTTCTTTCATTTTATCACTAATCATTTTTTTTTGTAAATTAGAAGTATGGTTATAAAACAAATATAAAAATTAAAAAGCCTACTTTTGCAATATAAAATGCATAGTGATATTAAATAATTATAAAAATTTATAGGATTAATTTTTTCAAATAAGTTTAGTGAGTATATGAAGTTTTTAAAAATAAGCTTACCTAAAAGTTACTGGACGTAACGCAATCCTGACTGATGTACTGTCACTTTGTTAAATACTACTTATTAATATTATATAATGGTCACCCTTCATATACTAATTTAATTGACATTCCATTAAAATGGATTTTATGTTTAATTTAGATCCAATAGACAGCACCGCTCAGTGCGAGCGACGAGGGCAGACTGCGCGCGCGGCGGACTGTGACGTAGTCATACCAAATATAGAGCCTAAAATACTACGAGCGACTTTCCTTCCGATCAGTTAGACGCGCCGAGTCAATAAGATCGAATATCGTATGCACATAATTAATGTTTTATATCTTTTCGCATGGTGAATATACGCGGTGTTATTTTTGCCGGCAATTTTCTCGTTTCCCGCGCGTGTCTTAAAACGGCAACATCGCGGCCGCATCCATCGGGACTTTTTGTTTACTGTTCGTCTCCACTCTCTACACTCCTCACTATCTTACTACACATGGTACATCATGTTCTGATACTATCACGCCATTTATGGCACTTTTATCAACATGTCACGCAGAATAACACTAAATAAAAGATTATTACAAACGGATTATTGATAGTACACAGTATCTTTACTCCCGAATCAGAAAGAGGAAGGAAAAAGATGGGTACATAAACGAAACTTTCATTTTAATCCATCTGGAACGTCCAAAGAAAACTACACATTTATATCATAGTGTAGAACTCAACAATAGTGAGTAGCGGTCTAGTGGACACATTCACGCACGTTGCTACTATTATTAGGTAACTAGTATTTGTATGATAAAACTTCATAAACATTCGTTTAATGTCATCGATCTATTTCCAAAAGTTAATACAATAACATATATGAATGTATTATTATTATTGTTCTTCTGTAGTGTCTTAATTAATATTTTTTATCAATATTATGTAATTATAACGCAGTTCCCGGCGATGATTTGACACATTCGATGTTGGCAGTCCAGATGTTTACTTAGAGAGGAAAGTAAATACTCACAAACGTTAGTTTGGCTCGCTGCCAGTCATACACGCATAGTCTTTATAAACTCCGTACGGTTTTGATTTACGATATAATTACGGCACACGCAACCATTGCTGGTGATCTTGAGTTTGAAAATGTTAAAAAACATGTTATGTTTTCAGATACTACCCATAGATAGAAGCAATTAATTATTTATTATGAGTAGTAAGTTTACTTTCAATCATCCTTTCCTTTTTATGTTTCCGCTAGAACGAGGACTTTCTCATCAAACATTGCAGTGCTTAGATAATTAATTTAATGACTGCATGACTCATAGAGCATTGGAAGACGAAGGTGCATACAGTACTCCGCAATCAATATTTTAATAATAGGAACACGCGAAACTAATATTTATTGTATAAACAAAAGGATGTAAAATCGCGTTAATTTAATTGAGCGTTAGAAATCGGGAAGGCAGCCAAGTTGCGGTTATTGCAGATATTTCAATTCCGATATGTACATTTATATTTATAGAGAAGGAAATGTTGCTTGTAACGTCGGGACTACTTCACGTGTGGGAGTTTTATATATATAATTATTATAGATCGACAATCTGCATATCTTCTAGAGTGTCCTGAATCAAGACATGCGCATGGAGTTATCAGTAATAGACATTCGCTGTGTTCCTAATATGTAGTATGTATATGTTTTAAGTGAGTCCTGGCGTCTGTTCGTGTACTGACCTGTTTGATGATGACCTTCCCCGAGGGTTTCTCGGTGACGTAGCTCTGCATGCCGGCCATCAGGACCGTGGCTCCCAGGAACTTGTTGAGGAGAGCTCGCGCCTCCGTGTCTTCACACGTGTCTCCATCCTCGATCACTGCTCGGGAGAGACTCGTGTCAATCATTAGTCAGGCGGAATATTGTTAAGGTTCATTATTTTGTGAGTTATTTATTTACACCTAAAGGCACTACGGGAAATTATTTGATAATTCAATATAATATTTGTGTTAAGTCCGTATAGTTAAAATTTGCACGTGCACATTTCTGGATATCTGTTCTCTTTACTTAAATCTCTCATGAGAATATTGATGTATTATGTGTAGTCTTACCGATGTCAGCGTTCTTCATTCTCGTGAGTATGTCCTGTACTCCGGTGACCTTGGTGGAACTGTCCAGGAAGGATCTCTCCTGTGTCCTGGAGCCGGTCCTCGTGGTTGTGGTGGTCGTGGTAGTCCTCATCCCGTCCTCAGTAGACACTTGTTCCGTGTTGGTGGTCGTGATCACCTCGTCCATAGAGTCCAGACTGTGTTCGCTGTCCCCGCGTGTGAGGCCTGAGAGGAATTAATACTTATATTAAAATATTTTTACCTTTCAGTTATTTCTGTGGTAAAAGACATTTATTTCTCAAAAGAAATTACATTTCATTTAATGAAAAAACAAACAAAATGTTACGTACTAATTTAGTTGTGAGCGTTGTTTTTTTTACATTATCTTTCGCAATATGACTTACATATTATACAAGACATAGTTTTTTTTTCTTTAAATAATAATAGGTATATAAAACAAAATGTATTTTAATGACTAATAAAATAATAATGTTTTATAGTGGGTTATACAAAATATTGTTCTATATTGGTTTTTTAGTTATTTCTCCAACTGGTACTGTTTTATATGCAGTGTATTTATGTTTTGAGTTAAATAAAAGTCTTTCTTATATAAAATGAATCCTTAGTAAGTACCGGCGTGTGCTGAAGAGTCACTGGAGGCGCAGTCTTTCACGGTGCTGGTTCGCAGTATGAGGCCGGCCTTGGGATACGTGGCTCGTTCAGACTTGGAAGTCTCACCTTAAAATATTCATGAGTTTTAATATAAATAAATGATAAGATTGTGAAGCATAATTGTTCTGTTTTTCGCTTTACAGAGTAGCTAAGACGGAATAACATATGACTTTATGTATGTTGTATAGTATGAAATATGTAGTACTTGAAGTCATAATTTTCTATTTTGAAAAAGATTTTCATTTCAGTATACATTTATAGATTAATATTCTTATTATTGCATAAAATAAATGTTTAAATTCAAAAATAAAATGGTCTTTACTTACTGGCATTCTTTATAAATTTTTCAGTGAGTGACTTAACAGAGTTCTGTCTTATCGTCTTCTTCTCATCAGATCGTTTCTCCACTCTCGCAGGTCTATCCATCTTTTCCAGTCCACGTTTATTACTTTCCGTATCTTGTTTCTTCTCTCTGGTCTCCTTCTGACTCCTACTATATTTAATTTCTTTTTCACTTGCCTCTTTTTTCAATTCTTTAGTGTCGTGTTTGTAAATGGTTTCGTTTTCCCCGGCCGCTCTGTTAATTTTATCATCTTCATCTATTTCTATAACTTGTACTGTCTCTGTATGTCCGTAATTCTTTTGTTTCCTGTCGTGATTGGAACTGGTGAGGATTTTATGTTCAGTAACTTTACGGTCGCTGTGTGTGAACTGGTCGATAACGGCACGATCCTCCTTCTGTAATGTAATTGATTTGGTTTAAAGGCTATTTATTAACAAATAATAACTAAAGTTTTACGAAAGTTCTTGTTTTTAACAATATTTTAATATTATAAAATGGTCTAAATCTATATTGAATAGAATCTTACATTGTGAGCTTCCCTCAACGTAGTACCAGTGTCACCACCGAATTTCTTCGTTGTGGTGATAGCTGACAGGCCGTGAAGACGAGATGGTTTCTCTCCCTGGGCCTGCAGCAGACGCTCCAAGTCTTCGGGCTCCGTGGAGTATGCTGTTACCGACACCGTACCCTCTGGTTCACCTCCGTTCCGCGAATGAAACTCTTGACGAATAACCGTGCCTTTCACTGTCGGATTAGTAATAAAAATGTTAGCTAACAGTTTATATAAAGGGGTATTGTTAACCTTACTACTTATAGATATTTATTGAACCGATTGATACTGTCAACACAATTACATAAAGAATATAATTTTACAGAAATAGTTTTTTTTAAAGTGACTCTTAGTACCAACAACATGTTATATAAATTTCTTATGATATCTACTAAAACTATTTCAAATTACTAAAACGATACTTATACTTTGAGAGCAAATAATTCATGAGTCATGTATACTTCTATTTACTCTATTACACACCTTGATAATTTGAAGCTCCATTCCTCAAAGCTTTAATGCCAAAAAGTGGTCTACCGTCTGCGTCCACGGGTCCCGGGCCGTAGCTTGAAGTGATCACATCTATAGGTTTCGATATTGTCTTAGAAGGACTATGAGCTCTATACTTGGGCTTTTCAGGTTCAATTTTCTTTGAACTGAATGTTCGTGTTTCAGATGTGACCTTTTTCAAGTTTCTGTTTGTGACCCACGATGGTTTTTCCTCTTGCTTTGGTTTTTGAGGTATTTTCTTCTCAATATCATATACCGTTTTAATAATAGTTTCTTTCTTTCCTTCATTTTTATTGATATCAGATTTTTGCCTCTTAACAGGACTCGGCGATCTCTCTGGACTTCGTCGTTGTTGTTCCCGTACTTGTGATTTAGGTTCTGGGCTAACAACCTTCCTCTCAGGACTAGAATGTTTAATAATATTTTTCTTTGTGTCTGGCACACGAGTCTCGCGTGTAGGTGAACGGTTTCCGTTTACTTCAATAATCTCAATGACATCTTTAGTACACGTGACTTCGGTTGTTTTACGAGACAACGTTGACGAATGTGCTATGTCTGAGTTCTCCTCCGCTTTTATTTTCTTCGTCTTTACATCTTCAGCAGATGTAGTTTTCTTAGATTTAGTATCTTTTAATTTTTCAGTAGTGTTAATGCCTACTTTTTTCATGTACGCTGACGCATAATCATTAAAGCGATTAGATTTTGGTTTGACTGTATTAGCTGGAGTTTTAGTGGGAGAGACGGGTCTGGATCGTTTGTCTGGACTGGGTTGACGCATAGGGCTTTTAGAGTTTCTTGACAATTTAGGTGATAATTTGTCAGGACTATGCGTTCTCTGTTGCGTTTCTCGTAACACAGTCTTTTCGTGTTCAATAAACTTGTCATTTTCGCTCTTGGATGACGTATTAGTAGTAGTAGTAATTTGGGGTTTAGTCCTTACGTCGCGTTCAGGAGACGTAGCTTTTGGTAAAGGTGATTTCGTGTGTCTTTCAGGAGATTTATGTTTATCAGTAGGCATTTTTCTATCCGGTGATCTGTTGCCGGGACGATCAGGAGATTTTGTTTTGGTTATTTTAGGTACAATATGTTTTGTTTTAGATATTGTGGATGTTTCATTTTGTTTCTTTGCCACTCGTATTTGAGCTCTGATTCGCCGCCTCTGTTCATAACCTACGACTTTTTCCAACTGAAAACAGAAATTTACACATAAACAATAATATTATTATATTAATACATAGACACACACCCATACACATATATAATATATAAATATAATATACACATATATGAAATATAATTATATTGAAAGCTTAGTTTTACACGCACCATTTGTTCTAGGAGGTCTACATCGTAGATATCTTCTATACAGGGCTGATGATGTTCAATGCTACTACGGCGACGCTCACTACTGGTGGTTCTTTCTGTGCTTGTTCTGCGAAGTTCAACACCAAACTTTCCACTTCCACGTCGGCTACTAACTTCATTTTCTTCAACAACCTTTGGCTCTTCCTTGTTTTGAGTCGTTTTTGTCGGTCGTTGGTATCCTGGTACTTTGTCAATTGGTTTATCAAGCTTCTCAGGTTGTGTCTGCTTAGTAGTATCTTTATAAACTTTAGTAACAACTGAAGTAGTGTCGGTAACAGTACGTGAGGGAGATTTTGTGTGAATTCTGTCAGTACTTATTCGTCCTACTTGATCTTCTATATTATGAGAAGTTGTTTCATACTCAATAGTTTTTACTTCTTTATTCTTTTTATCGACAACCTTGACAGTAATATTGTCTGTTTCATTGGAAATAACATTATTATCTGCAGAAGGTTTGATGACTGTTGATTCAGGTTTCGTAATTTTTTTGGGTAACACAGTATGCGACTTAGGAGGTGTTTTAGATGATTCTTTTACTTTTTGGCTTGTTGACGATATATTTTCAAACAAAGCTTTAGCCTTTTTAACTGCTTCACTGCTACGTAATGTTGTTATTTTTACCGCAGGACCTTTGTTAGAGGGAGCTTGGTTTGTGTTGTCAAGATTTTTAATTTTCGAAGGAGTTGCAGCAGCATCTTTAATGCTATCCTTTAAAGTTTCGTCAACTTCATCTGTATCTCTATGTAGTTCCGACGAACTATCATCAATATTACCAATTATTCTCTTCATAATTTTTTCATGTTCTTCTAGTATTTTCTTTTCTTTCTCTTCTGTCTCATGTGTTTCGCTTAAAAATTGTTCGGCAGTTCTCACAAATTTGTTTACTTTATCAGATACACTTAGTAAACAGTCGTCTTTTTTTAATTCATCATCTACGTCGCTAAGGTCAGGCCGTTCAACTTTGTGCACGGATTTAGGTTTTGTTACTTTGACATTCTCCGCGGTTTCGATAAACAAGTGAGCTTTGTCATTTACACTTAACTTCGTGTAATCATCTTGGTAGGTCGTGTGTTTATCATATTCATCTGTAATATTCCGAGATGGACTTCTGTTATCTTTTATGTTTACTCTTCCTCTAGCAAATTTATTAACTTTTTCGGATACGGATAGTAAACAATCGTCAGATTTTAACTTGTCATCTAAATAATCGGTTTCTTTAAACGATTTTGTAGAATATTTCCCTTTATCAACGTTATTGATAGTTTCATTTACATCCGTCTTCCTAACAAAAAGTTCTTCATCTTCACATATTTCTACTATATCGTCGACTAAAGACTCAGTTTCGTGAATTGTTTGGTAGGTCCTCTTTTGTGTTTCATCATCAGGTTCATTGACTTCATCGGGGAATCTAGGTGATCCATCATCCTCTGAAAATCCTACTGGTGTTGGGCAAATACGGTCAGGGGAGTTTTCACGGGATGACTTGGCTTGTTGAACATCAATGATTACATCATCATCATCGCTTGTTGTGTTTAAAGTTGTTGCAGATTTGGGTTTATTTGAAGGTAGTTTTGTTTGTGCGTGATGTATAGGTGATTTTGGGGTTTTCGGTATGGATGTTTGTTTTACAACTCTAGCCGCACTTATATCGTTGACTTGAATATCAGGTTTAGATTTCGGCCTTTGAGAGATAGTTTTCTTTGTTTTAAGACTAGTGTCACTTGAAGTTCTATCAAATTTTGAATGTAAATCTTTTTTCCCAACATCTCTAACTACACTCTTTGGAGTAGGCGCACGCTTAACTTCTTGGTCCGTATTTTTAGGGAGGGAACTTTGTACTGTTTTGCTTGGAGTTGTTTTTTCTGTGGATGGTCTTCCATAATTTCCTTGCTTATTTGGCAAAGCTTTTTTAGCATCTGAGGTAACAGGTTTGTCTAATTTCGTTGGAGATGTAAGATTTGTTTTACGAGTGATTCCAGTTCCCTGATCTTTTGGTTTGAGCTTAATTGTTTTTGGTACTTGAGGAGATTTTGGTCTTTCTACCGGAGACAATGGTTTTTTCGGTGATACGGGAGAAGAATTAAGATTCTTTTTTGTAGGTGATACATTTCTAGACGGGGGCTTGCCTGACACTTTTTGAGGTTTTGGTCTCTCATTTTCTAAATCACTGTCATTTTTACTTATTTTCTTTTCCTTGACTATTTCTTCACAGTCACTTGATAAGACATAATTAGTATCAATATTTTTAGATTCAATATCTAAACTCTTTAACGTACAAGATGATTCAGTGATGGTATCATTATCCTTTTTCTGATTACGTACCGGAGAGAGTTTTCTTAAAGAATTTTGTATTTTTTCCATAACTTCTTTTTCTTTTTCAATTAAGTCATATGTTTTCTGGGTCTCAATTTTCTCCTTTCTTTGTACGGAAATTGATGTTAGAGAGGTAGGTTTTAATTCACAATCATCTTTTACATCTGGATACAACTTTTCTTTTTTCGGTACACTATTACGTTCAGCCGTAATTTCATTCTTTTTGTCTTTACTAGGACTTTTAGGTGTTATCAAACCCTTGTCTAAAACTGGTTTAGGTTCTCTTTCAAGTTCCTGAACATGGTTAATTGTCTTCAATACAGGGCTAGGTTGGCCTGACAAGTTGTCACTTTTAGTAGGTTTCAAAGTGTCTGGAGTTTTCTTAGGAATAGGGTTTAATTCATAATCTTTTGGTTTCATATCAGTTGACTCAATTTTAGTTTTATCGATTGAGGATGTAACGTCTTGTAAAGAACTTTTTGTAACATCATCATATTCGTTGGTTTGTAAAATCGATTTATCAATTTTTACAACATTAGGTGTAATTTTCTTAGGTGAACTTTTATAAGTTGTAATGTTTTCTTGTTCCGAAATGGTAATTTTATGCTCTTCTGTTTCTTTGCTGTCCATTTGTTTTAGCTCTTGTACCAAAGTAGGTTTCTTAAAATGTTCAGAAGTTTCTTTTTCAGAAGATGGACTATGACATGGAGAGACACTTGGTGAACTGTTGTTAGAATCAGACTCCTTTTGTTTTTGAATTTCGTTATTTTCGGAATCTGTATTCATCATGCCTAATATTTTTCGGCATCGCTCTTCATAAGTTTCTCTTCTTTCAAATGGAGGTTTTGGTTTAATATCCTTCACTTTCTCGTCGGGTTGATCCTTTATGGTTACTTTATGTTCTGTAAACTCTTTGTTTTCTATATTAGGTGAAACGAGAAAGCTTGACGGTGGTTTTTCCGTGGGTGATATTTGTGGATAAGAAGTCTTCTTAAGCGAACTCTTACGGGGAAGGCTTTCCTTGACAGATGGTCGTTTTTCAGGTGATGGTGATCTACAAGGAATTTTCGATGTGGTGGTCTGTGCAGTTAATTCATTATTTATATCTTCTCTATTAGCTGAGTTATATGTGTGACTTTCAACATCTCGGACGTTTTTGTTTTCAACATCTGGAGAGCCAAAATAAACAAAACCACTCGCGGAAGTTGTGGGAGAGCTTTGTTCAGAGGATGGGGAATTATCATTATATTTAGGTTTTCTACTAGGGCTTGTTGAAGGAGTTATAAGTTGTCTTGGACGTTCTCTTAATGTCTTTTTGTTTACTTCCTCATTTTGCTTTTCTATATCAATAAAGTCCTTGGTATCTTTAAAACTAGTTTCTTTCGTATTCTTTTGAGGAGATACACTTCTAGGAGATTGATTTGTTTGTTTTTGTGGAGAAACAGATCTAATATCACCTTTATTTTTGACATCAGTTCTTGTTAAATCTGTTTCGATTTTACTATTTTTATCGCGATTTTTTGGTCTTTCAAGGTCTTGTTGTTTATGAATATCTTTTGAGGGAGATACTCGACGATGTGGTGAAGGACTCTTGGAATTTCGGCGAGGAACTTCTGACAAACCAGTTCCAAAGTTCTTTTCCGGAGAAAGGTCTCTTGGTTGTTGAGATTGAGTAGGGTTATCTACATATTGTCCCGTAGTTATATCACAGGTTACATCTAAAGAATCTGAAATATGTGTTTCTTGTTTAATGTTAAAATCCACAGTAGTGGCAATGGATCGATTTGGTGAAGGGCTTTTTGCTTTTGAACTGGGAGAAGCCGTGGATGGTTTTTCATTTGTCTTTACACTCTTTTCAGGAGATGAATTTCTTGAAGGTGTTTTCGATTTAATCGGCTCTTTAATGCCTTCTTTTTTAAGAGCTTCGTTTTTATTATGTTCCAAAACCTTTTTCGTTTTTAAATCAGAATCAGTTCGAGGAACTTGTTTTTGAGGAGAAGGACTCCTATTTTTTTCTAATATCCGTTCGTCTTTTAAAGGAGATTGTTCCCTTTTTCCTACTTTTTCCGGTGATAAACTTCTAGTAGGAGTCTTACGTTTAGGTGATACATCTCTATAATCCTTTTTCAGTGGTTCAGAATCAACAAACTCATTTTGAACAACATTTGGTTTGCACTGTTTATCAGGGCTAGGGGATTGTTTACGCATTTTTATATTTTCTGGCACATTAGGTCTCTGTTCTTCAGGAGTTTTAGATTTTTGAACTTTTGTTGTTACATTTTCAATTCGTTCAGCAGCATTTCGGGTGTACATTTTTGTTTCTTCATCTATAAACTTGTAGTGCTCTTTACTAATTTCATTGGTTCTAGTTTCAAACGATTTAACTTCTGTGCCATGTGGTGTAATATTATTTGTAGGAGAGGTTGATTTTGGTTTGCTGGTGGCTGTTGGTCTCATATAATTAGGTTCATTGTTTGAAGAATTAACCTTAATAGCTTCTGGTTCCGGCGACATTGACATATTCTTTCTTTCTTTAGGACTTGGACTTCTATGTGTTTTCTTAAAGTACGTCTCTTTTTCTATCGAATTTTTGTTATATGTAGAATAATCAGTATCTATTTCAGTTTCTTTGATTATATTCTGCTTCTGGGGCGATACGGATCGTGGACCAGAAAAATTTGGAGTAGGTCTGCTTTCTGGACTTGTTGTTGACCTTGAAGGAGACTTTTCTTTAGGGTGTTGTTTTGTAGGTGACTTTGGTCTATCAGATTTGATTTTCTTCTCTGGGCTAAGACTAGATCTTTGCGGAGTATAATTTTTTTCGGGTGAAATGCTTGATCTAAGCGGCTTTCGATCTGGACTAGAATATCTGATAGTATGTTTATCGGTTGTTTTAGTAGAGTTTGTGGTGGAATGACTTTCAACAATATTGTTGATAGTTTTATCGATTTTATTAGGACTGTTGCCTCGGCTAGATGGTTTATAATAAGTTTTTTCAGGGCTAACGCTACTACGTACCGAAGATGTACTGGACTTGAAAGTTTTACTTCCGGGAGAAGTCGCCCTCGTAGAAGGTCTTGATGGCGTATCGGAACGAAGAGTGCTAGCCCAGGCCTGGTGGGCAGGGCTCAGATCATCGCTTATTTTTCTTAGTGAATACTCTGTTTGATATGTTGACTTTTCTATTTGCCTTTCTTCCACTATATTTTTCCGAATGTCAATATTCTCTCGTTCTTGGACAGTACTTATTGAACTGCTGTACTTGTTAGTATCAGGTTGAGTGTTGTCAAAATTATTTGTTGTGTATATTTCTCTTTGTAGGTTTGTTGATTCATCAGTGTTGCGGTTATTTTGATACAGTTTTTCCTTATTACTTAAAGTATCTTGTTGGTCTTTATTTCTTCTAAAATCAAACTCATCAATATTTCTTTGTGATTCTACAATATCGTTTTGTTTATTGTCAATATCTTCTTGAAAGTATTTAGACGATGTCTCATTAATTTGTGATCGTTTTTGTGTTGACTCATACGTAGATGATTTACTTTCAGTCCTCGTGTTTTGGGACCGGTGCTCACTGCGGCTGGTCTGTACCGCCGGAGCTCGGAACTCCCGACGGGTGCTGGTCACTCTTGTTCCATCGGGTAAGCATCTCGTTTCCACAATAACCTTCGTGTTTTCATCCGGATATTCGACTTTTCTGGAAACTAATTCTGCGTGTTCATAATCAGATGATAAGTTTTGAGAAGTCAAATTCGATTTTGTAATCCTATTGGTATTAGTATCGGTAACTTCATCACCACGATGAATATAAGATTTTTGTGACTGTAGATCATAGTCATCTTTTATTTCGTACGGGATCGTCTCATGTTTAGAGGATATCTGTTCGTACTTCGAAGAAGAGGACGATGATTTCGTCGATGAAGAAAAATGGGTTCCATCATCAGTTTTGCGCACGACTTGTTCATGAGCTGCCGTGTTAGAAACATTCTCTTTGCGTCTCAAACTGGTGTTTCCGTCGTCATATTCAGTGACGGCTTCCTTATTGTTATCGACTGCTGCAAATTGTCCCCGTCCTCCTTCGACGTCATACGTACCCTCGATGTTCGCGTTGACTGACTTTATGTGCGTGTGGCCGTCATCGGAGGTTCTGTTTTCAGATTCAACATTCCAGCCAGCGTTGGAGAGGTCCCCCAGTTCTGTAATGTATAACGTGTAAGGTAAACATAAGATAACAGATATATTTTTTATGTTACTGGTTATTGAGGCGTTAGTGATGTTAGAATAGTTTCGTTGTTCAGTAGTCAGTAGGCACCTTGGCCGCTGTAAGTGAACTCCTTGGGCGGAGAGCCCGCGTCTCGCACTTCCTTACTCTTCATGGATTGGAAGCTCTGGTCCGCGAACGACTTCACGTGTCCTTGCGTGGATGAAAAGTCACAACCTGTTGAAGGGGGTCGATACAACTAAATATTTGATATATACGTGTACTCATGATAATAATTATATAGTCATAATATAATAAATAAAAAATATCTGATAATACATTTCTTACATTATGTATAAGTAAATTATATGATGACTTCTTTTATATACATATTTACATATGCATGAAATATACGAGTAAATAATATTATTTATATAGTAAAAAATAAAGTAATATATAATAAAGTACACATATAAGAAATATTCTACTACTCCTACTGCTATTGCTTCTAACTACGTTAATAATTGTTGTAGGTCTTGTTATGTGAGTGTACTGTACCTTTAGCGGCGGCGCCAGGGTCGGGCGAGTACAGGTTCCTCAGCCTCTCCTCTCGGAGCCGGTACATGTGAGCGCGGATCTCTTTCTTACGAGAGAAGTCCTCTGTTTGTTGCCACTGAAACAGAAACATATATTTTTTGTAACATTTGTAGAATAGTTTTGTTTTAGCAAAAGTGATGTGAGATCCCGTAATTAAAAACATAAAATCCCATGTCTGTGACCACATTGCAGCATCTCGGGACACCGCGAGCGCATTCTAAGCTAATTAATAAGTCGATGGTGGTAGATGATAAATAATAGGACCAACTGAAAGACATTCACATCTCGTCTGCCCGTGAACGGTTGCTGAAAACTAACTGAAACATTGGGAGTATGTAGTTTTTTTAATAATAAAATACGCGTAGTAATCCGAATAATTTTAGTTTCATTTAAAAGGTGATGCGATCCATGTGACTTTGCTTTTTGGTTTCAATGTACTCGTATTAACCTTTTCTAAATGATATTGTTAAACTTACCATTCGACGTAGAACGTCCTCGTCGCGTATGAGCGACACGTCTCCTTCAGACATCCTGAAATCAAATTATATAAAACATGAGAAAACATTTATATTACAGTAAAAAGGATGAAATAAATATTTGAGATTGTAATAGAGAAATAGGTCCGTCAAAAATATAAAGAGATCTGTGACACTATCATATTAAAGAGTTTCTGTTCAATTTAAATCTGTGTTTAACTTGAAAGCAATGTTGAGTGAATACTCCAATTGATACAAATACTAGGCGCTTTTAACTTTTCAAATCAGAGATTACAGGTTCGTTACTGGCTCGTGTTAATAATTGTAATTCTATATTTCCTAAACAAATTTTAAGCCAGTTTGGATTCATTTGACATTAAAGTCTCTCTGAAGTATATTAATTTCTATTAAGTATTGCATTATAATAAATCTTCTTATAATGTTCTCCACGTGTCTTGTATTTACAAGTAAACAATCAACCTAGGTGTTGAACAAACAAACTGTTTATTTAGTAACGTGATCACAGTCTGTCTGTCTGTCTGTGTAGTATCAGTGACATTATAATATACAAATGATAATATTGACATTCGCTTGTCGCTGATAGAGATGCGACGCTCACACTCTGTTAATAATTGTTCAGAGGAATCAATTAAATTAATTAATAATTTTTCCGTATTTTTTTATTCAGGTTATACATTTGAGTGTAAGATTTCAAAACTATATAAATTTTGTTTGCTTAAAACCATTAGTCGTATATTCATATTGATAAAGAAAAGCCATACTTCTTTGGGATTCCCATTATTGACTCAATAGTATCAATACTGAAACGATTACCTATTTGTCAATATAAAAGCTATACATATGTATGTATATGAAGCGCCTCGTCCTGTATGTATGTATATTTTATTTATTTATTTATTGTTTCAGA
Source organism: Danaus chrysippus (assembly GCA_916720795.1). Classification (NCBI taxonomy): domain Eukaryota; kingdom Metazoa; phylum Arthropoda; class Insecta; order Lepidoptera; family Nymphalidae; genus Danaus; species Danaus chrysippus. The sequence goes on along the minus strand of CAKASE010000047.1, from coordinate 827,858 downwards.
CGACATTCGTTCTCATTAGTCTCTGTCATCAGTCAAGAGGTTCACACTCATCATGTGAACGGTGTACGATGTGTGACGTCATCGGCATCTTTAGGTACGAACATGAGCAGTTCTTAGAACTAAAAATCTTATATAAAACATTTACTTTCGACCATCTGGCGCTAAGGCCAGGACCATATCTGGCGTCGCCCCGCCGCCCTTGCCCCGTATGGACGAGCCTTATATAGCCACTTTCTTACTCAGAATTGGAACGAGGATTTTGAACAGATGGTTTTAGCACTGACGAGAGTTATTGTGATTGGTATTTTAAGAAATATGTCATTATTGTGTTATTGAGTAATTTTTATGTAACTAGTAACGGTTACGTAAACTGGTATAAAGGATACTTCAACACGTTTGTTAGTTTTTAATATTAATATGGAATAAAGTCATGAATAAGTCGTGGTCAGAATAAGAATAAACATAGGAAATCAACAAAATAAACTTACATATATGACATATCATAATTATGAACAAATAAATCTTCTTGATGCAAACCTGTGTATCCAATAATAATATAATACGAAACGCCCGCACAATAATAATAGCAAACCCGTCCCGGTAATGAAAGCCAAGGTTCAACATTAATATCACTTTAACGAAGACAATTGAGAGATATGTATCAGTAAATAACAGTTATCAACAATGTCAGATATATTACAGTTAAATGTTGAAGTACCTCCAATATAACTCTTTAACGGCGATCAAGACGCATTACATGTGTTCTTAAGAATAATCAGGGTATATAATACATATAGTTTACATATCGTTCTACTAATACACGTATAAATTCCTTAGTTATAATTAATATATTTATTGAAATATGGGGGTCAGCTTCAAAGTCTAACCTTAAAATCTTACAAATTACGCAGTACAAAATCATAAAAGTACTTTTCATACTAAATCAAATATATATTTATAACACATGTATTTTAATCAAAAAGATAATATTTAAAAGTATTCATTCAAACATAACATTTACACAAAAATCAAACAAGCATAACTTAAGAAAAAGATATAAACTTGAATTAGGTACCTAAAGTCAGAACCTTAAATTATGGACACAAAAATATACGTTTTGATGGAGTAAAACTATTCAATGATTTGCCAAACTATATAAAGGAATGCTTTTAAAAATAAACTTAAAATATATATATATATATATATATATTTATATATTATATATATATTAAGTAGTACTAGCCATTCCATGTATCAAATATTAATGTATATGTGTAACATTATTTCATCTCATGTAAGTGAACCTATGTATGTTCTTATGAGAATAAAGATCTTTAAACAAATATAAAAGATAAAAATAATCAAAAGGTTAAGACGAAACCCCTTAGCATTCAATGTATTCACTGTGCGGGTGTCAGGTCCATCGTTATATGGAGAGGAGCTTCAACAGGCATAGTTTAATAATAACAATACTAATAATTTAATAAATAATATGTTAAAAAAATTACATAAGGTTGAAGTAAATACGATGGATGTCACATAAATAGATCGTCCTCTACACATAAATTACTCATTACACTTACAGTTAATGAATAACAACGCTTTTAACGTAATGTCTTTGGTTGTTAGTTTTCTATGTATTTTAAACATCGATATTATGTTTTCACAGAAAAGATTTAAGATCATTTAGTTAAATTCTTCTTAGGAGTGGCTTGTATCGACTTTACGGTACATTGATGTAATATAAATTAAATTTGATCCGTATCTTTCGGTATGTTACTGTAAGTATCTGAAGGCAGCTAATCTTAAAGGTTCTCGTTCTCGAGTGACCGCACCTGGACACATTTCTCTCGGTCACTTGATACCCTACAAGGTTATAATAGTTTCTGTACTCCTAGTATATACTATGTTGTAACACACTCGCATAGGGTGACTTAAGACACACTCGTGGTTCCTACAACAGATCTAACATACACACTGACGTTACATCTTATATGGAACTATTGTATTATCATAATACTCGGAGTATTTAATTTTCAGAAAGAAAAAATCTAGTAACTTGTTGCGAATTACGTAATGCAAACATTAAATTACTTAAATTTATTTCTGATATTTTATTAAAGTTTAAATACTTTATTACGTTTTAATTTTAAATTCAATAAAAAATATGCAATAGTGAATACTTAATCATAATCGAAAATATTAATAAATGGAGTGTAAATTATTCCACATTAATTATCGTAGGCCTAAAGTTACGTACATCATTGGACGCCAGTACCTCTAAACAACACATATTAACTGAATATCAAAGAAATAATTCAAGAAAAAAAAAAGGCTTACATATGAAAAAAGCAGCATCGAAATAGGTTAATTCGTTTAAGAGCTACGATGTCCAAGACAGACACAAATTGACGTCAAATTTATAGTCTTTAGCGTTGTTAAAAATGATATTTCTCAAATGTCTCGATGAACAAATTATTTGTTTATCAACGAATCGTTGTAACGTACGGCGTCTAAACTTTCTCATCTATCCTTTAGAAAGTAAGTTCCTACATCATAATAAATCACAGAACACAGTAACCAGCTTACATAGTATTTGTAAGTCGAAGCGTTCAACTTTACTGACCTTGACCGACGCTTGACTCAGCAGTCAGAGGCTGACCGTTAAAGTCGTTCTACAAACTATTTTATGCCTACAAGAGACTTTACTCTGAGAGGACTGATGAAGAGGTGTATGAACTTATTTTTAACTGAACTTCCTAATTCCTAAATCTTGATCTATACGATTATAATTTTTTACAGGTTTTTTTAAATTATTTTAATTCGTAGGGAATCAAAATTAAAATTGTGTACTTGATAATAAAGTTTTCAAGTTGCTTTATCAATTATTATGCAATATTTGTTCTGTCTAAAATATATTCGTAATTTCATTGTATTAAATAATATGAATGAAACTATCGGGTATGTATAATACAATCAAGTCTCAGTCCAACGTCTCTTCTGCATATTGTCTCCTCTGTGTTGTGAACAGAACTCGCACCTACTAATTACGTAACCATCAGTCCCCTGTGTATTGAGTTACACACTACCCAACCTCACTATCTTAATTGTTATTTAGTGTCACTATACTTATCCGGCGAGTTTGTTTGTTAAGTGCAAGTAAGTTGAATTATAAGAGCGACGTCATCATGACGTCACTGTTTCTGAGATGAGGTCATTTAGAAAATGCGTTAATTAATGTTATCTATTGGCAGTCAAAGCCGTCGAATGTTAACTTGTCATCGTATGATTCCCCGGAGCTTTCACTCTCAGTGATGTTGTCGTGGTTGTAATTACTATTCTGTTCACAAGTCACTCGGCATGCCTCGCGCCTCCGACCACCGGATATGGGAATTTGGATCGGATCATGGAACACATGCGAACATCTAGAAAACATCACTTTCTATAGCTTTTATTTTGTTTGCATGTGAATTATGTTTTAGAACGGTGACTGAATGTCTTAACTTAAAAGGTTTCCACGCCTTATTGGGATCGGTAGATTGTAATGGCGAAAGGCTGTTCTGATGATGAATACCCGATCATAAATCCAAAATCTCTTCAATATGATTATTATCAACCATTCCTGTATTCATGAAGCTTCCTTGTAGGAGTGTCGTAGGATCAGTTTATGTAGTTTTTGCATCAATTACCTCATTCAGCGAGATAGCTGTCCATAAATCATGACATAAACGTGCGAGCTGCGCAGGAGTTGATTTCGAAGAGAATCATTTTTATTAATAAAATAGTCGTTGAACACCTACAACCTACATGCCTATACGTACCATAACACGAAGTCGCTAATCTGTTCGCTAAATTACGTCAACCTGACGGATAAATTAACATTATCTGCATTTGTACATATACATACATATATATGTATATAAACTATGTATTACAGACACCTCGAACGGCTATATATGTATAATACATTCACGATGATTTAATTTCATTATTATGAATAATCGTTCCTACCTCACACACGTCACTTTTATCTTTTCTCTGCCTTCCCTATAATTGTCATAGTGTGTCTAATATATTAGGCTCTATCAGTCTCAAGGTATTTCAAGTTAATTGTGACACTTCATCAGAAACCTAGAATATTGATTTATAATTATATGGAATTATTGCTACTACTTTTGGTTATCTTTCTTAATTTCGTTGAATATTTCGTCTTGTGTCACCTTGTAGAGAATAAACACGGAAGATTATTTTAACGAGATTGCGAACTGCAAACGCTTTTTGACCTTAAACTTCCCAAAACATTAATACACATTTAAGGAGGCGAGAGACCGCACAATGCATCATTGTTAGCAAGTTCTCTTCAAGGACAGACATTAAATATTCTTTACACTTTTGTTTGATATAATAAAATAATATAGTCTAGTGTGGTTAATATTAAAAAATAAACTTTCGAAAATATTGAAGGGTTAAACTTTTTTAATGCATTGAAACTCAATGAGAAATCCCATAATCCCATAATTAATTAAAAGGGACTTCATTTAAAGAAGTAACTTCAAATATATAAAATTTTATGTAATACCAAAAGTATATGTAATGTGTGGAACAGTCTCACGGAACAAGTATCGGTGTCAAGAATTTTACGAGCGGATGGACCAGAGACGGACGAACAAGGCTTAGTTCTTGCTGCAGATTACTGAATAGAGATGTTTGATAAATATTAAGATACCGATGGTGGATAATATGATTCGGAAAACTGAATAATATATAGATAAATATTCTTTTTAATTGATAGTATAAAAGACGAAATAAACTCCACGCACGAGAGTGTTATTAAGATTTACTAATGTATTACAATTTTCTTTCCTTACTTAATTATAACCTTCACTTGTCAGCTTATGATAAATATTGAAATATTTTTCACAGAATTTTAATAAATATCTCAACGTCTATATTAAAACTGGTCCAAATAGTCGTACCAAAACTGTAATATTATAATTCCAACGACACATAATGCCTCCGTGAGACTAACGTGTAGCTAACAATGGAATAAGTATACAATTGAGAAGCGGTTCTAACAACTATAATATGAAATCATCTTATTCCGAAACTATCAAAGAAAAGACAAATTAAAAGACGAAGACATTTGAAAGCAGACAAAGCCGTGGGCGAAAGTTATATTATAATTAAAAGAACAAGGAAAAATTGGCTTGTTTAAGGGGTTGTTCTGTAACGTTTCTAATATGCAGTTCCTTATTCATTGTTATAGGAGACGAGTCCTACCACCTACCACGGGAGTACTGGACAAACATAATGTAAAATATATTCATGTACACATATTATTATGTTTATCGAAGGAGTATATACTAACTGATATTGGCACTTAACTTATATTACGCATACTCAGTTAAGTTATTTATGAAACAGACTATAATAACAGAAAATATATATAAAATTGTAATGAAGTGGTCAGGCAGAACGTAGGAAGAATATTACTATTTTCCATAACAATTTAATAAAGATATACATATGTTTTACATTTTCCACGAATTGTTTCCGACCGTTATAAATATGAACCACGATCAAATAAATTAAAAAAATATATATGTAATAGTATATTTATTTCGAGATTTACGACGAGTTCGGGCTATTTATAGTGTGGAAGGCGCATCGGCATAAATTTGAGTCAGCATCCCTGCGCCCGCGCACGTCCTGGCTTTATACCTATATCAGTACTTGCGAAACTGGTTCCGCGACTACCCAGGGCTGGCACTCTCATGAACGACCATTATACATAAAAAATAATAATATTAAACGGGAAGGCATTAATCCGCTTAGCGAACATTCAAGCTTAGCTTATAAAAATTGTATTGTACGAAAGTTCTCTTAATATGTTAACGAAATTGACAACTTAGTCGTCAACCCTGGACACGGTCCGCGACCTACAGAATAAATAGCGAAGAGCCAACAATAATAACGTATTATATTATTATAAATTGTATTCTGAGGCATTATTTATGATATATAATGTATATAAGGTCTTATGTTATAATGTTCATGTACATATGAGATGTAAAGAGGTTTTAATACGGAACAATAACATTTGAACATCATGCCATTCTTTTATAACAAAAATGTTCATGTTTTCTGTCACACGGAGTTCATATTATGAAGTCCATTTATTGCATTGTTTCATTTAATGTTCATTGTTCATAAACTTGATCCTATTTACAAAACACTTTTTATTTTAATGTTTATGTTTTGCGAAATATATATTAATTTAATTGAGTCACCAGCGTCGGACAGAACGTTATAAAGTTAATTCAAAGGCAGTACATATATTGTATATGTAATATTATGAGTTATTGTTCTTGAATCGATTATATCTATAATAAACACTAAACATTTTACAATTTATATACCTAATAGTTATTTTAATGAAGTGTTCATTTATAATCTGTATTGAACCGCGTCTGGAACAGAGTTCTAAATCTATCAGGAATCTATTGATACTGTCATTATCTCGTCGACGCTTGGAACCTTCAATTACATCCAGAACCAGCTTCAACCTGATAAAGTCCTTGATTCCTTTATAATAAGGACTATAATCCCGTGCTTCACTTCAGCACGCAACAATGTTGCCTCGGGTAAGGCATTATTGTGGAAAACTAAGTGGTGCCTGCGATAGTCTCAAGGAACAGTGAACAGTCTAATAGGGCAAATAAATTGTGTATCCCTTAGATACAGATCGAACCGATTGTGTTCACTAGTAATATACAAACACACCAATACTAAGTCACGAGAAAAGATTCTTAAGTACTTGTATATACCACAATAACTATTATTACAAGTCATTTATATAATAAATACTTGATTTTAAACCAAATTAATGATGAATGAGGTAGAATGGCGTACATTAGTGTATTGTATAACAAACAATATGTGTAGCGTCGTCGGTACAACCTTCACGCAGCGCGATCTTTAGCGACCAACTTCACTTGAAGCGGTTTTATGTTTCGAGATTGTACAATAATACATGCGACGATATACATACATACAGACGTACACACAGAGAGATGAGTTCTGATATTAACACTATAAGTTACTTCAGATTAAAAGTAACCGCGAAAACTTATTTTATATTCTAAACTACAGATTTTTCCTTCATTAGAATAAAAGGAATAATCAAAATTAATTATAAAAAGTCACCATTACTTTCTGTCCTCTTAAATTCTTAGTCATAACAAATAAAGCGCAGTATTAAGTGGACGTAATAACGAGTTACTGATATAAGAATTAATATTGACTGCATTAAATTCCTTGTAGGATCGCGGTGATGTCATTTGAAAAAATAAAAAATGGACACCTTGACATGCATTGATAGCCAATAATGTATGTATTATTATCTCAGTTACAAGATCACATTCACGTATTAAATGATGTAAACATACAGTTATATACATATAAAGACTGTGTTGTTTTCAATAAGTAATCGACTCTATCGTTTCATCAGCGATTCTATTGAAAGGCTCTAGTGTTACTAAAATAACTATAACTCTGTAACAACTGTATAAAATGTATTATTATGTAAAGCTTCAAATGTTCCTTATTAGCGCTACGTAATATTAGAAAGGTTTTCTTAAATAAATGACAACTTTACTTTAAAAAGGAGACAAGAGAAATATTAAATAACTATAGAATTACAGAAGTAAATTAATTATTTAAATGAATCGTTAATTCTGAAACAAATGAATCCCACAGTGATAGTCTCGTTCGAAGGTTTTATGATATTTGATATTTAATTTATGACGCCGAAACATTGTTCGGTCGCTCGAGTGCAAACTCTGATGAGTTTTTAAATAATCTCTCAGTGGTTACGAACGAGGAGTGTGTTATGTGAAAGATGAAATGTTGACAGAACACTCACCAAATAGTCTAGCTCAATGGGATGTGTTCTAGACGATGTACAGGAGCACTGTGAACACTAGGACGAGATGTTCCGGAGATACGGGGGTGGAGACAATCAGACAACCCACACATATACACACACACACACACACGCACCACCCGGGCTTACATGACGATCAACTAACAACCAATATATGGCTTTATATTATTGCAGTTTAAGAGAAATATATTCAAAATAAACTTTATAATATTTTGATTTAAGGGCCTTGATGATTTTGAAGATGAGAAGATGCAGCAGGTACGGTGGCCGGACCTAAACAAATAGCAGGTTAACGGGTTGAGTGACGTCATTAACACCTGGATCACGAAACGAACATTCCAGAAGATACAAGAAATATGAAGCGTTCCTTCCAGCAGAGAGACAGGTATACTGAGAAACTAAGAGTTACTTACAATATCCATGTATATTATAGTAAGTAAAAAAATTATATGTAGGAGTCAAATTTTGCCATCGATCTGTTGAAAACAGAGAAAGCTCTCTAAATTGAAGAGTGGACGCATTACTTAAATATGTTAGCACTTTAGAGTGTTAAGATAAACACATTTGTTATCTAAGAGGTAATAACTCACCATCAGTCCAGAATGAATGTAACAGAGGTCGATGAATTTTAAATCGATTATACGAAACAGGTTTACTACGAAAATAAATAGCATATTGATGGAAAAAGACACAAAATATAAACTACATTTGAAATTATATATATTTGGAAGAATAATTAATTAAATGAAAGTAAAGAAATATTACATAGAAGACTTCATACAACTGTTAGCGTCGTCATATAACAAGTAAAACTTGCAAATATATGTACTTTGATGATCGGTAGTGAGGAGAAGGTGTTTCTAAGTTCAGGATAACCACTTATATATAGAAATATAATACTTAAACTGAAATTAAAATGAAAAAGCCATTGTAAAGTATTGAACTAGAACAAGTCGTTCTTAATAAATACTAAACATAACATTGGAATATCCTGGTATTAATATTGTTATAGCAAGTTGTTTGTGTCGCTAGCGTATGATCGACTCTGTCTAATTTTAGTTCTGACTAAGTATTTAATGGGACCATTTTACCCAATTGAAGTCGATACAAAAATCTAACACTGACCTAACGTTCACTGTTGACATATTAATTAATAAAATTAAAACAAATCAAACGTCTTCACACAATATTAGGCCAGTGCAGAAGCCTTTAAAATTAATGAAAAGTGAAAATAAATTATAGTACAATGAAACTCATTAGAAAAGGAGGGGAATATTATAAAAATTAAAGGAAAAATAATTTACGAGCGATGTGTGGTCGGGAAGGGTATGGGGATGGGTATTTAAGGGTAAAAAATGGGTTTTCTCGATTTCCGGCAAAACTAAAAGTCCTACAGAAAAATGTTATATGATAAAGTTGTGGGTAATAAAAAGATCTAAAACTTTTGTCGTAACATGTTTTTCACATAACCTCAAAATTTATGTGAAATATTAATATTATGGGCAATAAATGGAGAATTTCCAGAGTACACAACTATTAAATATAAATTAGAAAGAGCATTTTCAAAACGATGTCGAATGTCATTTCATTAAAAGAGACATGACTATTTTATTCAAAAATGGTACTGTAAGTAAGAAACTCAAATTTCTTTCTTCACCATAAAAAAATAGAGATTTCAACAAATAGAAAACATATCAAATTTTTGAAAAAATAAATATTTCTTATCAAATAAATTTCAGTGCATTTGTAACATCAAAAGGAAAGTTTTCACTAAATTTTGTGTCAAAATATTGTTTTTTGTAAGAGATAAAAATAAAAAACCAAAAACTTGGTTTTTCGAATTTTTCACTTAAATTTTGAGATTATGTGAAAAAAATGTTACCATAAAAGTTTTAGGTCTTTTTATTACCAATAACTTTGCCATATAACATTTTTTCCTAGGACTTTTAGTTTTGCCGGAAATCGAGAAAACCCATTTTTTACCCTTAAATACCCATCCCCGAATCCTTCCCGACCTCAGATCGCCCGTAAATTATTTTTCCTTTATTTTTTATAATATCCTTTTCTAATGAATTTCATTCTACTATAATTTAATTATGTTTTAAAAGGTATCGGCACTGGTCTATATATACATATTTTGTGTTTTTCATGATCACGGTTGTTGCAAAGTAACTAAAACGTCGGGAGTAGGTATGTAGTTTTAAAAATAATAAAATACGCGAATTAATCAGTAAATATAAGTTTCATTTAAATAGACATTTGTTAGTTAAACTTTATGTTATAAAGCTGTCAGCCTCCCTATAAACAGATTTTTAAAAATATGTAATAAACAAGAATTCTTTGGAGTACAATTTGTATATACTTGATAAACTATGTTGAGGACCGGTTGTTATCCGATAGAAATGAACTTAAGCTATGAGTTTGCTTTCCTAGTTCCTACTTTGTTTTCTCTAAGTGTTGTTATACACACATCTGTTCTCCTAAAACTCATTAATATATAACACAAGAAACCATCAAGGTAAAGGATATAATGTCATTGTAATCACTCCAAGTAGTGAGCGCTGAGCGCGTGGGAGACTTCAATGTCACCGTCAGCTGGTGTCCAAGAGAACACTGACAGATACATTATTTACCATCACGATAATGATTTGTTAACTGTACGCTTACTACCAGTACTTATACACACTACATACGTAGCGTTAACAGTATTTCAAAATAAGTTTTGGCCCATTATACTATTGTTATATGCATATATATTAAATACTAGAAGACCTGGCGAACTTCGTCGATACGAAGGGCGATCCCTATAATCAAGAAATATCTATTACGTTTTTTTATTTATATTTTTGGAGTTTACCTATAAGCCATAAATCTCCGTGTTTTGAAGTGCGACAGAATGATTGACATATTAGTTAGTTGTCAAATCTAATGTCAAAAAAACCGTTTGTATGGGAAATAGAAAAGGGCTGTTTTTATGGTTTTCCCAGAAATGAATCAATTTTTTTCAGCTTTTATACCTTCCCTAAACCTCCACGAACATTTCAAGACTAAGATAAGATAAATCCGTTCAGCTGTTCTCGAGTTTTAGCGAGACTAAGGAACAGAAATCCATTTTTATATATATAGAAGAAGAAACGGGCAACGCTTCGTGTATAGTTTGAGAATGAAATATACTAAGGGTACATAAAACACATTGCATATTAATTATGTTTTATTAAACATTTAATTGAAATCAGAAATCTCAATCAAGTTAATTGTTTGATTCTAACCTAAAAGTTTAACATCTATATAACATTCAAATAAGATGATATTGACAAAAATATCTATCCATACATTTACATTTAGACATGATAAAACTTCACTCATTTAACTTTATCCGCTATATAAATTAATCACTAGGAGTTAAATCGACCGACATCTAAAATACACTTTGACAAATTGTCAATAATATGAATATCAAAGTCAGTTGGCGGGTTTAATGTGGTCTTGATAATTTACATCACAACTCATCAACACTCCGAGACATAATAACTCAATTAATCAAACACAAGATATTATAAAAAATCGTATTGAATAAAAGGTGGTGTCGCAGACATATTAGACACATAAGGCTAATTAATATACTTGTTATATGTACATATTATATACTGTATATTATATGAAAATATAACAATTGAACAATTGACTTTGAATCTTAAATTCTACTTGGAATCCCTTAAAAGTATCTATTTTAGTTATATTTTAAAGTATATTGAAAATGTGGAATTAAAATGTAAAAATAATACTACTGACCCGATCGTACACTAAAACATATTGTTAGTGAGTTTTATTACAAAACGTGAGACATTTCAGTACTAGACATTTAAGTTTGGATTAAGATTCAAATCTGGTAAAACATAGGTAATAATATTAATCTATAATACTTTTATAATTCTTGTTTATATTAATGTGTGAGTGATCTCAAAAGAACAAACAAATTCCTATTACATTACAATATACATATTATGAAGGTACATAGTCGCCACATTTCCACGAATTAAGCAACAAGAGATATTGCAACGACAACACAGACGGACATCGCAGTGTTATATATATATATATATATTTGTTTATAGATAATGCTCAAGTCCCACAAATAAATAAGTCATTATATTTCGGAGAAACTCATCGAGCGGTACGAACAGGAAAATATTTAAATGTGAGCTAATTACTCTTAATTGGATGTCCTAAAACAGATTCAAGTTTCCCGTACTGGCTTTAAAAGGGAACTGATTACATAAACACTGTAACACGTTATGTTACACGATAGCTTTCAATATATCTAGACTCAAAAAGAAGTCTTTATGTATCTACCTACATAATATACATGGATCACCTAGAATTATTTATTTCTCCAATTAAACATTATATATGAAAGTAACGCAAGCAATTTAATATAATTCCTTATAAACATTCTTACTCTTCCGTGCTCGGTTTGACACCACAATGGATTTTCCGTCTTGAAATATTTGTAACGGAGATCGACCGCACTACGGCAGACATACAAACACAACCGCACACAGATGGACAGATGCTGCCTTCAATGTACGGATACTCGCTATATAAGGAGATGTAAAGGATAGCGGTTTAATTAATTTTAGAAATGATTTATTCGTAGAAAAACAAATATTTGTAAATAAAATAATATGAAATATATTACCCAACATAAATAAATATGACTCGATACATCCTTGACGGTAATTATCTACGTAAAATCCAAATAAATTAGTCTGGAGGTGAGGAGGAGGACGAAAACAAACCTACACCCACCGTCAACGCCTTTCCTAGCAGCGAATTTTCACACTTTTCGAAGGTCGGAGTTCATTAAGATAACGTTTAATGGTAAAGAAGTGAATAAAGCTGTACATTCACGTTTGTTTTCTTGTTGCATCCGTAATTAGCTTATTTGAATATTTTATAAATGTAGCCAGCTATGACTCGTTCATGGAAACAAGGACAAAATTGCATACGCATAATTAAAGTCCTGCCGGGGACTTTATCTTGACACAATTAAACTTAAAGAAGTCGTGAGTCATCTGTGGCGAGTATAAACATTGGCAATTGTATGTTACGGTCGGGTAACATACACGGACTAAGAATGTTAGGGCGAAATACTGGAGGGTTCTTCTAAGAACCTGTACATTCGGACTTAAAGAACACGTCACGGGTCTGTGGCCATGATAAACTGATTAAATGGATTTATTTAAACTGAATTATAAATAAAAACTATTAAGTCAGGTATAATTTATTGGAGAAAGAACATTATCATAATGAGTAGTTGCCATCATAAGTCATTCTATAGTTGATTCAGTACGCGCAGGTTTGAAAGGATGCTCCGGAATGAGTTGCATACCTTTTATAACATACATTCATCTCTTATAATAGTCTGGACGGAACCACTGACCAAGCAAATAAGAGAATGCGGACGTCTGATTGACATAACTTTTATGTCTATTAAACAATTTATTGATAAGGCACGTTCGATCGACAGACGTGGCGCATCACTATTAATGAAATAATACACATCAACGGAAACATCTAGGAATGTGTTACTGAATATTCAATATAATATTCGAAAACAGTTTAATAGTTGATATGAAAGTTTAGTCATGAAGACAAAGCGAATGACTAATATAATAAATATTGACACAATTTGAGGTATCTGAGGACGGCTCCGAGGTCTCGTCATGTTGCTAATAAATGTGTACCGACGTCGCCTTTATCAATATATGTCATTAAATTCACTGAAAACTTGTTTTTAACTAAAACTTCGCGAAGTGGAACGATACAGATAACTTAAATATTTGTAATCGATTAATTAGTCATTGTAAGCGAAAATATCGCAAATATTTAGTATACAGACAGCTATTTATACTTTTTTACTAATTCTAAGTCGCTGACTAGAATTATACTTAAATTAGTTCCCCGTAACTCGACCCGCGAGTCTGACATCGAGGATTCTGCCTTCTGTAAACTGTATACTGTCAATGCGTTCTGTTCACTCAGTTTGACTTTTGTCATATTATATTATTAACCCACGACCTATTTTATAATGACTAATTAAAACATTTAATTAAATAATATCCAGTTGTTTAAATAACACCATTCATGTTGTTTCCGTTTGGGTTTTATAGAGTAACTTACTGAGAAGAAATTGAGACGTTTTGATTTGATTATAATTGTATTTTGATTAAAATAATAATTAATATAAGGCCAAATATCAAAAGAAGAATGACGTCCTCTATAATAATATTCAGTTATTAGTAATTATTATCAGATACATTACAATATATAAGGAGAGCGAATTAAACCTTTTTGTTTACTGAGACATGTGAGAATGTTTAAATGAAGACATTAAAGACGAATCAAGAGGTGATCCAATTAATTAAGAATTTAAACAATGGGATTTAACTGTGGCGATGTTTGAGAATACGTGAACACATCCGACACAGATGGAAATGAACTTCCTAACTGTTATGTTATATGTATTACTTCTTTAATTTAAAACCTCTTTTAGTTTAAGATTTTTATTCCCTGAACTTTAATTATAATAAAACAGAACCTGAGAACAACATCAGATTATTTTATAATGTAATAATGAAATTATTATGTGTCAAAAGTTTATGGTAGATGAGTAATGTTATTAAAATGCGATCGAAACGGGACTGACGAATCTGCTAACAAAAGACGACAAGCAAATTTATTGAAAGAGGATTGGTTGAGAAGGAGTTATGAGGCTGTTGTAACTTACATAGATTATGTGATGAGATTGTTGGAATTAAACAAGTCCATACAATGAAGGACGGTTTGTAATCATATCGCTAAATAAACATCTCGCAACAATAAACACTAAACATTATTGTTTTGACAGATACCTACCCTCTCACCGGATTATTCAAAATATGTGAGGAAATCACAGTCAAACGAAACGATGTTTAAAATATGTATATTATATAAAATTTTGGTTTATATATTTTTGGATAACAAAATCGAAAATCTCTGAAACTGGTTGTGATTCGACTCAAAAAAATTTCAATACTCGGTCTTATTTGTATGAATATATTTTTAGTGTGTTTCTCACTGATAACATTGTTAAATGGAACCTCACGTTACAGAGATGAGTTCTTTCTTTCTTTATAATAATCAAGGGTATGAGTTGTATGAGTGTACCGTTGGTTATATTATTTAAATATATTATGACTCACCTGATTTCGGCGCCGGTGGCCTAACACGAGGCGGTTCTTAACATTTATTTCAAACTATCCTAAGGCACAGTTCGTCTCCACTGTCAGCTTACAGTCTAGCTCACATACGTTATGAAGCGGTGAGTGTGTTAGGGTCGTGTTGGTGGCGAGTCGTTTGGTCGGTGGACCGCTCGTGCCCTGTCAGGGGTCGGCGGGGGTCAGCGGGGGTCGTATCGGTGAACGGTGGATAGACGAGCGGCGCAGGCGGCGTCCGAGCGATCACTGACTACTCGGTGTTGAGCGAGCGCGGTGGCGGAGGCTCGGGCTGCGCGCGCGCACCTCCTGCGTCCCCGGCGCCTCCTACTCCGGCCTGCCAGCCCTCACGGCTCTCGAAGGCTTTCGTGCCAGATAACTTTTATCGGCCATGTTCTGAGAAAGCGTTGCGAGGCAACACAATACATTTAAATTATAGATACATGTTATTAGTGTATCATAAGAATTGTTTGTAACAGTTTTGAAGCCGATATTTGGCTTAGAGCATTTAATTACACTACTCTTACACTTTTTTACGAACTTGACATCATATTTATGTAACATTTCACTTCTATATGTATTGTTAATTGATTTGAGTCTTGTTATTTTTGATACATTTTCTTCTTTCTTACTGGGTGAAAATAAATATAGAGTTATCAATACGACAAAAGAAATAACTTATACATATTAGATGAAAGATTTAAATAAGAATGACGCTGAGAGTTAAAAGTTGAAGTGTGTTAATATAAGGGAAGAATTGTGAACACATTACCCATTTGTTTATAAAACAAAAAGTTAGTAATAAAATAGGGAGGAGGAAGGAAGTCATCTCAACAAGAGATAACAAAGTCAAACTAAGAAATATGGCGTTGATAAAATCAATACAACACAAAAGAATAGTTACTACAGGTCTTATAAGATGGTTCGTGTGTCTCCGGAACATCGATGACATTATTTATATCCAATTAGTTGATATTTCACATAAATTAGTTTCATAACATCGTCAGCAGCGAGCTACGTACACGGTCGCATCATGTTTATTCATTTACAAATGATAATACATTTAATTATTCCTAACAGATAACAGTTATTACTTATTAGTAATTATGTTAGGGAAATGGTATACAGAAACATCTTTTCGTATTTAGATTGTCAAAGTATCAGATAGCATATATTTTTAGGGCATGATGCTTTGTTATAAACTGTATAACAAGCTTCATCTATACACCTAGAAAGATTATTAAGAAGAGATAGAAACCCTTACATATTATAATACATAAGAAAAACTTCCAGTCAAATAGTATAGGTATACTAATTACAGTTCCATCTTAATCTCAGGAAAGCACTTGTAGTGACCAACTTGTTTCAAACAGTGAGTCAGAACATGGCCTTAGTAATGTTAAAATATATTCAATGTTTTCTTTATTTGTACATAATTTGTAATGTAAATTAATCATTTAATCTAGCCAGGGCTGCACTTGGGTCCACCATATGGCTTAGAAGAATTATATTGAAAGAATTTTTCCTTACAAACCAGTTGGAATATTTCCACTACAAATTTTATTAGTAAGTTATCTTATTGAGTAGTTTACTTATCTGTAAGTCTCGTTTCCAAAGTCAGTGTTCTTAGAAATCTAAATATCTCTCAGATGCTAAAAGCACTTTCGACTATCAATTTAATTTCTAATACGAATTATAGTTATAAATCTTGTTATCAACTAGGACTCCTTGTTTATAATATATCATATATGCATTTGTTTAAGATTGTAACACACCGCTTTCGTTAAACCCAACCTATTTTAATTATGAGTAAGTTAAATGTCTTGTAATTATCCAAGTGGTCTCTGTAAGCTAATGTTTGATTATACAGAATTTATTTTCATATAGTGGATGCCGTTCTGCTCTGTTTACTCGTGAGGAACTATAATATAATCTTTAAGATATGTAAAATAGTAAATGATATTTAAATGCTTCTGTTTGATATTTAAATCCGTCTAGTTCTGTATAGTCTTTAAACTATAAGATTTTCGGTTAAATAAATTGACATAGAATTTATGAAGAATACTATCTTTATGAATGAAACCTCTTTTTATTTATTTTATTAAATTGTTCATAATATATCAGCTTGCAGTTAAAGCATGTAATTCTTTTTAGATTTTCATTTCGTATACCACTGATTGATCTAGGAGAAATGACATCGCTATATATATATCAAGAAACACTAGAAAATATGGAACATATTTATTCTAAAACTCGGTTATGACGTAATGATGACGTCATCGGTGTCGCAATTAAAAAGACAGCATTGTTTTCATACTGGCTAATAGAGGACAATTGTATTGAACACACACACATGGAGTACGCTGTCTGACTTCTGATATCATGCACTGATGAGTCTAGTACAGGCCAGATTGCTCCTGGTCTTACAGTTATTAGTTTGAAGCTCGTTATCACACTTAAAAAGTTGTTTTAGCCTATAGTATAACAAAAAACATTTCCCCTTCACCCTTGAATATATAATAGTTTTTGCAATATTATATTTTATAACCAGCATATAACGGGTACAGCTACAGAGTAGAAAATGTAACCCTTGACATTTATCTAAACGACTCAGACTGCAATCTTCAACAAGGCAACAGTGAAATACACTTACGGAGCAGTATTCGTGAGTAGAGAGATGTTTCCGATGCTCGTAACTCAGGCGGAGGAGACTTGGTTGTGTTAACTGCTCCCCTGCAGGTGCCATTCTATTCAGATGTACTGGAAATGATCTATTTATCTAAAGGATTCTGCAATAACAAAAAAAAATATTCTATATCAATTTTGTGTTGTAGTATAAGAACTTTCCCAATCAAATTTGTAGTGACACAAAAATAAATACAATGACATTTTGAATACGCGAAAATCATTATTAGTAAGTTCATTTTGGGTTATTGAGAAGCCCACGCATCGAAAAATTCTCCTCGAATCATTATATTTCTCGCATAAAGTCTTTACTTGACCAAAAAAAATATAGTTAAATTAAAAACCTTTTTCAATACCAAGGATCGATACGCTTTATGTTTGATGCTGGCGTGGGCGCGTGTGACGTCATCAGACGGAGAGACCAAATGTGGAAATGAGGAATAATTAGAGGTCTTAAACAATAAAACGATATCTTATACATACATATATTATTATCAATTTAATTCAAAAATAATAGAGTCTTATTAAATTGAGTATGATAATTCTGACTGGGCAACAAAATATATTGTTCATGAAAAACTCCCTTTTATATTTTTTGGAAGTAATCTTACTGTAATAAAACATTTTCTTTTTATGTAATAAATAATCAAATGGTAATAGTGACGCATACAGAAAACTTACAATTTGAATTCAAGTGCAAATATGATGCGGAATAAATGTATCCTTTTTAATTATAAACAAGTATCAAAAAGCGTGACATATGGGACTATAATGGAGAATAAATAGGAAATATCGTGACCACGACGCTCGCACCTGACACGAGCTCCGGACCCACATACTGTTAGGGAAGATTCGATTTAAATATATCGATGATATCCTCATACATTTGTAATAAACACTCTTATAATAATAACTAAATTAAGTTATATTATATACATATATATAAAGGTTGTGTATGTCAATAAGTCTCTGATATGTCTGTCGAGTGAGTCAGTCGCGGGCCTGCCTCATGATGGAGTCAGTACTCATTGTTTCAATTCATAATGTAACTTGCGCCGTAAATTATTGATTGAAAGCTAAACGAAACGATACATTGAATAGCATTGTACGCCAACACGACTTATATTATTAATAACTTTCACAATGAACTGTGTTTTATAGTTACGTTTTAAATTGTATTTTTTTTTTTTGTAACACAAATTGTAACAGACGACCTCCACTTCTATATTTGGAGTTTGAAGGTTTGGAATAAGAGATTACTTGGTCGTTTTTTGTAAATTAAATTATTTAATGTTGTTCTTTAAAAGGAACTCGGTATTAAGTCTCCTTCACAAGTAAAGCTAACGTTGCTTTCAACAAACCCATTAGACATAGTTGTTATAATAAATATATGAAAATGTTACAGCAGGGAGACGTAATTTTCATTTATTAAGATCTATTCTATAACTGAATATATAAAAATAATGAAATAAATAAGACTATAGTATATGTTTATTATATAAACTTTACGTACATATATTTAAATAACAATGTCAACAATCCTTGTCCGTCTGTTTGTTCCGGTTCTCTGAATTAGAAGGCCTGATGCATGTTGATGAGACTTCTACATTCACATACATAGGTATCTCATGTAATTAGCAGTAACTTAGACTACTTTTATTTCAGACATTTTATTTATTATAATTAAGAAAAACATATATATATATCGGCGCTATCAGCTTTAATAACGGATGCGACTTGAAAATAATTTGAGGCTGTCATCAATTCTTATTAAACCTCATAAGTATTTATGATTATTGTTAAAAGTAAAACGAAATCAAAAGAGAATAGAACTATGTTTGAATCTTGTTATAAATATGACGTCTGGATGCACGACGGCGGACTACAGATTTGAGAATTCAGAATTGATACTCGTAATTCAGAGTTCAGTGTGTGTGTATCATTGAAGTATGTTATTATGAAGAATCTTTGAGAAATACAGGAGCATTAAGAAAAATTGAAGTTTCATTTTAAAATATCATGGGCCGTACTTGAAGAAGTGACATTTGTAACGTCAGCGAGGCTGGCGTCCCTCTCTTTTAAAACAACGAATTTGTAATAAATCCGATATATATATATATATATATATATATATATGTGTTTGTGTATATATATATGTGTGTGACACAGCTGTGTTATGAAAACGAATGCACTTAATTAACGCTACTTAAAAGTGTTAACTTCAGATAATTCAGTTCTGATTGTAATCTTCATAATACAATTTTAATTGTTACAGTGAATCGAATCGTCATCGTCATCGTGTTAGTCTTCACTCGCTGACAGTTACTATATAATCAGTTTTAACTAATACAAGTAATTAAACCATAAAGTAAGTGTAACCATGAGTACAGTATGAGGAGTGGTTGCGACAGCGAGTGTCGTAACTCTCGGGTTCGATTCCCGCGACATGTAATGATACACCATGTGACGACCGCTGGCTGGAGGCTTGGAGCTACAGACATTCTTATATTATAGAATATAAGAATAATATTGAGGATGTAGACTGTTAGGCTTTCATTGGGATAATGCGTTTACCGTCTACCGTTTCGTCTAGAGGGTAGACAGTCAAATACTAGCAAATCAGTGGTTGAAATAAGTTATTCTTTACAAAATTATATTTTTTTAAAAATACAGGATAAAGTTAAAAATATATAAATATTTTGAGTATAAGTTCAATGTGTTACATAAATACTTTCAACTTAATTTCATAAATAAATCATCGGTTAGAGGAATATATGATATATGAATGAGATATAATTGAAATATTCCGTATTTAAGTAGAATGGACCAAGGTCTGAAAATCCTTCCTATGTGAATTCATCATTTTATTGTGCATATTATTGCAAAAATAAATATTTTGATGTGGTAGAGCCTATCTGTGGTCAAGTTACTATGTACAACTCGAACATGTGCTGACTTGACAGGGGAGGTACCACCCTCTCATATAAGATCGGCGTGAAGTAGCCTTTAATAGCTGCGATTGGACTCAATGAGAGAACCGGTTGCCCTTTTCCATCTCCCACCCTTTCCCACTTTTCCCCCTATTCTCCCAGTAAAGGTGGTAACACAATCTCAAATTTATGTTGTGGATATCCATGGGTGACGGTACTACCTCAATCAGGTAAACCATCTGCTCATTTGCCCCTTTAACATAAAAAAAAATATCTTTACTATTAATATTATTCTATGTCGCACTATAACTGCTCATTTGAATACGAATGTTAATAGGTACTTTATGATTATTAAATTAATGCATTCAAGTAACAGAGGTTGTTTGAATAGATTTATCGCATAACCATTATGTATTGAATAATTATTAATATAATTATTAATCATTGGCATATCTTCTTATACTTCACTATATATTTCAATCAATACTTTTTTTTCATTATGACGTGTCTCATGTGTAGTGACATCACGATTCTATTTTCCTTCAAACACCAAACAGTTCTATATATGGTCGGCGAGTGGCGACAGGTCCGCGCTTAACTCAGATTCGCGATCAAAACATTAAATTGTTTATTCATTTATTTTATTTACATATAATTGCATTCGTCAGTTCTAATATGGCTTAATATGACGTAATATATCCAGGCTACTAAACTAAGTTAATCATTGTATGCAATTTCATCACCATATTTTTAAGAAAATCATATTACCCTGGAACCAATAAGTCACTCAGATCAATCTTCGTAATGGATAAAAAAAAATCTCTTTTATTACTAATGTTAAGTATAAACTGTTTTGAGAACAAAAGCGTTAATTTTAAACCGACAATTAGAAGGAAAAACAATACGATAAATAAAGCAGTTTATGAGTTATTATTGTGAAGTCATTGATAATAATAAACAAATGACATACGGACTTGTTGGATGTGGAGGCGGCGAGGAACACGCGGACTACAATAAGTGAGAACAGAACGTGACAAAATATAACACTCATTTAAATTAATTTATATAGAATAATTATTAATGCAACCTTTTATTGTGATCTAAAAATTTCACGACTTTTATTCATTTAAATAAAACTAACATTTTCCGGATATACCACGCGACTTTAGTATTGTAAAAAAAACTACATACTCCTGGCGTTCACATTCACACCTCGTCAACCCGTGAATACGGTTGCTGAAAAGTAGCCGGAACGTCGGAAGTATGTTCTTTTTTTACAAAAATAAAGTCTCGTAGTACATGCGAAAAATATAAGTTTCATTTAAATGCAACCTTCTGATGATCAGTCGTAATCGTAATAATAAATGGCATCGCTCGTGAATAACATCCATGTGTCGTTGAGGACTTGAGTTGAGGAGTAGGTACTGGTTCAACATCTTGCTCCTCTTAACATAATCTAATCTAATCATAAAGAGAAACTTTCCCTGACTCTATCTTTTATATTTCTTCAGTATGAGCGTTTTCTTTCATCTTATTCTCTTTTTCTATTCTTGACACTTTCTGTTTTATCATCTCTCCTGTACTCGTCATTCTCTTATGTTCTAGACGAGTCTATAGAGAATAGTGTCTTGTTAGAATATTTTCTTCTACCTGGCAATATCCCAACTTTAGCCAGGGTCTGCCTTACATGTTGTCAATAGTTTTGGCTAATTGTTTTTACGACAGGCCGCTTCTACCTGACATCAACCCTCTTTGGGTATGTATTAATCAGTGATGTCTAAATACTCTTAGAAAGTACATATGACTCGTAAACATCACATTGGTACTTGTCCGGGCCAGGATCGAACCCGCGCCCTTTTAACCACTAGGCCACCACTGACTTTGTCTTGTTAGAATATATAACCATGTAAATGTAATTTTATACATTAATGTAAGAGCTAAACCGTCACTTCTTAATATATGAAGGTAACACATACCTTGAGCGACATGTTTTATAAGTAAAATGTTAATTAATGAAAATAGTCCGATGTTTTTTGTATGATTTTCGTTGATAAAATATTTTAAAGACCGAAGTTGTATGTGCCAAAACTGATTTTGTCGCCTCATAAGGAGTTGCGTCGGCTTTAAAACTATAAATCACTCTGACATTTTCTTTTAGGCCATATGGATCTCACATAAATATAATAAGGAATTAGAGTACGTGTCATAAAAATATTTATATAAAATACACAGTTTATACTTATAGACTCTGAACTATTACTTAAAAAGAAGATTAATACAATGTTGACTAATGGATAGGTAGCAAAATGTATTAATAAATTATTTTAAAGCATCTAAATGTGCTGTTGTTTTATGATTTAGTGTTCTACTTTGTTATGAGTTGTTTTTATAATTCTAGATACTTCTCTTTATTATATTTACAATCTTTGCAACTTTGCACATCAATGAAATATTAAATTGAAATACTAAGTTAACTTAGACTTATGATAAAGCAAAGCTTAAAAAATGATTTAAGATTAAAAAGTTACGATCGACCACAAATCACTCCATTCATCTAATAAAGAAACTAAATGTTAATTTGCATACATATTTTAATTTATAACGAACTCGTGGGCGATAAAAGGAATTTGATTTATAATTTCAATATAAGACGTTTTTTATTATTTATATTGTACAAAAATTACTCAAAACATGTATCTATGGATTAAAGAGGCTATCCATACGAATTTAATGATAAATAATAAATATATGTACATTTATTTAAGGTTACGCATTTTATTGGTCATTTCGTAAGTACAGATTGTGTTAATTTAATTAAAAGTCCAATGTGTGTAATTCGGTGATTCAGCCGAGTGTCGACCATATGCTGACCGTCCTCCGTGGAGCCGCCGTGTTCAGAACACGCCGCCCTTGTCCCACTGTCCACTCAGACACAACCAACAACCTAGGGTTCACAGTTTACTGGACATCTAGTTATAATAACTATATACACAGTTAAAACATCTATTTTATTCATGACATATAGAAATATGTAGATTGCTTCTTATATAAAAGATATAATTCTAATAGTAAAGTCAACTAGTAGAAAGAAACATTATATGAATGACTTCACAAAATTCTTTCTTTATAATTAATTCGTGTTTCTCTTTGGTTTAAGTATATAAAACATATATTTTATATACATATATAGTACCTATTTTCCCTATATATAACACAGTAACTCCCAATGCTCGCCAACCCTGATGTATTTCATCATTCCATATAAGTGAAGCCGATAAATGGTCAGTTGGATGTGTCTTGTTCCGATGGTAATGTTATCTTGTATAATTTTTTGTGTTATGTAATTTTGGCAACGTGCCAAAACTTATTCTTATCTTTACGTTCTTCAATAATTGGGTTCGAAATGATCCAACTCTTCGACCTTACTAAGGTTTTAATTTTGAATATATAGTAATATATTTTTATAGGAGTATATACAGGGTGACTGGTGAATTACTATCGATACTTGAGGACGTGATATTTGACGATCATATATGACAAAATAAAAATTAATATAACATAAATATTAATAAACTTCTAAGTAAAGTTAACGAAAAGTTATGTAATTAATTACGCATCGTGTGAACACTACAGATTAGGTATACACACACACTCACACATACGCGTGCGGCGGCGTGGTGTTGTATCAGCACGCCGCCGCACGCGTCCACACTTGGAACACTTGGAACGTGTCAACACTTTATTTAATTATACGGAAATTTTGTCAAAACTTAAGTGCCTATTTTTTTACATAATTGGAATGAGAATCATGTACCGAGTATTCTCCTTAAATATTGATAGTAATTCACCAGTCACCCTGTATATACTTATGTATATATGGCTTCCTAAATGATTTAAGATGATATTCGTTAATTATTATTAGTTATTTACAAATATAGGACCCGAAGAAGATCACTAAACGCGATTTTAATTTTTCTTGAAAGGACAGCTCAACAAGCTTTAAAAGCTTATAAAAGTTATAAATTTAATTAAAAATTCTAGGAATTTCAGTTAAATATTCGCAAAAAAAAAGTCGAGAATAGTTTTAGAAGAAACAACAGGGAGTTTGGTGGAAAATAGTTACATAAGAGGCAGGTTTATCTTTTGTGGCAGTCGTGGAGCAAAATATTAATGAATAAATATAAAACATAACTTATATTATTAGAGCGAAAGCCGAAAAATAATTTTATCTGACCCTTATAACACTATTTACAAATAAAATTTCTTATTAAATTAAAGTGTATTACAGCATTGAACTATTACAGAGTCTTCTTTAGAAAAAAAGTAACTTATGGCTAAAGTCAAAAGGGCATAGAATAAGGAATCAAAGATTTTCATTAAAAATATTATTTTAAGGACAATCGAAGTAATACATTCGATTTGATCTATAAAATATACGTTTATTTTAAAAAATTTAAATGAATATAATTTACGTATGCAATAAGAAAAATATATCATAAGAATCGTCTTTTGTTCGTGACATCGTCTACCTGTATGGATATAATTATAATTGGGTTTTTGAATTATTTTTTTTTTGTGATAAATGGAAAGATCATATATAAGTTTAATAACAAAACTATTTTTATTTTATTTTTTTTTTGCAATATTTAAAAAGTTATTTCAAAATAAAAATTAAATTTTAAATTCAGTACCGAAGACAAGCCGACAGCTCGTGAATAAACCCGAGCGCGTGTGACGTCACAATGTTACTTTTTGCTCATTGTAGCATACAGAGATATAATAATTAGTACAGTGTTTTGAGTTTTTATCTAGTAAATTCTGTTGGCATTGTTAAATAATCAAAAGTTTTGTACCATTATGTACAAAGACTACAAAAACAACTCCTGAAAAAATGTTTTTAAATGTTCCACAAGACGAAAAACGTCGAAAGAAATGGTTTCAAGCAGTGCATCGAGATTATTCAAAAACAAAATCATTTTTTTTTTGTTGTGAAGATCATTTCGTTGTAAGTTTTCATAATAGTATTGTTATTAATTATTATTTATCTAAGTGTATAAATCGAATAAGTATAGTTCAATAATTAATTTTTTTACCTGGGCTCCAAATCATAACCTTTAGAATCGTAGCATTAAAAAATTTTAATTGATAATTCAAAGCGATTAAATAGTAAATCTATATATATGTTTGTCTAATAATTGGACTTCAATTAATAGATATTTTCATAATTTTATAACATTCTAGGTTCTGTATCAGACTACATTTAAATTTTTAAAGTACATATATGTTATTTTGGTTTTTTTATAATGTTATAATAACATTTTATTAATAATGATTTAATGAAATAATTATTAATTATATTTAATAGAGAATAAATACTAATTTTCATTTAGAATAGTATTTTTTGACAGACTTACCTTGATGTCTTAGCACCTCGAACTTCAGCAAAATTAAACCGCACTTTTTAAAAAATTAGTTATCATAAAAATATATTAACATCAGGAATATTATCCGATTTTGCTTTTATAAATCCTTTATCACACATAGTCGAAATAAACTTTTCAAATCGTTTTTCACTAATAAATTTGAGATATTTTTATCAAGTTAAAGATAATAGCCATAAACACTGTACTATTATGAAATTGCTTTAACATTATGACGTCACAAGTATGCTGACCAATCATGGCGCGTTTACAGTCACGTGATATATTTTTGAATTTTATCAATTTTTAATTGTTTATAATTAATTTAAAAAATATATTTCAAGTTTTTTGCATTAAAAATCCAATATAATTAATAATAAAGTTTTAAAATACATAAAAAAAATCAATACTTTTTTTTTTTTCAAAAACCCAATTGGTATACATGAATGTTCATGTCAACTAAAATATAATTGTTTACTTGTGCTCTGAAAATATGAGACATGAGTGTATATTTTACTCATACTGTATTATATTTTACTACCTTAATGGACGACATTTACTCAATATTTTTATAAATAACTAGTTAACCCGGTGAACTTCGTGCCACCCTATAATCAAGAAATGTCTGTTACACACACCACAAATTATCCTGTAGAAACCAATGTGAAAAGTACACTAAGAAATGTTAAATGAATTATATTGGTATTTTGTTATTATAACTCCGGCCACAGACCAACTCCGACCGATATATTAGCAAAGAGCATGTAAATATGTTTTAATTTTTTCTTTATTTTAATGGCAACTACGTGAATATTACTGCCGGTGACACATTTTTAATACAAAAGTGAAATATTTTAGTAATTTTTTTCTAGTTATTTTCCTATTTTTTTTCTTACATGAGAACCTTCTCCTAATAATAACAAATAAAATAAAAAGAAAATTAATGAAATCGGTCCAGTCATTCAAGCGTAATGCCGTGGTCAAGGGAAAAATAGATTCAATTTTCTATACCTATGTATAAAGATTACTGTTACATTATTTGTTCTCCTGTGTAATCTTAATCTTCGAAGCTTTACATGCTGTAATTGAATTAGTTTTTAAATATTTACATATGATGAACATGGTATAAAAATAGTATTTAATAAATGATTGACTCAAGTTTAACTTTCTTAATTAGGATATCAAGGATTGAAGTGACACTGTCCTCATACTCGCCGACGATATCGATACTTACCGATACATAACCTATAAAAAGACTTATGACTGAACAAACGACATACTGACAATAATAAGAAACTCGAATACATCTCATACTAAGGATTTTAAATAATTACCAGTTCATAAACAAATAAAATCAGCATTTTTTTAAATCAAATCATGCATGGCTCATCGCTTTCTAAGATTTTATCCACGCCAGGTGGCGAGGGCATGTTATATGTAATTATAAACGAACTAATATTGAAGCGCAGTTTGTTCCAAAAGGCTATTAGATTTTAGTACGCAACAGTACCATTTAAATATTAAATAACAATCACCTACCACTAAAGACCATATAAGAGGAATGTGTTTCTGTTGAGAACAGCCAGCATCAAAAGAAAACTCAGGTGCCTATTTATGTTAGTTATTGTTATTTAAGAGACGTTTTATTTAATGTGTTGTAAGTATCAGTAAGTTTAATTAACGCTTAATAATTCCATCAAACAGAACAAACGTTATTGTAAAATACGATTAATTATTTTATTTCAAGTCAGCGTTGTTTTAATATTAATTCTTTATGGACGCATAAGTGCTATATGTTGATTTTGTTTTATGAATTGTTGTATTCTTTTTCATAACCGATTGAATAATATAATTTTTGATATGATGTAGGTATTCTTAGTCTCAGATAAGGTGACTGAAATCCTTTCCAGTTCACATGGAGGTATGACAAATGGAAACGGCCAGCCAGGTCGCTCATGAGTCTTTGACAAATAAAGAATTATTCCATATGATCATTTTATTTTATCATCAAACATATTTCTGATTCAAAAAGGTTTTTCTAAAACTTTTATGTAACGCATTTTCTACGTGTAGTGTGCCAAGTTAAAATATTCATTTTAACCCAAGTATTCACTTGGGTAGTTAATGGATTTATTCAAGAATTAAAAACCATTGATCGAATTTACCTAAAATATTTGACTTAGGTATATGAAAACATGAATAGATCTGACTGATGTCCACGCTCGGAAATCCTTTTCTATATGGCCATCGGAGTTCGCTTACAAGGAAACAGAATGTGTTAAACATAAATCCATCACAGTTGGATGGTCCTCACTCCACTGCCAGAATTTTTCCATGATAAGAGTTTATTTTTGTTAAATAATAAATATCATTAAGTAAGTGGTGGCCTAGTGGATAAAAAGGCAAACCTCTCATGCACGAGAGGTTCGATCCTGGCCCGGGCAAGCAATGTGATTTTTCCGAGTCATATGTACTTAATGCGGATTCCCAAAAAGAGGGTTGATGTCCGGCAGGCGGCCGGTCGTAAAAACAAATAGCCAAAACTATTCACAACATGTAAGGCAGACCCTGGCTATAGCTGGGAAATTGCCAGGTAGAAGAAGAATAAATATCATCTTTACAAAACAGTCTTATCGGATTGGCTAATTATCGGCTCACAATTCCTTTAATTACCAAAGATATAAATAATACGTATAAAGAAAAAGTAATTAAATTGTTCGAATTTACTTTTTAAATTTCAAAGTTTTTCAAAATAACTTGAACTCCATATACTATTCAATTATAATTTATATTATCTTAATTTTAAATATTTCTATGATATCCTTTATTTGGTAATAGTGATTTAGGAGAAGTCTAAAATTACATCATTTCATACATATACCTACATATAAGTAGCTCATCAATTTAATTAACTTGTAATTTGACCTACTTTATATAAAAGGTGCTACCTTATAAACTAAATGACGTTTAAATTTTACATTTCATTTAATTTTTTTATAAAAAAATATCTGATATGATATCAAAAAAAAGGAAAATTTACAGAATTCAGTGTGAAGTCCGAACATTAATGCCAATACGATTGAAGAGAATTTAAAAAAGAACTAGAAAAAATGTTATCTGAATATAATAATCAATTATTACAAAGATGATGAAGACAACATCAACCACTCTCGTTTAGTTTTATAATTAATGGAAGAAATGTGATCATAGAAAAAGGATCGAGATGGGAACAATAAGGATACATTATACAAGGTTATTTGTCATTTTATTTAATCAGATAACATATGAAGTATTTACAATAATAATGGAAACTGCTGTCAGGAATGTATCTGAACTAAGTGTTTTTTAAATTTACATACTGTTTAATGAACTCTTCGCAAACTTCCACTTGTCGTTTTCTATATTTAATGTTTCTTCTAGCGAGTGCCATCACAGGAGCTGACCGATCACCTTCGATGAGGTCAGTAAATGTAGTAGGATCGTCGAAGGTCACCTGTGCGGTCTTGGGGTCCATCAAGACGAAAGGGAATATTGTTAGTGCTTCCACGAGAGCGAACAGACGAGCTTCCTCGCAAAGGCTTAAGAAAGCTTCTAGATTATAATTGTATTTTTCCAGCCTCTTCCTCGTGGGTTCATCTAAATTGTGTGTGAAAACGCTAAAGTAATGATTGAATACTTCTTTCTCATATAAGTCCCGAAAATTTGTAGAAGTTGTTAGGTACAAGAAGATCATGAGGTCGAAGGCCGGAGGTCCATATCTTACACACTGATAGTCGACGAGGATGGCTCGAGTGGGAACTTCTTCCTTGTATTTAAACATAATGTTATTCGTCCACAAATCTCTATGAAGAAGCACATTTAACGTATCTGGTCTCTCTCTTAAAGTCTCGCTACCTTTGACGAAGACGTCATAAACAATTTCTTCTAAATTATTTGGATAGACATCGCTCACTTTCAAAAATTCCTTAATGAATGTTGAAGTTAATTTAGCGGCCGCATATAAGACGGGACACCTTTTGAACACCGATTCTGTTGCCACAAGTTGGTAATCATCTAATATATTATAGTCAAGAAGTTCAGTACTTTTCTTAGTGACATAATTGGCATAAGCTGCGTGGAATCGAGCAATAGCTGATGCGGTAACTAACACATGATTCCTGTCGAAGTACTCCAGAACTGGAAGAGACTTGTATCCATCCACAGATAAGTCTAGCATCGCGAGAACTCGGTCATTGTGAATTAAAGATTTTGGAGACCAGCTGTCGTTGCCTTAAAGGAGAAAAACAGATTTATTTTTGACCTACAATGAGATTATATTGATGAATGTTGAGAGGAATTATAAGAAAGTATAAAGAAAGGAAATTATATATCTTTGAAGGAAAATAGACCGTGATAAAATTATTATTATCATCGTCCCAAAACTAGGGACAGTCAAATAAAAAATTTTGCTCAAAAAGTCAAAAATAGCAGCTCAGTGAGTTTAAAAGGACAATTTTGTTAATCTTCTATATATGTATATAAAAATGGATTGCTGTTCCTTAGTCTCGCTAAAACTCGAGAACGGCTGAACCGATTTGGCTAATTTTAGTCTTGAAATACTCCTGGAAGTCCAGGGAAGGTTTAAAAGGTGAGAAAAATTGATTCATTACTGGGAAAACCATAAAAACAGCCCTTTTCTATTTCCCATACAAAAGTTTTTTTTGATATTAGATTTGACAACTAACTAATATGTCAATTCTGTTTGATTGAAACAGGAAAAACCTGATTATTTATGGCCTGTAAGACGGAATAGAGTTCGACTGGTCAGCTATACGGTCTACATATATTACTCTTGACCAAACTAACGCGGACGAAGTCGCGGGCAAAAACTAGTGTTAAAATAAATATTAATTAAACTGTCAGTCATCTCAACTGACGTTGATTTGACGGTAAATATTTAAGTTTAAACAAACTGATTGAGGTTCAATGATTACATACCGTCTGTTTCATCCATTTCATCGATTATTTTATATATTAAAGCTTCCTTTTCATAAAAACAATTTTCTGTAATGAAATCTGCTTTCGGCTTGTTATACATCGGTACGGTCTTAATGAACAACTGAATCTTCTCGAGTGTTTCATTTCGTTTCACTCTTAGAGTAACCTTCAAGTGGTCTCCGAGGAAACCTATCAATCCTTGAGCAGCCGGTTGTATGTCGTAGTGCACTAGTTCGCAACCTGGCTTTGATTGCTGTAGAATATGATCAAGTTCACTTCCAGCGAGGATGTCTTCCAAACTCCTACGCGCCATTTCGATAAAACCTCGAGTACATTTGAAAGGACGCGACCTGCTAGTGGCATTTATACTGACGACGAAAATGTAACATTTGTTTGACTAGCTCTGTTTATTGTATTTTCTATTCTTTGTTCTAACTAAATGCAGGAACTATATTCAAAAATATCTAACTTTACATTATGTGATCGAAAATGACTCTTATGTAATGAGAATAGGATCTATTTTTTAACGTGAGAGCCGTATCAATTTGACTCCTTTGATATTGTCAATATTAAACGAGTATTATGAACAGTGTTTATTTAAATTGTTCATCTCAATTGTTCTCGTTGCAATATTATCTTCATTATTTACGACAAGCGTCCGACACGCCGACAGCAACGACCTTCGATAAGCGTGGTTTTAATTCGTCAAACACAATATAAATAACTCTAAAATAAAACTAATGTTCTGTCATAAGTTTATTTTATTACTAAATATTATAAAAACATCGTTCGACGACAATAACATAGCGATGAATCCAAACACAAAGCTTAGTATGGAAGCCCCGAGGAAGACGGCGTGTGGCGCGACCCTTACACTATACATAACATTATAAAATACTCTATAACATACAATAAATCAGTTTCTTTGTAGATTCTTTGTACCGTCAACAGTAGAAGGCACGTCATTACTGGCAAGAGCTCGTTGTATATAATATCTAAGTTCTGTTTCAGTCTCCTGTTCTCTGGAAGACTGCACGATACTTATTTAACACTATATTAGTCTGTAGTAAATGCCTCATCGTGTCATGTTTCGTTGTTCTCTAACACTAGTTGTATCCGTCGGTGTCGTCTGTGAACAGTTCAACATCGACCCGACTATATAATGATACATTAAAATATATATTTTTTTATTTGTCCTTAACTTAGTTTCTCTTACAACTAATATAATACTAGATACATTCTGAGCATAGTCTGGTCTAATAAAATGTGTTGTTGTATATAACAAGCTTATTATAAGATGTACTAAACTACTAAAAATGTTTCATTTTTTTTATAATAAAGCTGCATGACGTCACATCCTGTGACGTGATTTATTACATTAATAATAAATATATTTCTAAACATATCAATATAATTTTCACTAATTATGTGTTTCTCGTGAGAAAAGTAGTCTTATATTATTACTTAATATCGTACAAAACTATTTGTTTACCAAGTTCATCTTGTTTCGTTGGCCGAACTTTCCTTGACCAAATCTTGTAATATTATTGGAATGATTATTATCATTTCGAATGTTTTTATTATTAACATGGAATGATTTTTATATTAATAATTTTCATCTTTAATATTTTACTCATAGAAAAAAAATTGGTAAAACCTAGAAAGATTTTTAACATTCAGTTGTCCTATTTCCTGAAATCACAAATAACTCTGTTCGTCGTCAAGTTAACAACTCGATCTTATCAATGTCTTATTTAAATCCCGTGATGTTGGAACAGACTTTACAATATGACGACGATACACAATGAATGCGAAAATAAAAATCAACAGTGACCTGAGACAGCAGCCCCTGGCTCGCTATATTAAAACATTAAGAAGGGAATGTATATCGAGTTAGATATTTGAAACGCATAGCTTATGACGTAGGATTCAAATGTAGTTCCCATTATATGTGTAACACTGTGTGTGTGTTGGTTCTGTCATGGTTGTGATCACTCATCGTGCATGTATGAGGAGTGAGGTGCGTGTGTGTGTATCGTGTTCCTATCACTCGTATCATTGTTCGTGGTCTCTGAGCAGCCTGGCGAGTGCAGCCAGAAGCGCGGGCAGCGGGCGGGGCGGGTGCGGGGGGAGGTAGTGGTGCGGCGCGGAGGGGGGAGGGGGCGCGCGCCACGCCACCACGTGCTCGCGGCCCGTGGTCTGCGACACCTCCACCGTGAACAGCAGCCGTCGCTCCCAGGCGCGACGGAGAGCAGCCAGCACCTGCCGACCGAGCGCGGTGTCCGGTAACAGTGAGTGTCGCGGGAACCCGACCGCGTAGTACGGGGACCCGGGGGACGGGTGAGACGGACCCTGCACGCCTGACTGGAAACTGACACGGGATACGAGCATTATACGATCTGTATAGATATGAGGAGAACGACATGCATAATAGGCCAGTGCAGAAGCCTTTAAAATTAATGAAAAACATAATTAAATTACAGTAGAATGCAACTCATTACAAAAGGAGGGGAATATTATAAAAATTGAAGGAAAAATAATTTACGGGCGATCTGAGGTCGGGAAGGATATGGGGATGGGTATTTAAGGGTAAAAAATGGGTTTTCTCGATTTACGGCAAAACTAAAGGTCCTACGGAAAAAAGTTATATGGCAAAGTTGTAGGTAATAAAAAGATCTAAAACTTTTGTATTAACATTTTTTTCACATAACCTGAAATTTTATATGAAAATATCGAAAAACCAAGTTTTTGGTTTTTTATTTAGTTTAAAATAAATTGAAAGAGCATTTTCCAGTCGATAACGAGTGTCATTTCGTTAAAAGGGACATGATTATTTTATCCAAAAATGGTACTGCAAGTAAGAAACTTATATTTTTTCTTCACTTTCGGAAAAAAGACATTTTAACGAACAGAAAACACTCCAAATTTAAAAAAAAACCTGATATTTTGACGGGTGATTTTTCGATTGAAAATGATTCAGATTTTTCGATATTTATTCAAAATAAGCTGAAAAAATAAATATTTCTTATCAAATAAATAACAGTGTATTTGAGATATCAGAAGGTAGGTTTTCACCAAATTTCGTGACAAAATATTGTTTTTTGTAAGAGATAAAGATAAAAAACCAAAAACTTGGTTTTTAGATTTTTTCACATAAAATTTGAGGTTATGTCAAAAAATGTTAGTACAAAAGTTTTAGATCTTTTTATTACCTACAACTTTGCCACATAACTTTTTTCCGTAGGACTTTTACTTTTGCCGGAAATCGAGAAAACCCATTTTTACCCTTAAATACCCATCCCCATATCCTTCTCGACCTCAGATCGCCCGTAAATTATTTTTCCTTTATTTTTTGTAATATTATCCTCCTTTTCAAATGAGTTTCATTCTACTATAATTTAATTATGTCTTAAAAGCTATTGGCACTGGTCTATAATGTGTATCAGTGTTTCACCGTACTTGTAAGTGACGAGTATGGAGCCGGTGTGCGGCGGGTGTCCGGGCAGGGCGACCGGTTGTCTCCTCCACGCCATGGAGCCCGGCGGCTGCTCCCCCCCGCCCGCGCCGCCGCCCGCCGCCCGCTCGCGCCGCCCGTACTCGTGGCCACACACCAGACACTCGATGTACGGACTCTCCTGTAACTCAAACCGATCAGTGAACGACTCGCTCTATACTCTCCCTATCACAGGTGACGTCTAGGGAATGCAATCTGGATCTCGCGAGATCTCGCCTTATTTTTCGAGATTAATCTCGAAGCATAAAATGACGAGATCTCAGCCGAGATTGAAGAGATTGAATGAATTTTGAATTGAATTGAAAAAACATTAAGCACTCTCTGTTTTATAAGGAGTTATTTCCAAAACCATTCATAATACTTGTTTCTTTTATATTTATTATTTTTGTACTCTAACATAGGTTCATCTTAAGTCTATGGATAAGTAGTTACCGTAACCGTTTACTACATTTATGATCCATGTTCTTCAATGAAAAATAAGAACAGTTTACTGCGCAATAAAGAGTCTATTTGTTGCTAAAATTCTTTACCGTGAGAGATATTGTTAATTTTTATATTTTTATAAACCAAAGACTGGTAATTTTGATTTCTAAAACTTAATTGTGATTTGTATGTTTATTAATGGCTTAATTATTATTAATAGTCAATTCGTTCTGTATCTTACTCTCGTAATAAAGAAAAGTAAGCTGTTTTCTTTGCGTTTTACTTACTTAAGAAAAACGATAGTTTTTTAAAATTTCAGCCGAGATCTCGAAATTCCCGAGATCTCGCGAGATTTACATTTCTAATCTCGCGAGATCTCGTCTAGAGATTGCATTCCCTAGTGTCGTCACGTCCGCTCCTCACCCCGTTCTCCCTTAACCGCTCCAGATGGTTTTGTAGACATCGCAGGTGCAGCACGTGGTGGCAGGCGGCCAGGGCGACCACTCGTTCCTGCAGGGCAGCGTGTGTTCGGGGCGCGCGGGGCGGGGTGGCCGCCTGCGGGGAGTGTGCGGCGTCGTGTGTGTCGAGCGGCGCGGCGCAGGCTCCACACAGCGCGCCCCACTGCGGTCGGGACACCTCCGCCACCCAGCGCCACACCCCCTCCTCCTCCTCCCCCCCCTGGTCCGCGTCCAGCTGCTCCATGTCCCCGGTCGCTCGGCTCGTGTCGTCGTGCCCTCGGTCCCCGGGTTTGTCGAACACGTCGTCGCTGCCCGCGCTACAGTTCAGGAGCTCCCCCACGGCGGCTGTCTGTGAACGTGAAGGACACAGGGTTAACACGTTTCAATATATTAAACATGTAACGGTGTGCGTGTGTGTGTGTGTGTGTGTGTGTGTGTGTGTGTGTGTGTGTGTGTGTGGGCGTGTGTGTGGGCGTGTGTGTGTGCGTGTGTGTGTGCGTGTGTGTGTCCCTCCTCACCTGCAGACTCTCCTTACTCTCGTGACTGAGGTAGGTGGACACCGTGTCTACACTGTGTCTCCGTCCTGAGCGCGTGCTGCCACTGTCAGGGTCGGTGAGCGTCCCGCCGGCCTCCTCCGCGCGCCTCTCCGCCGTCGACGACTTCGAGTTACCTGAACGGAAAGGTTTATGACTATATAATTTCAATAATATATAATATATCTTTACAAAAAGTCGATAAAGTTAAAGACCTAGGCGTTTATTTAGACAGTAAATTGTTAATGACAGATCAAATAGAACATGTTAAAAATGTAGCTTATAAACAGCTGGGCTACATTAAGCGTGTTTATAAAGTTTTCACCAATATAGATTATGCTTATTAATCGAATATGCTTATAGCATTTGGTGTCCGAGATACACGACATACGTGAATAGCTTAGAGTCCATACAAAAGCAATTCTTAAAATTCCCAAGCTTTAAAGATCATAGACATTTCAACTCATACACAGATGCGTGCAAATTCTACCACATAGAAAATCTAGAAGTCAGGCGTCGACAAGACATACAGATCTATTTGACACCCCACAGGTTAATACGAACTATGCACAAAACTCAGTTTTATATCGTTTGGTTAAAACATATAATAAATTTTATGCCGACATAGATTTACTTAATTTACCTAGAAGTGCGTTAAAAAAAGCAATAAAAAGAAAAAGATTAGGCTAACCTACACGCACGCATGCACGCACACACACACACAAAATACACAAACTAATTCACAAGCATATGTTTATGAACAGTATTTATACCTACCTTAAATTGTTTATCTCATATTATAAAATAATTAGGATTTGTATTGTATAAAGTATTCCACATTGAGACTGCTTTTCGAATTTATGTTATAATAGTGTAATCCTATTTTGATCATAATTTTTGCATTATATTGTAAAATTTTATAACATACTGTAACACTGTTGGATTGCCAAATGAAACAATATATAAATAAATACTAGTTTACGGGCGCGACTTCGGCGGTATGGACTACGGAATTTGCTTCACAGAGATGTTAACAATATCAGTAACCAGTAGGATACAGATCACATACATAACCAACAGGGTCGTGGACATAAATATGCTGAGAAGCGTCGTCATAAAATACATATAAATGTAGTAGATTACGCACTGAATATATTAAGGTTGTGTAATATCTGCCGCGCGAGGCCCGGCTTCCTGTCCTTAGGCGAGGCGCTCCGAGCCCCGGGTCGCAGGTCCCGCGGCGGGGGGACGTGCGCGGGCGCAGACTTCACGGACTGGACCGACTTCACCGACTGCACGGACTGTACGGACTGCACGCTCGAGCCCGTGTGCTGCTGAGGTATGCGACACCTACGACCTGGACACGTTATACAAATTTAAAGACTGAACAGTCAATGTTACAAAGATTCACCAGTTAAAAAAAATTACATTAAGAAATGTGCTTAATATTAGATGTCATCATTATTTGAGATATTCGTTATCTTTATAACTATATATATAAAAGAAAGTCGTGTTAGTTACTCCACTTATAACTCAAGAATGGCTGAACCGATTTAGCTGAAAATTGGCAGGAATGTAGTTTAAAGCCAGGAAAATGCAATAGGATACTTTTTATCCCGTTCGACAGCCTTCCCGTGGGACTTGACATGGAACGTCAGTCACTATAAAACGTGGAATAACGAAACACAATTGACAGCTATGCAATTGACGTATAATGACAGATTTTATTTTATTTTATTTATTTATTAACACCAACAAGACATACATTGATAAAATCGAAAAATACAATATTGAATAAGTAATCAAAAAATCAAAATGTTGTCTTAATTATAGGTGTTACACACAATTACAAGAAATATAGACACGTAACATGCAGATAAAATTATATTACTAATAATAATCATCAATATTAACATTAAAATAATAATTAATACATAGTTTATTATAAAAAATAGATTTAAAATATTTATAATTTAGTACTTTAAAATCATTAATAAATAAAATAAAAAAGATAATATGTAATGACGTAATGATGACAATTAGATATTTGTAAGAGATCTACTATATAAAAAATAAGTCCGGTTTTCCATCTTGACTCTATAACTTCAGAACGAACGAACCATTTCCACGGTTTTGCTTTCGTTGTAAAACATGTACTACAAATCAATATTTTAAGTAGATGGCGCAGGTGCATGATACATTGTTTGACAGCTACTCATTGTTCTGTGCTCAGTTAATTTCATGTGAATAATCGGTATTGTGTTTGTAGTTTGAACTCTTAAAACCATTTAGTATTTGCGGGATAAATTTAGAAAATCATTGTTTTTCACATGGGCGTTATTTTTTGCGTGTTCACGAGTTTGGAAACCATCCGCTTTATTTGTGTTAGGCCTCGGCCTCGAATTTTGCGGGCAGCGGAGCGGGAGCGGGAGCGGCAGGATCTTACGCGTATAATCAAATGGACCGACCCTCGAATACAGCGGTGCCCGCTGCCCGCTATTTTGGAGAAATGTATGCGTTTTCGTGCCGCCGCCGCTGCCGCTCCGCTGCCCGCAAAATTCGAGGCCGAAGCCTTAAAGTTAGACTAAAAAACAAAAAATTGTGGTTTACAAAGGACCACTTTAATGAAACGGATAATTTGCAGACACGTTATAACGCTTCGTTTCAGTATCTACTTTGGATTCACTTTCATTTACTTAGAGAAGTTCAACTAAATAACACTTCGTTTTTGTAATCGAAATGAATTCATTACTGTTGTGAAATGAAATTAAAAATTTTCCTTTTTATATAAAAGTCTTCTGGTGGCGAAACGGAGTTCGCCGGGTTTACTAGTAAGTTATACATCTCACACACATATCACACGGTACATATCATGAGGTACAAAAGTGTACATTGAAACAAATGGATGTTTCATTAAGAGGACGTATATATATTACACTGACCGTCCACAGGGTTCCTGTCAGGTACGGGAGGCGAGGCGGCGGGCGGGCCGTGTGTGGTGGAGGGCGAGCGGGCCAGGGGGTAGGGGGGGTGGGCCGCGCGCCGCACCAGCCGCAGCGAGGCGCGCCGGGTGCTGCGAGCTGTCATACTGGACAGACACACCGACCAGCCCTCAAACTGGACGCACTCACCACCCACCGACCAACACTCCTCCAGGCGACATTGGATCTGAAACATGACAGCCAGTTATAAATATATATGTATATAATAGTGACCGAGCCACTACGGAGGACTGACAGAAATTTCCACCGTGGAAAATAATACATGATTACCTCACTACCCGTGTCGTAATATTAGAAATACTGTATAATATTATTATAACAACGGACCACACACTTCTTATAGTCTTCATTATCATATTTAGTGTTTTTACACTTTCCATATTTGAGGAAGGTAGGGAGTTCTACAATATGTATGCTGATAAATAACAGACTTTCTGATTTATAATAAATGCTGTCAGATACTACTAACATAGGCGACTATACACAGACTATCTACAAAGATAGTATATGTATTTGGAATCAATAACTTTCCATAATAAAATTAAACAGTTATCATGCTTGAAGTGTTGTTGCCTGTATGTATACATAATAAATACATATACACCATCTCAATTACACTAGTAGGAAAGAGATATTTAAATTATTATATTGTATATTGTGCCTATGTATTATCTTTTATTAATGTAAGCAAAAATCACTGTCCATAATGGCACCTAGAAACAAGTCGATATTTGATATGCTACATTGTCAATTTAATACATTATTATATGTTCTGTCGCCGAGTCGCCATTCTACCATCGAACTGTAATGTCGTCATATCAATTAAATACTGTAAATTATATTACAATACAAATATCTATACTCAATTGCCTTTCATTACATGATCCACAAGATATAAAAAGGCAAAATATTATAACCCACCTCCATAGGTAGTGGGTCATATCGTAGGTCAGGGGGTCGTGGTGGGTCAGTGAGGCGAGCCCACTCCCAGCGAGCTCCTCGGCCACCCGGAGACTGGACGCTGTAGCACGAGCGACGAACACCACACTCCGACACACCTGGTGGAGAGGAGATCATGATCATCATCATCATCATGAGACAGACACATACACATATATATGTAATAAAATAATATTAATCATAGTAAAACTTGTCTCCCGAGGAGGCAGGTCTGTAGAGATATTCTACAATCTACATATATGGCAATATCATCAGTTACAAACACTGAATCAATATCCAGTTGTTTCATACTCATGTTATTCAAGAGTTATGTTTCATTGAGTAATAGGAAAAAATATACGAATATGACAGGCAGATGATGCTGAGGTAGATACCTATAGTCTACCAGCCATATGTAAATATTTTAATAATAATGTAATTTGATTTAAATAATACAACAGTATTAGTACTTCAATACAAATCACAGCTCCGATGGATGTCCCTTAGCAGATATATCTTACCTGGAGTGTCGGAGCATTGTGTGAGTGTGCGGAGGTTAACATAGTGACCCTTGAGTGTGGGGTCAGCATCTGATAACACTACTCTTGTAAGCTTCTTAGCATGGGCTCTCTCCAGAGTGCGAGCCACACCAGGAGAGTGAGGCAACCATTGACCCTCATACTGCCACTCCCACACTACCACACAATGCACAGATGACATCACACCAACAACATGGCCTGCAATATATTTAAAACACTTAATTATTAAACCATGCTCTTCATATAAGATTCTACTCTGCAAAATATCATCAAACTAATAGCTACAATAGAATGAATCTTTGCTACTGTTTGGATTAAAGAGGGCCGTCAAGGATATAAAAACTATCCATTTAGACAAAGTATGACACGCGCAAAATATATTTCTATTAAATATTTACGTTCCGTTCAAATAAGTCATTAACAGCCTTTCTCACATACACATTATCTTGTTTACAAGAGGTAAACAGTTCTTGTCACATGAACCATTTTATAAATATGAAACTAGCACAAACACAATTCTACACTCTACATATTATAGTACCATCTAATAAAAGTTGTTATTCAATAGTATGTTACATACATACCGTTCACAATTAACTTTAATCGACTTCAACTGAGCTCACTAATATATTATGATCGTATACAATCACTGTAACGTACTGCATCAGCGATGGTTTTGACAGGATTTTAACTATTTTAAGGCAATGTGACGCTTGATGTACAAAAATAATAGGACTTGTTATAAAACTTGTTAATAAATATGTAAATTACACTATTTTTTGTTTGTGAAAGGATAGGAATTTCAATATCGTCCCGTCTTGACGATTAGAATTTGACGGTTGTGACTTAATAGTCAATTGACGTTTATTCTGTTTGGTATTTACTTACTGTTTGTTTGGTACTTTGGTATAACAATAATCAACTTCTTGGTATAGAAATCTCATGATAACATATAGTAATATCATTTAAAAAAATCGCTTTTTAATAATAATAATTTAAAATAACACTTATAAAATAATTACAGTGAAAGAATATTTTAAGATCAAATCTATTTAGTCTAAATGCTCAATAAAGTGTATGTTTAAAGGTGATTAAGTTTTAATTCATAATGAAATAATAATCAGCGACTTTATTGTAAATACTGTCAATTGAATAAATTGGTTAATCTGTTTTATTATCATTTATCACGAACCTAAAGGCTAGACGTCTGTTTGACAGTTTATTAAGTTTCTTCTGCTTACTTGATTAGTTGGTAGATATAATAACTAAAAGTATTTCAAGTTTTGTGATTAAAATATTGTTCAAATGAACACATATAAATCTCAAAGAAAGGTTTATTGAGTTCTTCTGTGTCGTATTATGTCGTATAACAAATGTAAGTTGTGTTATGATATTCCTCGTAAGCTTTTATAAACATATTATGTTATGCCACCGCCATTAACTTTCTCATTGGTAACATGTTTTTCAAAACAAATATTTATAGAGTTCATAGAAAATAATGTATACTATTATATATTTAAACACTTTTTAATCTAACTTAAACGTTATTTAATATCTGTAGTTATTGAATTATTGGTTTTTTTTTCAGTTAATCCACGCTTCTCCAGTCGTTACAATATTCGTGGAAACTTTATACCCCCATTTGATGTGAGTTTTAATAAGTAATAATGTCGATAGAGGAATAAGAGAACATATTTTAAACAATAATTTATAATGACATGTGATTACCGCAGTATGGCGACTTCGTTACTGACGGTTGAGGGCCCTTTAGTCCTCAGTCTTTTCTTATTGTGCTAACACTTGTTTTGTCCTTAAGCCAACATTGCAG
This sequence comes from Danaus chrysippus, assembly GCA_916720795.1. Classification (NCBI taxonomy): domain Eukaryota; kingdom Metazoa; phylum Arthropoda; class Insecta; order Lepidoptera; family Nymphalidae; genus Danaus; species Danaus chrysippus. Next base: position 785,409 of record CAKASE010000047.1, on the reverse strand, counting down.
AAGGAGAAATAAAGGTTACTTTAACAATCCTCTGTAATTTTGGATAACACCATTGGCAAAGCTTCAAAAGCTGAGAAACTGAGTCAATGGCACAATGGATACTGTGTGGCACTTTAAGAGACTGACTGAATGTTGAGAGTACGATATATTTATGAGGCAATTCCTCATAAATGTAAAGGATTCTCTAGACTAGATTAACAGTAAGCTGCCCCAAGTTCCTGATATGAAACAGCTCTTTAAGATTACTCTATCAGTCAATTAATGGCTCATTAATTATTTTATTGGGGGTAATCTTAAATTGTGATGGTCATAAAAGGAAAGTGGTGTGTTATGGTCAATGTGTGCTTGCTCTCTGTGTGATTGAACAATGAATGGTTACAAGGATTATGAGTAAATGTTAAGTCCATGTTATAAATGGACATATTGTATATATCTTTCAGAACTAATGACATGTATGCCTCTTGTCTTGAATGAATAAATGAGGAATTATAATTTTTGTTGTAATCTCACATAAAGTCAACTATGAATATCAATATTAGCTTGTTGTCATATTGTATGTGTGTGTGTGTGTTTGTGTCTGAGTGTAAGTGCACATGACCAACTCAGCTAACTGCCAGCAGTCGGGGCCTCGGCCGAACTACCACCACATGTCACCGACAAACAACATGCAGTTCAACAAGCCTGTCACTGTGAGTAATAATGCAAATAAATAAAATATTAATTTCTCAAAATAATTTAGTATCTGCCATATTAAGTGATTGAAATATAAATAAATCTCTAAGTAACAAAATAGTGGTTTAACATAAATAAGTAAATGTAGTGTTGTAAATAAAGTTTACTACTATTTATCAGTAGTTCAATTGATGTTTTAAACTTGTTTTATTCTGTGGATATTATTTTAAAGGGAAAAGACAATCAGCAGTGGAATCAAAGGCAACAACAACAGCACTATCAGCCGAAGCCCCAAACACACCCAGACCAACTACAACAGCAACCACCATTGCAACCTCAACAACCACCGCCACAACCACAACAACCACCGCTACAACCACAACAACCAGCTCCAGAAATACAGCAACCTCCACAACAACAAACTCTTAAAGTAGAACAACAAAGTCCTGAACAACAACAACACATGGGACAGACTCAAGAGGCTACGACCCAGCAGGAGACGGGGGAGGAAGTGAAACCAGCAGTGGACGACGGTGACGTCACTAAACCTGCTGTACCGTTCTGGATGAAAACTAAGTTACAGGGAGGTGAGGAACACGTGGCACCCATACATACTATGACTACAACGGTCAAGCCAGGCTTAATTTATTTTATTATTTCAAGTCCATACAGATCCAACCATTTTCAGTATATTTACAGCCCACCTGTCACACTGTCTGACTACTCTATGACCTAACATGTTTTAATAATTCTCAGTGAAGAAGATCACGAACCGCGAGCGACGTCGCCGGCAGAACGAGACCCTCCGCCGTCTGCTGGCGCCCAAGAACGCGCTCATGGTGCTCAACGAGATGTTGCCCGGAGAGACCATCGCTAACGTACGACACCCACACATGCTTGTAGCTCCTTACTCTAATGTATTTAGTCACTCGTTCTAGACTTCCATTTATTTTTTTCATGTGAAAAGCAATTCAAAGTGGAGCCCGTAGGTAGTGTCGGCACGTACTCCCGAGTGACGCACGCCTTCAACGCTGAACTCAAAATAGAGTCGAACGTCTACACAGGCTACGGTAGTAGAAATAAGAAAGATTAATATGTATGTAGGTGTGAGTAATGAGTGGTCATGCTAAAGTTATAATACTGTGCAGGTGAGACTAAGATGGCCGCTCGGAACGCGGCGGCCGAACAGGCGATCAGAGACCTCATCATAAAGAAAATGTCGCGAGCCAAGTCTTGTTCAGAGAAGATGGAAGGTGAATATCCACACACACACACACACACACACTCACAGATACACACAACAACATACATGGGCACATGTTACCTTATATTCGTCAAATGGTCTCATAACCCTTACGTGATATGTTACATATGTTACTTTGATCAGTCATGGAGACGGAGGGCGAGGCGGGCGCGGCGGGTGAGGCGGCGGAGGGGGAGGCGATGCCCATGATACAGCTGGCGTCCTTCGCCTTACATAAACTGTTCTCAGAGTGGGAGGAGAGCGGACACCGCGTGCCGCAGATGAAGCTCAACCAGGGCTCGGTGAGTACTCCCGCCTCCCGGACACACGAACGAGTCGACGCGTCACGTAAGGTCACACGTCTCATACAGTTCATGTTGTATCAGAACGGCGAGTCTCCGTCAGAGAGTCCCCAGCCAGCTCCGGCCAAGAAGGTCCGCCAGCTGCCGGAGCAGGCGTCCTCCATGCACCCCTGCATGCTGCTCACGTACATGAGGCCTCAGCTCGCCTACAGGCAGCTGGACCCGGACGGGACGCGGCCGCAGGACACGCTGTTCAACGTGGCCGTTGACGTCGACGGACACACGTTCTACGGGAAAGGTGAGGCATACGGGGTCTTGAAAGTTGTAACTTCTAATACATAAATCTTCATTCATCTTTTATCTTCTAATATATAAAATTCTCGTGTCACAGTTTTCGTGCCCATACTCCTCCGAAACAACCTGACCGATTTTGATGAAATTTTTTGTGCTTATTCGGTAGCTATGAGAATCGGCCAACATCTATTTTTCATCCCCCTAAATGTTAGGGGTAGTCCACCCCTAAATTTTTTTTTTTTATTTTTTAGACAAAATTTTTAATTACTATTTTTTTATGATACAACGTACAAAAATACATACAATCCTAAATTTTCACCCTTCTACGATCAACCCTTATTTTTTAATAGCTATTTTAGTAATTTAATCATTTTTCATCTCCGGTCGATAACTGATCAATCGTCATTTAATAAGTTATCCCCGCCAGATATCTACAGGTGTCACTTCTGACCCAGTAAACAGCACGGAGTAGGGATGAGAACGAAGCCGGTCTTCTGTTTCTCTCACACAATTAGACTTCTCTCACTCCCTACACAGTTGTCGGCCATCGTTATTGTTTGTGCATCAAGTGTAGTAGTAACGTTGACAATTATTATTTTGCTAGCTCAGTGTAACTCTCATATTAACTATTAATCATTCCTAATCACTTCAAAACACGGAGATTTATGGCTTTAATAGGTAAACTCCAAAAATATAAGTAAAAAAACGTAACAGATATTTCTTGATTATAGGGCGAAACGAAGTTCGCCGGGTCTTCTAGTTATATATATAATTCTTCTGTGAGTGTCTATGTCACTGAACTTCTCTCAAACGACTGGACCGATTTTGATGAAATTTTTTGTGTGTGTTCAAGGAGATCTGGGAATGGTTTAGATTCACAATTTTGTCCGCTGGACAACGTTTTTTTTATTAATTTTTAATTTATTAGTAGTTGTTGATTTTATAATGTTTTACATTGGATCCGATAGACGGCGCTACCATCGCAGTGTCAAATTTTAAATAATATTCGAATTTTAATTTTAGTCTGTCCCAACAGTTAGCGCTGCGATCAAATTAATAAAAGTTTTGTTATCATTTGTTATGGTAGACCATGTGCTGGTTCAAATATTATCTTTATCTATTATATTATATATATAAAAATGAATTGCTGTTCTTTAGTCTCACTTAAACTCGAGAACGGCTGAACGGATTTATCTTATCTTAGTCTTGAAATGTTCGTGGAGGTTCAGGGAAGGTTTAAAAACTGAAAAAATTGATTTATTTCCGGGAAAACCCTTAAAACAGCCTTTTTCTATTTCCCATACAAACGTTTGTTTTGACATTAGATTTGACAAATAACTAATATGTCAATCATTCCGACGCACTTCAAAACATGGCGTTTTATGCCTTAAAGGTAAACTCCAAAAATGTAAATTAAAAAAACGTAACAGATATTTCTTGATTATAGAAAGATACGAAGTTTGCCCGGTCTTCTAGTAATACTATAGTAATTTAGTTTGTCAACTCAAAGTACCTAAAAAGTGTATAGATGTGAGGTGAATGTTCCAATATATTAAATATTGTTCTGTACATTGTTATAGCGTACAGTAAGAAGGAGGCCCGGCGCATGGCGGCGCGGCTCGCCTGTGAGACCATCTTCGGAGTCAAGTTCGACACTCAGTGATAGTCGCTACATGCCTTGTACTACAGTCAGCGTGTGAATCTCTTCACTCTTTAATAATATGATGTATGAAGCAATATGTTTTCTATGATACCCATGTGTGGTGATGACACGAGTCTTCCACATTTTCATTGGAAAATCCTTTTTGAAGTCAAATTTTAAAGTGCAATTATCTTATGTTCTAAGTGATCGGAGATATTATAAGTAATTGTTGAACTACGTAACATTTTCAAAGAGGATTTTTTATTTATGTAATGACATAGGAATTTATTTTAAACCATTGTTACTTTGACTGACTGATGTGTTTGAATTATATTATACATGATCAAATAGCTTGTGTATTTCTTTCCCTTAGAAGAGGACTAGCTTTAGTATGAAAGAAACATTTTGTATGACTTGATGATGCTTAATATTCAAATGTTTATTCTTAAAGTAGACAAATATTCTATACAAAGTTCTTGGGCCACCAAAAATGTGGTATATTTTTTCTAACTTCCAAAAAAGCATATGTATCTTGAACCTTTGATATTCAGTCAGTCATTTAAATAAAAATATATATAAAAAAACTGCAGTTTATGCAAACATATATATACAGGGTGACTGGTGAATTACTATCGATACTTGAGGACGTGATATTTGGCGATCATATATGACAAAATAAAAATTAATATAACAAATATTAATAAACTTCTTTACCTCAAACCTCAAAACAAACACCCAATGACTTCCTGGACTTCTAACCTAACTTAACAACGCCATCTATTGTTGTGTAGTTAAAGCAATTAGCAAAAAGTAATATTACTATCCTCCAATAGATGTCAGGAAGAGTCATTTTATCTCGGTAACCAGATATTTATTTATGGGTGAATATACGCTATTTGAATTCCATTGGTCTATAGAAAATTTTTACGTGAAACTTATTATATCATGGTCTATCTATGTTTAAACAATAAAGAACATGGCATTTTAATTTCTTAGTCTAACCTCAAAACAAACATCCAATGACTTCCTGGAACTTAACAACGCCATCTGCTGTTGAATCGTTAAAGCAATGAGCAAAAAGTAGTATTACTATTCGCCAATAGATGTCAGGAAGAGTCATATTTTAAACGACTAATTTTTGTCATTCTTTTTTACGTAAAATAACATTTTCTAAATAATTAATGATGATAATGATTCCTAGCCACATCGATTTATCGCCCCCAAAACCCCCTATATACTAAATATCATGAACATCGTTTGAGCCGATACCGAAATTGCCATAATATGTAAATATACATACAAGAATTGCTCATTTAAATATATAACGGCCCACAAAGACTATTCACGATAATTTTGTAATTTAAAATAGTTAAAAATGTATACTCCTCTGGCCTTCCCATTAATGAATTAAAATAAACTTATGGCTGAATACTTTCAAAAGTATACAATTATGTTTTTTATTTAATGTGGTATTACGCTTTATTTAAATTTTATTTTACGTTTATTTAAATTAATAGAAATAAGAAAAAAATTTAAACCAGATATTGGTAATAATATAATGAGATCTAAGTCTTTTGTGAGTATTTCTTTTAAATATATTTATTAAGTTTTCTTTTTAGTGTCATAAACAATATTCTCTTCTTCTGTATCCAAATAAAATGTTTAATATCTCAATTTTAATTAATTCTTCAAATCTAAAAAAATCTAAAGTGAAAAGAGGTTCATATTTCAACTATTAAAAAATTTAAATTATCTGATGATCTATTGTTATGAAGCTTTTTATTTTATTATTATGATTCTGCTTCATATCATGTTAAGTTTTGAAATAAAGGTTTTAATAAATCACCTTAAAGAGGTACAATTAAAATGAAAATTTGAGAGGAGTGGAAGAGAGTGGAGACATTGTTCGTAAAACTAGTGAAAGAAATGCTGTTGTCTTTTCGTAATATACGAAATCAAAATTTAATTTCACTGGACAAATAAATTTCTAACATGATTTTGATCTGCTACAATTTTATTAACATTTTAAAAACATGTAACATAATTTAAAAAAATACTTAAATTAAATTTACAACTCGAGCCTCACGTGTACAGAGTATTAAAAAAATATATTTCAAACATTCTATTTGTTAACATTGTAAAAAAAATATTTGTAACAAAAACAATGATTCATATGTTTAAGAACATTTTGACATAAAGGTGGCTCTTCACTTGGCGTTGCGTATTCATGTAGCGTATTCGCCGCATTTGTCCAAATAGCGCAAACACGACAACCAAACTTGGCATGCTAACAACACGTCTTTACGCGTTATCGCTTATTTGTTCAAATATGTATGTCAAATGAAGACGAATATATCCTCCACACTTGGTCTTGTTTAGCCGAACACAACAAATAAACGCCAAGTGAAGTACCTTAAGTCAAATAAACAAAATGACAAATACAACTCAGGCACAGTACGTTTAAAAACAAAAAACAGATCTAAATTAAATATTTTTCTGAAACATCTTTTAAAATAGATCAAATATATTTTTTTATTTGTTGTCTTCCGATATGAACATGATAGATGGATTTGATTTCTACTATCGTCTACATTATTTTTCAACGAATTTCATTTCATAGATAGGGTTCAATTTATAATCTAGCAGCCAATTTATAAAGGGACGACGGTATAGTCCCCTAGTCTCCTTAAAGTCTAACGGACGCATCAATTTTATTCACTAATTAATTATATTTTAAGATCCTTAGATCCCTAAATTGAAATTGGTGTCACATAATAAATTTATGGCAGTATTATATAACAACGATTTGATATTTTTAGTTCTTTAAAGGCGTCAATTTATTATATTCTTTAAAATCACATTTTCCAAGGTTCCTCGAAATATTATTTTACTTTATTGTAATACGTAGTACATTTGGATTTGATAGCACAAGTAATGATGGATGAAGTTCTGACGATGGGAATACAAATGGAAGCCATATCTGTTTACTTGTCTATTTAGACGATAATATTATTTTACTGGGAAAAGCGGCGAATTGTAAACTTCCTACTAGCTTTAACTCCGGTCTTTGTTCTCAAATTAAACTTAGAATACCTACTATCAAATTATCTGTTGCTTTGATCTTTACTGACATTTACAAAATATACAGATTGTTTAAAACCTTTTCTAAATTTTGATAAAATACAGTAATAAAACCCTTTGTTTCATTAAAACATTTGTTTGACTGACCGTTGTAGCTCTTATTAGGGAAAAAACTATAATTTAAAGTGGAAGCCATGAGAAACATTATATTCTGACAATTATTATATGATAAAAATATTGTTCATACATATAAATAAAATTCACTTTAGTTTTGTGTGAATTTTTGTCCTCTTGAATAAGCGATTCGTAATACGAGTTGTATTTCATGGACTACATCTAGAACTAAAACTCAACAGAACTATAATTAACGAGGAACGCAGACACGGCGGCTAGTATGGTTGCGGCTATAAAATGTCAGCTTTAAAAAATCTACGTCAACTATCAACATTTAGTCAGTACCGTTAATATATCAAGTAAGCGTGTATACAACACGGCCTGGAGTGCTATGTACAAGTATCATAGTAATGGTCTGTCTGTACTCTATAGTGTATGTTCTACAGTAGTCGGTAGGTCCACAGTGAGAGCGGTCTCTGTAGGAGCGCGGGGTGAGGCGGCTCGCGGCCCCCCACCAGCAGCAGGTGTAGTCGCCGCTCCTCGCTCCTCGCGGGTCTCCTCAGCTCCTGCAGCTCGATGTCTCCGGGCGCGACCCCCGAGTCCGGGGTCAAGGCGGACCCCAGAGTCCTAACGTCCGGGCCGAGGTAGTGCGGGTTGCTGAACCCCGCGGGCCCGGCCGCCAGCCTGTGCACGCGCTCGGCGCTCGCGTAGTCCGACGTGGACAGCTCGCCCTCGTCCTCGGCCTCTCTTCTCGCCTCCGTGACTCTCTGCGTCGTGAACTTCACCGAGGCGGACTTGGGCATCGGTCCGACCCTACACCGTGAGAGCGTGCCGTTCTTCTCCCTCGTGTAGTGCTCGTCGTCTCTGTTCAAGTCGTCCTCGTCCTCTGAGTCCAGGTACACCAGCTTGGTGGTCTGTACGGGCGTCAGTACGGGCGTGGGCAGGATCATGTCGGCGAAGTCCGGGACGGAGATCGGTTCCCGCGCGAGGTCACTCGCTCCCCGCGGGTGCTCGTCTCCGTCGGCCGGCTGGCGCTCGTCGATGACGTATGCGGAGCGCGACTTGGACAGCGAGGAGTGCTCCGTCCGCACCAGGCTCTCCGTGGAGTCCTGCTCGCCCGCCAGCACGCTGTACGAGCAGCGAGCCGCACGACGGATGTGGAAACTGGACAGCTTGGAGATCTCGCGCAGGAACCCGCTCGGCGCCTCACGAGCCGGCGCGGACGAGGGCGGCGCGGGGGCGGGGCGGGCGGGACGGGGGGCGGCGCCGCCTACCAGCAGCGCGCGACTGTCCACGCGGGCTGACGGCCACTTCACACTTTGCAGGATCCGCTCCCAAGTTTCCGTCGCTGTAAGTTTGCATCGATAAGGTTTATATCTTACAAGAGTTATTAGGCTTGTTATTTTAAATTCTTATTTGGTCTGGTTTTGGTCTTATTTTTTCGTAAATTATTAGTACTCATTTCCTCTTCGTTTTGATTATACAATTTGAAAAGATAAAAAGAAGGATAACTTAAACAGCTTAAAATTAACATGAAAATGGTCATAGGAAAGAAATAAATTATATTGCAAATAGTCGAATTTATTAAGAAGGTCTGGTCTCTAACAATACTCCAAATTCTTCTATTTATTTATTTAATTTACAACAAGCACACTTACAACATACATATTTACAGTTAAAGTGACTATATTATAACATCAGATATGTACGGCAATGACAAGTGTACATAACATTTACTAGCTTGTTATGTGACGGTGTAATAAGTGGTCGATTAATTAAAATATAATAATTTTTATACGATGTAATCAGAGGACGCCTTAGCTTCTGGGTAAACTCGGCTATTCTACACGAGTCTGACTCAGCAGTTCCGTGTGAAGACAGTTGGTTTTATATTTCTTTTATGTTTTTAGATTATAAGATTTCTTTTAAGATTTTCTTTAGATTTATTGTCACTATTTGTTCAACCTTTGTGCAACATAGTCGCAAACCTAGTTGTAACTTACTTTTAATTAAATTAAGTCAATTAATTTTGGTTTCATTGCATCCACCGTCCGTCGAAATCTAATTTGATTAAAAAGCTTACATACTAATTTAAAGATAAAATAAAAATATTACGTAAATATAACAAAATAAAATAAAAAAATATTACTATATAAACTCAGGAAAACTTTAACTTAGAAAAAAAAATAGTCAATAATTTTTTGTTTAAATACATAAAATGAATCACTAAATAGGTCTAGACTTGGTAATTTTTTGGAAATGTCATTATAAAATTTTGTTAATTGCACTACGGGAGACTGGGATCCAAGTTTAGTTTTGACGCGCGGGATGTGAAATGTGTTCGGAATAGAATTCCTTGGGCATTTAGAAGGAACATTTAGAAGGAAGCGTTCGACTAGGCCACTGTACTGAATATCACCATGAAGTAGTATATGTAAGAAGCAGAGACCCTGCACGCATCGTCTGTCACGAAGAGACAGCATTTTGAAATGCAGAAGCCTTTGAACATATGGTTGTCTATGCGAGAACTTCTTTGAATGGAAGGCAAGATGCCTAATGAAGTTGCGTTGAATACTCTCAACACGATGAGAATGTAGAATGAGAATAGTATAAAGGGGATTCCACACAATACAAGCATATTCCAATTGACTACGCACAAAAGCATTGTACAGCAAGTTCTTGGTAGTCACTTAAATTCTTAAACCTTAAAACCTAATGTTTTAGCTACTTTACCAATAATACTAGTAATATTAGAAACAAACTTTAATTGGCTATCCACCATGACACCAAGATCTATAATCTCAGTTATTTTTTGCAATTGTGCGTCGCCAATAAAATAACCTGACACAAGTTGTTTTTTTTCGAGAAAATCTGACATGAAAACATTTATTGATGTTGAGAGTCATAAAATTTGTTTTGCACCATTTATAAATTCTATCTACATCGTTTTGAATTATCATAACATTTGATTGACTTCCAACCCTTCTGTATATCTTTAAATCATCAGCAAATAAAGAGACTTTACATGATTTAACGTGGTTTGTGACATCATTAATAAATAATGAGTACACTGAATTTCTATTGAAATAATGAGTACACTGACCGAAGTGGAAGCGCCACAATTCGTTGGTGGGGTGTCCGTGCGCCTCTCCACCGAAAATATACAGGTGTGCGCCGGCCCGGAGACCCGCGTGACCGGAGCGGGCGCTCGGGGACGACTTGGCGGGCGTACGGACCTGGGTCCATACACGGGACACTGGAACAGATACACGACACGTGAGGGGGGAGAGACATGTGGGGGAGAGGAGGGGGAGGAGGGGGACTCACTGGTGTCGTAGTGCCAGAGGTCGCTGCAGTCTCGCAGGTCGCACTGGCCCGCGTGCACGTACAGACGAGCGTCGTAGAGAGCGGCCGCGTGACGGTGACGAGCCGGGCCCGGGGTCGCCGTGCGGACCTCCTGCCACGACTCGGACTCTGCGAAGATTAGATACAAGCATTCGGTTATAATAGTCAAGGAATGTATTGAATACCAGAAGACCCGGCGAACTTCATATCGCCCCATAATCAAAAAATATCTGTTACGTTTTTTGTTTATATTTTTGGAGTTTACCTATTAAAGCCATAAATCTCCGTGTTTTGAAGTGCGACAGAATGATTGACATATTAGTTAGTTGTCAAATTTAAAGTCAAAAAAGAAAAACGTTTGTATCAACAACTAAGTCATAAATTAAAAAATAATAAAAAAAAACATTATCCAGTAGACAAAATTGTGAATCTAAACAATTCCCAGATCCCTTTGAACACACACAAAAATTTCATCAAAATCGGTCCAGTCGTTTGAGAGAAGTTCAGTGACATACACACTCACAGAAGAATTATATACAGGGTGACTGGTGAATTACTATCGATACTTGAGGACGTGATATATTTTGACTATCATATATGACAAAATAAAAATTAATATAACATAAATACTAATAAGTTAACCAAAAGTTATGTAATTAATTACGCATCGTGTGCACGCCCTACAGATTAGGTATAGACTCACACACACATACGCGTGTGGCGGCGTAGTGTTGTATCAGCACGCCGCCGCACGCGTCCACACTAGGAACACTTGGAACGTGTCAACACTTTATTTATTTATACGGAAATTTTGTCAAAAATTAAGTGCCTATTTTTTTACATAATTCGATTGAGAATCATTTACCGAGTATTCTCCTTAAATATTGATAGTAATTCACCAGTCACCCTGTATATATAAAGATTATAAGTATTGGTCGTTAGTCACCATAATGGAATGCCCAGAGTTCGTTAGTGGACCCTCTCAGATCCTTATATCCTCCGTATATAAGCAGACAGTCTCTCAGCGCGTGTGCGGAGTGTCCCCGTCGTCCTCGCGGCGCGCTCGCGGCACGTGGTGTCCGCGACACTCGACTCACTCGACCCACCGAACTCGACTGACCGGACAACTTGCGCCAGCTCTCCAACTGATAACACAAATAATACTACTTAATACAACTTACTTGTTCATTTAAGTTAATAACATCTGGTTACCGAGCTTTGCTCGGTATTTAGGATTTATTAGTATTTATTTTATGTTTTTTTGTATTTCGTTCAGGCATTTTAATCTGAACACGTTATAAGAAGACATAACACAATATAAGGGTGAATATACGCTATTTGGTTTCTTCGTGTCCCAGAAGGAAGTGTTATCGGTTCCATTCAATATTTATAATTTACTAGTTTTTGCCCGCGACTTCGTCCGCGTTAATTTCGTCATTAGTAATATAGGTATAGCTGACCGGGCGAACTCTATTCCGTCTTCAATAACCCGGTATTGGTATTTATTAAATTTCTACTGTTTCAATCGAACAGAATGATTGACATATTAGTTAGTTGTCAAGTCTAATGTCAAAAAATCGTTTGTATGGGAAATAGAGAAGGGCTGTTTTTAGGGTTTTTTCGGCAATCATTCCAATTTTTCTCACCTTTTAAACCTTCCCTGGACTTCCAGGAGTATTTCAAGACTAAAATTAGCCAAATCGGTTCAGCCGTTCTCGAGTTTTAGCGAGACTAAGGAACAGCAATCCATTTTTATATATATAGAAGATTTATATGTCACTATTTTAAAATTAGTAATCACAGGGGCCAGACGATTATTCAATTATTTTTTTTCACTTTTATAAACACCAGAGAGAAATGTGTTACCAGAAGAGTGACACTGTTGCCAGAGTAGTAACAAATCAGAGCAGGGTATTGTCATACCATTGATTATTATTAGCTAAGAAAGTTGACTAATATTAAAAAAAAGTCTGTTTACTTCTATTTATTTATTTAAAAAAAAAAAATGTTTTTCCTCTGGCTATCATGTATGTAATATTCCAGAGGAGTGACGCTAGACAAGTGACAAAATCACACAATGTATTAAAATAAACATCACTCACTTTTCTTACATCACTTTAAGTTAATATATGACATCTACGGACATTAAACATTGATTAATTAATGTTTAATTTCGTAACGATAAAATACAAATGCTTATACAGGGTGACTGGTGAATTACTATCAATATGTAAGGAGCATACTCGGTACATGATTCTCATTCGAATTATGTTAAAAAAATAGGTACTTAATTTTTGACCAAATTTCCGTATAAATAAATAAAGTGTGGACACATTCCAAGTGTACGAAGTGTGGACGCGCGCGGCGGCGTGCTGATACAACACCACGCCGCCGCGCGCGAGTGTGTGTGTTTGTGTGTGTGTATACCTAATCTGTAGGGTTTTCACACGATGCGTAATTAATTACATAACTTTTGGTTAACTTGTTATATGTTACATGTTATATTAATTTTTATTTTGTCATATATGATCGTCAAATATCACGTCCTCAAGTATCGATACTAATTCACCAGTCACCCTGTATATGCTTACCAAAGGAAATACTCCAATGACTGGCACAAAATTACTTTCCGAATGTTTATAGAAAATAGATCCATTTTTTTTTAAATTTTGCTCAAATTATTTAGCTTGCCTCTAATTTGAAACAATTTTTCGCCCCTTCTTTAAGATCAAAGTACAAAGTTGTGATTTTTAATAAATGTTTAAGTCTGATTTCCGCCATATGAAGTGACAGAATTGTAATATGACTCGAAAATAAGTTATATTACATGTTTCGATGTTTATTAAAGCGTATGACCATTAAATAGAAAACATAATAGTGTACTTTTTGAAAGTTTTCAGCCATAAGTTCATTTTAATTCATAAATGGGAAAGCCAGATAGGAGTATACATTTTAAAATGTTATTAAAAATATAAATTAAATAATTACCTTGAATAGTCTTTGTGGACCAGATAAAATGCCATATTCTTTATTGTTTAAGCATGGAGAGACAATGATATAATAAGTTTCACATATTTTTTTTTATAGACCAATGGAATTCAAATAGTGTATATTCACCCATATATCATTAATTAATTTCTTAGTCTAATCTCAAAACTAACACTTATTGACTTCCTGGTACTTGACAACGCCATCTGCTGTTGTGTCGTTAAAGCAATTAGTACAAGCAAATAGCAAAAAGTATTACTATTCAGCGATAGATGTCAGGAAGAGTCATATTTTAAACGATTCCTTTTGTATATATTTATTTAATAAAATAACATTTTCTAAACATAATTCCTAGCTAGATTGATTCCCTACATACTAAATTTCATGAAAATCGTTGGAGCGGATTCCAAGATTCCAATAAATATGTATATACAAGAATTGCTCATTTTAACATATAAGATTTTTTTGGTATTTTAATAGATTTTTGTATTTTGAACATATGTATATTTTATAGATTAAGGCTAACCATAGTGGTTCTTGGATAATATTGGAAGTCTGCAAGTCTGCAAAGATGTGTTTTTATCCAATAATCAGTATATCAAGTACCGTAGTGTCGTATATCCAGAGCGGTGTCTCAGCTAAGGCTCCCGCCTCTCCTCCGAACACGTACAGTCTGTCATGATGGGCGGTAGCTGTATGTTCCTGCAGGGCTGGCGGCGGCTCACCTCTAGCCTCCAAACGCTCCCACTTACTTGTTGCTGTAAATGAAATGGGTTTATACTTGTATATATTTAGTTATTATGCGCCCTTGTGTGACAATTCCAATCTATAATTTTGGTATTTATAGATTTTTTCTTACAAGCAAAGAAATTTAAATAAACCTAGTTTTCAGATATGATGCGCTATTTCTTATATTACAATTTACTTCTTGTCTTTAATGATGTTTTACAAACACGGTTATAGCAGTCTGAGTTTTTCCGGAGTATTAATGATAGCAATAGTAGTAGCATCAGTGAAATGTAATATAAATTGCGTTGTATATCCAACAAATATAGTTTTATGTCTACTTCCTTTGTGGAAAATTGTGATATTATAAGTCAGATGTTACCAAAACTTTAAATTAAGTTTCAATACTGATAAAAATCTTGCTCATCTCGTCAGGTGTCTAACAAAACGCGGCCAATCCTCTAGAGACACGAGGACGTTGTAAAGTGTAGTGTTATGTTAATTGATTGTTGAAGTCCTAAACTACTCTCGACCTAATTACTGAGGGTCCTACAGAACTGCTGGCTGGCTGAGAGCACTCCGCTCAGACGCTCGCGGCCATCACGAGCTTGAAGATAGGGGGGTGCAGGGTGCAGGGTGCAGGGACTAAAGCTTATATGTGAAACTTATTAAGGCTCACAATCAATCATATTTCAATATAAACAAAAAACAGTTAAATTAAATACATCTATAAATTCGCTAAGTATAATCTAATTAATTAGAAGTATCTTTTGATTTTAACCATACTGTATTAAAATGAATACCTAATGTTATCAATACTGTTTGCTTTTTAATGAGTTCATTATTGTTTAATTAATGGTTATTTATTTCCAATATCGGTTTACAAAATAACATTTTCATCTCGCTGACACTGGTGTTATGATAAATATTGTTTTATTTCTAAGTCCATCAGATTCAAGTAGGTAAAAAATATGTCCTACGTTATACATATAATATAAGTCGTCACATCGTTACCATTTAATTCTTTGTTATCGGATAGAATATGTGGATGTTGACGATACTGAATCTTTTTTATTATTTTATTATAATATTTTAAATATTTGTCAGAACATCCTATTAAAAGACACCAACTTAAAAAGAGAGCCAAGAAGATTAAATAATTCAGAGTCACGTTTAGAGAGGTGCCCTAATGTTGACTATTATGCGAACTTGTTGTTGGGCTGTTCCGTATCTTTCTTTCTGTAATATCCTTGCCTTTTAAAGTCGTGCACTTAGGTCTAAGAATTTCTTGGAAAGATTATATCTTATTAGCCTTACCTAGACAATATCTCCAGAAGTCTCTCAAGGGCACCGCGCCCCCCGCTCCTCTTCCTCCCAGTACATACACGTATCCTCCCAGCAGCGTGGCGGAGTGTTTCCCTCGAGCACAAGGCGCCACCGCCGCTGAACCCTCCACTGACACCCACATCACCTGGAATAATAACATCACGCATCTTCATACAAAATATATACAATAGTTTTATTCATTTAAATGATACTAATATTTATCGGATATAATACGCTTGCTTTGCGTTTACCGCGCGTGGGATCGCAAGTCCTAACCACTGTTGAAGCTCCTCTCCCTATAACGATGGACTCGGCACCCGCATGGTGAATCCATTGAAAGCTAAGAGGTTTCGTCTCTCTGTGAAAAACTACATACACGTCTCGTCTGTCCGTGATCACGGTTGCTGAAAAGTAAACGAAACGTCGGGAGTGTGTAGTTTTTTTTACAAAAATAAAGCACGTGTAGTATATCCGAAAAATATTAGTTTAATTTAAATATACACAAACCGCTGTTTCAAGTAATGAAGTAAAGGACAGCTACTATAATGGAACTGGGATTGCAACGATTATAACTTACTTACATAACATATATAAGGATAGACAGATGAAAACGTTTAAAGAGAAATTTATTTCAAAATAATGTATTGTTTGATATAAATGGATTTTAATGAAAAACCCTTTGGAGAAAATTTAAATTCGTTAATTATTTCTCTGTACGTAGTCTTCCAATTGCTTTGACATGTATTAAGGTAATTTAAAAGTCATAGTTAAGTGTATGATTTTATTTTACTCCCTATAGAGTAAGAGAGACGATCCGTTCATTAAAGGAGCAGTATGATAAACCCAAAGCTAGAAACTTAGCTTTTCATTCATATGTATTCTACATTACAGTATTAACGTAGGTTATTTAATGAGAAACGGAAAACGCTTTGTATGTAGTGTGTTGATGAAAACTTGGACTATGCATAAAGTGTTATACTAAGACTAAAGACCTCCGTAAACCAAATTTTATGACCCGAGACTCAACCTGTATAGCGTCAGAGGCGATGTTCTGTAACTTTTATCTCTCCCAAACAAAAACAAACGTCTTGAAAATGTTTTCCAAGGAATATTTAAAGAGCAATATCATCGTCCCCTTGTTTCTGCCCCTTGTTATTGTGGTAGTTCCGTATGTAGTAATCTGAATGAATCGCGCGTCCCTCGGGAGCCCTTCCCTCCTGAAGATGGCTCGTTCAATAGACTTGTTGTTGACAATTTGTAGTAACCTGACGTGCGGGGCTCACTGTAAATATTGATTGAATGTAACTATGTAAGGGTGTTCGTTGTTAACTCATCTGATTTATTACATGTTTTTTTACTAATGTACCTACTATTTTGTACTCTAACGTTTTATTATCATTTCATTTTCTCCTGTATGTATGTAGTTTTCTACATTTGTATTCTATATTTTAGCTAAATATACACTAATTTTACTCGGTTTTGTATATACAACAGTAGCAGGATAAATGACAAACAAATATAATAAATTTATATGAAAATCAAAGTCGTAATAAATATTAAAGATTACTCTTACTTTAATTAAAGTTACTCGTATAATTAACTTTTACAATAGGAAATAATAGGTATATGGTATATTGTACAATAACTGGACAACTATACTTATATAAATATTAATATAAACAATAATAGATATTATTTTATTTGATCTACTTTTCTTTATTAAAATATATAATTTTCTGTGTGCCTCCCATACATGATGCCGCGATAAGAAGTTCTTTGATTTATAAAATGTTCACTATTCTCGCTCAACATTTAAGTAATCTCTCAGACCTTATGATATTATTATAATAAATAATTATCATTTCATAAATATCAAGCATCATATATTCTATTACAGATAAATAGTCATTTTTATTACAACAGCACTTTGTAATATAACCACTGTTTTTACAAAAACAAACTAAAGTCTTCTAAATATTAAGTACTTTATGTCAACTTCTCTTAAATAAATAAATAATGAATCATTGCACAAAACCGCGTGCAAACGATGTACCCATTGATGAAATACATGTCGTGGAGTTAGGGGAGGGAGCAGGGTTGTGTTTACAGATGAGTGGCTTTTATTTGGAAGAAAACTAACTGCTAACAAGCTTTTAGACCCGACCATTGACAGTGTTAAATATAATGTATTAAGAAACAGGCTGTGTTAAAAATTATATATTATTGGCTTCTTGAAACTTAATTAATTAGATAATAAATAAATATATTTCAGTTGTTATAACTACGAAAGATAATTAAGACGATTTAGTATAGATCTTTCCAGTTGTTTCCCGTGATAATTATGCAACTGCAGATGTCGGTAGGTATGTCATTTTATTTATATCGAATATATTATTAGATATTGTGTAGCTATTCTTAAAATGAACTGTGTTATAGTACAAATAAAAATATACATTTTGAAAGAAGAGGAACAATACGGATGCCTCGAGCACTGCGGACTTTTACTGCCATAGCTGACGGCTTCTTGTGTTTTGATAAACATATGTTTTTAGAAAACAAACGACGAATTCTTCTTTATTACAATTATTTTACAAGATTTAATTTATTTTTGATTTCGATAAACATTCACGTATAATATAATCAAAGGCAGAATAAAAGATTTAAATTATTTATTTATTAACGAACCGAGACATTTGTTAATATTTAATTTAATATAGCGTTGATTAAGTTATTTTGTTATCTGGGACAATTTATAAGTCACGTTTGTCTAGTTAGGTATATTTTGTCATGTTTTGACCGAGAGCCGTTTAATTTGTACACTCTGGTCGTATAGGGGAGGGAATTAAGCCAGACGGAGGGAGGCGATCAACCCGCTGACAAAGGAGCTCTTAATTGAGCACTAACTCACTGATTACAACATTTTAACGAGACCCGTTGTTAGTTATATTGATAGAATATTTACCACTAAGATCGAATTAACAACTTTATAGATGATTGTAAATGAATACTCGCAAAAGTTTTAGAATTCAATATAGTCGATTTTATCTAAAACATGAAAAGAAAATTGATAATGAGATCTAACTTTCGCGAGTATTTATTTAAAATAAAATTTATATTTAATAAATTAAAATTATATAAATGGATGTAGACGTATTTATTTCTATGAAAACTATGTTGTGGTTATAAACTGATGTCAAAAAATGTGCATTTAATTTGTATTTATTATACAAGATTTTAATAATAATAGTTGAAGAATTGCATCTATTATCCATATTCATGGAACTTAACATGATATTGTCAAAGGAAACCTTATAAAATGTATTCGAAAAAACACATATTTCTCAGCCACCCACTATCATTTCGTATCAAAGGTACATACACGAACACTTTCAATTCCTTTGAAGCCACTAGTTTTTGTTCCTTCTCTCATTCCTAACGTGACATCTCCACTCATTTCCCTCTTTACAGCATCTTTATGCTCGTACAGCTCTCAACTCGAGTTTATAATAAGAGTGGAAAAATAGTGGCACTCTAACTATTTTACCTTTTAGTTGTTTTGTATTGTTAGCAAAGAAATTGCAAGCCTAATCCCTACTAATTCCTACTAATATTATAAATGCGTAAGTAACTCTGTCTGTCTGTCTGTTACGCTTTTACGCCTAAACCACTGAACTGATTTTAATGAATTTTGGCACAGAGATAGAGTTGACCTTGATAAAGAACATAGAATAATTTTTATCCCAGAGTTTTGAATGTTTCCTCTTGGAAATGCGATATTTTTTTTTTTTTTTTTTTTTCTACGAGGGGAATCTTTTAAAGACTTCCTGCCGCGGGGGAAACGCGACAGGGGCATGTGGGATTTCCACCCACTAAACCACCTCGACGTTCTCTGCGCTGTGCGTAGACTAGTGAGCGGGAACGGCAAGCCATACTTCCGCTCACTACGCACGAGTCCCGAAAGGGACTCCGCCATCGGCAGGGGTATCAGTGGCTGACCACACCACCCCTCCGACTCAAGAGCAGCGTGCCGGGAACGCCAAACACGCCGCTCTTCCTCTAGCCTATGTTACCCGGACGCCGGTTCCCCACCGACGCCCGGAGGCTTCCTCACTGGGGAGGCAGGTCGCGAGCATAAGCCCGCTGCCTTCGACCCAGCCTTCGTCGGCGCAGCGGCGCCGAGGAGGGGTCGTCTTCCCTCACTCGTTCAGCAGCCTCCTTCTGCAAGATGACTCTCTCGCTGAAGTCGGCCACCGCCTGCCATGCCCTCTCGCTGCCGACCATGGCCTGGACCACTGCCGGCAACGAAAGGTCTGCGCCAACCACGCGGATGAGTTGGCTCCGCTCGGATATCCACGCTGGACATTCCATCAGTGTGTGGTCAGCGGTGTCTTCCACGCGACTGCAGTGGTGTTGGAAATGCGATATAAACGAACTCCACGCGGGCGAAGCTTCGGGTGGAAAGCTAGTATTTTATAATACATTGACCGTTGTATAAGTATTAGGTAATTTTGCTGTCTTTTTTTAGAACACGTAGTTAGAAATATTGCTCTTTTTATTACAGTAAAAAATTAAATAAAATAACTTAGTTTACTCTTTATTCTATCATCTATCTGTTCGTTGTAGTAAAATCTATCTGTTCAAATTAGTCAAAACAAATTTAGTTAGTTAAAACAAATAAAGGCAGTATATGTTCCGTAAACACATGAATGTAGTAGTAGGTGGTTATTCTAATAAAGTCACACCGATTGTATTTACGTGAATATTCTTAAATGTTTCATATTTAAACGACGGCGCGGCGTGGTAATTATTACGGTAAGAGAGGTTGGTGAAGGGTGTTATAATGGGTGATTTGGAGGGGAATAGGATTGTAGGATTGGATTATTGCCATTATAATGACTTTTGATATTGCTATCTGTTTTATGCAAATAACAGATTATTTGACTATTGCTTTATAAAAAATTCTACCAGTACGATTTCTGAGAAGTGCTACTTAAATGTGTTTAAATATACGTTTTACTCAGCCGTGGCAAATTTACTGGTCTTCATAATTTTCGAGCTGTATCAGAGCTTGTTGCCTCCATCCAAGTCTTAGAGAGAGTATGCCACGGTACTCTACTCTCTTATCACTATCACCTCTATGCCAGGTCTGAGATTCAGAGAATTCGTACAATATCGATATCATTTAGGTTTGATGTAAATTACTAGAGACTGAAGAAACTTTACTTGACACCATCGTTCTTAATATGTATATAAACGAATGAATAACTACGAATAAATGACATTTAAAATATTTATAAAACGTTGAAAGAAGTGAAAAATTAAAATCGATCAACATTTCCCCGTTACCATAAGTTGACTAAGGTTCAGCGTTTCAAGCCCTTTTTTAATAGAAAATGAAGTGTACGAGGGAAAGACAATCGTGATGACAGCGGTATAGAGCTTAAAAATGAATAACCAACATTCTCAGGTACAAAGTTTTTTTTAAGGGAAAGTAGACTCTATTGTAAGTGCGTAGAGTATGTTAGAGTAATAGTTTGTCTGCGGCCGGGCACGAGGGTTGAACGACCCTCCATTTTCGCGTTAGTTCACTGTTACACAACTGTGACCGTCCGACGAGCACTCGGGGAATATACGAGCCTTGTAGTGAGGAGAGGAGAGGTACAACAAACACGAGCTAGGACATATGATATGGAGACCGGGGATCCGTCATCAATGATGATGGACGCCGCTGATACGACTCATAAACAACGACAGAACGCTCTTCCTAATACTGATATTAGATAATGTTTATTTTACTCGCTTATTATGTGCGGAACCAAAAATAAATACTGAAATAATACCTGACCTGAGCTGTAAGGAAATTAAAAACTTGTAAGAGTTTTAACTCTTTAACTATGGTCGTTTGAAGACGTTTTTAATATCGTTTGGTTACACGCGAGAAACAAGTGGAATACTCGAACAAATGCATATGTACTGTGCATAGTAGCTAGTATAAAAAATTATTTATCCTCATCTCATTATATGTTCGTTATGAATACACTAATTAATTCGAGCTCCGGTACCCAACACGTGTAATGTGTATACAGTACAGCGGTAGTGAAGCCCGTCGAGTGCAGCCAGCCTCCCGTCTGAACATTTAATTTACCTTCACAAACGACGCCAGATGAAACGCAGAGGGAGGCGGGGAGGCTGGGGTGAGTTGGGGAGTTGAAATATATTAACGTTCGATCCGGCCGCCTCTCCCCGGTTTAAATTTCATTGCTACGCTCTTATTAATGCAGCCTGCGTTCTGTCTACAACATCTACACTACTCCAGGCTTGTACAATAACTCATCCACGTTATCTTATAATTAAAAATGTTTAAGTTATACCGAACTTATACTAATAATTCTTGGCATCTGGACCAATGATGATCTATCGATAGTTTTTATATAAAATGACAGAATGTTGTGTAACCATCCCGTAAGAAACCAAAGTTTACTGGATTTATTCCAACAAAAATACGTTATTGGTCTAATGAACTGATATATTGGAAAGAATACAACGTTTGCAAAAAGAAACGGGCTAATTATATAAGTTATATTAAAAGGTATGGCGACAATAAGTTGTGTAAGCAGTACGCGGGCTCTCAATCACTTGTGGACCCAGGTCGGGCGCCACTCATCCCGACTACTTATTACTGCTAACCCGATCGCCTCCCCCGGGTATGATTACTTCCTTATGATAACATGCATTGCATTAGTTCAATATGAACAGCTAGTAATCACATTAGGTCCATAGCGTGTACCAGTAAATTAACATTAATTTAATGTTTAAAACAAAGATTAGGTTCTCTTTTAATTCGTAAGAATAATCAACGCGAAAAATTTTACAGACAAAGGAAAATAAATGTTTCATTATACTATGATTCTTAAATTGTAATTAGATGCCGTTTTTCTCTCTAATGTGATTAAATTTAATGTAAAAAAACTAACGTTCGATTAAGTGTACATAAACATAACAAATAACTCACCGGTCCCGCAGCATCCCGTCTCATCCAACAAACGTATACTAATATATATTATAAAGTCTTCTTATATAATAAAAATTAAACAATATATAATCACTCGTATTTTACTGATGTATTTGTTTTATAATATTCTGACAGCATGGTTGCCACACGTATACGGACGTGTGTTCTAAGCGGCGGTCCGCGGCGCACTACTGCCAGCCGCGAGCCGACACTCGCCCGGACCGAATACAAGCTGAGGGGTTTCGTTCTGAAATCTCATTTCAAGATACGTGATGTAATGTTTTCCATTGACGTCCGAGGCTATACTTTATATTTTGAGAGATTGCCTTACGTGAATAGATAAAAAACTTCAATGATAACTATTTACATTTTAATAATCATTTGGAATACTTAAGCCGAAAGATCTTAAAGTATGATATAAGTATTTTATTGTGTTATAATTTTGTTATAATTTTATAATGTTTAAGTTTCGTGACGTAATAAATAACCCACCTCCTTGCGTGAAACAAAGGTCTGTGCGGTCACTGAACTATAAGCCGCTGAGACAGATTAGCGTTAACATCAAGAACATATTATATGTATATAAGTTCATTAAGTCAAGGTCAGGTATAAATATATAGGATTACAATAATACCTATTACATTATAAATTGGATTAATTTTAAATATAAGTTTGGAAAGACACCCGTATTTCCTTGGACCATTTTCATGTTACTGTTAAATAATTCTGTAAAATAATTATGTCTGTATAATTATGTCTATTTTCGTTAATATTATTCAAATGTCAAAACTGGGATTTTAATTTCTAAACGCACGTCGATCGATACAGCATGAAAGCGGGGAAAGCGCGGGAAGTCGGCGAAGGGCGCCATTTTGAAAATACATACGTTGTCATGGCAACGGCGGGTTTGTTTATAACATATACTACCGACCAAGTTTGACTGAAATAGTATAACTAGTAATAAAAATATATAATAGTTATAATAACCGAAATACATAGTTTGTTATTAAATTAAAAGATAAACGTAACATATGTGTTTACGGACCCACAAAAAATATTTGATTGCGACTAAAATTTTAGCAAAATTAGAAATTGCTTTTTATTAATATTGTGTCCTAATAAACACGTGATTTTGAAATTCGTTGAAGTTATTTTTCATAAAAAAAAACCTGCAAGTGCTGGGGACGACAGAAGATTATTTCGCATAGAGAATGAACAGAGTTGATGTAACTGATACGAATATAAATTAATAAACGCAAATGTAGAAAGTGCACTGATTAGTTGAAACTCTTTTTAAAAAATATATACAAACGACGCATACATTAAATATTTATTTCTGCAGCTGATCTCCTCATATCTAATAATAAAATTTAGGTTTATCAGTTTATTAATTAGTAGATTTTATTTTTAATTTAATGTCATACTTTTTTAGAATTCGTTTGATCTAGGGACGTTTAAAAACAAATGCCATGCTTAACATTCTTTAAAGTAGCGATATTTTTACTACGTAGGTAACCAAAAAAAATATTCATTAAGTACATAAATTGTGTGTTCAAGTAACTTTTTAACGATATATGAGGAAGGCTTGTTTAAGAACCGGAAGTATTCTGTTTTGATAACTGAGGCATATGTACATAAATATATAAATAGCTGGAGAGTTAAAATCTTTCATAATATAACAACATCGCTGAGAAAAAACTTACAAACTCGATTATAGTCACAAAAATATCATACTTATTATAACAAAAAACAACGAAATAAAAATTGTATAAGTAAATGTAAAATATTTTTTAAAAATGTCTACGTTACCAAATACAGGTAGAACCCAAAAATTGTTCTGTGATGTCGGTCAACAAATAAACGTTTATATTAAAATTTCTCATCACAATACGTCGGTGGATCACTCGCTCGTTAATTTGGGTCAGGAAGGGTTGTCGGTTGAGGGCCGGTTTATTTTTGGCCCTCACCTGTATACGATGTAAAAAGTAAACGAAATTTTATATTTTAGAATTTAAAACGACTTCAATCGTGATATTTTCACTTGTATTTTAAATTTATATATCTTAAAAATCACATTTTTAAACGATTACAGACGGTAAATGTATAATAATACTACGTAATATATATTATACATGTATATACAGGGTGACTGGTGAATTACTATCAATATTTAAGGAGCATACTCGGTACATGATTCTCATTCGAATTATGTAAAAAAAATAGGTACTTAATTTTTGACCAAATTTCCGTATAAATAAATAAAGTGTGTACACGTTCCAAGTGTTCCGAGTGTGGACGCGTGCGGCGGCGTGCTGATACAACACCACGCCGCCGCACGCGTATGTGTGTGTGTGTGTGTGTGTGTGTATACCTAATCTGTAGGGTGTTCATACGATGCGTAATTAATTACATAACTTTTGGTTAACTTTACTTAGAAGTTTATTAATATTTATGTTATATTAATTTTTATTTTGTCATATATGATCGTCAAATATCACGTCCTCAAGTATCGATAGTAATTCACCAGTCACCCTGTATATACATTAAACATAATATAGTCGACTTTAGTTCCTATACTTTACGTGTGAAATGAACGTAATATACTTAATAAGAAATACATATATATTTTAAACAAATAAAACATATAATTATTACCCTTAGTATACAGCCTTATTAAACTAACACATAACTATATGTACGTACGTATGTATATATAGTTATGCACATTCATCGTGTATAGTATTGTATTCCTTTGATACGACTCAGTGAACCGTGAACTGTGATGTTTGGACACATGTAGGTTGTAATGAACTGCATATGTAGGCTCTACACGTGACACTGTGGACCACTACACCCTTAGGATACAAGGATAATAGTTAAAATGTTAGTTTTGTAAAGAGGTGAGTTCCAAAACACTATGTTGTTTGATCTTATTACAAATATATAACATTTACAACTGTAACAAAGAGGTCTTTAGATTATTGCATTTTTTTTAAGCAATTGGAATAATGATATGAGTAATTCAACTAATTTATACACACACACACACGTGCCTAAACACACACACACACACACACCTACACACTGTATATATTTCGTTCATAATCATTTGAGTATAATCAAATCTCATCGTGTTGCAGAATCTAACTAGACAATACGTGTGAATTAAATAAAAGTTGGAAAACCGGAAGAGATCAAACAAAAGCACTTCCGTGCTTAGAAGTACCTGACACACACCGTATATTTAATAAATATACATTGGGTCAAGATCACAATATATATTGGGTCAAAAGGACAAACGAATATTCATGTTTTACAAATTTATATTCATGTATTGAAGAAAATATTAAGTTCATTTCCAGATATACCAAAATGTCTAATAATTATCGTGAATGAAATCTTATACAAAACAACTTTTTCTTATGTGAAATTAATTTATGAAATATTTATTTTTCTTCCATGTTTCTTCCAAACGGGTATTTAAAGACATATTTACATCTTCCAATTTTATAAATTATGATGGCTTTTAATGTGTTTGATTTTGAATTTTATAGGTTTTGATAGATGTACATGAATATCAATACGCAGGATACCACGGATTTTTGTATAAATTACAATATTGTAAGTACAATTTGATTCAACTATTGAATGCCATGATAACAATAGAATCAGTTTGATTTTTGCTGTTTCTGTTTATTCAAAAAATTACCTGATTTAGATATCCAAAAAATATATTTGTTCACCTATTTTCTTTTATTGGCAGTTATTTCTATTGATTAACTGTTTTTTACCTTATTCCATCCAAATAATGTTATCGCAAACAGGAATTCACTTTGCAATCATCTGTGCATGAGACTGCTGTCACTGTCATTTTCAATGTCAACTCACAGACAACTGTCAGTAGTCCATTATCGTCAAAAGGAAATCTGAATTTTCAATAAGAAAAATTCGTCGGTGACATTCCTATGTTTTGTAAATTCACAATAATCACTAGTTTTGATAAAAAATCAAACATTCCGTCCCCCGCACATATTTTTGTCCGTCCGCACGCGTTTAGTGACACATTAATAGCTATGAGGTAAGATTTATTAAATTTTTTGGTCATACGCCAGTCGGCAAACAAGTTGGGCGTAGGAAGAGTGAAGTTGGACTAATGATCTAAGGAAAAAATAATGGTTAACGGTTGCAGATAATAAGTGTTTATGAGCGTGGTGCGCTCAAATAAGTATAGTGAGGACCAGTTGAGACACAATGACGCGTCCCGGCCCTCCCAGCGAAAACCTTCCCACTGTGAGTTTATTATTATATTATTATTTACATTAATTAATGTTCATCAACAAATAATTGTTATTATAATTTATTTTATTTTGTGTGTTTTCGTGTAGTTGCTTTTATGATTTTATTAAAAACACTAAGATATATTAGAACATTAATTGCATAATCGTTATTAATAAAAATATTATAAAAAATGCTTCAATAATTTATATGTGTTGTTTTGCTTGTGGCTTTCAGGTTTGATTTTCAATGTAAAGTGAACCATGGTGTCAATATTCAAAGACTGTGATGCTGTATGTTTATATTGTTTGGCTCATGTTCATGTGTTGTGTGTACTGTGTTCAAACCTTACCTTGTGTAGCATGATTGTTGTATGTGCTGGTTCCAAAACCCTTGTAGCAGTTATGAGATCCTTATAAATGATTGTTCACTTAAATAGTATATCAAATAATATATATATCATTTAAATACACATAAAAACCTTTGTAATATGTAAATATTATCACTATACCATTATCAGACTAGCAACAAATATTTGTTTCCCATTTTGAATTCAGTCTGTACAACTACTTTTGTTCTTGTTACAACTATCTCTGGAGTATCAATAAAATTTTTGGTTTGTTTTAAAAACAATAGTTTTATTTCAAGCATTTATTGTGTGTTATATTTGATATAAAATTCATATTTAAATGGGTCAAGGTCGGAGGAAGAGGAAGGATGCTAAAGTTATATTTCTTATCTAAGAGTTTTCAACACTTTGCTGACTAATTTGTGTCATTTCTGAAGTGACTTGTCCGTGCAGTAAATGTGCTGGCTTTGTTTGCCAATGACTATCAATGAACTTTGGGTTTTCAAAATAAATTTAATTTTCGTCTTCCATCACTATTCAGTGTTGAGACGATTTTCCGATCATTTTCATTTACCATTCATACATACAAAATTGACATTGACAATATTTATGATTTTCTGTTTGACTCCTTTGATATGACATCCATCCATTGAATTTTTGTTCTGTAAGGTTGTTGTTGAACATTGTTTGTCATGTACTTTAAACCCACCAAAAGATTTATACGAGGAAATCTTGGCAGCAACATCAACCCTTTTATGTATGACAACTTTGTAATCTCCTTACCCTATCATTGTGTAATGCCTCAAAACACCATGTTATCCAAGTACTAGCACTTTAAAACATTCTTTAGTTTTTCATCACCTTCTTCATTGATCTCTCGTGTTTTTCCAGGTGAAGCTAGTAGTGGTGGGTGACGGTGGTGTTGGTAAGAGCGCCATCACCATACAGTTCTTTCAGAAGCTCTTCGTCACCGACTATGATCCTACCATAGAAGACTCCTACATACAACACACTGAGGTCGACGGACAGTGGTGTATACTTGATGGTAAATAACATTATTTATATTATACTGAACATTATAAGACTTATATAAGTGTTATGTTTTAGTTATATATACTCAGTATTGTTAAAATAATAATACCACATCAAGTGCAATGTAGGTATAGTTCATTTCAATAGAAATTGGCAATCTTGTAAACAAACATGATCAGCTGATATTGACAGAGACTTGTCTATGTCCCTAGTGATGGGAGTACTCTACAAGATACTTTAATATTAATTAATTATTAGGTTAAAGTATTAATTTAAAAAGTTTCTTCAATTTGTTTAAATTAAGTATTTATTAGTGACCTTTTTTAATAAGTTTAGAAATGCAGAATGCAAACTACAACACAACAGAGTTGTTTGCATCCAAATAGCACTAAAAATCTTTGGTTCCTTGAGAAACCAGAACCCCAAAAGACCATGCCATCAAGGTCAATAAGTATGACGAGACCACTAACGATTTAAAAAATGTTTAATTTGTACTTTTTAGCGCTACCTATGTTCCGTCTGCTAAATACCAGAAAATAATGCAATTTTGATTGATAGACTGATTTTCATCACAGCCTGTTGAATACACTATAGTGTTTGGTATAATCAAGTTTTTTTAATATATGTGAGTTGATTAAAGTTTAAATAATAATGATTATAAATATCTTTTAGTCAGTGTCAGTTGCTTTGTTTACAAGATTGCAAATTTCTATTGAAATGGAGTATAGATCACTTTATTATATTAGTAGCTGTCATTCAGTCTGCTACTTAGCGAAATACATATATGATTAATTTAATATAGTTTTATTGAATACTACAATAAGGAAAGATAATTTGATACAAAATTGCTAATCGTTATTATAAAGTAACTAGCTTTCCGTCCGCAGCTTCGCCCGCGTGGAGTTCGGTTATATCTCGTTTCCAAGAGAACCTTTCAAAAGTATGGGATAAAAACTATCCTATGTTTTTTCTCTAGGTCAACTCTATGTCTGTACCAAATTTCATTAAAATCAGTTCAGTAGTTTAGGCGTGAAAGCGTAACAGACAGACAGACAGAGTTACTTTCGCATTTATAATATTAGTAGGGATAATGGTATAGGTGTAGTGTTCATTATATTAAATCTCATTCCAGTACTGGACACGGCCGGCCAGGAGGAGTTCAGCGCCATGAGGGAGCAGTACATGAGGAAGGGGGACGGCTTCCTGCTGGTGTACTCCGTCACCGACCAGCAGAGCTTCCAGAACATACGACACTTCCACACGCAGATACTCAGAGTCAAGGACAGGTCAGCCAGCTCATACACACACACACACAGATAGACTAATCATGGTAGTTTCACTAGCTCTCATTGATATATTATTAGGAGAAGGTTTAAGCATTAACCACCACTCTTGCTCAAGACGGGTTGGCAATTTCAAACTTATAATTGTTTCACGATGTTTTCCTTTATCGTCTATCAGTGGTGTGTAAATACTCTTAGAAGTACATATACTCGGGAAAATCACATTGGTACTTGTCAGGTTTCGAATCCGCGCCCTCGTGCGTGACAGGTGGACCTTTAACCACTAAGCCACCACGGCCTCTCACTGTTATAAGCTTGTAGTAATACATGTGTGTGTCGTATTCTTCAGAGAGACGTACCCCATGTTAGTAGCGGCCAACAAGGTGGACCTGGTGCACGCGCGGGCCGTGAGCGAGGAGGCGGGCCGGGAGCTGGCCCGCACGCTCGGGGCGCCCTACATAGAGACCTCCGCCAAGGAGCCGCCGCTCAACGTGGACCGGGCCTTCCATGAGGTGATGTACTACACAGACGATCCAACATACTGTACATGTAGGAGTAATTTATTGATCAGACATCGACTGTCTGGAATGTTATTACTTATTACATATTTATTGGTTTAGAGTTTAGACCGACACGTTCTCAATTGAGTATGGTGTATAGCGGCGTTTGATTTAAGCTGAGCTTTGCATTTGTGTGAGTGCACACGTATAGTGTAGGTGTGATGTAAAATTTTTGAATGCAACTTTTTTTCTAGTTTTGAACAGGTTTATTCTGCTTTTACGCCGCCCCGCACCTTCCCCTTCACCCTTTGTACTAGTAGCAACGTCAAATGTTGAAAACGCAATGTGAATTGAAGAAAAAATTGTATTGTTTTTCAAAATTTTTATTACTTATTAAGTATTTTCATAATATTTCCATTTGGCTTTTTACAAGTTATGCTTATTTTATATTTAATCTATTATAGATCTTGCACTTATGTTATGTGTCAATTTAAAATATAATAAAATGGAATTCTAAAAGTTTTTTGTCTGACTCTACTTTTGCTTTCACTCACACAAATGCAAAGCTCAGCTTAAGTCTAACGGACTATACCTAATTATAAATGGAACACTGTACACTCAACAGCTCTGTCGCTTGTATTAAAGACCAAAGTAGTTGTAAGACTAACATCTGACATGTTTGTTTAATAAGTATTTTATTAATATATATATGTACATCGTCCACAGCTGGTTCGTATAATCCGCAACCATCCTCAGCGGGAGGAGAAGAGAGTCCGCGGGACCAAGTGCGGCCAGTGCTCGCTGCTGTGAGGCGCTCACACACACAAACACACATATACACTCACACACACACACACACAACCAGTCGACCAGCCGAGAGGGGGGAGGGGGGGGGGCTCCACCTACACTACAGACTGATGACGTTTCTCTTCAACGCGAACAAGGATCAAGCTCGGCGCCCACATACAGTCTATAGTCTATACTCTATAGTGTTACCAACATTCAAGTTACTGTTGTAGTAGTTTCTGAGTCAGGTTGTAGTTTCGGTCTCGTCAGTCCATCGGGTCTGGTCGAGCCTCGTCGGAACACGTCGTATTTGGTAGGGTTCCGACGAATGTAGGACATACAAAAATATAAGTAAGACAGTCGAGGTGCACAATAAATAATATACAAGTGATAATAGATGGTTTACAAGAGATGTTATATACACCGTACACAGAACAGAATATATTTTATAAGAGTTTAGTGATTGTTAATGTTGATACAGAGCTGGGCAGGCGACGGTCGGATACAGAAGTGAGAGGTTGTAGGGTTACTGTTGGTGTTAAATGTTGATGTCTACAAGGAAACGGAAACTAGGTATAGGACCTTAGGAGTAGGTTACGATAAATGTGATCACTACATGTACCAAAGACCAAAACGATTAATATTTATATAGAACCAGTTGATTATTTATTTATTTATTTGTTCCCGGTTGTTGTTTAATATTCTCCGTCTTCCTGGGAATGTTTATTTAGCTTCTTCAACATCAGAACACCTCCTGTATGTTATAATTACGTTATTAGATCTATTGAATGTTAATTCTAAGAGATATTTACGAATTCGTATTAAATTGTATAACAATGTATGTAAAAACCCCATAGTGTTAGTGTTAAGGTAAGTTCGACCTAATGCTATCGTAATAAGGTTATTTGTCGGAGTGCTGGCGATCGTTTTGTTACAATATATTTTTATACTCGTCGATATACAACCGACAGACGAAATACGGAAAGAGAGACGAACACACAACTATATATATGTTAAGAAAAATAGATTATTATTTATTGAAAGTAAATATTAATGATATAAGACAGCATTCTATAACGACGGATCAGGTCGAAGTCATTCTTTCCTTATTTCCCTCGTGTAGTTTTCACCGACTTCCTCTAGGGAAGGATTCATTTCACATTATATATTTCATATTCATATACAATTGAATAACTCTGCTAACAATCTGTTGACATATAAAGCTGCTTCAAACTTCATTACGGAAATCCTTCTCTAACATTATCTGCCAGCGGTCGAGGTCTGTTTTGTTTGTAATCATTCAATAGTGTTCTCGTAGCATCATTATATTTTTATAAACAAAGAAACAAGGATTTTATATGAATACGTTAATAATATTGAGTCAGCAATATGTGAGTGTGGACCCGGCGGGCTCGGGACGGACTGCTCCCGGGATGTCTTATATATACACACACACACATACATACACACATGTGTGTGTGTGTGTGAAGCGAGCTGTCCCGGGGACGGGCGGTTCTGAGGTCGCTGGTGCTTCAAGACTCGAACCAAGAAAGGCTGATATTGCATCATAACCAAAGTAGCTAGCTTAGGACCGGCCGGTTTTGACCTCTGGCGGTCACTGGGGATTGAAGTATAAGGAATCACTACTTCAACGCTCACTTCACTTCACTTCACTTCACTCCCCAGTGATCCAGACGTCCACACCGCCCTATATAATAAGATGTAGATGAATTTGTTCGTGTAACGACAAGGAATTGAAAGTACGTTAAGTGTTCCAGTTAGTTAAGTTATATGATGTAGGTTAAGCGACAGGTAACTCATTATTATATTGATGACGTGGAGTTGACGAAGGAGTGGGGGGAGGGGGGCGTGTCTGGACATGTCGCGTTACAGATAGATGGACATTGTATACTTGCAAAGATTCATAAAATGTAATTGACTATATTTGTACCAGAACCTAATATTATTTTTCTTTTTATAAACAATCAATGTATCTGTTACTGTATTAATTTCTATATGTAAACATTTCATTTGTCTGAAGCCGAAGTTATTATTCGCTCGCGTGACTAATTGTTGGATTAAAATGTCTCCACTTGAGTGACTTATATAAATTTGTTTTTGTGTGATTATTGTTTCATATGTTTAATCGAACGAACATTCATTGACTGGAAGTCTAATAGGAACAAGTGTATCGGAAAATTATTGTAAATTACTAAGGGAATGATTGTCATTTATTTTAAGGGGTGAAGAAAGGTGTTTTATAGTGGACATGTTTATTAAATATTATGTTTAACATTCCGTTTAACGACAGACACGTCTCCTGTAGCGACCAGCTCGAACATCTCATGTTGTTGGGGTCCGGAGGGGGGGGGGGGGGGTCCGGACCGAGCTGTAGGTACCTCGCATACGGCACATTTAATAAATGAATTATATCGTGTTACATTTGGTTTCTTTTATTTCAAAACGTCATCATGTTAAACCCTCATCATCTTTCATGTTTTATTATGAAAAATAAAGTCGTTTTTAGTACCAAGGCGTAGATTTTAAAGATAGTGACATCTTTAGTAAGTTCCATAATACTCAAAAATAAAACTTTCTTTTCTAAAGATCCTTGTATTTCTTGCAAGGTCCTTGGTCTTCAACAGTTTTTATAAAAATATGTACAATATTTGATGACAGCCAAAAGTTATTTTTATATTGCACCCGTCATCAGTGCTGATAGCGGCGATTATCATATATGACAATTTTTAATTTTCAATGGACTCTAATTCTACTCACAATATTTATACTCGATTTGACACGTTATAACACGTCATACTGTTAACAGATGGCGCTGACTGCTAGTTAATCTTATGACATAGTTTACATAATAAAATATGACTTAAGCTACCAGACCGTATGACGGCTTTTCAAATAGCTTAATAAACACGATTGTTTTATATTAACAATATGAATGAAAAATTATTTAAAGTTTGAATTATGTAAAGCTTTGTATAATTTAAAATAATTTGATACGTTCAGCTTAAGTACCTGAATAAATTCCAGTTCTTATTTTTTATAACCGCGTCTGATGAATATATTACAAAACTAGATTTTAATCCCATTATATCTACCACTTTTGTTGGAACTTCGCCATCAATGTATGTAGATCCATTTATTTAATTTACATTGAATATCTCATTATCAAAACCCTTTGAATATTTAATAGACACAGTGTCGACCTGATGTTTTCTTTGATAGCCGATAAGACTACATAAATTGACTTAATGAGATCTAAGACTTTCGCGAGCATTCATTTAAATTAAACTAATATTTTCGGATTAAGAATTCACATCTCATCCGCCCGTGACCACGGTTGAGGCAAAGTAACCGAAATGGTGGGAGTATCTTCATTGTTCGCCTAGTGACAAATTTATATCGTTGAGTTGTCGGTCATAGTTTTAATCTAGAAAGATGATAATTTCCACAACTTCTTATAAATTAATTATTCATCGTTCATCTACTTGTAGGTATAATGTCATTAAATCTCTGGTAGGTTGCAAACTGGAACTTTTGTCATATAGTATTTTCCGTTTTATTACTCTATACGCTACATTATTACCTATAAAAACTTATGAAAGCCGGTAATAAAACTACGTTTCCAAAACTTTTTCACCTAACTAATGTTATTAAACTTGTTATTCATTGCGAGATTATAAGAATTTTAACAAAAGTAATTGGTTCCATCTACATAGTCAGAGGTAAATTTAGTTGATTACACATTAATATATCCAGAAAATTATAAAAAATGAGCATCCTCAAGTAAAGATATAGACGTAGATCTAGATTAAACAGCTTACATAAGAAAACCTTGTCAAGGTTCAAGTTTTTTAAAGGCAGGTTTCTGATGTCAAGAGATTTTTAAGGATTTTTCGTTGATAATGTTAGTTAGCTACAGCTGTTAGCCCTGTGACATAGATATCGTCACCAGGAGAGTTTTTAAAGATGTCATTTAAAACAATATTTCCAGCTGAAAGTTATATGTACTAACTACTAAACCTAATTCAAAAATATAGGTTGAGAGACGGAGTGTTACTGCGAAAATATTTAAAGGGAACAAACAATAGACATTACGTTATTTATATGTTATAATTTTATGACTTCATAGTTAAAAAAACAAGTCTTGTTAAAAATGTTACTGTGAAAAGTTCCAATATTCACAATAAAACAGTTCATCAAACGACGAAAGTGTTATAAAGTTACATTGATTTACTTTGAGCCAGAAGTTTAAGTTTTTCAATGGAAGTATTTTATTTACCTAATAACATGTTTGGATACTAAACAATTCGACTGATTGACTTCCTATGTCGTGTAAACTTATTTTATTTGTCATAATTTTTATGACTATTTACTATACTATATTATTTACCATACTTCATTAATTAACAAACAAAACTATACCAAATTAATGAAACATCGTCGTGTAAGTAGTGATGATGGCCGCAGGATAACATTTCCTATAGAAGTAGGACAATATTATGCCAGATATATGTTTATGGTATACTAAACTGTATGCTTAAGTCAAGTTTTCCTTATACACTACATACGAATTGTTTGCCGTTTCTCATAATATGATAATCTTCGTTAATACTGAATGCTCCATAATGTGGGGTGTTTTATTAAAGAAAAACAGCTATGCGTCTGCAGTGTTATCTAAATTTCTTGTCAGTAGAAATATTATAACAAGTTATCAGATGTTTTAAAAACAATATGTATATAAATAAATTTTGCGGAACACATAACTCCTATAGGTACAGTTAAAAGTCGTATTATTTCTCTAATGAATAAATCTGAAAATCATTTTGGAAGAATTATAAACGAGTCATTGACACCGAGTGAGATGAGAAGATTCATACTAGAATATTATAGTTCTTTAAAGAATTCTTTAAATATTAATCTATTGTTTATTTTTATAGCAATAACCTTTGAGGAAAATCTTTTTTTTTTCATATTTCCTAATACTTTAAACAACGCATTTAGTTACCGAATTTTTTAAAAGAATTTATCTAAAAATGACGTAAGATGATAATTAATTTATATTGAATGGGTTTGTTGTTTCCTTTAACACTAGCAACTATTATTTTAGAGTCGTTTCATAGATAGTGAACAATTAAATGAGGCGTAGCGAGATAAACAAGGCGTTTTAATCAAATGAGATGATTCTGGATATGACGATGTAGACTTAAGACTACGTCCTTTTTAAGACTAACTATAAAATGATTAAAGATTTTGCAACATCTTACTTACTGTCTTTGATCTATGTACTTACAACAGAGTAAATTCGGAAGTGAAAAATTAACCAATACAAAAGATTTCAGAGGGATGATTTGTACTGGACCATGTTTTTTACATAGATTAAATAGTGACGTAACGATGATGAAACATTGATCAACAAATTTGTAGCGGTAAAATATCTTAGGTGGTAGAGGCTAGCTGTGGTCAGTTACTTCAGCTCGAACATGGGCTGGCTCGACCGGGGAAGTACCACCCTCTCACAGAAGATCGGCGTGAAGTGGTCTTTAATGGCTACGTTTCTTCCGATGAGTGACAGAGCCGGTTGCCTTTTCCCTTTTCCCTCACTTTGGCAATTCTCCCCCCCTCTTCTCTAATCAAGGGGGGCAACACATTTTCAAAACTATGTTGTGGATTTCTATGGGCGACGGTACTACCTCCATCAAGTAGACCATCTGCTCGATTGCCCCTTTTTGCACAAAAAAAAATGTACTAAATACATTGCAAAGGAAGAGAACCTGCATAATTATATGTACGTAATACAATTTGTATATATAGCATTCCTTCAAATCAAACAATGCAAGGATTCTGCGCAGCCAATTTAGTTACGGTTTTTCTGTAATATCATTTGAAGGAAGAATGTCGGAATGTTTTTGTATAATAACATGTCAAGTTACTAAGTATATTTGAAATTCATATTTGATATCGATTCATTTACGAATTCATATTATATTAAACAAAAAACATGTTTGAAAATAAAAAAAAGTACATATCTGGTTTAAATAAAAACAACTAATAATAATTAATTATAATGAAGACGGTTAACCTAGACACATAATAATTAGTACCATAACAAATAATTAATTAACTAAGTATATATTACTTTAGTCAGTGGTGGCTCAGTGGTTAAAGGGCCCGCCTCTCGGCCTCTCGTCGCCGAGGGCGCGGGTTCGATCCTGGCCCGGGCAAGTACCAATGTGATTTTTCCGAATCATATGTACTTTCTAAAAAGTATTTAGACATCACTGATTAATGTTGATTCCCAAAAGAGGGTTGATGTCAGGCAGGCGGCCGGTCGTAAAAACAAATAGCCAAAAAACTATTCACAAAATGTAAGGCAGACCCTGGCTATAGCTGGGAAATTGCCAGGTTTAGGCAGACCCTGGCTAGAGCTGGGAAATTGCCAGGAAGAAGAAGAAGAAGATATTACTTTACTTTTCGGAGTTGGAACCACTGATATATATCAAGTAATATAAAATATATATCAAGGTTGGAGTTAAATATTATGCATATCATTAATTCTATAAAGATTCGAGAGGTACCTGATTCCTGAACATAATTTTCTTTGAATATTTTGCTATAAAATAATATACGTCATAAATTTCTCTTTTTACACTTTGAAATGTAATTAAAAGGCAGTCTTGTATTATTATTATTTTTTATATTATATGACTGGAATATTTTTTTCTCATAAATAAATAACCGTGACAGTAATGACTACATGAATTAAATGTTAATGATGAAGCTGTCATCAAGTTACAAACATGATTAACAGTCACTTATCATAGTCAATTAGGTAGGTGTTAGAAAATCTGAAATAAATATAACTTCACATACCTATATGTGTATTTATATTTTATGATCTATCAGCTAATTAAACAATTTATCGACTTTAATAATCCTTTTTGCAGGCTACAGGGTTTGTTATTGAATTGAACCAATATTCATTTAATAAATCTAAGATTTTCCCGAGTACTCGTTTAAATTAAACTATTCTGTTTTTTGACCTTAGTTTCATTTTATTATTAATTATATTAAGATCGGAAGAAATCGCTAGAAAAGATCATTTCCTCAAAAACTTTGACATTGTAGTTTTATATTAATACTTCGAATAATGTTTCTGTTTTAGGAGATAAGAGGCTTTTGGTGACTTACACCTAGTTTTTTTTATATAATTTTAATTACCTACTTTCAGCATTGGCTCGATTATAAGAATTTAAATTTGGCGAGCAATGAATTAATATACCTATATTTTTTATATATTGAATGAATTACATTAATTGAACATTTTATGTATAACCAAAAATACCAGAAACATCCTGCTCAAGTAAAAAATTATAATTAAAAAAAATTTCAAAGTTTTGACGTTTTTAACTTAAAATTCGTCGGAATTTACGTATTCGCAGGTTTTAATTAATTTCACGGGCCATTAATCAGTGTGTGTGTGCACTTAAAGTCTTGGAGTAAGAACGACGAATGACGAACGATGAGAGCATTGAACGAGACAAGCCTGAGACTTGACATAATAATGATGAAATCTTCAATAAGTTATCATTTCAATAAAATATGAATATAAAAAGAGAGCTTTTAATTAATTTAGTTTTTATTGTTTTTCCTAATTCGCAAATTACGCATGTTATGTTCTATATATACGAAGTAAAACAAAATTTTACGACAAACGAGAAGGACGCTGGATCGGTTCTTGATGTGTAAAGTATTTTTCTTTTCTTTCCCTTATTTGCGAAGAAAAAAAAAATGTAATAGACATTTCGTGACGGCATTTTAATGGCTTGTGCGTCAAATATTTAAGTTTATCCATGAAAATACCCAAAATATCGTAAAGTTTTATTAGAATATTTGTTTACGATAAACTCAGATTCATCTATTGTGATATACAAAAGTATGATCACGAGGCCACTATATTTAAATGATTTTAATACCTTCCAAACTAAACCAAAAATTGATTAACCGAGAAGCAAAGATTGTAGAAAAATGGTAGGCGATTAAATTTAAGAATTATAAAAATGTTGTACCTACGAAAGAACTAAAAAACGAATACAAGCTTTTAATTTTTTTAACAAGTTTATAATCCAAACTTATCGGTACCTAAAGTTATTTATATGTATAACATTTGCCAAAATAACAATTAAATAATTATTATGAAACATTGTCTTCAACATCATAACAATGTCATAACGGCCATGTTTATATATACTATATAGATATTTTTTGGTCGATCCACGCTTAAGTTTTGCCCAAAATGACCGTGTCCAAATTGATAAACGAATTCCCCGCGTTAATTTGTTATTTGACAACAACAGCTTATAAATTTTATAATTATCATTGATTAATTAAATTTTAATAGTTGCGTATAACTCAAAGTAATTTTTTTGTAGGTAATATTGATAAAACTGATTTAGAGTCTTCGTATGGGATAACAAATATATTAAACTGTGAGGTTTTTTACAATATGTATTGGTGTCGTTGAAACGAACAGTTAAAAATAAAAATGATTTAAAAAGTAATAAAATTATGCTAATATGTCCTGTTGGATATTATAATCATTCAATCTAAGTGTTAATTAATGACATAATTTAACGTTTTGGTAGCTCCAGATTTAATTGTAAAGCTGTCGTAGT
Source organism: Danaus chrysippus (assembly GCA_916720795.1). NCBI lineage: Eukaryota > Metazoa > Arthropoda > Insecta > Lepidoptera > Nymphalidae > Danaus > Danaus chrysippus. The sequence continues at coordinate 745,749 of CAKASE010000047.1, read as the reverse complement.
AAAAATTGAGGTGTTCTTCATGGTCTTATATGTCCTTGCCGTTGTTGACAGCAGTGGCCTATACAGAATCAATTTGACTGATTTGATGCGGTCATATAATATTTGAATGCATTACGTGTTTATTTCTTTTTTTTTGTAAATTAATTATTATTATAGTGGCATCTACTTTTAAAATATATATCTACTTTTAAAATCTTTTAAATGTATTAAATATACCTACTGTTAAGTATATTTCTTGTTATTTGGAACACAACCATAGTTAGTACATTGCTATGTATACTATGTAATGCCTTAAACATACTTTATGTACTATTGAGTGATACATTTTTTGTATAAATTATCCATATGTAGTATGATGTGAGTAATGTACTCAATGAACCGAACACACTTGTTACAGTTCAATCTTAGTAATACATTCAAACACCTGGATCTTGTCAAGACTAAGTCAAGGCTTATGTGATCAGCTTTTACTGGCTTAATAATAGTTATTAGGTTTAGTTAGGTTTTTTAATAAGAATTCTGATATCTCAAGTATATTAAATGCTTCTACTTAAGGAAGTTTATCTGGGGAAAAAAGTACTAATGAACGTTCGAGAACGTACCGTTTCTGATGTTTCATGGTTTTCAGAAGAACTTCTCTTTATAGTAACTTCAGTTCTTACGAAAGGATAGGATAGGAGACAGAAATCGTTTGTATTTCTTATTTGTTTCAGCGTCTTGTTCAGCAGGACGGTATTATAATACACTTGTCATACATCTGTGTTTAAAATCTCTTTCATGTTCAAGTTATGTTTGTGCCTAATCTATTTTTGCTGATGTTGCACTCTTTTCGTCATAGATGAGGGGTAACCTGATTAAAAGAGTTCTTCAGATCTCTTATGTTTTGGCAACTGAGACAAATTTTAAAGCTACGTATCAATAACAATGGACAGAAAGGATCGTAATTTCGACTATTCCAAATAGTATTCCAACGTTTTCTTCAAAATAAAAAATAAAACTAAACGTACATGTAAAGAAGTGAACTAAGTATGGAATTTATAACTGTTAATTTCTGTGACGAACCTGGAGTGATTACCATTGAATAACCTACAAAGATAGCAGTATCTCACGGATAGAAAATTCTTAAAATTATTACAGTTGTACAGTTGTTGGCTCCTGGAACCGATGATAACATTTAAATTATATAAGAAATCAGTACAATTATTACAGAAATATAAAACAATAAAGATTTGGATACTAGATATTTCTCTTAAAATGACGTTATTTAGAATTAAAGTTTCTGAAACTACATAGGTACATGTTGTTTTCGTTGCGGTAAATTAATTACGTTTAGTTTTTGTGAACCCGGACGAGAAGTCGAGATGAACTCAACACAACATATTAATGTTATAATTGATGATATTAACAGTTCTAGTTTGTTGACTTGATTCATGGAGCCTTCATATAGGGGTGTACACGCTGACTCTGGCAAGTTGACGCTCAATACTCACGTTATTGTCATCTCTCTGTACTATACTTTGTTTTTATTGAGTTTTGTTGTGTTTGTGAATTATGGATGGACTCAAAAGGTTTGTGACATTCATGTGTCTATTGAATTTTGTGAATTATTTCTACTTTACTTAACAATATGAAGTTATCAAGCTTTTTGTTTCAATTTCATAGCTCTGTTGTAATAAACTATTTTTTTTACTTTAGTCTAACTTATTTTTTTTTGTAATTGATTAAACAGTTTCATTAGTTTCTATGTTAAATTTAGTTCTAAATTTTTATTTTAAAACATGTCTTTTCAAGATATTATAAAAGTTTACATACATTTATTTCTTAATAATATTTTTAGTACGTTTAATGTATCGTATTTTCTTGATGTTATACAGTGTGTTTTATAACTTAATCCATAAATTCATACATTAACTATGAAAGCTGAGCATCTCGTAGTGTCTAGGTCAACGACCAAATCTCTGTTACGAAGGTCTGTAATGTACAATTGTTATTAATATTGAAATACATATAGCAAAATAATTGTTTTGCTGATGAAATAATAGTAAAAGAATTTATATTGTTGTCAACACCAAGTAACTTGGAAGAAAATTATAAATTGATTAGTAATTTATTATATCAAAATGATTTAACTTTAGTAAAATTTGTCAAGTATACTAAATAAATATTGTGTATCTAAACGACATGATTACATTGAAATAATTTACTTCATCCGTTTTTAGTAGTAGGATAATTATTTGATCTCGGTCACAAGAAACCTTTAGAAAGATCAGCTTTGATATGGTCAAGGAAAAATTAAAAATATATAATGCACAGATGTGATAACTCTGTATTGACTTTGCAGTGATATTGAATTATACAAATATTGTACAAAAGCAGCTTAGACAATAACAGCTTTGGATGCTACAAGTAAGAACAATATTAAAATGAAGATAATACCAGTTATATCTTTTGCGTTAATAGAATTAGAAAACAAACAACTTATAACTAAGGCCTAATTTCAACATCCTGTTTCATAGAGAATAGTTATAATATCCTCAAAAAAGAATATTTTTATCATCCACAACTGGTTTATAAGAAAATCTATATTATCTTTGTTTTTATACAAAGAAAGGAATGTATTTGTGTACCTTTTTCATATAAAACACCTGATGCATTCGGTCTCCTGAGGTAAACACAGGATGTTCTTATACATATAATTATTATGATCAGTTTCTTCCGCATTTACAACTAATGTGTTGTTAAGTACATTCTATATATCTTTTAAAGTCTCACATAATAAGTAACAAGATTAAGATATTAATAAATAACTTCATTATTAAGCATTAACATATATAAACCTCGAGTAAAGTGATTTCAATACATGGACAGATAATGAACATTTTAAAGGAGAGTTGACGTAAGATAAACAATATGTGACAAAACATGTTACCTGAGCGATATAATTACTAAAAAGAAGTTACTTAATTTACTGTGATATAAAAATGTTTAATTTATACTGAAAATTCTAATATAATGAATAGTTGAGAATGTATAAAGATAGTATTTGATTTTGAACACAAAAAACTGTACTACGGTAAGAAGCTAGGGTAGATTTTTCTTAATCGACACATTTGAAATATATCTGTATATTCATTTTGTATACTAACATACAAAAACTGTATTTAGGTAAAAATGGGAGCAATAAATATTAGGTTAACAAATAAAATGAAATAATTTATTTGTAGTAAACAGTATTTAAATTGTGACAGTTGTTTCTTTAGTTTTGAAGTATTAAACTTATCAGTCACTTTCCAAACATGGTGAGTTGTAGCAATTACAAATCATTATTCAATGATAATTATAGTAGGAGTATGACATTCCCTCACTACATATATTATGTCGGAATTTTTAATTGTTTACCTTATTTATAAACTTACGATTTAATTAATGTTTACCCGAGTGGAAAAGTATTGAGATGCTAGGTATATAAGGTTTGGTTAATGCCAGCCAGGGATTTCTGGAAGACTATGAAACTACGTAGACATCCATATACATATTACGGTTTAAAATATTATAACAAAAATAACATTTCTGAAAGTGATGACCTGTACGTAAGACTTAATGAAACTCGTGTTAGTACAGCATGACATATTTCCTTTGTGGTACCGGGGTCCTTTTGGTTGACATGGCCAGATGTTCATTCCTCGGAATTAGTAACATCACTCGTTGTATGTTTTTCCTTCCATACAGTGGTTTTGCTTTGGCGATGTCCATTAGAATTTTTCATTTCTCTTTAACCTACGTAACACATAGCTTGTTAGAGAAAATTAAAAATAAAGTAGTAACAAAACATCGACTGCAGTGTACTTTTGTGTATATTGCTCGCTAAATCATCCTCTTTTTCCACATTTTGAAATAATCCGTTCTAATAAAGTATTATATTTACCTTTAAATATGTCGTTTGTTACAGGAGACTGAGGATCCAGAAGTTGTATCACTGGTTCACACACAGCGCTAATGAACAAGATCTTAAACCAAGGCAGGTGCTGAGATGGGATCTGGTGTTTTGTGGTGAGAGTCTCAATATCATTAACCTATTACAAAAATAAGGTTTTAGATGACAAGTCTTATTATCGTCTCCAACTTATTCAGTCCCCCTCATTTTTTCAATCTTTCTCTTAACAGTAAAAACACTATGCCATATTTTGTACAAAATTTAAGAACTGTGACTGCCAAATATATACAATATTTTAAATACATTTTGTTACCATGATAATTCGCCCTATTTTTACCAACCCCAAGCTATTAACTTCTCTTGAGGGTTGTCAACACTTTACAGCATAAATTCCGGTAAATTTAAATTTCGTATTAATTTCGCGTCCACTTTCTGAAATGAAGTTATTGTACTTGACATTTCAATTTCTATTATGTAAAGAACAGGAGTGTTTCACTCATTTCTTAAGGTATTGTATGTTTTGTCCCCAAAATGATCTAGAAACGAGAGAGCCATCTCCGTGATAATTTATTATCGCCGAGTTTATTTCATTTTCTTTCTTTTGTCAGTTCCACGTTAACTTACAACTCGACAAAAGACCTCAATTTAAATTCCGTCATACTTTAAAATATAATACTTGTAATAAGGATTTCTTATGGCCGAAAATAAAAGTAATTTTAAAGATAACTGCTGTGACTTTGTGTTTGTTTTCGGACCTATTTATGAGATATATCTCTATCAGAGTTAAAATGACTGTTAGCTTTTTAAAGAAAATTTAGGGAAACAAGAAAGATTTTGGATTATTTAAGTAATTAAAAGTAAGTAATCTAATTTAGTGAACTTACATATGTTACTGATGTATATCATAAACCGCACCATATCTTTATGCGAAAAGTTATAATTAAACATCATTTCTATAAGTCCGGAAGCTTTTGGAAGGCTATAATATGTATAAAAAGTTTTATGCTCCTCAAGAGGACTACCTTTTATTATAACAATTTTACGCTTCAGTCAACATAAAATCTTGCAATTTTTTTCGGTCAGCAAATCAAATTGAACATCGTGTGTCATCCAGTGAGGACTTTATTATTATTATTATATTTTTATTCAAATACCAACCTTTTAACAAGAGACTTGTTAAAATCAAGTATTGCTGTGAGTTTCGATATGATTTTTAATAAATGGTGCAGAAAATGCAATAGAACTCTTATCTAAAGTAAATTAATTAAACAAGTACAAAATAACGTTAACTTATTATAGTGTGACATGAGCGTTATTAATCAATAAACTTTTCGAATAAAATAAATGATTACTTAATAAAGAACTTCTATCAAAATTGATAGACTTTAATTATTTGTGTTTTATTTTTAATTGGTAAATGTCGAACAAAAATTTATGTTTAAGAACAAGCACAAACAAACAATTACTTATTAGATTTTCTGTTGTCTGTCATAACAGAATTTAAAATATGTAGAAGCTCGTGGTCGTGCCAATAATGTATTTGAATTATGTTAATGTAAATGATTAACTATTTAGATCTTTAAAGGATAAAAGGACTTTGGTGATCATAGTTACTAGTCATCGAAATGTTTCTATATACCAGATCATATAATACAATGTGCATAGAAAAAATCCAAGTAAAAAAACCGGTTGGGTCATTAACAAATGAGGTGTTGACGACGGAAAACGTAATCTTCCTAGAAAAAATAGACTCGTTTACGCAACAGCAGATATAAGATATATCCCTACTGCTGCCTTTATCATGCTTACTGCCTTATAATGATTGTTTTTCTATAATTCGTCATTATTATTGTTTCAGTGGCATCACTTCTGTTGGGAGTATGGATTAGTAGCTGTATACAGAGTCTCACTGATTCGTTCAGCAGTTCCTTTCCCTTTTGGGATGATATTCATGGCAAGTTACTGCATTTCAGACAATATAAATATGTGAAAAGAGTAAGAAGGAGTTTCTTATTTATTTAATCCCTTGAATAGATGGTGACGAGTTTGACTACGTGGTGATAGGCGCCGGTGCAGCGGGGAGTGCGGTGGCAGCGAGACTAGCGCTGGCTGGACATAGCGTGCTGTTGGTTGAAGCAGGCGGAGATCCCAACATCCTCACAAGAGTACGGCGATAATAGTACTTATGCTTGTTTGGCCTTCATGACTTTTGAGAAAAAGTATAACAAATGTTTTATTTTTTAGATACCTGGAGCAACTTTGGCTTTGACTGGTTCAAATCTGGATTGGTACTATGATACGATACCCAATAATAAGTCGTGTCTCTCTTCTATAGGAGGGAAATGTCGTTTAAGTCGAGGTCGATGTCTAGGAGGATCGACTAGCCTTAACTACATGATGTACACTCGAGGAAACAGGCAGGACTACGACTTTAATGTCACCGGCTGGGACTGGGAAGACATTAAACCGTATTTTCTTCGATTTGAAGGGCTACAGGAACCTTATAGACTTCCAAAATCGTCTGGAGCGTATCATAATACTTCTGGTATAACGCCAATAGGATACTTTGGTGATTCCGGTAATCCGTGGCACCAAAGGATTGTCGATGGCTTGACTTCCTTAAACTTTCCATACAATCCAGATGTAAATTCCAAGTCTCAGATAGGTGTTTCTAAAATTCTTGGTTTTACTTCCGGAGGAGAACGAGTGAGCACTGCAACTGCCTATTTAGGTACAAAAAATGTGAAAGAATCATTAAAGATTGTTAAAAATACAAAGTGTACAGGAGTAATTATTGATACTGAAAATATTGCTAGAGGGGTAACTCTAGCGAGAGGTTTTAATGATACTATAAATATATTTACTAGAAAAGAAGTAATTTTAAGTGCTGGAGCCTTTAATACTCCTCAATTACTAATGCTGTCGGGAATTGGGCCAAAAGAACATTTAGAAGAGTTTAATATTCCTGTCAAAGCAAATTTACCCGTAGGTGAAGGAATGTCTGACCATGTTTTGCCTATAATAAACATAAAAGTCGATCATGATTCTATACCATCATCAAATATTGTATCTATTGGATCCAGGCTCTGGCAGGGTCTTAGTTGGCTACTAATGCGTAGTGGCCCATTAGCGTCAAATAGTATAACTGACCTGACTGCTTTTGCAAACACTGAATGCTACGACTTCAAACTTAGGCGATTACTCAATAACACACCAGAATGCGAATTGCCAAACTTGCAATTAATTTATGCTTACATTGATAAGGGGTTACTTAGCATGGTTAAATCGTTATATGAAATTGCCGCTCCACACTCTCCCGAAGTCATGGATCAAGTGATAGCAGCCAACGAAGAAAGCTCTTTCATTGTGGTGTCACCGGTGGTTCTAAAGCCAAAGTCTCGGGGTTGGGTTAAACTGGCTAGTTCCAATCCATTCGTACAACCGGCTATTATTCCCAACTACTTGAGTGACGAAAGAGATGTCGAAGAAATGGTGCGTGCCATAAAATTTCTGGAGCAAGTAGTCGAGACGCCTGTATTTAACAAATGTAATGCATCCATTTTGAAGCTTCATATTTCTGGTTGTCCTGCCTTTGATGAAGAAGGTTACTGGGAATGTTATTCAAGACACATGACGCATTCAGTTCAACACGCGGTCGGAACAGCAGCTCTCGGGCAAGTGGTAGACGAAAGATTAAGAGTTAAGGGTGTTAAAAATCTTCGCATTGCCGACGCTTCGGTACTCCCTCACTTGCCACGTGGTAATACGGCTGCTGCTATAATCGCTATTGGAGAACGTTTATCAGACTTCCTTTTACAAGATCGAGGATTGGAATGACATTTGTAAAGTTTAGACAAAGTCTATGACAATATCCTTAATTTTAATGAAGGCTCTAAAGGAAGGGCGATTGACCGAATAAAGAAGATGTAAGCTGCAATACTGGAAGATTTATTTTGAAAACTTTTTGTATTAGATTATTATGTAAGAAACAACAGCACATACTGAAAGCAGACGAAGGGGTAATGGGGTTTCGATGAAAAAAAATCTTATGCATATAAAAAAGTGTACAAAATAATATTAAGAAAAGATTATCGATCGCTTTGTAATATTTTACTATGACTAGTTTATTTTTTTCATCTGTACACTTTCAATATATTATTGAAATTAAATTTTATAGTACAAATACAAGTAATTTCATTACATCCAAAATTTTCTATCTTCAACACACTAATTATTAGTTGTTCACAGCTAAGCATCCTTGTACCGTAGGCCGTCGTTCAGTGACCCTGGCTGCGTGTTTAGTATAGTATTTCACTACCCTTTTCTATTCTTGGATATACGGAAAAGTTATTACTCCTTGGGGTAAAATATTTTTATCAATGAATAAGTAGTTTCAAAGTAACTCATCTTTTGCTAGCCGACTTTCAAGGTTTTAATCTTACCCAGCGGAGTTGTTCAAATAGATCTATGTACATACAAAATGATATTCGTTGGTTGTTTTCTATATATAATTTCTTTATTTGCTATCCCTGATTTGCCTTTAAAAAGAATGTCACAAATTAATAACATAGAAATTGTTTTAAATACTTTTGAAGGCCGTGGTTGGGTTAAAAACAAATGTTTGCTTATCTTTAATGTAAAATTAACCGAATTAGAAATAACACAATCGGGTAATCATTAACTTTTAAAATTTATCCATAAAAATATATAGTTTTTACGGTCATTACGTCAGTTATAACAAAAATTAAAAGATGAAGAAAATATTTTTTAAAGTTCTTTCCGACTAAATAATGGAAATGCATACGTCCATAACTGAGTGTTACATTTACATTGTATACGAACAAACTCAAATCTTCTCTATGTGAGAAAGAGGCGTTTGAGGCTGATGATACATAAATACGTACACACATCCACATACACACACACACACATATATCCCATCGTCGTGATATATATAACACTCCTCTTGTAAGTCAGGAAAAAAACCACCCGGAGCGAAAACTAAAATGTTGAAAATAAATTGGTCAGTTGAAAGTTATAGATATTTCATTAAGTGAATAAGAAATTATTTAATTTAAAATGAAAAATATTCACCAGTGTTTTTATCGACCCTGTCTAAAGTCAGCGGGTACTGTCAACCCACGAATATCTTTTCTGTATTCTTATATCGTCTTGTTTATAGTATTTAGTTGTAATTTTTTATTAATATTTTATTATTTTTGTTTCATAAGCAGATTTTGTAATTTCTTTTAATATAACATGTTATTGCTATATATCTATGTCTGTCCGAATGTTAAACCGAGCTCCTAGTGGGCGTGACATGTTTATTAAATCCTTATTATACATATTATATTCATGATAAGTAATATGAACGATAAAAAATGTAAAAATTAAATAATATGTATGTCGTTTCATTAACAATATTTTTATTTCTGTCACGGGTGTGTTTATTTCAGAAATAATTTTCATGAACGTGTAATGAAATCAAGAAGACAGATTGTTGTTTACAGAACTTCCTTTTGAGTTAAAGATAACTGAGCTCTAGTTAATACAAACATTTATTACTGATTTTTATCATTATTATAAAGGTAAAAGAAAAAGGATTTCAAAAACTGATTACTAACAGGTCGGAAAAGAATTTAATGAATAATATAATTTAATTAAATCATTAAAACAATACTTTAAACATACATAGTTTTATATGATCGTATGACAAACTTTGTTTTGTTCATAGTTTTGCATTGAATTCATCTGTTTATTGATTGCATACTGACTTAAAACACTAAGTTCATAGCCAAATCTTTTATTTTATACGCAAATTATACAAGTATAGCAAGGTAAACTTTTAAATGCTTACAAATAAATATATTTATATATCACAATCTAAAAAAACATCACAATAGAACATAAGGAAAAAAATACTAATTAAGGAAAATAAGTTAGTTTTTTGCTATATTAAAATAAGAGATGACAATACATACGTACGTGGGTTGTATATAATAGTTGTAAGGCAATTATCTCATATATATTATATAATATTTTCTTTATTTTTTCTGTAGAGTCTATTGAAATTGCAAATGACTTTGGCTATAAAGCATTTCTCAGATAAGAAAAAATCTCATCAATCGGTCCTTAATTAAATATAAAAGTAATTGAGTGACGAGAAACAAATGATAGAGACTCAGAGACAGAGATGTTATTAATGAGAGACCTCTGTGTGGTCAGACAATCTGTTCTACATATAAAAACGTATTTGATTCAACTGGGATTCAATGAAGAAGGCATTAAATAATAAGAATTTATAAAATTTCATGAACTCATGGAGACGTTTGATGAAAGTTCTCTCGACTATGTAATTTTTTTGACACAAAAAAAAAATGTTGGAAATACATATATATGCACCGTGGCATAACATAATATTTGTAATTTCTTATTGTCAATGTTTTAGATTGAAAGATTTATCTTCAAACACAAGTGTTTTGTTTGGTGTTGTTGTTTATGATGTTATTAACATTCAAGAAATATTCAGCTTGTATTTCACATAGATAATGAACAGTGGAAAATACAGCAACAGGACTCGAATCTGCGACCTTCGGAATATCCCGGTATGACAGTTCAGTTGTAAAGCTAGAGGAACAATTGAATGTTTTTGTTGATGTACAGTTTAGATATAAATAAAACTATTATTAAAACTCTGTTCTTAATTATTACTTTATATGAAATACAATTTCATATTTATATTTTTGTTCTCATAATACCGTCTAAAAGCAGCCAACTAACTTTAGTATTGTGAACATTGAATGTATTATCACTGTAGATCAGTATTTTCATGATATCTAAATCATTAAGTATGAACTAAGAATGTTAAATGTAATATTACATATACTTTTTGTTTCTGGTCCATGTAAGAATGTTTCACGAGGATAATTTATTTCTTACAATCCCCTCTTCCTCAGTATAACATTCAGTTTCCATCATTATTCTAAGATGTAATGAAAGTATGTAATATCATGAAAAAATTATACTATGCAAGTAATCTTTGTAATTTGGTTTATTTTATAATAAAGTATAAAGGATCAAATAAAGGTGAAACTTTATATAATTGTTACCACGTATGTGTACTTTTGAAATTGGCTTTAATATTATTTCAGTTGATCTCAATGTTTAGACTATTTAATTAGTTAATATGACAGGCCATACTATTTTTATGATAAGAAAGATCAAAAGAATATCGTTTAATTTCTTATCTGTAAAATTGTACATTGTACTCATAATAATTTTTATTGTACTCCAGTGTTTGAAATCTCAATCCAATAACAAATAAGTGGAATGGGCTCGTTCAAATTAGTTCAAAAAATTACTATTTGATGGTAAATATATAAGTAGCATAAGTGTTATAATAAAACTATTAAAATATATTTATCAACAATATGATGTAGTTGTTGAGCATAATTTATTTTATTAAAAATATAACAACATAATTGTGTCAGTACGAGCGGTGACTCGCCCCTCGCTCGTCATCAAAGGAAGGAATTTATAAATGTTATATTTTCACAAACAAACCGTGGCCTGGCGTGGTCCATGAGTTTTTTCAGTGTCTGTTATAAAACCACATAAATTGAAACATCTGTTCCTCGGGATGATAATCCATGAATCTGTTACCATTTTTTTTTAAATAATAATCTTGAGTTTCTTATTATTTTTTTCATTAAAGTCTTAGAAAAATTTATGTTTACAAAAGTATAAATAAATTTCATAATATCATTTTTGTTCAATGATATTAATTAAGCTTTAGGATAATGTTTCAAAAGTTGCGTTGTATATTAAATTTATTTATATAGTACATTTTTAAATCAAAATTTCCTGGAAGGTTACGATTAACCTAATCATTAAGAATGAAAATGATGCTCGATTTTATTTGTTTCTTATGCAAAAATGATATAGAGACTCCATTAGTTCCGTCACCAGAAAACATTGCAGGGCAATAATATTCAGTTGTACATTGCTGTGAGCGCTGGTTTTCATTCATATTAATTATTTTAGAAACACAAAATATGCTCTATAAACGTACAAACACATACACAATATATACAATTATTGATATGAAAAAATGGTTATTAGGACTTAGCCACCATATTAACTTCTTACTGACAAAAACACACAAATATAATATAGATGCTGTACTTATATAATATGGATAAAATCTCCAATTTTACTAATTGAAACCATTTAGCGTTGGCTGCTCCGCTTTTCCTCTTTAATTATACCTTTATTTCGTGTCGGCTGTAATACAACATGCGATAGATGGACAAAAATAATTTAGTTATTGAAAGAAAGTTTCTTGATAGAATTTGATATAAAGGAATAATGATTTCGAAGAAGTAAAGAAGAAAGTGAGGGAGGATTTAATACTATAAATATTTTTCAAATCTTTAACAAATATACTTGTAAACATTAATCTTCTATATTAAACAAATAAAGGACGAAAACAACTTCAATAAAACCAATCATCGTGTAATAACTGGTTCAGCTCAGATCCTGCTGATGGTACATTATGTTTGAGGAATGTAACTCTGATACATATATACAATATGTTATTGATAAATGACCTATCAATTGATATCAAGCATTTATATTTCGGTAGTTAATTAGTTAATAAATAGTACTATTCTTATATGATCCTTGTGTATTTCAATAACTTTTCAATACAATAGTAGTGTACTGCAGTAGTGTGAGATATTTTAATGCTTAAATATATTTGCTCTAGAGTTAGTTATTATTTGCTCTAAAGTTAGGACTTATCGCCACACTTTAAAGGTGAAACTCGGTTATATCGTCAGTTGAGTTGCTTTTGCTAATAGAGACATTCTTATCAGGCTTCGATATAATACCGTCGTAGAACAAATAAAAATAATGAGAGAAAATATAATAACATGATGATTGCAAATGTTATTCAACTTACGATACTACGACGAAAATGAAACATGTTTTTCGATAAAGTGTATTGACTGAAAAGTTGAGAAAGTTTCGCTTTAATACAAAAAAAAAAAAACATTTTCATTTGAACCTATTAGAAATGGAAATACTTATAGGAAGTCCATGACTAACTATATATTTTCTGAATTGCTTAATCAAAAAATAATATATATAACAGAACAGACGTTGTTAAATTAAGAGATATTATATTTATTTCAATAACTGATCAAAACACAATAATACTATATAATGGCAGCAACACAGCACACTTATATGTAAAGGGTTAAGAGCATACATACAAAAGAGAGAAAGATTAAGTGTATAATTTATCAAATGATTCATATGGATTTACAATCAGTCCGACAATATTTTGATGATTAAACCAGAAATGTTGAAACATTGAACATCACATAACGACCTTTTTGTCGCCACAGCATTTATCAGAGGAAGTTAAAAGAGAGCTCTTTGTGATATAAATCAAAAGCGGGGTCGGAAACGTGGATGTATGGCTAACGTCTGGATGTATGATCGGGAAGAGATAATATGTATACTTATGAAAACTGATGAACAAATACTCTACCTCTAGTTGGACTGAGGCTTGTATTAATTAGTAAAGATCCACAGAACAACGTTACACGACGTCAGCAGGCGGACAATTTATACATATCAACAGAATTGAACATTTACATATGGACATGATTGCTCCCTGGAATAACTGAGATGGATACCGATATATACTCGTAGTTATGATGATAAATATACTACATAGTTGGGCGGAAGCATATCTCGTGAGGGAGATAACGTCTGAAATAGTATTAATAACATCAACATTGTGTTGGTCATCACGACTGACATCGAACCAAAATTAATAATTCTAACAGAATGTATTAAACAACTCACATAAAGGAGAGCATTTCAAGGATCGAAGTTGTGTTTACCCGGCGCAGTCAAATAATAGCATGGAAAGATGTCATTAACTCAAGTCATATTTAATATGCAGAGAAAATACAATGCAAATGAATTACCTTGTGCACTAATAGGTTAAGGAGATGATACACAAATCAGACTCATTTATAATTTCTTCAAGCCGTCCACACAAACCATATTAGACAATTATTTTAGTCCGGATTTATGGAAAAGAACGTCTTACCCGATTGTTGTACTCAGAAGTGGCACTATATAAAACGAATTTTTGTTGAATTTTTGTACAAACAAATTTAAAAACCAATGAATTCTAACTTATTCGGGTCCGTTTAAGATAATAGAAAAATATACAGGTATTGCAGCAACGATCCTAAAACAAATCTTTAAACAGTGAACCTGAAGGAACAAGTTTCCGACTAATTGTCAAACCTATTATACAGTTTGCAACTTAGATACATTTTCGAGATAAGAAGTTCATCATTTTAACAAAATTATTTTAAATGTATTTATGTCAACATACAGGGTGACTGGTGAATTACTATCAATATTTAAGGAGAATACTCGGTACATGATTCTCATTCGAATTATGTAAAAAAAATAGGCACTTAATTTTTGACAAAATTTCCGTATAAATAAGTAAAGTGTTGACACGTTCCAAGTGTTCAAGTGTGGACGCGTGCGGCGGCGTGCTGATACAATACTACGTCACGACACGCGTATGTGTGAGTGTCAGTGTATACCTAATCTGTAGGGTGTTCACACGATGCGTAATTAATTACATAACTTTTGGTTAACTTTACTTAGAAGTTTATTAATATTTATGTTATATTAATTTTTATTTCGTCATATATGATCGTCAAATATCACGTCCTCAAATATCGATAGTAATTCACCAGTCACCCTGTATACAGTGGACTGTAATAGTTATATCCTATCTATGTACTTATGTTATACTCTTATGTCTCCTATGTATTAACTCTGTTGTAGTCTTACAATACTTTTGAACTTGAATGTTCTGAGTAGTCACAAGTCACATATTGAGTAATATATACTGTGAACGTTCTAAACTGTATTAACTCTATGTTTGACTACTCTTTATAAACGTATAAGGTTTTGTAGCTCATCTAAACAATATTAAATATATCATTGTAGCTGGGAATAAATCTTTTAAATACGAGTATATGTATCTCGATCAAGAATTAGCACTCTACTCTATTATATCTATCTTATTGATGTTATAAAATAACAAATAAAAATCATAATAGAAAAGTACCTTGACAGTTGAAATGTAAAAACAATACTCTATAGTCTTGATACAAAAGTTCTATTAATCATGTACGTCTATATAATTTAATAAAAAAAACATTCTCAAAGAACATTATAACTCTACATAAATCAGTCAACATGTTGACAGTTAGGCCGTTATATTGTTTATAATAAAAATAATTATGAAATAATTCAAAATTCTCGTCAATCATGTCTAAGGGACCAAAACATTGGGCCATCATAAATTATATATTGAATTGTCCCATACTCCGTAATTTGACCTAATTTGTATTACTGCAACCCTTACCTAGAGAAAACCCTTTGATATAATAATAATAATAATAATAATAAAGCTTTATTTGATTCCACATTCCACATTCTAATTTATAAATTATAAATTTTTATAAACTAGTATAAATAAATTTTACAATTAACGATACAATAATTACCTAACCTAGTATAAATGGTTAAAATTAATCATTAGTTTAATTCATTATCATTCATTTATTTATTTTATCATTCATTATCTTCAGATTAAATAGATTTATTATTTTTGTCGTGGCTTATGTGGACCCCCTTCGGGTAAAAGCCTCCTCCAAGGACTTCCATCGTTCTTTATGTCTAGCCAAGGATATCCAATTTTTTCCTGCTATCTTTGCCAGTTCATCTGTCCATCTAGCACCTGGGCGGCCTCTATCCCTACGACCTCTAGGACCTTGCCATTTCACCACTCTGATGGTCCACCTATCGTCGTCGTAACGGGCTACGTGTCCCGCCCATCTCCATTTCATTTCTAGCGAGAAAGTTAAAGCGTCGGTTAATTTGGTTTTGTTACGAATGTCCTTGTTTTTTATCTTGTCCCTCAATTTTACACCCAATAAGCTTCTTTCCATTCTTCTTTGTGTAGTTTGTATTTTGTTTCTGGTTTTTAGGTCGAAAATCCAAGTTTGAGAACCGTAGGTAAGACATGGTAAAATCACTGAATCCATAACTATTTTCTTGATTGACGTTGTGAGTTGTGATTTGAGTATTTCTTTATGTGCCCAGTACTTCTTCCAGGTTATTGATATTCTACGATCTATTTCCTCCATGTTTCTATCCTTTCTAAAAGAAATCTGTTTGCCCAGATAAACGTAACTATCTACAAACTCTAGGGGGGTTTTTTTTACGAAGATGGGCGCAGTGTGGTGGTTAGTCATTATTTTCGTTTTATCAAGATTCATTTCCAGACCGACCTTGATGCTAGCTTCGTTCAGATCGCTGATCATATTGTTCAGTTGTGCCGGGCTCTCGGAGAGTAGAATTATATCGTCGGCGAATCGGAGATGGCTTAGGTAATCTCCGTTTATGTTTAATCCCTTCGTAGACCATGGTAGGTTTTTCATTTGGTGTTGTAGTACAGCTATGAATAGTTTTGGTGAGAGCGGGTCGCCTTGTCTCACGCCTCTGTTTATATTTATTCTTGTACCCATTCTGTCTAGTTTTATTCTGCTTGTACTTTCCGCATATAAGTTTTTCAAAATGTTTATGTATTTGTCTTCAATGTTTATTGCCTCTAAAGCTTCCCAGATACTATCGTGCGATATAGTGTCGAAAGCTTTTTTGTAGTCAATGAACGCTACATATAAAGGTCTGCGGAATTCTGCATATTTTTCGATTACCTGGTCTAGAACTTGGATGTGGTCGTGTGTGCTGAAGCCTGATCTGAAGCCTGCTTGTTCTATCGGCTGATGTGCGTCGATCTTCGAAGATATTCTTGCGAGCAAACAGGAGGCAAACAGTTTGTATAGGCAAGACATTAGGCTTATTGGACGATAATTTCCTATATCCATTGGGTCTCCTTTTTTGTACAGCAAGATTATTTCTGATTCCGTCCATGAATGTGGCACGGCTTCCTCATCTAATATTTTATTAAATAATATAGTTATAGGCCTCAATAGTAGAGTTCTTGCAATTTTAATATATTCATTTGGGATTCCATCTTGACCTTGGCTTTTTTCAGATTTTAGCTTTGTAATTTGAATTAAGATTTCAATACCAGCAAATTCAGGAGTTGGAGATGTATTTTTGGTTTGGTTGGTATTTTTCCTGTGATTTGTATGAATAGGCAGGCTGTAGAGGTTCGCATAAAAATCTGTAGCCACTTTTATGATGTCCATCCGGGAAGTAGCTTTCTTCGAGTTCGAATTGAGGCAAGTGATCCAGTTCTTTGTTTTGTTTAATTCTTTATACGCCTTTTTTGCTGACCTTGACTTATCAATGTGTTTCTTTATAGTGTTTACTCTGTACGTATCGTAGCATCTCTTTATTTCTTTGTTTGTAGTTTTGTAGAGCATTTTCAATTTTTCTTTGTCGTTCTTGTTTAATTTTAGTTTGTTTTGTAATTCGTTACGTTCTTTCATTAGTTTTAGTGCTTTATCTGATAATATTCTATTTTTTTGGTTTGTTTTTATATTTTTAATGCTGTTCAATATAGAGTGCTCGATCTTCCGACAGTATTCATTGGCTTTGTAGTTAGTGCTTGCCGATATGAGTTCAGGTATATATCTTTTCAGATTTTCGAGGTAAGTATCTTGCTCTTTCAATGTTTTCAGTGTTGTTGATGGGTTGGAAAAGTTGCGTCTGTTTCTCTTTTTTACGTTCAAGTCTAATGTAGCTCGCAGCATTCTGTGATCTGAACCGAAAGTGGCCGATGACAGGACCTCGTACTTGGAGATAAGTTTTGGTTTTGTTGTCATGATATAATCGATTTCATTTTTTGTATTTTTGTCTGGGGATGTCCATGTCCATCTTCTATGCTTCTTTAAATTGAACATGGTATTTGTGATTTTCAAATTGTTTTCGTACGCATATTGAATCAGTCTCACTCCACGAGCGCTTCTGGCTCCATATCCGTATTGTCCAGTCACTGAGTGTTCGTGGTGTTTCGGTTTCCCAATTTGGGCGTTGAAGTCGCCCATGGAGATTATGTTATCGGTCGAGATAGAGTCGTGAGCTTTAGCAAGGTCAACATAGAAAGTGTCAATATCCTCTTGCGATGAGCCCTCAGTGGGTGCATGCGCTTGTATAATGGCAAAGGGTAGCTTTTCCAGAATAATTTCTAATATACATACTCGATCTGATATTCCGATGAAGGTTGTGATGTTTGTTTTGTACTTTTTTTTAACCAGAAAGCCCACACCCAATTGGCCTTTAGTTGTACCGAAGTAGTACATGACATAATCATCGTCTTCGATAATATTTTCTCCCAGTCGGCGGACCTCACACAGGCCCAGTATATCGTGGTTGATGTTTTTTAAAGCTGCTTTTAACTCTATCAGTTTTGTTGCAGACGAGAGCGATCGAACATTGAAGGTGCAAATGTAGTATTTGGTTATATTTCTTGCTTTCCTTGGAGGGTTTTGGTCGTATTCTCCCGCGGTGACCAGCCGTGTTGGGAGATTGGAGGCGAGTAGAGGGTCCAGCTGTAGTTGCTATACGATGTTACTATGTGATGTTGTCTCCGAGTAGTTATTACTGATGTCCGTCTGAGTGAGTACAAGTTTTGGTTTTTGTATTACGTAATCTTTCATGTTAGATAGTTTGTTTTTCTTCGACAGTTGTCTAGTGACGCCACTAACGGGTTGTCTACTATGGCTGATCTCTGGTGATTCCGACAAATTCCTCTTGTTTAGCTGGTTGTTCGTAGAGTTCTTATTATTCTGCAGCACGATAAGTTTATCGTATTTGATGAAAGCAGTATTGCCAGCTTCCTTTTCTTTTTGCAGTTGGGCTTGTAGTTCTCTGCGCTTGTTGAGGATTTCTATGGGATAATCTTCCTTAATATAGTATTGTGTGTTTTGTAGAGATTTTTTATTTTTTTGAATCTTGATTTTGAGGTCCATAGTAGTAAACGTTATTATAACCGGCCTAGGTTTTTCGCCTTTCTTTCCTACTCTTCTGACAGCTTCGATGTTGTTATTATCGCATGCGGCTATAAAATACATATTTAATATTTTTATGATTGAGTTTACTAATTCTTCATACGATTTTTCTTTGTCTTCGACTCCGAACAATACTAAGTTCTTGCGTCTGATATGCCGTTCCAAGATATTTATTATTTTATTCTGTTCTTCTATCTTTGTTTCCAAAAATTCATTTTTTAATTCAAGGCTTTTAAACTTTTCATTAATATTGCTGTTAATAGTGTTTTTTATGTCTTCCTTCATGTCTGCCATGTCTTGTTTATGCTGTTTAAGGTCTTGTTGCATATTCATCAACATGCTTTTAATTTCCTCCATAGTGTTGCGGATGTGACTCCTAGCGCCCCCTATTAGTATTTTGTCGTACTGTAGTTCCTTTAGATAGATCAAACTTGCGCTGAATGTAATGTATAGCAAACGCTGTTGGGTAACTTCACTAGGTGGCGGTGGTAAGTATCCAGCCTGTGATGCCCGCTGTTTCCGCTGGATGGCGGTATCTAGTATACGTAAATTGTCACTTCGAACTGTTATCGGGTGGATAGGTTAATTTTGACCATTTGCAATAGATGGCGTTGCTGTACTTTGGAATGACGTAGGCCGAATTGTGGATAATTTCATTTCATTTTTTAGGTTATAGCTAGTGTTGTTTTTATTGTTTGTCACCATTAGATGCTTTGTTCGGGTTGGAAAGTTCACTTGCACTGTCAACAAACGTATCATGCACTTATTGTTTCCTTTATTTCACTCTTGAGTTAGTTTTTACTGGTTTTTATCGTGAGTCATTGATTTGCACTTTTCGATGGTTTCACTCGGTAAAACTGATGTACTGCATATTTTACACTTAAGTCTTTGCACTGGTTATGAAATGTAACTGATTTTTATATCTTTTCCGCACTTAATTATTTTAAAATTGATTATAACTAGGACTACGATGTTAACAGTGGCACTGTGGCACCCTTTGATATATTAAATACAAATTATCGTTTACAACATGATTCATTGAATATATTAACTTCAACATATATTGTAGCTGCTACTTTTACTGTTGCTGCTACAATCTCATTGCAACCTATATATATTATCTTTACATATTAAATATGAGGTTCATGGTATAAAAACAACTGCCTCGAAATAATTTATCATAAATATTTTGAAAATAATAAAACAGATTCAACAAGTACATTGAAAATCTAATGTTATTTGAAATAACTAACATCCCACTACAGGATAGTTTTTTCTTATTTTGATGTTTTAATCATTTGACGTGATTCCTAATATATAGTCATGTTTACTAGTATATTTTGTGATTGCTTCTGAATTAGGGTTGTTATTATTCTGTCTCTGCTCTGTGTAGTTGTTCTCGCGACGAATTGTTATCACATAATTTCATTATATTTAGCAGGAGTTATCTATATTTGGAACTAAAATATGCAAGTATCTATTAAGAAGTGTTTGTGATTCCTTTCCTGGTGTTTAATGATATAATTTAATCAAAAAATTAAAACAGAATAGCACTCTCGTTTGAATTGAAGTTTTTTCTGTTTTGTATTACACTAGTTGAGAAATCTTCTTTCAATTAAATATTAGTACCTCCAAGCCTTTTCACATATTGAAATCTTAAATTTTCCTACCGGTTGTAGTAATTGGGACCACCGTTTTCCATTTCCATTGTCGTATTATTTCTATGACTAGGACGGTATACTTTTATATATTGGTTCTTCTTTAAAAATGTATCACATTTAACTTTCTTGTTTGTTTAGTTTTCAACTTTTAAATTGTATGTTCCATTTTAATGTTTTATTCTATCACTTTTATATCTTTTTGTAAAATTGAACAAAAAATGCCTTTTTATCACAATTTCATGTTCTTTATTGGCAAATTGTTTCTATAAATCAACAACTTATTCGGTGTTCTTAAGTCTCGCGAAAGTTTGTTTCATTTGTGATATAATTATTTATGGTATAACTCGATTGATAATTGTGTTGAAAATTTTGGTGATGATTGTTTGGACTGTATAATATTTTAAGACTATTGTAATAAAAATACTTACTTATTCGAAAAGAAGATTTGTCCCTGGATTACTTACTAGGATGATGAGAAAATCAGCCTTAATAACTTCACTATCAGGATTGTTTCTTCACATGTTGTAACAATTGTTAAAGTTGCAGCTTTCAGTACAGATATCGATCCTTTGTTATATTTCGGATATTTCTTCATATGTGAGCGTGAGTACAAGAGCGACGTGTCTTAATAGTTCTATATTAAATTATTTAATTATTTCTCTTGATGAATAAAATATATACAAAGTTTTCCTTGCTATTTGTGTATTATTTTAAGCAATTACGGCAAATAAAAGTGTCCATTGATAATTACAGAATTTTTCAGTGATTTAATTTCACTGAAAAATTTTATTTCCCCTCCTAATAAACAATGAAAAATTAACTGTGAGAAAACATTTTCTTTTCTTTGTCATAAATATTTTTGTATAAATGTTATCATAAAGACCGGATACCAAGAATTCTAAAGGAAGTTCTTTTGTAAAGTTTACAATGAAATATTATCAATACGTTACATAAGTTAAATATTTCACAAACAATATTTATTGTATATTAAATATTAAAGTCAAAAAAGTTAAATGTTTTCACGAATAAAATACTTTTATCTATTAAGACTATATTTTAGTAGGTACGTACAAAATTCAATCTTTTTTCGTATTCCATATATTTAACAAAAATCTAATAATATTGTTCTCTATACAGATGTATATAAAACAGTATAATGTAGATTTTATTAATATTATTGTAAACATGTATTTAGGAAAGTTAATGTTAATATATTATAAATAATAAACGAGAGGGTCCCATTTAAAATGATTAAATCACAACGGAACAAATATTGGTAAGTTGTAAGAGGAAAAGTCTACGGAGTGTTCCAGGTTACACGGCGAGGTGGAGTATTGACTGAGTTTGTTGTGATTATATTTATTAAGAGAAAGATGGAGTCTATATGAACGAAAATACGAGCTCTGATTGAATCTGATGTATTATTATATATGAAGAGTTTGTATTATTAGTGACTGACACCGAGTTTAAGAGAAATTCATTCAAAATTACGTATTAATATGGGATTAATAAAACGTGAACATTTTTATTAGCAAGATAAGTATACAGTATATCATGATAGTTTCTTTGTTTTTATTATTTAGTATTCTTATTTAAAATAGTTTACTACAGAGGATTCTCTCAAGACATCCAATTCGATCATAAAATAACTCGAATCTCAAAACAAAACTAAATCCACCAATATTTCATTTGATACGCGTTTGGTTTTGCTATTCTGTATTGGAACCAATATTATAGTTTTTTATTATTATAACATAGATAGCGATCGTATATTTATGTTATTACAGTATATATTATATGTACATGTTTATTATGTTTGTATATATATAACTATGTATAATATCATGTTTTCAGTAGTCGTCATACTTTGTCTCGCCCTTCAAAATATATCTTTATCTCCTTTAGTTTCTAACGATCTAATTTGATTTGTTTCATTGGTGACATTAAATTTTCCTAATCAAATTAAATGCCGACCCTGTCAATGAAAATTAAAGAGAAAACAATATCACTTAAAGGTTTCTATTAATACTTTTTAATTGTCAGTGAGTTTAAAACTAACTTATAAAAATATTAAATATATATTACCTTTTAAAATATTAAATAAATAATAATTTTAATAATAATGTTGAAGAATATTTATTAATTCCAAATAAGATTGTTTTTTAATCGTGTTACGTGTATATATATTCGTATGTATAAACAGATATGTTGTAATTCAATGATATAATAAACTGGTCGTGTCTTATTAAAGGAGCGAACTCTATAAGGGGAGAATTAAATATAAAATCAAACTCCTGAGAAAGTATTAATTTATTAATAAGGTCATTGTTACTGTTTATAGATTCAGTTTCCTAAAATAGTTTATATAATGTGTCTATCAAGCTTCCATCGATAATGTTCATATATTACAATCTGAGATATAATCTTGTTTTATATTTTTTAATTTATCTGTAAGCTATATGTAAAAATAATGATATTATGAGACGAAAACGCACTCAGCTATTATGACTCGTACGAAAAATCTAGCTAAAGACAAAGTATTAGTCTCGGCGCGGCAACGGTTTAGATAAATTTTCCTGGAATGTAACGTATGTATGTATGTAGGATATAATTATTATAAATGTGTTGGAATAAAAAAAATATTTATAAGTGTGTCCACGGTTATTTTTTTTGAAAAAAAAATATTTAAAGATACTAATAAAATAATATTATATACGATGGTAGCTAATAAGTCAAAATTGTTCATATTTCAATATGAATTCATTGAAAAAGTGCTTTTGGTATAATTAATTTTCTCAATAATTGAATTTTGAAAAGAATCGTTGAATGAATGTGCTTAACCATTACGTACAACTCCTAATTGGATTTTAAGTGAAAATAATATTCCATATATTTTATTATATTAATTAGCCTCAAGACATTCTTATTAAATAAAAAAACAATACCATATTTATGAGCTTTGTTCCATCAAATTACGAAATGAATCTCTGTATGAACGAATTAACACACGTATCTGGCATAAAGAATTATTGCATAAATGAAACTAATATCTTCAAAATATTAGTTTCATTTAAATGAATACTCGCGAAAGTATTAGATCTCATTGATTGTTGCATACTTTGATGTACAACACATCTCTTCCCAATTTATTCTGCATATTTCTCCTATAATCCCACCCAGACCCTCTTGGTCCTCATTTCGTAGAGAGTCTCTATAAATAAGTTTATCGGCTCGTAGTCCACTTCCAAAAAGACATTTTATTTCGAGAACATCACTTGTGCGGCACATGTCAATCTCGGTCTACTGTGACTTTGCTAATCCATTGAGTCATTTCTGTTATCTGAGTATGGCGCTAGGGAGGGGAGGCACAATGCGGGTGAGTTTCTCCCGGAAGTACTGCACCACGTCCCGGCTCAGAAGCAGCCAGTTAAGGATTAGTGGTCCTATCCACTGTTAAACTTTAGACTTAAAGTCAAAGGAATTGTATGAACATAGATTGTTTTTGCTTTGAATAACTATTTTTATAACATAATGAAAAACCTATACTAACTACCATTATATAAAGATTAAATCTCGTAAAAACCATGACAATCATTATAATCTCAATCTCAAAAACTCTAATATAATATAATAAAACTAATAAGAACATATATAAAGTGTGACAGATGTGAGAGACGTGGCGTCTTACAATGTGTACTGGTCGATACATCTATTGTAATATAACACAGTAGTATGTGGTGTGTTATATATGTTAGTATGAATATACACACAACACAACTACATACATATATATAATACATCTGTTCTTATAAGTAAATGTATTGTATATATATTAAGTATAATCAAATATTCTCTAACCTGATTGTATAGTCGGGTCTCCACACGATGTTGTAAATCAGAGGAATATTGAATTTATTATGATCAATTAAACGACGCCTCGAACGTATAAATTATATTTGAATTCTATCATCTCTTGAATAGTTGGCTATTTATTTGTATCTAACTGAATCTGTGTTTCTTATACAGTTACAAATATACATATTTGTCATTATAGTACTAACTGCACCGGATTTACCTATAAAAATTTACTTCACAGCTATCACAATCCTTATTGAAAATATCTTTGAAAAGACGAATGTATTCTGTCCAATATTTTAATAAAATAATTTGTATAAGCAATATGTTCTTTAATTCTGCTTTTCATTGATATTAAAAATAAATTTATCAGTTACTTTCAAAGGTCTTTTATAAACACTTCTAATATGATTTACTTCATCAATTATATTTAATGTTAAAATTATGGATGTTCAATTATTGGCAATAAATTTTCTACATTACGTAATAGGGAACAATTTCAAATGAATGATACATAAAAATACCCGGGGTTCCTTATTTATATTTCGTTTTCATTTTAGTTCGTAATTTTTTAACAGTAAGTTTTCAAACGAGAGGTTTATGTATCCTGTAATCTTGGTTGTCTACCATCTTGAGAATACGTGCATTTATATTCCATTGAAGTGTATTTAAATACATTAATACGATCATATATTCTGCAGACTCCACCACAAATCTCTGAACACGAATCTGAGAACAAGCACAACATGCAAGCCTTAAGTGTAGTCCAAATATCACAAGTAACGACTACAAACTCTATAATCAGACTGTTCTTAAGACAGATGTCCCGTAATGTTCGCACTAAATTACAATTTACTACGTATCTTCGCCTTTTACTAGTCAAGACAGACTAAGTAAAATAAGGTACATTTAAAAACTGATAATCTTTATATACATAATTCTTCTGTGAGTGTGTATGCCACTGAACTTCTCTCAAACGACTGAACTGATTTTTATGAATTTTTTTGTGTGTGTTCAAGGGGACCTGGGAATGGTTTAGATTCACAATTTTGTCCGCTGGATAATGTGTTTTTAATTAATTATTAATTTATTAGTAGTTGTTGATACAAACGTTTTTTTTTTGACATTAGATTTGACAACTAACTAATATGTCAATCATTCTGTCGCACTTCAAAACACGGAGATTTATGGCTTTAATAGGTAAACTCCAAAAACGTAAATAAAAATTGTAACAGATATTTCTTGATTATTATAGGGCGATACGAAGTTCACCGGGTTAAGTCAGTGGTGGCCTAGTGGTTAAAAGGGCCCGCCTCTCGTTGCCGAGGGCGCGGGTTCGATCCTGGCCCGGGCAAGTACCAATGTGATTTTTCCGAGTCATATGTACTTTCTAAGACTATTTAGACATCACGGATTAATGTTGATTCCCAAAAGAGGGTTGATGTCAGGCAGGCGGCCGGTCGTAAAAACAAATAGCCAAAAACTATTCACAACATGTAAGGCAGACCCTGGCTATAGCTGGGAAAATTGCCAGGTAGAAGAAGAAGACGAAGTTCACCGGGTCTTCTAGTATATATATAAAAAAGAAACAGAGTTAGGATATTCACCTTGGTTTCTTCTTTTGATGTAAAGGTATATTAAACCGATCCTAGACTGTAATGAAAATACACAAAGAGATAAAAACAGTCTGGTGATTTTTATAAGTAATATAAGTAAACAACCACAATATTTTTCACGTTTCAATTATTTTCATATTGTTTTATAAATTCGTGTTAGTTTTTAATAGAGACATGTTTAATATTGACAAAGAAAAGAATGTTTGAAGAAACTACAGTTCTAACAAAATAAAAAAGGGTTTAACAGAATTTTTAACTACTTCTTATTTGAATAAAAATTATATCAAGCTTCATCAAAGGGGTCCATAATGTTTGGAGACATTCATCAAGAAATCACAACCTTACAGTTTAAATAACAAAACTCCTTCATTATAATATAAATGATTAATGTTTTATAAACGTTTATTAAATAAGATTATATAATAAAAGTAAGAAATAACTGAGACTAAATTAAACAAAATTTGTATGCACGAGAGTATTTTGTAGGAAAATGTAATCTGAAAAATATGTAACAGTAAATTAATATTATAGATGTTGAAGGTCCAGTCCTCTCTCAAACATAATAATGTGTCTCGTTTATACGGAGCTCGGTCACAGTGGCATCTGAAACAACTTTACAAATATGTTTGTTATGTACATTTGTTGACGTCGGTTTGTTTGTAAATGATAAGAATTTGTTTGACTCGTTCATGTCATACATCACATGTATTTAAAATAAAAACATATAAAATTATATTTATCTTATGTCATGTGATGACATGACATGACAGCCTATCAGAGCCCACTGCTGAGCAAAGGCCTCTTTCTCACATGGCGAAGGTTTGAGCATTAATCACCACGCTTGCTCAAGACGGGTTAGAGATTTCAATCTTATAATTGTGAAACTATAAGTCCAGGTTTCCTCAAGATGTTTTCCTTCACCGCATGTCAGTGGTGTCTAACTACTCGCAGAAAGTACATATGACTCCGAAAAATCACATTTTTACTTGCCAGGTTTGAAGACGCGCCCTCGGCAACGAGAGGCGGGCCCTTTAATCACTAGGCCACCACTGACTTATCTTATTTATTTTAGTTACTTAGAATTTAATTCATTTTATACAACTACTTCAGTTGTTTTATTTTCAAGTGAGTTCCATTTTGATTTTTTTAAGAAGTAAATCAATATAAAGACATAAAATTAAACACAGTTTTTAAAAATCTTGTCTAATATATAGTCGTACAGTGTTCTAAAGCGGTATTTATAAAATTAATGATATAAAAATCTTAAATAGACTTACAAGTAGTTTATTTGTTATAACAATACATCAACAAGTTATATATCTAATTATATTTGTGTAAAGGTCTAGTTAAATTCTGTGACACTAACAAACATTCATATTACTATATTAAATTATATTAAAATTTGTCAAACAATTAACACCACAACCACCTTCACACTACTCTTGTATTGTAACAACTCATCGGTGACTCATATAGAACAGTTCGTCTCATAAAGCATCATTAATATCCAACACTTGACTCGGCTCCATCGACACTCTATACTGTGTCTTTGTACATGTCACACACACTCATTCATCATTTCAGAAACAGTATTATACTCTTATATTTTCTTTTATTTTCCAAGCTTTTGTTATAATTGATATAGTTATATAAAAACTACATCAAGTCATGATAGATCACTGGAAGATTTATTATCGGTCGGGAGAAGTCAACTATCATAATGATTATGTTTGTTTATATGCTTATTAAGGTTCGTATTTATAGAATAACTTTATTTAGGAAAACCTCATAAAACTAATAATTGTAAATCATAAACCTCCGAATTTAATCAAGACTTCTTCTTTTAGGATGAACTGTTATAAAAGATAGAACATACATGTAAGAAGATATTTATTTCAGTAACAAATTGGAAGATAATTAATATACCATTGGAAGATCGGATTATAATAAATAATACGAGACTAAATATTTTATTATATCGGATGATGTTGCAAAAAAAAAATAAAAAGTAAGATTTATTCATTCAGATGAAGTTTCTTAAAGTGAACAACTGTAGTGAAGAGTTGACACAAAATGAAGAAAAATTCAGCAACAATTGTATCACCCGTTGTATATAAATGTGATGTTACTTCTCGGTATAGCTCGGATGATTAACTGTAACGTCGTTCAATCAGTGAAAAATTAGAAACAAAAAAATTGCAAATTAAAACCTGTAACTGTAACCTATAGCGAGTTATAAGAATATACTTAAAATATTATAAAACTTTTCGTTAATCTTTTAATTAAAGTGAAACACACTTCAAACTGTAATAAATTAAAAATAATTAATTTGATATCAATTTAATATTTACAAACTTTAAAAGTAAATGTTTATTTCTCACTAGAAGGAAGAAATTTTTTTTGCAAAAATTAACCAAATAATGTGTAAGTGATTTCAGTACATTTTAATTATAATGACTGTTCCGAGTTCACGACGTTTCATCAAACGTCTTACTTCTGTTTAAGAAATCATACAAGTTTTGTAATTAGATGTTTCACAGAGTTTGGAAGTTTCTCTCAAACATTTACAACATAAATTACACCACATCTTGTTTGTATTTACTCATATTAATAGTTGTCTACCACACCACAAATGGTCATTATCACAGTAAGAGTTTTAATGTCAGAGGTGTCGTGAATATGCCAAAGATATCTAATACTTCTTTATTAACAGTGTCTTAAATAGGCATTCATTCAAGAGAGGAACTTGGGATCACAAACATTCATTTATTATTTTCTCACACAATATAACTCCCCACCCTCCCTCTATCACTTCTCTGACAAAGACTCTAATTTTAAATTTTCAAATTAGAGCAATTTACACTTATCTTGTTATAGTTAGATAACAAGATTAGTGTAAATTATATAATAACAATTTAAATGTACGCGACTATAATTTTTTTATATAATGTGAGTTCCGACTATTATAAAAAATTTAAGTACATGTGATGGTTTTGTTTTAAAAAAATACAGAGTAAAAGATTTATCTGGTGTCGAATCACAATAAGTAATATATAAAATAATGGATATTGGTAAAAATTATTATAGGTGTGAGATAAAAATTGAATTATATAAAGGAGAAGGGAAGTGTTAGTAAGATAATACTTAAACAATCTGCAAACAATAACTAGGAGGACAGAATTATGTTTGAACTGAGAATTGAATTTAATTAAAGTTAAATTGTTGAACAGTTTAAACTAATCGGGCATCTGTTGTTGTTCGTTATAACAAACGTTAATAAATAGATGAATACTGGACATAAAGGAAACAAATGAAATCAGTGAAAAGATATATATTATATTTTAGTTTTCTTTTAGCTCGTAATTTATATTAACGATGTCAGTAAATGTTCTCAGAGAGAAGTTATCACTAAGTGTCGTGGTTGGTTCGTAAATTGAATCACAAGATGGAGGAGACGCGCTACACGTCTTATACATTTATTATAGACTCATCTGTTAGTTAGATATTTATATTATTATTACACTTACACACGGACACACACAAATAACATTAAACTATGATCTTATCTCGTCTTCTGTGATTTCAAATGTCGACGATGTTCTATATATTACACCTAATTTATTATTTTTCTTGAAATCATTCTGAATTAGAACTAAATGAATTTAAAATAATCTTGAAATAAATTAAAGAAATATTTGTTTCTTTTAGCATACACAAGAGGTACGTATGAAGTTATTATTTAATTTTGTAAGAAATTATTGTGATTTGAAAAAAATATGAACTTAATGTCTTAAAGTTGAATGTTTCTTTTTCGTGGTAAGTATGACATTCGTATTGTTTTGAAAAACCTAATTAATGGAGCATCAATATTAGGAGGATAAGGGGGAACATGTTCGTCTTATAAATGTATGTACTCTTAATGATGGTATTATTTTTCATTATTATATAAATGTAAATGAATTACATTAATCCATGAGAAGCCGCTTCTTAAAAAAATAGAAGTATTTTATATCTAATATATAAAATATACGTATGGTTAAGGATAAAGATTATCCCATAAAGTGTTTTGAATATATATTAATTCTTTGTTATAAAAAGTGAATTAAGTAATTAACGAAACTGTAAATTAAATAAAAAAATATATTAATGTACAGGGTGATCGAGTCTATCTGTCTCATAACAACATATCATAACTGTGTTTGTTTATCTTTACTTCTACTTCGGAAAATAGAAAAAACCCCAAATTAATCATCCTGGCTCGTTACGAATACTTTAAAAAACTATATTTGTAAAAGTCCTCTATCAATCTTTCTGTAGTCTAAAATCAATTTTTTTTTGGTTTTACGTTTGTCAAGTATCATGAAAGATGCTATCATAGCAAAACTTAATGAATTGTATGTAATTAATATTTATTTATAATAAACATTAATAAAGTATTCCATTGACAACTATCTTCACGACTTTTATTATTTTCTTTTTCTTTTCAACTTGGACGAGAGACTTTTTTAAATTAATATTTGTTTATTTTGATAGCAACTACAACACGCAACATCTTAATAAATAACACAACACAATAGAGTCTTCAAGTTCACTATTTGTCTCGTAACACTATCACGTTACACTTTGTATTTTTATTGCTATTACACCTTAAATATTTAATTAAATAAAACATTTTTCCTAATAACTTTTGGCCATAATGACTGTCATTGAATGTGGTTTTTATGTAAGATAAAACGATAATTAACTGTCACAAAATCGTTTTATCGTTTCTAGGTCATTACAATGTTCAATATATCCTAATACTCATAAGAAACAGGACTACGTATATTTTAATGTTGTTCATTAAGATTACAGTTGTCTCCGGGTGTTATATAATTTTGATTCACATCTCTAAGAACATTCCGCTTATTTGTCTTTTATAAAATATTGTTAGAAAAAGGTCGTTATGAGAAAGTTAAATAACAATAGTCCCGGTTTCATTGTCGCTATAAAGATGAAACAAATAATTGATCTTAGTAAATGTCAGGAAGATGGTCAGTCACAAATAAATTCTTGTATGTCTATTTTTATACTATTATAAAAGTATTTTAATATTTTTTATGTTATATATGACCTAAAATTCTCAGCAGTTCAATAAGTCACGAAAGACAACAAACATTTATCGGAAACTTTTCTTTTCAAATAATTCTAATAAATCACACACTCATCGTTATACAAATAACTAGCTTTTGCCGCGACTTCGTCTGCGTGGAATAGTGACTTCCGGCAGATTTTTGGTTCTTCCCACATAGTTCCCGTTCTTGTGGGGTTTTCGGAATGGTCGAGTTCCCGTAGAATTTTCAGAATAAAACCTGTTTTTTTTATTCACAATGAAGTACTCTTAACCAACAACATATTTACTTGTTTATTTGAATAAAGATTAATATTATTATGTTGATACAACTTAAACAAATTATTTCGACCAAATTAGGTACCATAAAAACGGTTTTTGTGAGTTAATCTTAAAAGATAGACATATAATGTCGCGGAGTGTTTTTTAGATAATTAAAAGAGCTATTATTTTTTTAATACATATTTTTTGTGTATTTTGAACCGTTTTCACGGCGCACGCAACGGAAGGCTTCAAAGATGAAATAATTTCTCCCGTTTTTTACACATTTACCACTATATCTTTGCTCCTATTGGTCGTAGCGTGATGTTATATAGCCCAAAGCCTTCCTCGATAACTGGACTATCCAACAAAAAAATAATTATTCAATTCGAACCAGTAATTTCGGAGATTACCGCTTTCAAACAAACAAACAAACAAACTCTTCAGCTTTATAATATTAGTATAGATTAGTAGTGATATATTCTTCTAATAACTATCAGTCAGTTCCACCTTCTCAATGTCTGGTATCGTTCCTCACGCATCATCAGGAGTCTCTCGTGTCTGTTCTTATAAACTCCTCGTCTGTAACTTAACACACACACAGACACACACACACACACACACACACACACACACACACAACTACAGACATGATGTGATCCTGTTTCCTCTGAACATATTAATCAGATAGTCATTTGATAAACAACTTGAAGAGTAAATGTTTCATTGATTAAAACTTTCATTCCTAACTAAATACTTAAATATGATTGGATAAAGAAACATAACTCTTGTAGGAAACTACAACTCGTGGATTCCTTAAATACAAATTAAAAAAACGAAAAATAAACAAACAACAGTCATACAAATAATATTTAGGTTAACTCAATATTATTTCATTATTTTTTTTTTTTTTTTATTTAAAAAACTTTATTGTCTAACTACACACGTAGATACAATAGGTGGACTTAATGCCTGAAGGCATTCTCTGCCAGTCAAACCTTAGGAAAAGCAGAAAAACATGAAGACGGTTGCAGTATGTAAAAGAAAAATATACATATAAATTTCTATTGATATACAAATAATATTTACACATATATATAGATACATATACATACACATACACATACACATACATATACATACACATACATATACATATACATACACATACATACATATACACATACATACACACACATACCAATAGATATATATTATATACCAAAACAATAATAAAAACAGAGACTTAATACAGATTCTGAGCAAAATGTTCCTGTACACGACGCCTGAAAATTGCCCTTGTAGGTGCCTTTCTTATTTCTAATGGAAGTTTATTCCACAGTCTGATAGATTTTACATAGAAGGAGTTAGAGAGGAAACTAGAGTGGTGGCTGGGAAAAGAGAGGAGGAGAGAGTCATTAGAGCGTAGCTGTCGAACATGATTGTCACAGAGAAATTTAAAATTATCTTTTAAGTAAGGAGGAGATTGGGGATCAAAAAGAATGGAGAAAAGAAGACACAATAGACGTAATTCTCTGCGTTGGCGGATGGGAAGCCATTTGAGCTCTGCTCGACAGTGAGAGATGTGGTCAAATTTACGAAGACAAAAGATAAAACGTAAGGAGTTATTTAGGAGACGGTCAAGTTTGTTCAAAAGGGTTTCATTGAGATCAGGATAACACACATCAGCGTAATCTATAATGGGAAATATGAGGGCTTGTACAAGTAAGATTTTAGTTTTAATAGGTAAAAATTTTTTATTATATTTATATTTTCATTATATTTTAAATAAAAATCTTACATTTCTATTTTCAAAAAGATTTACCGAGATAACTTAAAACAAACATGGAAAATCCTTCACAAAGATATCTTTGTGTTAGATAATCGTCGTATTCTACACTGAAGTTTTTTAAATCAGTCTCAATTAAACGAAGCTCATAATCATTTAAGTAAGATAAAACAAACCTGACATAAGCGATGTTTACTTTATATGTTCAAACATTTTCAATGAAGCAGAGATTATTGAGGTCGTCCGTGTCGAAGCATACTCTATCAAATACAAACACTCGCACGCGTCTCTTCACAGACCTCTGTTATTAGAGCAAACATTGACGAACAAAATTATCATTGAATAGATACAGTGACAGAATTCAAAAACGACTTAATTCCTGGAGAATTAAAGAAATTAAACTTTTTTTATAAACTCCTCTTTTTCCTTTATAATTTTTAATAGTTTTTTAAATATAATACGTTATTCCATAGGTCAAAAGCTTGTCAGCTAACCATCTCCTCCCATCTTCTATTGAACTCAATTCGAGAACACTACAAGTATGAAATAATATTTTACTTAAAATATATGTTTAATTCAGATCAGAGTGAGACAGAAACCTTTAACCTTGAATAAAATAACCTTCCCATGTATTTTCATAAAAACATGTAAAATTGTTTTCCACTTCCGAATTAACCATTTCAATTATTATTTTTTATTTATTTATATAACTAACGAAACATCGTATTTCTTTAACTCATTGAAGGAAAAAATCCTTTCATTCCAATTAAATATAAACAACTTAATGTAAACTTTTAGCATTTTAACATACTGAATACATTTTAAATTTAAATATGTAACAAATGTATATACAGCTACAGTAACTACTCGTATCCCTATTAAACCTTCCATCTACAGAACGTGTTATGAACGTCTCACTAATATGTATCATCTCTCGAGGTGTCAGAATCACTCCAAATATTCACTATCAAGTATTGTAGTATTGTATAACAGTCCTGGTTTGTTATTACTTCACCACCAGTCACCACACATTTATGATACTTACATATATAATATTGATATAAAAGTTTTGATAGAAATACTCCTACGTGACATATGTAGGTATTGTTATAAATATTTAACAATCTATTCAAATAAATAGGCGAATCAAAAGTTTAACCAATTAATCAAATTCTTATATACATACATTCGTAAGTAGTTTATTGGTACCAAGATGATTTTTGTACACTGATGATAAAAGTTTACTTTAAACAATTTTTAATTAAACCTCCGCGAGCTCTCATCTTGTGCTCCTAATTAAAAATCTGTATTTTAATAAGGCCGACACATCTGGCCTTCATTGTTAAAAGAAATGATGACAGACATTATATATTAGATCGTTTTAATATAAATGATGTGTGTGAGTAAGATGTATTAATACATATATGTACTCGTATTTACATTCTTTGTAAAGTCAATCACATGTAAAATATTCCACGTCCGGTAAATAACGACCTAGTTAATATACTTATTAAAGTATCGTGTTCTGATACCACTCATTGAATTAATGTTTTATTTGATCCTCAAAATATTGTAAATGAGTTAAACATTTATTACATTACCAGATGAAATACTATTGTTTCTATGGAATCACGTAGTACTAAGTATAGGGTGGATGAACCTACTGCCAGGTGGACAGATGATCTGGTCAGTATGGCGACGGCGATATATTCAACAATGTATGGTCACATCGATTGATACTAATGTTTGATAAACAAATAGAAAAAGTCCATGACAAACGCGTAAAGCAAACGTAACGGTCATTATAACGAAAATCATATAAAAGTATGTAAACCTTACACGTATAAATATATTCTTTAGTTATATTCATATTGTATAATATTAGTTGTAGCCAGCATCATCCTCCCTGTACCGTACTACACAGAGCCGTCAACTGTAAGAGAGAGATTTATTTCCTCGTGTTATATTTCAATGAGTGCTGAGAGACTCCTTAGAGTCCACGAGGTTAGTTACTGTTCATATGAATCAAGAGGTCATCAATGTTATAATAAAGTGTGTTTTTATCAGATCACATGTTTCACTTACTTTAATGTACATTCTTCTTTTAACGCTCCGTCGGTTGATGCGGTGTCAGGATACGACAGATATATAAATCGAGACAGATATATAAATGAGCAGACGGCCCACTTGATGGAAGGTGGTTACCGTCGCCCATGGACGTCCGCAACATTTTGTTGCGGATGCGTTGCCAACCTTGTTTTTTGGGGATAGGGAGGGGTGGGAATAAGGAAATGAAAGGAAATGGTAGGAATAGGGAAAGGGCAACCGGCTCTTTCACCCATCAGACGAAACGCAGCCAGTAAAGGCTACTTCACGCCAATCTTCTGTGAGAGGGTGGTACTTCCCCGATCGAGCCAGCCCACGTTCGAGTTGTAGTAACTCACCACAGCTAGGCTCTACCACCTGTCTGTTTTAGACATTTATAACATTATATTTATAAATACCGTTTCAGAACACTGTACGAGTATTTATTATAGACAAGATGATTAAATGTTTATTGTTTAATTTTATATTTTTTTATTAATTTACTTCTTCAAAAAATCAAAATGAAGAAGACTTAAAATTATAAACAACTTAACTGGTTTTATAAAATGAATTGAATTGTATGTAATTATCTTAGATATAAAATATTGTTAGGTGGTTTTTCATTTTTCTTTAACGAAATATATGTGATATATGACATGAACGAGTCAAATGAATTCTAATCATTTACAAACAAACCGACGACTACAAATGTACATAACAAACATATTTGTGAAGTTGTTTCAGATGCCACTGTGACCGAACTCCGTATAAACGAGACACATGATTATGTTTGAGAGAGGACTGGACCTTCAACATCTATAATATTAATTTACTGTTACACATTTTTCAGATTACGTTTTCCTACAAAATAGTCTCGTTCATACAAATGTTGTTTTATTAAGTTTCACCTCTATTTTTTATTTTTATTTCATAATCTTAGTTAATAAACGTTTCTATAACATTAATCATTTATTTTATAATGAAGGAGTTTTGTTATTTAAACTGTAAGGTTGTGATTTCTTGATGAATGTCTCCAAACATTATGGACCCCTTTGATGAAGCATGATATAACTTTTATTCAAATAAATAGTAGTTAAAAATTCTGTTAAACCCTTTTTTATCTTGTTACAATTTTGGTTTCATCTATTCTTTTTTCTTAAACAATGTAAAACATGTCTCTATTAAAAACTAACACGAATTAATAAAACAATATGGAAATGGTTGAAACGTATTGTGGTTGTTTCTGCCTTATATGTATTTTTATTACAATCTAGGATCGGTTTAATATACTTATACATCAAAGGAAAGAAACCAAGGTGAATATCCTAACTTTGTTTCTTTTTTATATTTATATATTATCAGTTTCTGAATGTACCTTAGTTTACTTAGTCTCTCTTGACTAGTAAAAAGCAAAAATACGTAGTAAATTGTAATTTAGGGCCAACATTACAGGACATTCGCCTTAAGATCAGTCTCAATACAGAGTTTCAAGTCGTTACTAGTTATATTTGAGCTACACTTAAGGCTTGCATGTTGTTCTTGTTCTCAGATTCGTGTACAGAGATTTGTGGTAGAGTCTGCAGAATATATGATCGTATTAATGTATTTAAAGATACTTCAATGGAACCTAAATGCACGTATTCTCAAGATGGTAGACAACCTGCAATATTACAGGGTACATGAACCTCTAGTAGGAAAACTTACTGTTATAAAAATACGAAATTAAAATGAAAACAAGATATAAATAAGGAACCTCGGGTACAACAAGGTGCTTATATGTATCATTCATTAGAAGTTGACTCCTATTATGTAATGTAGAAAATTTATTGTCAATAATTGAGTATCCATAATTTAATATTAAATATATTTGATGAAGTAAATCCCATTGAAAAGTAACTAATAAGTTTATTTTCAATGTTAATGAATAGCAGAATTAAAGTACATAATGTTTAATCAAATTATTTTAATAAAATCTAGGACAGAACACATTCGTCTTTCATTACCCTCTTCAAAGAAATGTTCAATAAGTATTGTGATAGCTGAGAAGTAAATTTTAAAGGTAAATCCGGTGCAGTAAGTACTACAATTACAAAATATGAACATTTGTAACTCTATAGGTAACATAGATTTAGTAAGACACAAATAAATAGCCCTCCATTCAAGGGATGATAGAATTCAAATACAATTTATACGTTCGAAGCGTCGTTTAATTGATCGTAATAAAATCAATATTCCTCTGATTTACAACATCGCGTCGAGATTTGGCGATACAATCAGGTTAGAGAACATTCCATTATACTTAATATATATATACAATACATTTACTTATAAGAACAGATGTATTATACATATATATATATATATATATATATATATATATATATATATATATATATATATATATATATATATATGTAAATAACGTTCATACTAATATAAACATATATGTCTCTGGTTGCCTCAAATACACTTAACGCGTCACTGTTGTCCAGGCCGCATCTATTGCAGCCATAGTCTCCTTCTGCACACAAATTTTGGAAGTAATAGAAAGAAAAGGAGAAAAAGGAGAAAGAATAATCTTTTCAAAGTTCATACACATTTCGAAAACATTTTTTTTTCTATTCAAATATAACTGTTCGAAATATCCTTTGGGATCAAATCTGTTACTGACCTGTTCACCAGCTTACGTACTTAGACAACAGAAATGGCTCTGTGCATTATCAAAGTGACAGTGGGCACTGACTGACATATGCCTCGAATAATATGTTTTTAGAAAGGAGACTACGAACCGACAAAAGAAGTTAAGAAGTTCCTCTAATTAATGGGGAGGATGAGGACCATAGGGGCAGAGAGGGATTAGAGGAGAAGTATGTCAGAGGTGGATATGAAACTTCAAATTATGAAAAGTTATATTTTCCAAAAAATGCAATAGTTCTCTATGTCAGAATACTTGTGTGACCTCGTTAATACATAAATTTATTACGTAATTTAATGGAACAAAGCTCACGTACAGAGTGTTGTTTGTGTGTTTTAATAAGAATTTCTTTGAGGCTAATTAATAATACAATAAAATATTTGGAATATTATTTAATAATATGTGGAATATTATTCACTGATTTGTTGTGAAATTCAATTACTGAGAATATTAATTATATAGAAAGCATTTTTTAAAAAAATTCGTACCTACTCACAGATCAAAATTTCGACTTAGTTATTAATTTTTTTTCTTTTGTGTGTATCTTTCACTTTTTTTGTCAGAAAAAATAATTTTGGACACACTTATTTTCTCTTAATTCCAAAACATTTATAATAATTACATCCTACATGCTTTACATTCTAGGAAAATTAATCTAAACTGTTACCGCGTCGAGACTAACACTTTGACTTTAGCTAGATTTCTCGTAGGTGTTATGATAGCTGAGTGTGTTTTCATCTCGTAAGATCGTTGTTTTTGTTAAATTACAGTTAAATTACAAAAATACAAAACAATATCCACCTGTTATTTAGGAAGATTATCGATGGATGACTGATGGATACATTATACAAATTATTATAGGGAACTGAATCTACCAACATATCAAATAAGGTATATAGTCCAGTCATTTAAGTTTAAATTAGGTAAGAATCTCGGAATTCGAGATACCCAGCTGTAAGTCTGTAAATAGCTGTATTTCGAGTGAGTTCGTTTGTAAGCTCTTAATATTTGTTGACCTTGATGGTATGGTCTTTGGGGATGTTGGTTTCCCAAGGCACCGTAAGCTCTATCATCACTACGCGCTTTAAAATTCGCGAAAACAAAAATATTTCCGGTCTGGAGGCCGACGCACAAATATCCTCGGGGATTTTATATTGTTTTTCATATGTGTCCATCATTATAGTCCAATCCGACGCCGCTTTAAGGATGGAGTAAGGCTTGACGTTTGATTTTGTAGCCCTAGTACCTTCTCTCACAAAACCTATTGATCGTTCGTTTGTGGTTATTTCCTTTTGCGCTCTGGCTACCGAAAGACTAACCGCTTCACGTATGACTTCTAGAACCCTATCGTGACGACGCGAGTATTGACCGCTGTCCAGGAGTACCTTACATTCCACCAGCAGATGCTTAGCAGTTCCAACTGCCTTTCCACAGATATAGCAAGTTTTTTCGGTACTTTCGGTACTTGTTTTTATATTATAAGATATTAATAATTATCTTTGACGCAGAGAGAAGCAAAGTTACTCTTTATTGAGACAATTCATCTGTTTTAAACAAATATGTGTAGATATTAATTCTATAATATAAAACATTATTAGGAGGTCCTAATAAAGTACACCGTAGGTGATTCTAGTTTTTCGGAAAACAAAACAACTTCTCCTAAAACATCAATAATAATTAAAAAAAACAACAACACAATCCGGCTAATAGTGAATACTTGGAAAGTAAGGAAGATGTTACTTACAAGGTACTGATCGATGGACGCAAGTCTTATACACTTGAAATTTGAATCTATCATATTGTTATTTATATCGATGAAATACCGCTATAGAGTTTTAAAACATAACTTTGTAGGTAATTTAAAAAGAAAGCGGCCAATAAAGCATTTCACAATGAAAGCAGCTCACAGTCTAAATAAATCGCCTCCATGACGATGACAGAGTTAACAATTCGCTTTCGGAATTGATATTGAAATTTGAAGTTTATAAAGCATTAAGTGTTTAGAGAAGGTGTCAGAGAGACAAACAAGTTGAAGTGAACGGTTATGAAATCAAAAGTTTTCTTTTGAAAATGCAAATCAATGGCGATGATCAAAAAACAATTAAATCCACGATTACACAAGATCTGGAACAGTAATGAGACTTCTGATGATGCAGTCAAAGTATAAAAGTTGTTCAAGTCTCTCAGCTGCTGTCTTAATATTCAATAATATATCTGATTACAAAATGTCACAAGTATTAGTGAAACAATTTGTTGTCATCGAGGAAACCGAGGTGTGGAATTGAGTCCAGAGATTAAAGAAACTTTAACAGAAACTATGCAATTCTCAAAATATTAAATTAATATTTATTTTCGAGCAGATCTCGTCAAATATTATCTTATCCATTTTCTTTTCACTGGAATATACATTTGTTTGTGTACAATTGTCTGAGGCTTTGTGTAGCATCGTTTAAAATCTTTGTGAAATATAATGTTGAGTTATAATTTTAAATAAATCGTGTGAAAGCGGTTAATTTCGGAGAAATATGAAATGTAATAATTCTTAATTATATTTTTGGTTACTGGTAATATTATAAAAGGGAAGTTTGTCCTACTTGAGTAAGTTTTGTGACTATAAGTAAAATAGTGATAAAATTAAATTAATTATTATATATATCGGATTTATTCGTTGTTTTTAAAGAGAGGGATGCCAGCCTCGCTGACTTCTAGAACGGTCCATGATATTTTAAAATGAAACTTCAATTATTCTTAATGTTCCTGTATTTCTCGAAGGTTCTTCATAATAACATACTGCAATGATACACACTCACTGAACTCTGAATTATCAATTCTGAATTCTGCCGTCCTGCGTCCAGACGTCATATTTATAACAAAATTTAAACATAGTTCTATTTTCCTTTTAAGCAACCTTTCATTTCGTTTTACTTTTAACAATAATCATAAATACTAATGAGGTTTAATAAGAATTGATGACAGCCTCAAATTATTTTCAAGTCGCATCCGTTATTATTAAAGCTGGTAGCGCCGATATACTATACAATATTGTTTTATATAAACAGATTTACATTTAAATCACTAAATATATTCAAGAGCATGTTTTTGTGAAATTAATTTAAATGATATCATAATCCATGTAAAATCACTTATTTGTTAGAGTCATATTCACGTATATGTATACATATGTATTGGTTTATACCTGACGCATTATTTAGGATCTCACTATCACTAATATTGCATTTCAAATACCAACAATATCTATATTGCTTTTAAAACTAGGTTCGTAGTTCAAGGTCCGTAAGTTCCATATAAGCGTGTGTTTTGCTCTATCTCTGTGTAAGTTCATACATACACATATATGTATAGTCATCTTGTTGTTTCTAAACCACAACCTGATACTATTTATCAGGGATTCAATACACCCTCCGCCACATATTAAAGGCTTTATCAAAGGTCAGGATAAGGAACACACAATACATTTCCCTCAGGTATTGTTACCCTCGTGTTGTCTATACTACAATATCTTCATGAAGTCTAGATTGACTTTCTCATTCATTGGAACCATTCTGTTAACTATCTGCTCCCAGGACCCGGATTTGAATTATAATTTTATAAATTTATATATACAGGGTGACTGGTGAATTACTATCAATATTTAAGGAGCATACTCGGTACATGATTCTCATTCGAATTATGTAAAAAAAATAGGTACTTAATTTTTGACCAAATTTCCGTATAAATAAATAAAGTTTGGACACGTACTCAGCCTTGCCGGCGCCAGTGTGTCGCTACTCCCCAACCCCCGCCCCGTGGCTAGCGGGCCATTAGTCGGCTATTAGTCGCGCGAGCGCCGCCATAAGGTCCGTACGTTCGTCTTCCCGCGCGCGCGCCTAGCGATCGATCTTACGCGTATACCTAATAATAATCTGTTGTGTGTGCGTGTGACCCGTTATTACTTATTAGTAATTAAATATGGCTTTTCAATACACAAATGCAGAATACTTGGACATGGTTCATGCGTATGCGCGTGCAAATGAAAGCTTGCCGGGCGCAATCAATTTGTACCGGGAGATGTTCCCTAATCGTCGAGTACCTACGGCCAGCGTCATCTTAAACGCTAATCAAAGATTACGAGACTTCGGACAGTTCCGTGTTCCAACACATGCCCAAGGAAACGTCTTGTGTATGCTACAGAGTATGTAAACAGAGAGGAGTTGAAATTAAAAATCAATAGTGATTTCAAAACTATTAAAAGTGACCCATTCTTATTAAATCGTGTGAAAGACAATATGTGTAAACGTGCCGAACTGTGTATCACACGAGAAGGAGCTCGCTTTGAACATTTGTTAAGGTTAGTGTAGTTATGTAGGTAAATAGGTAGTTTAATGATTGACAATTGTTGTAAATAAGTATGATTCCATTTTTAAATACGCCGGAAATACCAAGATAGGTAAACAGTTCATATTATTTTTTGTGTCAAGGTCACACCATTTACCTAGTCAATAAATTGGTTGCTTAAACGAAAGAAATATCTTGGTATTTTTGCCTGTCCTAAGCCAGGATTAAAGTATGAAGGGAAATGGATCATTTTTGTTTATCTAAGGTCTAACACGCGGCGGCGCGCGGCGTTTGGATGTAGGTAAACTACCGCGCGATAACTACATATACCTACGTACATAACTGTTTTGTGTCGATAACACAGCTAGGGTATCCACGCGATCCGTAATTAATTACATAACTTTTGGTTAACTTTACTTAGAAGTTTATTAATATTTATGTTATATTAATTTTTATTTTGTCATATATGATCGTCAAATATCACGTCCTTAAATATTGATAGTAATTCACCAGTCACCCTGTATATACCCGTGACAATAAAAAACTGGAACACAAAGAATTCTTAGTACAAAAAGTTGAGTAAAACGAAAATTTGGAAAAGGTTGAAACATTGAACATTGTTTCGTGTCAAGAAAAAGGTAAGAAACAACGCTCGAGGCTACTAGCTGTAGCCTCTGTTTATAAAGCCTTTTTTACACCCAGTTGGGAGTCATACCTCTTTCCATTTTAAATATTTTAACCAAAACAGTTTTTATATGATACTTTCTTAAACATTTTTTATCTAAGAAGAGTAAATTGAATTTTTCAACTGTAGTGACTTGTATAGCGTATGCGTTCTAATTTATAAATCACTTTAAAGTTAAAGCAATATTTCTATTAAAGTGAAATTTTTTGAGAATAAATTCTGATCCATAATAAAATTAATTTAAATAAACAAAATATACCAGGCATGTCTGAAGGATCAGCATTGTTTGAAATACGCGAAGGTGACCTTTTTTTATATATACTATAGCTAAAAATAAACAAGATAGTTTTTAACTCTTAGGTTATATAAAGGAACTATAAGCTTTCTCAGTAAACTAACATGATTATACTATGACAATGAGATCAATCAACATAACTAATAAAAATGAGACAAAAAAACAGTAAACTATAATAATAAACTAACAGTTAACAAGAATGTTATTTGTAATATAATTATTGTGCATATTTCTTAATGGAAACAATCATGACAAATGTCTGGATTCGAAGTACACGTCACATGTAGCCACCGTTTATATATCCGGCATAAACTCAAAATTTAGACACGCAACAAAAACCCTCAATAATCTAGTATACAATTGTGGAATAATAAAAAAAAACTGTATAACTATAGCTTACCTTGATTACGAGTTATCTCCTTACGAATGTACGACAATATTTATTTTAATTCCTACAAAAAATGTTTTTCTTTTATTACGTGCACAGTTGTTAACTCACGTCGATTTAAACTAGTGAGTGAAGAGGGATGGTGCAGGGCTACGATTTGGCGTTGTCAGGGTACAAAAAAATATTCATTAAATGGGAAATTTAGAAGTGGTACGATTTAAATGCTAGTACGATATAACCAACTCTCCCTGTTAATTACTCCTTACTTTACATGTAAATGGAAATAATCTTGATAAAAACATTTAATTAAAAAAGAAGTTAACGCACATATCGTAGAAGACTTTTCATAAGGGGACTTGTAATTTCCGAGCACTGTCCATCACTTGATAACACGAGCTACTTTTATATCTTTTCTAAAAGTGTCTAATAAAGCTGATTTAAAAAAAAACTAGCTCCATATTACAAACTTAACATTCTCTAGAAGGGTTCTCCACTTTCTAAAACAATACAAAAGTAGTCTTTAGGAGAAAAAATCCTGAAATATATGTCAGAAAATAAAATGTGGAATGTGTGAGACAG
Source organism: Danaus chrysippus (assembly GCA_916720795.1). Taxonomy (NCBI): domain Eukaryota; kingdom Metazoa; phylum Arthropoda; class Insecta; order Lepidoptera; family Nymphalidae; genus Danaus; species Danaus chrysippus. The sequence goes on along the minus strand of CAKASE010000047.1, from coordinate 701,372 downwards.
AATATCTTTTTCTGCTAAATACAATATCAAAAACAACTATCAACCACCGATATAACCGAGGAGACTGTCAGTAATACAACGTCATACACACAATATATAACAAACTTATAATACATGTGTTATCAAACAATAAAAAGAAACAGAGGCGAGATGTTTGGTGAAAGTTGTTGACAACAAACTTCATATGTTGTTATTGTTCTGATATGTGAGTGTATGTGTAGAGAGATCAGATAATGAAGGATCTAATGAATAATCTTCTATATATATAAAAATGGATTGCTGTTCCTTAGTCTCGCTAAAACTCGGGAGCGGCTGAACCGATTTGGCCAATTTTAGTCTTGAAATACTCCTGGAAGTCTAGGGAAGGTTTAAAAGGAGAGAAAAATTGGAACAATTGCCGGGAAAACCCTAAAAACAGCCCTTATCTATTTCCCATACAAACGTTATTTTGACATTAGATTTGACAACTAACCAATTTGTCAATCATTCTGTTTGATTGAAACAGGAAAAACCTGATTATTTATGGCCTCTAAGACGGAATAGAGTTCGCCTGGTCAGCTATACCTACACATATTACTCTTGATCAAACTAACGCGGACGAAGTCGCCGCCAAAAACTAGTATATTATAAATATGTAATAACGTCTTTTCAGGTGTAAAATAATATAAAGTAACAATTCTTTTATATATTTACTAATTGCTACTGAGTTCAAGATTCACGTCTTTGACAAACAATAGAGTAAAGAGATACATATATTGCTAGTAAAAATAAAATTTTTACTTTAGTTATTAAAATAATTTAGAATTATGAAAAAATACGTGTGAAAGAGAACTTCACTAAATCAATTAACTTTAAAAGACACACAATACAAAATGACCGACGGACCGAGGAGCCGAAAACAATAGCGATCAAGTCAATGGAAAGAAGAAAACGAAAAATTAAAATTTTATTACAGTATTATTAAGTACAATAGATAAACATAAAACCTTACAATACTCCTAAACCTGTTATGTCAATTTGTTAAAGAAACAGGTCCTCTATGATGGAATGACTCATTGTATGTTTCTTAGTAATAAAACATTACATTTTTAAAAGTAATTCTAAATTAAGGACCTCTACATCTATACAAAGTTTTGATTTTGAATATTTCAGAACAACTTTGATGAATTCATGTACAACATTTATAACAGTACAAATTTACAAACAGTATAATATTAAAATCTACGAACCGTGTTTCTGAAAACTTCTTTAGGGAACAAATATTTTCAGATAGAATGATTATTGAGAATTCATGTAAAAAGTAATTGAATGGAAAGACTTTAATGAAAAATTCATTGTGTATTCAAAATGCTATAATTTTAATATTACTTGTATATGTTTTAAGACTATCTCCTTACTATAAATCCGCTCCCAACGTTACTTAAAGTTGTATGAACCTCATTACTGTTTAAGAAGTCATACAAGTTATGTAATTACGTATTTTATGAAACTTTCAAATTTTTTCTCAGACATTTTCAAATCCAATTACGACATATTTTGTTTAGAATAATTCAAAAATCTATCAAGTATTTCATTAGATTCTATGTACAGCAGCCAGCTCAATAGTAATGATCTAATGTTAGAAAACAAATATATAAATCTGCAGTTACTATATGATAATAAATTAACCACAAAATAAATAATGAAATGTTCCTCTGATAATACAGTTTTGTTTTATTTAACATAATTTAACAGTTCATCATTTAACTATTCTAAATACATCTCTATCTCATCTCAAAATACAAAGAAACGACATTTAAAGTTCCCTAATATAGGACAAATAATGTTTTTATAAAAATAATACAATTGTTATTAAAAATATAATATATACTATATTTGTAAGGTTAACTATAATAATTAGGGGATATAACCATGCATATTTATCGTGGGTCGGTTCATACATAGTTTGAACTCATATTCAATTATTCAACACATCTGCGGTTACATTTATACGCGACTACAAGTATACGCAAGTGAATGTCCTCAAATATATTTTTTTAGCAGAGATCACAAATGATATAACATTGGAGATAAGACTAAAGCTGTTCAAAACTTGAGCATGTTCATATTTTATGTGCTTACAGAGTTTCTTAAGGTTCTAATAATTGTTAGTGTGCTTATTATAAAAATATATAATTAAAGAATCATTAATTTATCTCAAAATAAAAGAAATGGATATTGAATAAAACAATAAAAGGGGAAATAAAAATATAACATTCGTAAGTCCACCTTAGTTTTTCTCTAACCTGATCCAGTCGTAAAGTAACTTTATTGCTGAGAAAAAAATAAGGTTTTTATCAAATAAAAAGGTTAATATCTATTTCAGTGTTTATGAAGCCATTAAATATCTTTATATGTCTGTCGTGTCCTGACACCGCATGAACAGACGGAGCGTTCAAAGAAGAATTTACAATAAAGTTAGTGAAACATGTGATCTGATGAAAACACACTTTATTATAACATTGATGACCTCTTGATTCATATGAACAGTAACTAACCTCGTGGACTCTAAGGAGTCTCTCAGAACTCATTGAAATATAACACGAGGACATAAATCTCTCTCTTTCAGTTGACGGCTCTGTGTAGTACGGTACAGGGAGGATGATGCTGACTACAACTAACATTATATAATATGAATATAACTAAAGAATATATTTAAAAGTGTAAGGTTTACATACTTTTATATGATTTTCGTTATAATGACGTTACGTTTACTTTACGCATTTGTCATAGACTTTTTCTATTTGTTTATCAAACATTAGTATCAACCGAGGTAACCATACATTGTTGAATATATCGCCGTGGCCACACTGACCAGATCATCAGTCCACCTGTCAGTAGGTTCATCCACCCTATACTTAGTACTACGTGATATTCATATAAGTAATAGTATTTCATCTGGTAATGTACAATTGTTTAACTAATTTACAATATTTTGAGGAACAAATAACACATTAATTCAATGAGTGGTATTAGAACACGATACTTTAATAAGTATATTAACTAGGTCATTATTTACCGGACGTGGAATGTTTTACATGACTTTACAAAGGATGTAGATACGAGTACATATATTAATACATTTTAGTTACGCGCCGTTTAAATTAAAACGATCTAATGTATAATGTCTGTCATCATTTCTGTTGTCAATGAAGGTCAGACGTGAGGTTGACCCTCATTAAAATACAGATTTTTAAGTAGGAGCACAAGATGAGAGCTCGCGGAGGTTTAATTAAAAATTGTTTAAAGTAATGCTTCCCTCGTCCCAGGAGCTGAGTTCATGACACAACACACACACCGCAGGGCATACTGCGGGGGATATTAAAAAGACTCGCTTCAATGAACTGAGTGGAGGAAACTAGACGTTAAGAAGTTCTTTATAAAATAAATATACTTTACATATATCATGATAGTTGATAGAGACTTACTAACAGTTTATCTTCTATATATATAAAAATGGATTGCTGTTCCTTAGTCTCGCTAAAACTCGAGAACAGCTGAACGGATTTGTCTTATCTTAGGCTTGAAATGTTCGTGGAGGTTCAGGGAAGATATAAAAGGTGAGAAAAATTGGAATAATTGCCGGGAAAACCCTAAAAACAGCCCTTTTCTATTTCCCATACAAACGCTTTTTTTGACATTAGATTTGACAACTAACTAATATGTCAATCATTCTGTTTGATTGAAACAGGAAAAACCTGATTATTTATGGCCTCTAAGACGGAATAGAGTTCGCCTGGTCAGCTATACATATATTACTAATGACGAAACTAACGCGGACGAAGTCGCGGGCAAAAACTAGTAATATTATAAATATGAACGCATTCGTGATGTCTTTATCACGACTCTTGCTTAATATAATGTTTTCTGAGCCGTTTAGTTTGTCAGTCGTCTTTCTTTTGAACCAGAATATGGTTTTATTTGTTTCTTGTAGGAACCAGGACCGCAGTATTTCGAACACAATACCAAATTATATAGGATTAATATGCAATAATACAATTAACTCTTTCAGGTAGTTAATTTATTAAGTTCTCCTTACTTTATTTGGCGTGATGTATCAGTACTGTTTGGAAAAGATCTTTAACGTGTGATGTCAACAGAGAGGCTCGTAAAGATATCAAACTAGTGTGTTAATGGAGGAGGCGAGAGTTTATTAATATATGAACAAGTATTCAGTGATGTGATCCAAAACATCTCCTCCGATACATTTATATATACTCGTATTATGAACAGTTGAAGCTTGTTCATGATTTATATTAAACATAATATTTATATGAGAACAAAAGATTTATAAACAAATGTTGTCCACACTGAATAATGTCATCTGCTCAGTGACTTTACTGATCGGATCATAAAAGTTTATTGAATGAAGTGTACAGATCACAGGCGATACATTACTATATTATATAGTATTATGGTAGTTTAGATACCTACGTGAAAGCTTATAATTAATTATTTTTACATTGATTCCATATAGTTTTATAAACGTATAAGTAAAATTCATTACATAACAAGCTTAAAGGAAAAGTTTACTTGCTATTTAAACCTGTATTATATATTTTTATGAATCCATTTTATATAATAATATTTCTTAAGACAAGAGATGAAATACGAAAATACTTCAAGAATTAAATTTGTTATTGAAACAAATAAATTTTCGAGTAACTTTGTTATAAGTCATATAATATAAACTAATTTTCTCATAACATTAGTTCTTTGAGTTGTATCAGTAATTGATTTACATTTTATTGACTGAACCAAGACACGGTCGATAACTTTTATAACACGATTGTTTCAGGATCAGTGAATTCAACATTAGTATAAGACAGTATTCTTAATACTTTTTAAATATTAATACATATTGTAAATGTATATATCGGATTTAGTACACATTCGTGGTTTTTAAAGAGAGAGACGCCAGCCTCGCTGACGTAACAAATGCCACTTTTTCTAGAGCGTTCCATGATATTTTAAAATGAAACTTCAATTGTTCTTAATGCTCCTGTTTTTCTCGAAGGTTCTTCATAATCACATACTTCAATGATAGGCACTCACTGAACTCTAAATTCTGCCGTCGTGCGTCCAGACGTCATATTTATACCAAGATTTAAACATAGTTCTATTCTCCTTTTAAACAACCTTTGATTTCGTTTTACCTTTAACAATAATCATAAATGCTAATGAGTTTTAATAAGAATTGATGACGGCCTCAAATTATTTTCATGTCGCATCCGTTATTAAAGCTGGTAGCGCCGATATATATAATATTTTAGTGTAATTTTTAAATTCCCTTTACTAACACACTTCGTAATCTAATCCAATAACTGACCCTTTTTTAGTGGTCCCTACGCTTGTTCCCTCCTTTTTTTTCTCCTAAAACGACGCCATTCCCTTGTCAAATACCATAACATCAGTCAAGTGAAGTTATCGCATTTAAAATACCATTTCATAAAACTATATTAAATTATAAATATATATATAATTTAAGTAGCCATACAAACACACGTCGCAGGAGGCTACAACATCAGCAGCCTGAATATTCTTATGTACAATCCCAAGATGACTAGTTCAATCCATAATGAGATCTAAGATTTTCGCGAGTACTTATTTAAATGAAACTAATATTTACGGATTTACTACGCGATTTTTTATTTTTGACTATAAACGATATAGTTATATAGTTTGGTGTTGCTTATTCAGCGATGACTTGGTGGTTCAGTAGACTCAGAGGTTGTTCAATAACTATTGAATGTAATGTGTTAAGTATATGTGGGGTCGCAGAGTCAACAGTTACCCAATCATTAGACATATAACACACTCCCAAACAAAGCCGCACTTCAATCATTGTTTTATTTAGGACAATTAGATTAAAGCATGTTTCTAATTTGCCTACCTCGTATACTGATATAGTAAAACGATAAAGTTACTGAGCTTCTTTTAATATCAAGTCGGTGTTGCATCTGAGTTGGATTTTATATGTGTCGTTAATGTATGAATAAGATGGAACTTTTGTTAATCTTACAAACAAAAAGCACTTAAAGTTATAACTCATGATCAACAGCAGTTTACTTAAGAGTTGTATATATTTAATTAGAATGAAAGTATTCCAAATCTCAATATCTTGTTTAAGGGAATTTAAAATTAAGTGAATCAACGTATGATAAAGACAAAAGTTAGTTATTTTTAAGAAATATTTATGAGTGTTAATTTAGTAATATCTTTAAATAGCGATGCAAAGAGATAATTTTGCACGAAACAGTAACAGTAAGAAACAAGATGGGATATTAAGTTCAAGTCTTATTTAGTAACAGTACGGTCAACAATGATACCAGTAATTTTATGAAATAAGTGTAATAATACTCCTTTGGGGACGCTAGGGCTGACAAATTTTGTGACTAAGTCCTATATGTTCGATAAACGGTCCTATATGTTGATTATTATGTATTATGAATTAACTTCACCTCTCAAGACTCTCATATAGAAGACCTAAAGACCTAAATAATAAATCTAATAGTCCCATAGGACTCGTTCCTTTCACCATAGTTTGCAAACCTTTATCAAGAAATCCTTTGAATCATGTACTTCGAACATATTATTAACAAACGACTATACGTCTCGTGTTCGACTTGCATGAGTGATACAAAATAACCTATAAGTAGTTTAAAAACAATATTAGGTAGTATTCTATTAAATGAGTAATAATTTCTTGTTTCAGTCCGATTACCTTAAAATGTGTCGAGAGAGAAGCTGAACTTACTGTGAATTAACAAATTTCTATTTCTGCTTTTGAACTTCAAATCCTTTGATATCTTTAGGAATTTATAATCATACTTATATTTATTATAAACAGTGTCTGAATTCAGAACAAGTAAGTTCTACAATCACTGACAGTTAAACCTTGAAGTGATATTGTTTTCCCTTTACTTTTTCAACAGGTTCAACATTTATCTTGATTAAGAAAATTGCATGTCAACAATTAAATAAATGAAATTAGATCGTTAGAAACTACAGGAGAAAAAAATACTTCGAAGAGCGAAACAAAGTATGACGACTACTGGAAACATGATATTATACATAGTTATATATATACAAACATATAAAACATGTACATATAATATATACTGTAATAACATAAATATACGATCGCTATCTATGTTATAATAATAAAAAACTATAATATTGGTTCCAATACAGAATAACAAAACCAAACGCGTATCAAATGAAATATTGGTGGATTTAGTTTAGTTTGTGGATCGAGTTATTTTATGATCGAATTAGATGTCTTGAGAGAATCCTCTGTAGTAAACTATTTTAAATAAGAATACTAAATAATATAAACAAAGAAACTGTCACGTTTTATTAATCTCATATTAATATGTAATTTTGAATGAATTTCTCTCAAACTCGGTGTCAGCCACTAATAATATAAACTCCTCATATATAATAATACATCAGATTCAATCAGAGCTCGTATTTTCGTTCGTATAGATTCCATCTTCCTCTAAATAAATGTAATCACAACAAACTCAGTCAGTAAGCTACCTCGCCGTGTAACCTGGAACACTCCGTAGACTTTTCTTCTTCCAATTTATCAATATTTGTTTCGTTTATTATTTATAATACATTTACTTTCCTAAATACATGTTTACAATAATATTAATATTAACAAAATCTACATTCTACTGTTTTATATAACGTATCTGTATAAAGAACAATATTATTAGATTTTTGTTAAATATATGGAATACGAAAAAGATTTAATTTTGTTCATAGTTTCTAAAACTATAGTCTTAATAGAAAAAAGGTTTCTATTCGTAAGAACATTTAAGTTTCTTGACTATAATGTTTTATATACAATAAATATTGTTTGTGAAATATTTAACTAATGTAACGTATTGATAATAATATTTCATTATAAACTTAACAAAATATGTAAAAATAATAGAGTAAAACAATAAATTAAAGAAGTGTTAGAAAAATCCTTATTATGAAACATAAAATTAAATAGTTGGAAACCGAACAAATAAGCAAAAGAAATGTGATACTTTTTAAAAGAAAAAACAAGATATAAAAGTATGCTGTCCTAGTTATAGAGATAAATCTAGGAAGGTGGTAGAGCCTAGCTGTGGTCAAGTTACTACAGCACGAACATGGGCTGGCTCGACCGGGGAAGTACCACCCTCTCACAGAAAATCGGCGTGAAGTAGTCTTCAATGGCTGCGTTTCGTCCGGTGAGTGAGAAAGCCGGTTGCCCTTTCCCTTTTCCCACCCTTTCCTTTCCCTCCCTTTCCCACCTTTTACTCCCCATTTTCCCCAAACAAGGGCAGATTGCAGATGTCAATGGGCGACGGTAACTACCTACCATCAAGTAGGCCGTCTGCTCGGTTGCCCCCTTTTCCCATAAAAAAAAATAAATAAATAAATTGACAATGCAAAATAGTGATCACAATTAAAACAATCAGTAGGAAAATTGAAATTTCCAATAACAAAGAAGGCTTGGAGATACTAATATTTACTTGAAAGATATTTAATTATCCAGTGTAATACAAAACGGAGAGAACTTAAAGAAATTCTTTAAAGCAAACGAGAGTTGAGTGAAAGTGTTGTTCTGTGTTATGATGAAATTGTATCATTAAACAACAGAGACGGAATCACAAACACCTCTTAATAGACACTTGCATGTTTTAGACCCAAATATATGTAGATAACTCCTGTTAAATAAATTGAAATTACATCGTCACGAGAAAAACTACACAGAGCAGAGTCAAAATAATAACGAACCCTAATTTAGAAGCAATCACAAACTATAAATATGACTCAGTTCAGAAACATGTCTTAAGTTTAAAAGTTCAAAAGAAGAAATAATTATTCCTTAATACAAAGTTAGTTATTCCAAATAACTTTATATTTCCAATGTACTTGTTGAATCTGTTTTATTATAATTAAATCATTTGTGAGAAATTATTATTTGGAACTTGTTTTGTACTGAGTACCTCATATTTAACATGTGGAGATAATATAGCTTTCAGTGTAATGAGATCTAAGATTTTCGAGAGTACTCATTTAAATGAAACTAATGCATATTTTCGGATTTTTGACTCTAAAACTACATACTCCCGAAGTTTCGCCTACTTTTCAGCAACCGTGAACACGGGCAGAGGAGATGTCAGTCTGTCTGTCAGTTGGTCTTGTTATTTTATCACCTTCCACCATCGATTTCTTAATCTTCTGGCGTACCGCTCTGGATGCCGGCAGAATGCGCTCACGATGTCTAGAGGTTCTGCGGTGTGGTGTGTGTGGTTTTTTAGCTTGCAATGTGTTTTGCAGCAGCAACAGTAAAAGTAACAGCTACAATATATCTTGAACTTCATACATTCAATGAATCATGTTATAAACGATAATTAGTATTCAATATATCAAAGGGTTCTCTCTTGATAAGGGTTGCAGCAACACAAATTGGGTCACATTAAGGAGTAACATGGGACAATTCAATATATTATTTATGGTGGCCCAATGTTTTGGTCCCTTAGATATGACTGACGAGAATTTTGAGTTATTTCATAATTATATTTATTATAAATAATATCACAGTTAATTGTCAATCTGTCAACTGATTTATGCAGAGTTAAAATGTTCTTTGAGACTAATAAATTAAATGATATACATAGATTTACATGAGAAACAGAACTTTTGTATCAAAACTATAGAATATTGTTTTTACGTTTCAAATGTCAAGGTACTTTGCTATTATGATTTGTAAATTGTATTTAGAAGATTTTTTCCCAGCTACAATGATGCATTGAATATTGTTTAGACTAGGTACTTTCTTTATACGTTTAAAGAAAGTAGTTAAACATAGAGTTAGTACAGTTGGTACAGATGGTGCACATAAAACATTATCTACTAAGAAAATTCAAATCTAAAAAAAAATATTGTAGGAATACAACAGATTTCATACATCGGACACATAATAGTATAACATATGTACATATGTAGATAGGAAATATTTAACACTTACATGTTAACATAAATAATATTAAAGTAATTATATTAAACTTATGAACTTGTTATCTCGAAAATTTATTTAAGTTGCAAACAGGTTTGTACACAGTTAATCCTTGAGGTTCACTGTTTAAAGATTTTTATAATAAATTTATCAGTGTGTTTATGTATTATCTTGAACGGAGCCGAATAAATTAGAATTCATTGATTTTACACTTTGTCTTCACTGACAAATAAATTTGTACAATTTGTTAAAACAGCGTGAACAAAAATTCATTTTATATAGATTTTCTTCTGAGTACACCAAACGGGTAGGCTTTCTTTTTCTAAAATCTTAGTTATATTTTGTATAGACGGCTGAAATAAATTATAAAATAGCCTGATAGTGCATCATCTACTTAACCTATTAGTGCACACGGTAATTCATTTGCATTGTATTTTCTCTGCATATTAAATATGACTTGAGTTAATGACACCATATTTCCATGATCCTGCTTCACTTCGCCGGGTAGGCACAAGTTGGATCCTTGAAATACTCATATTTATGTGATTTGTTTAATACATGCTATTCAAATTGTTAATCGTGGTTCGTTATAAGTCGTGAAGGCCAACACAATGTTGATGTTGTTTCTACTATTTCAGACGTAATGTCCCTCACGAGATATGTTTCCGTCCAACTAGTATATATATTCATCATCATATCTAGGAGTGTCTATCGGTACGGATCTCAGTTATTCCTGGGACCAATCTTGTCCATATGTAAATGTTCAATTCTGTTGCTATGTATAAATTGTCCGTCTGCTGACGTCGTGTGACGTTGTTCTGTGGATCTTTACTAATTAATACAAGCCTCAGTCCAACCAGAGGTAAGACATTTGTTGATCAGTTTTCATTAATATATCTCTTGTAAATCATACTTCGTGTTGATCGTATGTCCGGATGACTAATTTCATGCACAGAGTTGTAAGCCGATGCGTGAAGTGCTTTTGACAAATAAGGTCTGTTTTTGTGTTTTGATACCTCGCAATATGCTTTATGAAAATCAATGTCAGATATTTTATATGTATGTATGCATGTATCTTATATTAACTAATACATCATATTAGATAATTATTAAAATGTTGTTTCCGGTAAGATATTATAAACTAACTTTTTATTAAAATAACCATTCAATAGCAATGCTTAAATTTATAACTGACTTTTTTTCTAATTATAAGTACAATATTCTTCAATGCTACTTATAACCTAAGTGAAGCATTGAAAGGTCAGCTAAAAAAAATATTTATGTTTTATTATGTCATTATATATCTCTAAATATATCTCAAAAATACAAGTTGAGTCTTCAAAGTTTTAAATCTCGAAAATCTGATCAAGGAGTTATCGTTCCTAAGCTTGTATAAGAAAGTTTTATTTATAATGTATTGGGTTTCTTAAGTACATTATCTTTCATATATTAAGGCTACATATTTTCTTCTGATGGTTACAATCTATATAACCAATCATCGATGTAAGTAATAGCCAGGAGTATTCATCACAGTAGCAGGTCGGTACATCTCATAGTAATGAATCATCGTAAACACTTCTTCTTCATCATCACGAACCTTTTATATGACATCAAAGTAATTTTCATCATGAGTTCATATTTATCAACCCACTTTTATTTTTTGATTCACACCATTGGTGAGTATTGGAATTAGACTCATTTAGGTACTAAATGTCTCTAAATAGAAATTATGATAACATCGTAAGAGAAATAAAAACGTTTTTCATTAAATTAATTCAGAAACGTTTTCCTCAAGTATTTAATAATTTTTAGTACATAAGTAGATTCCAATAACACCTTTACTTATAATTTTATTCAATTTTATTTAATAAAACCTCTGAATAAAAAATCTAAGTGCTCTTATTTTAAATAGTAACGGAATATACGAACGATGTCTCCTATACAATTCTGAACAAAATATCTCTACATCGTTCATTAATTCTTCATTTTCTATATATTTGAACAATCAATATTTTCTGTACCAAATCTCGTCGATGGTAAACAGTTTCTCTTTGTGTCATGTATTTACAGTAGCCGCTGGACGTTAGCCATACATCCACGTTTCCGACCTCGCTTTTGATTTATATCACAAAGAGCTCTCTTTTAACTTCTCTGATAAATGCTGTGGCGACAAAAAGGTCGTTATGTGATGTTCAATGTTTCAACATTTCTGGTTTCATCATCAAAATATTGTCGGACTGATTGTGGATCCATATGAATCGTTTGATAAATTATACTATCTTTATCTCTTTTGTATGTATATTTTTAACCGTAAACATATAACTTTGTGTTCCTTTAATATTAAACATATTAATTTCTTAAAAATCATATTAACCATATTAATATGTCAAAGTAAATATGATTTTTTTTTTTTTTATAATTTCTAAGGAAAACTAACAAGAAAAAGAAAATCTATGTACAATAGTCATCGTTATACAAGTCATTAGTACATTAATATAATCATCTAATAACTATCAGTCAGTTCCACCTTCTCCTTATCTCTCATCATTCCTCATCCATCATTAGGAGTCTCTCATGTCTGTTCTTATAAACTCCTCGTCTGTAACATAACACACACACACACACACACACATCTGCAGACATAATGTGATCTTGTTTCATCTGAACATATGAATGAGATACTCATCTTATAAGCAACGTCTAGAATAAATATTTAATAACATCACCTCAGTTATTTTATCACTTCTGTATCAAGAAGATCCTCAACAGTATTAGTGTATTTTGATCAGTTACATATAATATGTATCACAATTTAACAACTTCTGCAATCTGTACGGTTGTATTCTGTACCGGTATTATAATATTTTCTCTCATTATTTTTGTTTTACGACGTATTGTAAAGAAGTCTGCGAAGATTGTTTCTATAAAGTAGGACAACAGAACTGCCAATATAACAGTTTCACCTCTAAAGTTCGACGATAAGTCCTAACTTTACAGTAAATATATATTTAAAATATAAGAATCTCTCACACTAAAGTAGTATTGAAAAGTTGGGGAAATACACAAAGATCATATAAGAATAGTACCAGTAACCAATTAACAACAGAAATATAGTTGCTTGATGTTAATTGACATAACATGTTGTATGTATGTAAGTATCATATCAAGTCATCTGTAACAACAGTGCAGACCTTACGAGATGAACGACTGGTCCGTGTTCCGTGTTCATAAATCATTAGTCAGAGTTACATTCCTCAAACATAATGTCTCATCGGCAGGAGCTGAGCTGAGCCAGTTATTACACGACGATTGGTTTTATTAACGTTGTGTTCGTCCTTGATTTGATTCACTTAGAGGAGTTACATTTACAAATATAATTGTTAAAGATTGAAAAAAATATTTACAGAATTAAATCCTCTCTTACTTTCTCATTCTTCAATATCATTATACCATTATATCAAATTCTTTGACATTTAAAGTGAAACTTTGTTTCAATGACTGAATTATTTTTGTCCCTCTATTGCATGTCGTATTACAGGAGACAAGGAATAAAGGTATAGTCAAAGAGTATCAGTAGAGTAGCCTCGGCCAAATGGCTCAAATTAGCAAAATTGGACAAAATTGGACACATCAGGTGCTGTCCGTCCAGCACCCCTAGTATATTTGTATGTTTTATCAGTGTATTCAGTATATCAAAGTATTTTTGTAGAAGAATTCTCTTATTTGCGTTTTTAATGATTAAGTAAATGTGCAATATAAATAGGTAAACTTTTTAAACATATATTTACTACTCTCATTCACTTTAATGAATTTAAAATTTGATAGTTATGTAAGTTTAAAATTATCTAAGGCTTCAATAAAAAATAATAAGAAACACAAGGTTATTCTAAGAAAAAAATGTCAACAGATTCATGGATTATCATCCCGAGGAACAGATGTTTCAATTTATGTGTATTTATGACAGACACTGAAGAAACTCATGAACCGCGCCAGGACACGGTTTGTTTGTGAAAATATAACATTTATAAATTCCTTCCTTTGATGACGAGCGAGGGGCGAGTCACCGCTTGTACTGACACAATTATGTTGTTATATTTTTTTAATAAAATGAATTATACTCAACAACAACACCATATTGTTGATGAATATATTTTAATACCTTTATTGGAACACTTATACTACTAATATACACACCATCAAACAGTAATTTATCGATGTCAGATACAAATTTGAACGAACCAACTCTACTCATTCGTTATTGGATAGAGATTTCACACACTGGAGTACAATAAAAATTTATTTGAGTATAATGTACAAGTTTACATATAAAGATATTCTTTTGATCTTTGTTATCATAAAAACAGTATGAACTATTATAACAAATTGAAGACAAGTCTTGACATTGAGATCAACTCAAACATTTATATTCATACAATTATAACGTGTTTCAGTTAAATGATCGATTTAATTAGATTTTATCAAAAAAAATATTTATACCTAATTGTTTCAAAGTAAAGAAAACAGAGCGACAGTAAAGTTACTCGTACTTAATGAAAGACAGCTTTGTTTAAAAATATTAAACAGTAATATTCCTCACAAGAATTTACCACAAAATACTCGACGAATTTGTGATTAATATTATCTGATTTTTGGTAAATCTTGAAGCTAAATCACATCCCCCTTCTATTACTGTTCTGTAAAATAATGATTTTAATATTTAATGAGAGGTAAAGTCACGAAACGAGACCTATTTAATATATAATATATTAACAAATAATCGTTGCCAAACCTACTTAATATAAATATTCGCTTTTGATACACTAGTTTTTTTTTCTTACGATATGTACATTTTACTCTAAAACTTTAATATTGTTTAATATTTCAGTCAATTTCAAAAGTATACATACGTGGTAACAATTATATAATGTTTCACCTTTATTCGATCCCTTTTACTTTATTATGGAAAACACGAAATTACAAAGATTACGCGCATAATATAATTTTCTCATGATATTACATACTTTCAATACAGCTAAAAATAATGATGGAAATTTAAGGTTATACTGAGGAAGAGGAAATTGTAAGAAATAAATTATCCTCACGAAATATTCCAACATGAACCAGAAGCAAAAAACATAACAAGATTACTATAAGTTCATTCTTAACTATTTAGATTTTATGAAAATACTGATCTACAGTTATAATAGGTTCAATTGGCGGCTTTTAGACGTATTATGAAAACACAAATATAAATATGGAATTAACAATAACGTTCATAACTATTTGTTAAATTAACTTGGCAGCTAAACTGTCATACCGGGACATACCGAAGAAAACAGTTTCGAGTCCTGTTGCTGTATTTTCTACTGTATTTTTTCTATATGAAATACAAGCTGAATATTCTTTTATCATTAATAACAACACCAAACAAAAACTTTCTTCTGGAAACAAATCTTAAAATCTAAAACATTGACGTTTTTGTAACGCGCCATAGTCACAAACAGTATGTTGAGTTCCAAGGTATATTTCAACAAATATTCTATGTCAAAATGATTAAATAGTCAGGAGACTTTTATCAAACGTCTCTATTAGTACCTGAAATTGTATAAATTATTATAATTTAATGCCTTCTTCATTGAATCCCAGTCAAATCAAAGTAGATTTTATAGAACAGTTTGTTTGACCACACAGAGGTCTCTCATTAATAACATCTCTGTCTCTGAGTCTCTATCATTTGCTTCTCGTCACTCAATTACTTTTATATTTAATTAACTTGACTTGAGGCGCTACCGGGTAAAATTTACCACATAGTGCATACTTTCGAAAATATTTATTTTTGTAAGTAATTTTGTGCAGCGCCGTTTTAGATACCTTTCGACAGATGTTCGACGGTTCGACTAATAAAGAAAATAATGACGAAAGAGACCTAGAAGAGATTAATTGAAGGTGTTATCTCTTGTATTGCCACAAATTAAGTGTATATCAACCATCTTAAACCTGCCTACATACATTTATGAAAAGTAAAATAATACTTTTACTTGGTGGTAATAGCGAGCAAAATAATAATATTCCGAATAAACAACAGGAAAGAGCCCTCCAGCCACACTTGCAAATATTTTGATTTGTGCACAAAATGGCTGAGCTTTTGGGCTATGTTTTAAAATTTCAAATACAGGGTGGGCCATGAATTAGTTAACATTTGAAATAATCATTTAAAAAAAACTATTTGACATATTTTAAAAATTGTTTTATTAAAAGAAAGCTAATGAGTTGGAAATTATTTTTAAAAAATCATATCATCTAAATGACCACCATTTCGATTTTTACACTCTTCTAAGCGAGTAACGAAATTTACGAATACTCGTCCGCACAGAGACCGTGAGATCGTCGATATCTTTTCGCTGATTTTTTCTTTTAGTTGACGTTGTGTATTTGGTTTATCGATGTAGACACGACTCTTTAAATAACCCCATAAAAAGAAGTCAGCTGGGGATAGATCTGGACTTCTGGGTGGCCATGGAATGTCACCTCGTCTGGAAATCAGCCCTTTCGGAAACATTTCTTTAACCACCGGCAGGGATTCATTGGATGTGTGACAAGTGGCTCCATCTTGTTGAAACCATGTGTTACGATTGTAGTCAGAAAATTCCAGTAGTATCGGTGCCAAAAACTCCCGTAACATTTTCACATACCGAGTAGAATTAACAGTAACTGAACGGCCGTGAGAATCTTCAAAAAAGTAGGTTCAATTATTCCTTTTGCTGAAATTGCAGCCGATACAGTTATCTTTGGAGAATGAAGTGGCCTTTCGTGTTTAGCTTTAGGATTGTCACTGCTCCAATATCTGCAATTCTGTTTGTTTACATGTCCGTTAAGATGAAAATGGGCTTCGTCAGAAAACAAGAGTATCTCAAAATTACTGAATCGATCTAGCAGTTTCAGCATAGGACTTGCGTAAATTTAAATCATTAGGTTTTAGTTCCTGCACCAATTGGATCTTATACGGATGCAATTTCAAATCTAACTTCAAAATACGGCGTTACGATGTGCGGGATAATCCTAATTCAGCCGAACGTTAGCGCGTCGATAAACCTGGATCACGTCGAACAGAAGCAGAAACTTGCTGTACGTTCTCTTCGCTCCGAGAAGTCCGTAGGCCGCTGGTTTGCTTTACATTTAGTGTAGATCCCGTCTCTTCGAACTTCTTTACCCATTTCTGTATTAAAGGACCACTCGGACACTGACTTAAGTCGTGTAAATCATATTCACCACGAAATAAGCGTCTCACAGTAATAAGCGAATTGTTGTTTAAATAAAATTGTTTCACACAGTAAGCGCGCTGCGGCCCCGTGAAGCGATTCATTGCTACAAAATTTCCGAGAAACGAGCTAGTGACAAGACCCCTCCCCGCGCCCCGCGCGGCTTTTATTTGCGTAGGGTATTAGATTCAAATGTTAACGAATTCTTGGCCCACCCTGTATTACATATTATACCAAGCGTTATTAGTTTCCAACTGTCTTGATTAATTGAAAATGTAACACAATATAATATAAAAATTGGTTATATTTAATTATCCATAAAATAACTCTAGTTCTTACATTAATATTATTGTGGTATTTTTTACCCAGTAGAGACAGTCAGTGTTGGTATATGGGGTACGCCTCCCGCCGAGTTAAGGACCGATTGATGAGATTTTTTCTTATCTTAGCAATGCTTTATAGGCACAGTTGTTTAGAATTTCAATATACCCTACCGAAAAAATAAAGAAACTAAAGTAAATGTTATATAAAATATAAATACATATATATGAGATAATCGCCATACAACTACATAGTATATAGGACACACGAATATATTGTCATCTCTTATTTTCATGTAGCAAAAAACTAACCTATTTTACTTCTTTAGTAGTTTTTCGACATGTTCTATCGTGATGTTTTTTAGAATATAGTAAATAAATATATTTGTAAGTATTTATAAGTCATACTTTAATAATAATTTGTGTATAAAATACAAGATTTGAATATGAACTCAGTGTTTAAAGACAATATACAATCAATAAACAGATGAATTCGATGCAAATTATGTGTAAAGTATTGTTTTAATGATTTCATTAAATTATATAAAACATTAAATTGTTTTCCGACCTGTTAATAATCAATTTTTGAAATCCTTTTTCTTTTCCCTTAGTTATTACGATAAAAATTAGTTATGAATGTTTGTATTAACTAAAGCTCAGTTTTCTTTAACTCAAAAGGTCGTTCTGTAAACAACAATCTGTCTTCTTGATTTCATTACACGTTCATGAAAATTATTTCTGAAATAAACACACCCGTGACAGAAATAAAAATATTGTTAATGAAACGACATACATATTATTTAAATTTTTCATTCGTTATATTTAAAATTCCTTATATATACACATTATGAACATAATATGCAAAATAAGGATTGAATAAACATGTCACGCTACTAGGAGCTCGGTTTAACTTTCGGACAGGTATATGTAGCATATGTTCTATATTATATTAAAAGTAATTACAAAATGTGTGTTAAACAAAAATAATAATAAATAATGACAACTAAATACTATAAACAGGACGATATAACAATACAGAAAAGATATTCGTGGGTTGACAGTACCCGCTACCTTTGGATACGGTTGATAAAAAGATTGATGAATATTTTTTAGTAGTTATTATCTTACTTGACTCCAACATTATGAATAATAATAACCCTTAAAGATATTATCATTACTCCGGGGGCACACAAAGTCATTTGTTAAGGATTCCTACCAGTTTGTAAATGATATAAAACACCTAAAATTGACAGACAATGACATTATGGTCAGTTTCTATGTATAGTCATTATTCACTAATCTACCTGTTCTTGACCGCATTGAGATTGTAAGAGGTAAGTTAAAGAATAAAAATATGTCTATTGAATACGCAGAACTATTAAAGAATTGCCTAGCTTCTGGCTATCTCATGTGGAAGGATGAATTCTATAAACAAGTAGATGGAGTTCGCCGGTTTCCCCTATTGTCATAGACATTGCCATGAAAGACTTCGAGGTGCGAGCCCTTTGCTCTCCTCCAATAAGACTTTTAATCCACGACGCTATTGAAATTAAAAAACACCCCAATTCAATAAAGGATGCCTGGAATCTATCAAACACCTGGGATCCTCTTCTTAAAAATATCCGTGACCACACCGCAGGATCTCGGAATACTGTGAGCGCATTCTGCGGGCATCCAGAGCGGTATGAAAATTAAGAAACCGCTGGTGGTAGGTGATAAAATAACAAGACCGACCGACAGACATTCACATCTCGTCTGCCCGTGATCACGGTTACTGTAAAGTAACCGAAACGTCGGGAGTATAAGGTTCATAATCGAAAATAACAATCGCTTTAAATCCGAAAATATTAGTTTAATTTATAATAAAGACAAGTTGAATCGCCAGCGACTGAAGCAATTTAAATATAAATCCTAAGAATGGAACGATATGAATATTTTTATCATTTTAATTCGATTCTCCGACTGTATCAAGATGATTTCAGTTGTTTTGCATTCAAATTGAATGTCCATTTGTTTGAGACAATGTAGTTAATCGTTTTAAGCAACTTATATCTTTTTAAAGACTTTTCATACTAAACATAAGTTATATATGTATAAAGTATATATCAATGTCCAAGCGCTATACTATAGCGCTTGGACATTGATTGTGGAGCCAACATTAAACTGGATAACTGACAACATTTAAAATTATTATAAACCGAGTTTAATTAATGAAAATAAATTCCGAGGGAGATCTCAGATTTAGCAGATCTAAGTTTATAGTTTATTAGTTGGTTGAGATATATTTCCCCAGACTTTCACAGTTGTTTATACTTACAAGGTAAAGATGTGTTGTTGTTAATGTGTCGGTACCGCCAGTGTCTCGTTGTATGTTGGACACCTTGAAATTATAAAACCAACTGTAAATATTATCGCTCAAAGTATTTCTGTTAAATGTATCGTTGTAAATTAAATATCTAAAGAAGAGTCAACACCGCGTGGTAATGGAGCTCATATGATGTTATTGTTTTCAATTTAAAAGCTTTACTCGACGAAGCTTTCACTTAAAACGTTTAACCACAATTTGTGTCTCGTTCTGTTTACTCATGGATATAATTCATAAGGTTTTGATAATTGGTATCCTCTATGTAGAATTAATCTTCTCAATGTTAACTTTTACTAATGAAAAACATTTTACGTCTTTTATTTTGCAAACAAGACGTTTCCCCCAACCATAAATTATCACAATGCTAAGATAAAATGGTAGTTTGTCGCCAATATTTTCTATAATCACAGTATAAATATGTATAATAAAATAATACTATGATAGTATATTATATATATTATAATATGAGTGTCACGTATCTTCATGTGTCTATTATGTCCATCACAGTGTATCAGACAGTGTGCGTGTAGTCAGTGTCAGGCGGGTCATCAATCATCGTAGGGACGGCGGGAGGTCATTCATTGTCATTGGCTTCTTGTGTTGGATGTGTTTTTATTATAAATACATATTGTACATGTTTCAGGCTGTTAAATTGGTTTATATTTTACAAATAATTTTTGAGAAATCATAACATAGATATGAAATGTGTCTACAAAGTCCGAACAGTACCGAGGTATGTACATATGTAAGGATTAGATAAGCTATATTTTTAAATGTTATTATTTTAATGGTGTCCGCGCTTGTCAGTGTTATGCTCATAATATTATGTTGCAAGTTTTCTTTCAAGTCCTTAACAACATTTGAAAACTTTTTAATGACTGTTTTATTTAAAAGTGTCCGTCGATACAGTCGAGGTGTGTTTTATAATAACTTCTTCAAACGAGTGTCTTTGATGACAAACAACGATTACTGTAACTGTTAATAAATTACAACAACTTTTAAATTATGAAGCTGACGGCTTACATTTAAATCCGATGTTAAAAAGTTTAGTTAAAATATTTGTTACAATGTGTATAGTAGGTGACATTAATAATTTATTTTTATTAAAAACTATATTCCTCCTTCTGTTATAATATTTAAGGTACTTTTTTAAAAGATAATTATTTCTACGTATTAAGTTTGGTCAAGTTTTAATTCATAATCCTCTTCTTTTTTTTTCCTTATCATACATTATTCCAGCAACACATTTGTTATAATACTGGGATATTAAATGTAGAATATTTTACTTAACTCTGAGACGCTGGGCTTGCAGATAATTCACATTAACAGCTTATAGTGTTCTTAATACACTATCGAACTCCACAGAGGATAGCTGACAATGAGAGAGAGTCTAGAAGGAGCAATAATGATAGTACGCTTTAACAATAATGAACATGAAGTGTATTGTGTTGTATGTGATCTGTAACGTGTGTGTGAGAAGATACAGAAGTCATCGTGTTTATTACAATACAAGTCTTTAAATGAAAGAAAGAAAAGAACAGTGACTTGAAATAACTTGAGATAACTGGACTCATAGAACTGAACCTTGACTGTAATACATATTCAGTGTGTAATAAGAATATGCTTACTGTGATGGCCATATTTATTAATTAAAATATGTTTTGTTTTGTTTTATAAAACATCGAACACCCTTTTTAAAATATTATTTTTTCTTGTACGAAGAATATATGGAACAGTTAAATATTTTTACATTTATAAAACATTTTAATATTTTTCTAAAACCATAATTAATTATTATCATATATTTGAATATAATTAATTAATTCTAAAAAGATATATGGAATGGGAGTTGATAGGTAATGTACGGCACATAGTAATATAGTAACATAAATTTTCTTTATTTTACTGACGAACTATAAATGAGATTTAGTGTAAGGATATGAACAATAATAATTTATTTCCACATATTAAAGTAATATTTTTGACAATAAAAGTACGTGAATGTTCTCTTTTTAGTAATAGTGTCGAGCTTTTGCGGTCTTTATGTCTGTGCGTCGTAACAGTTTAAAAAGTTTCCATAAAACTCCGTCTTGTACATTTTATCACAGTTTATTACAGCGTGGAGTCATAAAAAGATAAGTAGCCATGGAGAACATAGTTTTTTTGTAATCTTTTGTGAAACTTAAAGCTGCTATAGGTCGTTCAATAACATGCTGCAATATTATGTACTGATATTTGAGTCACTCTCATCTACAAATATATACATATAAGACAAATAAATTCACAAAATACATTTTATTCCTCGGACACACTGTAAATATGTATATATCTTTTCACAATTACACAGACCTATATAAACATCGTGTAGAGGCTGCGCGTGTTTCTTTTTTGATAATTAATATGCTAATTTGAAACCTCAGAGGCCTTTTAGAAGAAATATCCTAATGCAAATATTTACATAAGATATGAATTCCCTGTTTTATATTTTTCGTGTTTAAATATAAACATTTAAATCCAAGTTTTCGAGTTGCGAGAAAACGTTGACAGGAAAGTAATTTCTATTTTAATTAAAGTTGAAGCTCTCTTCACGAATAATGAGAATAAAATTTAAAAAAAGCGATTTCATCAAAACTGCGGGGAAGTGAAGAGACGGGCCACGACGACTATTATGATGTTTCAGTCTTAAATTAATTACCAGTTTATTGAATCCAATATTATTATGTTTCTAATAGAGTAAACTGTATAATATGTTATTTAAATTGAAATGTCTTGATGTGAAATAATATATTATAAATATAATACTTCGGGGGTGAAAATGTATGAAAAATTTCCATTGATACAGATATATAGAGTATATAAGATAATTGTTTTTCGTATATTTTTCCGTTTCATCTTTTAGGGATCTCTCATGCTTCTAAATGTAAGTCAGTCACAGTCAGTTCTTATAACTAAAGACATGGCATTATAATTATCTTGTTTCATTTACGAGTACGTACCGATTTCTTTTAATTTCACCAACAATATAATAACTGAATGTTTTTGTTTCTTATGATTTAAATCTTTACATGTTACTTGTGATTTAAATACACCGTATTAAATAACCTTCAGTCTCTCATTGATGGAATGTTATGTTCTTATGATAAATATTGTACATTATGTATGTTCGTCTGTCTCTAAGTAAGGACCTTATCGTTTATTACAATGAAATAAAGTATTAAGTAAAGAGTTATTTCAAAAGAATAACGTAAAATAATCTATATGATTTGATAATAACTTGTCTGTGTGTACTGATTCAGTTGTTGTATAGTAATAAGGTAGCTCACTCTAAATTTAATTGTAGGACAATAATACAAGCAAGCAAGCAAGTTAGCAAGTTATAGAAATACTAATTTGAATGAGATAAAATGTCACAAAAACATCTGATACTTAAAATAATTTAAAAAAAGTCTCACATAAATTTTAAAAGAGCTGCTTTTCTCAAACCGGTGGACATAAGTATGTCTGACTAGGAATAGGATTATTTGTTTTGGAGCTACGATGCCATAGACACACACACAGCCAGATATAGAGTTCAAACTTATAACATCTCTATCGTGTGTCTAACGTACGTAACAACTAAAAACTGTTGTGGTAATATAAATATAAACTCTGGAGTGGAGTCTCTAAGACGACGTGAGGAACCCTTCAGTATCAATAACAACAGAAGTAACGAAGGTTGGCTTACATTGAATCATGAGAACATATGTTCTGCTCGGTGAGTTATGGATGTTAAGAAGTTGGTCGAAGTGGTTACGAGTTAAGATTATATTAATTTTATAAAATACATGAGACTTCCCTAGGGTATATGTTAAGTTGGAAAATAAATCATCACATTTATTTTTTTTATGCTGAGTTAATAATATGTGAGTTAATTCAGTTTAGAGACCCATTCACCCCAAAATCACATTCAGCAATACCGTTGTAAGCAAACGGCGTGTCCTCCTACTGTCAGCAGTTTAAATGGTTTTCGTTACATTTTACTTTGTTTTACACATTAATCATGATTTGAAGGAAACTGATCTTTATATGAATATTAATATATTATTTATTTATTTTATTTATGATATATCTATAATATTCTATTGATCATTGTACACTTCACTCTCAGTTCTACATTCTTTAACAACTGTTTATTTTTTATTCAATAATACTTATGAATGAAACATAATATAACGAAGGTGTCACCTTCGTCTCGTCTGCCATTAATTACAGTACAAGATTATGTAGATACAAAAGAATAAAAACCCCATATAATTATTATAAAGCCAGCCAACCTTCCTATAGATGGATGTACAAGACTTAGTACCAAATTTTCTAATGTCGTCTTGTTTAAAAACCGTCATATACTGTTTCTTTCTAAAGTATTTCTCTTTCGTATAACGCTACCTAAAAGTCGTAAGTGACCTCAAATAAAAATTCAATAAAATGGTGAATATTTCTAAAGCAGCACCTTTGATAATTTGTTTAAAGACTACGTTAGGAATTTAATGAAAATTGACACTATGCTATAAATATGTTTTATTACATCCTAAACGTTTTGGGAACTTTTATTCACGTCGAGTGCGAGTAGTAACAGTATCACTACACAAAGAATATATCATTTTAATTTTTAACGTGTCACAGTCAAAAGGTCCTGTTCTCAAGGAGTTTTTGTTCCTTACTCCTTACAATGAAGAAACAGAAGCAAAACTTTTCCTGCGAGAGAACGAACATATAAATAAAGATACACTTACTTACAGCAGACGTGAACGCGTTCTGTCAATGTCGTATGAAATAGCTCGTTAAATATTAAATCACTTCAACATTCATAAACATCAATTCAATTTCATTTCCAATAAATATGAACATGTAATATAGTCGTGTGTGTGTGTGTGTGTGTGTGTGTGTGTGTGTTTGTGCGTGTGTGTGTGTGATGTATGTGATGCGTGTGTCGAGACAACAATGAAAACATCTCCATTTTATTGTGTGAAGTCAGATTCCTTCAACCAATAAACATGTTTTATTATGCGATTAGTTCAGGGACAGGGAGTTCTATGAGATTACAATTTAAATGACATTTGTTTACGTTATTTCTATATATATAAAAGAAAGTCGTGTTAGTTACTCCACTTATAACTCAAGAACGGCTGAACCGATTTAGCTGAAAATTGGCAGGGAGGTAGTTTAGAGCCAGGAAATTGCAATAGGATACTTTTTTCCCGTTCGACAGCATTCCCGTGGGACTTGACATGAAACGTCAGTCACTATAAAACGTGGAATAACGAAACACAATTGACAGCTATGCAATTGACGTATAATGACAGATATGTAATGACATATGGATGACATTTTGATATTTGTAAGAAATCATTATATATAAAAATGAATTGCTGTTCTTTAATCTCACTAAAACTCTAGAACGGCTGAACGGATTTAGGGAAGGTTTAAAAGCTGAAAAAATTGATTCATTTCCGGAAAAACCCTAAAAACAGCCTTTTTCTATTTCCCATACAAACGATTTTTTTTTGACATTAGATTTGACAACTAACTAATATGTCAATCATTCTGTCGCACTTCAAAAAACGGAGATTTATGGCTTAAAGGTAAACTCCAAAAATATAAATTAAAAAAACGTAATAGATATTTCTTGATTATTACAGAGCGATACGAAGTTCGCCGGGTCTTCTAGTTGCTTTATAAAAATATACGAAGAACTTTATTACTGCACGAAGTAATATTGTTTATATTAAAAAGTAGTTTTTAATTAATTTGAAACTTGTATCCATATTATCTATTATCTTAAATTAATTCATTCCATACTAAAATTTTATCATAGAATTGTTTTAATATACTCCAACGGCTCCTGAATTGAATGATTCAGTAATTACCGTAGTACTTCACTCCGAGATTAAATATTCATGAATATAGAAAAAAAAATCCATGAAATTGTAGGAAAATAACTAATTACTCTTGTGTTCATAAAATAAACCTTTTAATATTCATACTATCTGTTATTGAGATTCCGGCCCATAAAGGTATATAATTTGCAAATTATATTTGTTTTTATAATAATTATATTATAGATGGGTATGAAGTAAGATTCCACTTAAAATGTCACTAAATTTTGCCGTTTTTTTTGTGTAATGTAACGATTTCAGAGTTGATGTAGGTAATTAAATCCTATTTAACATCGCTGCTCTCTAAATAAAATACTCTTAAAATATTTTTTAAATAAACTGAGTTTGAATAAAAAACTGTAATATTCAAAATCGTCAAGAAAATATTTATATACGAGTATTATTGTATTCGTATAGTATTATAGCAATATTTTCAGTTTAATTTCTGTTTCTTTTGAAGCCTCATGAGTAAAACAGCACATTGGCTTAAATTTCTACGCTTAATATTAAAGTTCATTGATGTTAAAAGCTAGTTGTTTGTGTTTTCATTAATAACATTATTAAGTTGAGATGTTTTATTGTAAGTAATGTTGGTTCAAACGTGAGGCGGGCATTACGTTAACAGCACATTAAAAGTGACTTGTTACCTCTTTTATTAGAGTCCGCGTGACGCTCGTCTGCCTCACATGTCCACTATACGAGTACAAGACATGGACCACTTATAACATGAACAGTGTTATTACCTTGAAATGAAAATTGTTTAGTTCAATCTTTATCCAACATAGTTGTTCTTCTTCTTCTCTTTCTATCATATAATAGCTTGTACACGTGGCTTTAGATTTTAATTTTATTTAATCACAGGAATAAAATATATAAAACGTTCGATTCATTCATGTTGGAGTGCGATGATACATAATAAAATATATTTAACTTCCGAGTATAGTGAAATGGCAGGTAATATGAAGTATACATATGTATATCTTATTAAGATAAGATCCCATCTTAAAGTTCATCAGAGGTCGTCTCAGTGTCTCTGAATATGTCAACATTTATATCTATGTATATTTTAATACGTCTATAGTTATAACTCCTATCTGTTACATGGTGTGTAAACCTCGTCCGTCTGGTACGGTCACAATACAATACAAAGTACAACAAATATTGTAAGAGTTACATAAAATATTATATATGTATGTATATAGTCAGACAACTCAACCTACCCTTTATACGTTGTCCTCTCAACATAGTTTAACATATTGAATCGTCGCTTCTGTCTCCCTGCTCGTTTCTTACCCTTAATGTTTATTATCAGTTTATGATTTTCAACATATATATATTCATAATTGCTGATTGTTTTTATAATATAAAAAATAACGATTAGTAAAAATTATTTTTTATGTCAGTCATTTTGTTTGTCCTGTGTAATGTATGAAAAAGTCGGATGCGATGTTGGAAGACACAGTTAGCTGATTCTTTCTGATAGATTTTATAACTAGATAAACTTGTATATTTGAATACACATTTTTTTTTGATGACGCAGGGAAACTCTTTTTACGAGCCGTCCAACCGGCCTTGGTGGGGCCGGAAGGGATGTGTGAGGCTCGGCCTGGGCAGGCCCCTACTCACTAAAACCACTGCGAAAGCCATCAGCCGCTATGTCGGTGTACCCCGGATCTGTCAGCGACAGGGCACACCAGCGACTGGCCGGTCCTGGCAAAGACCTGACTTCTTACTCCCTCGGAATATGGGGGCGATCCCGGCAATTAGGACCACCCCGACGACGCCGGGCTGAATACACATTTATGTGGTCGATACTTAACTTTTAATACTAATATATTAAGAGGATCTAGACACATCAATATATATTGAGAGATCTTACAGGTATAGAAATAATATATGAGCGGAAAGAAGTCGATGAGTTTTTAAATACATTACATTGATACATAGGCACATGAAATATATAAAAGGGATAATAAACAAACAAAACATGAAATAAAAGTGTTTCTTAAGATATTAGAGTTATTTATAAATCTAAACTAAGAAAGCTTTGATAAGAAATATTAATTAAAATAATCTCAAAGGTCAGGGACATCTCAGGTATTGCAAATATTTTATTTTTGACGAGAATTGTTCAAATTCTCTAAATAACAATACTCTCAGTGAGGGGTTTCTTTACTCTTGAGGGAAACTTTTACTAATTTTTATCACGAAAAAAATTGTCTTTTAAATTATCTTAAAAATGTTATTACAATATAAACGTTTTGGTTACTTTATGTATAAGAAGTGTCATGACGTGTGTCTTGTAGAGAACGATGACACAGATACCTATTATTAAAACAATAACACAATACATACTGACACGTCGACTATTCATTATAAACCTTGACTTTATATTTGAATGAAATTACTATTTTGGATTTGCTTGTAGTGTTTTATTTTAATACAATTAACTCGACGTTTCGAATACTTCGTAGTAACCGTGATCCCGGCCTGACGAGACGAACGTTTTTCCACTCGTTTGTTACTCACGGAAGTCATATATACAATGACGTCATATTACTTTCGTATTCAATATAAATGTATAGATATCTTAAATTGGTAAAAAAAACCGACAATATGAAATTTAAAACGAAATATTTATATTTTTAGTAATAAAATTCATTCTGAATATTATCATCAGAGTATCTTTGATAGTAAAAACTATCGTAAAATATAAATCTCTTATACTCTATTCATCTACAAAATATTCGTTTTTTATTTCCTAAAATAAACTATTATTTAAATGTAAGCTCTTATATTATTATATAACTGTTTAAACGTAACGTAATGATAATATCAATGTATATATGGAAATGTTTGATGTCTTCTTTGAAATACAAATTTGTTTTATTAACCCTAATAGGATGATATTCAACTTTATCGATTTATCACTTGTATCACTCTCATACAAGTTGTTGTCAAATCATCTCCCACATATTATATTCTGATCTTCACACAGTAGGTATATAACAATACGTCACACTCATATAACGTTGAACACGACACACACTATTAATGAATAAACATTTGTTAAGATTCAGATACTACAGGTTATGTTACTGGCTCGAGGTCTTTATTAAACTCATGACAAGCCATGCCTTTGAAGTATGATGTCCATTGAATTTTGAAACGTCCACGATACAAGAAATTTATTTGTAAATCACATAATATTTTTTATTAATATTAATATGTTTTCATTAATATTAATAGTGAAAATCTGAAGAAACTTATATTATTTCAATTAAAATGTTCGGTTCGACGTTTCGGTTACTTTATAGCAACCGTGATGACGGGCAGACGATACGATAGGGAGTGTGTATTTTTTATCAAAAATAAAGTCGCGTGGTATATACACAAAATATTAGTTTCATTTAAATGACTCGCGAAAATCTCAGATGTCATGAAACTCATAAAATTATCATGATCAATTTTATTTGTAAAATAAAAGAAGACATTAATAATGATTGTACAAAGATCAATAACGAATTCCTTTTTTTATATCAATATTATTTGTCACGTCAGAGAGGCAGAACTGAAAAGTCGTACTTTGTTTATTGGATACTTTGTTTATTACAAAAAAAATGTTAATGTTCAAATACAAGGTTCAACTTCAGTAATATATGTATATTCGTTTAAGTTTTTTTATTTCATCTCATAAGATGAATAGTATATTATGAAATATATTAACTTGGAAGCCAACTGTAATATAATTTAACTTTCTGGTTGATGCAGAATTATTGTTAGTAGAAAATTTATATTTATACAAACATATAATTCAAATGTTGTGATGCGTTACACCATATATCATGATCACTGTTATTGATATTATTAAAACAAAATGTAACGAGGTTTCGTATGTGGCGCGATTGTTATTACGCAATTATCGTACTCGGTCTTGGATTTCTTAAGCGTTGTATTGCGAATAGCTCATTAATAGGTTTTAAAATTTTGTATTTTTCAGCGTCGTCGTCTGCCTGAGCTACCGTTAAATCTGCAAATAAGTTTTCTATCTCGGTTCCAAACTGTTCTATAGTAGGTATCCTTAGGATACAGTTTGAAGCCGGGATTGTATTGCGGTAGGACTTTTCTTTACCAATAATTTATTTTTTAAATCCTTAATAAAATCTTTTGTAGAACTGTATTCGGGTAACATTCGTAATTTAGCATTCTGTGACAGCCTACTTTTTAAAACAAATGTAATAAGTAATTTTTGACCTGACAATGACAGCATATCCGAATACATTTCTATAGAGTCAATGATACCTTTAATGCTGTTTTCATTATTATTCATAACAGGAATTAAATGACATGCTGTTTTCAAATCGAACTCCATTTTTAGTTCAGGATTCGAACACGTTTCGCTAGAATCACTGACACTACTACTCATATGATATTTAGACTTAGAATATAAATTTATAATTTGTGAGTAGAATGACTTTATTTCATCGCTTATTGAAGCTATGAATGTAAGAGACTTAGGCTTTATTTTCTTAGAAGCAATACATTGGATTATATTGGAACTTTGTCAAATTATTTCTCAGTTTCCGCTAACTTATTTTTTATAACATAACCTGGATATCTTAGCTCTCCCTTCTTAATTAAATATTTTCTTATCAATTTAAGTTCATCTAAACATTTAACTAATTCATCTTCCATTCCCTTTTAACAGCATATTAATAAAAGAAATACATACCAAATATATTAACTCTCTTACCAGTAGTTACCATGATAGGGGCTACGACCTGATACATTGCAATATGAAACTCTTAGTGTACATTATACATACTTAATCGATTAAATAATATTAGTAATAAATGTATCCTACATTTATTTTATGAGATTCTACACTAATTCATTATAAAAAAACTTTAAAGTCTATAAATAGTCATTTTAACAGTTCAAAGTTTATTTTTGAAATTTTATTGGATCACTTTACAAAACACTCACGAACTTTTTATTAATATCAAATATAAACACCTGGTTTTCACGCATTTTCTTCGTAATTCTAATGCCGTTTCTCTACTATTTGGGTATTTCTCTGCTAGTTGGGTAAATTTGCGTCGCGCGCCCCAAATCCTGGCAGGGTAGCCATGAGGGGACTTATGATATTGAAACGACTGTGTTTGGTAGAAGATTATTTATTACGGAATAATTAACACAACGATCTTAATATTTATACATCTGACTTACATACTACTTATTACACTACGGAAGAAAAGTTACTCTTTATTGAGATAATTCAATTGTTTTAAACAAATATTTATAGATAATAATTCTACAATAAGTATCATTATAAGGAGGTCGTAACAAAGTATATCGTAGTTAATTCTAGTTTTTCGAAAAAAAAAGCAGTTCTCCTATCAACGTATCCCAAAATATCAATAATTGAAAAGACAAAAACACACATCAGCCAGAGAGAGGCGTTAGACAGAGTTAGTGATTTCCATTCAAAATTGAAATTGCAAGTTGAACTTTATAAAGCATTAGGACTTTTGTAATACACTCAGAGAAGTTGGCAGAGAGACAAACAAGTCGAAGTGAACAGTTTGAAATCAAAAGTTATCTATTTAAAATGCAAATCACTGGTGACGATTAAAAATCAATTAAATCCACCCTTGCACAAGATCTATCACAGTAATGAGACGTCTGATGATGCAGTCAAAGTATAAAAGTTGTTCAAGTCTCTCAGCTGCTGTCTCAATATTCAATAATATTTCTGATTACAAAATATCAGAAATGTTAATGAAACAATTTAATGTCATCGTGGGAACCGAGTCGTGGAATTAAGTCCGGAGATTAAAGCAACTTTAGCAGAAAGTAATTTTCAAAATATTGAATTAATATTGTTTATTATCAAGCAGACCTCATCAAATATTATCTTATCCATTTCCTTTTCACCTGAATATATCTTTGTGAACAATTGTCTGAGGCTTTGTGTAACATCGTTTGAAATCTTTGTGAAATATAATGTTTAGTTATAATTTTAAATAAATTGTGTGAAAGCGATTACTTTCGCTGGATGCGGGTGGCACAAGACCGGTCGTCGTGGAGATCCTTGGGGGAGGCCTATGTCCTGCAGTGGACGTCTTTTGGCTGAGGATGATGATGATGATGATTACTTTCGGCGGAATATGCAATGTAATTCTTAATTCTATTTTTAGTTAGATATAATCGAATGGTGTAATAGTAATTTCAATGATCGTTTGTGTTAAAGCTAAATGAATGGTCATCACATATTCGGACATACCTTGTAGAGGATAACTCAAGTTCTGTTGTTTTATTAATTGGACAAAAAAAGATAAAAAATTACAGAACCGAGGTAAAAGAGGAAGATAAGACTTATACTGTTTATAATGTTGTCATAAGAATGACTGAAATTCAAAATCATCATATTTCTAATATCCTAGACAAGGATATTTATCTAATTCTTGGGATCAACGAGTCAAAAGAAATAAAATGCTGTTGACGTGGCCGCACTGAGAGTTAGCGAATTCAACATGCATATAAAAAAGTAGGTACGTGAGAAAGTTAAGAAGATATATGATAAAATATAAAGACAGACACTCTCGTCATGACAGCTTGTGAGCAAAGTAGTGAAAAATGTAGACTCAACTAGAGTATAATAAACTTAAAAAGATTATTGTATGATTATGGCTTGTACTTAAATTCGGCGGGAGGTGCACCCCATATACCAACACTGACTGTCGCTACTGGGTAAAAAATACCACAATAATATTAATGTAAGAACCAGAGTTATTTTATAGATAATTAAATATAATCAATTTTTATATTATATTGTGTTACATTTTCAATTAAACAAGACAGTTAGAAACTAATAACGCTTGGTATAATATGTAACATTTGAAATTTTAAAACATAGCCCAAAAGCTCAGCAATTTTGTGCACAAAACGAAATATTTGCTATTGTGGCTGGAGGGCTCTTTCCTGTTGTTTATTCGGAATATTATTATTTTGCTCGCTATTACCACCAAGTAAAAGTATTATTTTACTTTTTATAAATGTATGTAGGCAGTTTTAAGATGGTAGATTTATACTTAATTTGTGGCAATACAAGAGACACAGCCAACACCTTCAAGTAATCTCACGATTTTCTTTATTAGTCGAACCGTCGAACATCTGTCGAAAGGTATCTAAAACGGAGCTGCACAAAATTACTTACAAAAATAAATATTTTCGAAAGTATGCACTATGTGGTAAATTTTACCCGGTAGCGCCTCAAGTCGAGTTAATGAATAAATTATTGTTTGAAAGGTCGGCGCTTCGTGATTATTCACATGACTTAACAAAAAGAAAAAGAAATTCTTTCATATGTATTATAAATAAGATTTAGTTTGAGTGTTTTTATATTAAACTTGTTTTTTATCAAGGATGGGAACCCATTAATTTCAAACTAAAACAAAACTCTGTCCTTTTAACTTAGTTTTTTGTGAGTTTCAAATAGAAAGATGTGAGTTGGTGAGTGAGTTGTAGAAAATTAAATTTATCAAAGTTGTTTTTGTTTTTCACAGTTGGGGATGTTTGATGTTTTATAAATCTAAGAGAGGCTTTCAAAGCTGTTTTAAAAATAAACAAAAAATGCTTTAACAGATTAATGTAAAATATTTTCGAATACTTTTCAATCTTCTTAAGTTCAATTCGAGCTGACACAGTGTCAAAGTCAAGGTTTTAATCAAAATCAAGAACCATGTATTATTATATTACAATGAAATTGTAAGTTTTAAAAATTCTTTTCTGGCATTTTTTTTCAAGTCTGGATAAGACCTTGTCTTTACTTCAATAAATATAAGTTTTAATCAAACCCTTTTACTTGAATATTTTTAAATGTTATTAACAATTACCATATGAATAATGAATATACTACATAGTTAAAGTAATCATAATTCCTTAGTTCTTATCATAGGAGTATTATACAGTTTAACTACAACATGTTCAAGACGATCGTTACATAAATCTGCTTTTCAAAGCTCCACGTTCTTGTAATAAGTCAATTAGGATATTGATCAAGGAAGGGTGAGCCGTGAGTCGTGGGACGGTGACAAGGACCAGATAAATTTACTTTATAAACTGTTACTTATTTGAACTTGTTAACAGAAAATGTGAGGAATTGTTATGGGTGTGTTTTTTAAACTAAAGCATCTTTAAACTTAACTCTTCAATTAAACTTCACACATACGACCTGTTGAGATACTTGAATGTGATAACACGACTTATTATTAATTTATTTATTGTCAATTATGTATTTTATTAATGTAACAATGTAATTTTTCAATAATACATACGTAACATTCGAAAATACACGTATGTGATATATATACAAACCATAACAAAACTTATAAATAATAAAAAAGGAACTCACACTCTACGAATGACGCACTGTTTCAAATAAAATGAAGTCTTTTTATATTATTATTTTAGTTACAGAAACTTTAAAGGAATTTTATTTTAATTTAATATATAGTTATAGAATTTAATTGAACGTTTGAATTTATTAAAAAAATGTCTGAAGCAAAACCTTATTACGAAGTTCATTAACTTTTATTAATAAGTTTTACAATAATATTTATTTCAATAGTAAAAAGAATTTAATGTTAAAATGTGGCTAATACTTCATGAGTCGGATGACATATACGACTCCTTAAATAACCGAAACCCACAATGAGAACCTTTTAACTTTTAAAGAATTCATTTAGTGTGAGTTTTGGAAGTTTTGTGAAGACGAAAGGTCGGAGGTGAGAGCTATGAAGGAGATGGAGTTAAATAATATTTGATAACATTTGTGATGATGGATACCATTGATACAAATATAACTTGTAACTGAATATAGAAGAAGATTTTTATTACTTATATCATGTTGGTGAACAGTAATACAGTCAAAGTGAGGTCTATTGACTATATATATATTTATTTATAGACTAGTTTTATTTTATTAATACTGTTTTTTATGAAATATTTTAAATAAATTATAAATATCATAATTGATGTCTTCAACTGATTTCTATGTTGATAATAATTAAAACTATTCAGTGGTTAAAGTGCCACCACACCACTGAGCCACCACAAGTCAGTGGTGGCTCAGTGGTTAAAGGGGCCCGCCTCTCGTTGCCGAGGGCGCGAGTTCGATCCTGGCCCGGGCAAGTACCAATGTGATTTTTCCGAATCATATGTACTTTCTAAGAATATTTAGACATCACTGATTAATGTTGATTCCCAAAAAGAGGGTTGATGTCAGGCAGGCGGCCGGTCGTAAAAACAAATAGCCAAAACCATTCACAACATGTTAGGCAGACCCTGGCTATAGCTGGGAAAAAATTGCCAGGTAGAAGAAGAAGAAGAATAATTAAAACTATTGATTCTAAATAAGATTCCTATTGTTTTCTTTACAATCTTTCTTTTTATTAATCAAAATTATGCAACATGTTGTCAAAGTATCTTTATACAACAATCATTAATTCAGTGAACTCCAAGAGGCAGTTATAACTGTAACCTGTGAAACTGTGAGTAGTGGCACAATAATGAATTGTTAATTTATTAGTCTCTCTATAATACCTCTATACACTTTGAAGTCTGTGGTGGCCTAATGGTTAGAGAGCCCGCCTCTCGTCGCCGAGAGCGCGGGTTCGATCCCGGCCCGGGCAAGTACCAATAATGTGATTTTTCGGAGTCATACGTACTTTCTAAGAATATTTAGACATCACTGATTAATGTTGATTCCCAAAAAGAGGGTTGATGTCAGGCAGGCGGCCGGTCGTAAAAACAAATAGCCAAAACCATTCACAACATGTTAGGCAGACCCTGGCTATAGCTGGGAAAAAATTGCCAGGTAGAAGAAGAAGAAGAATAATTAAAACTATTGATTCTAAATAAGATTCCTATTGTTTTCTTTACAATCTTTCTTTTTATTAATCAAAATTATGCAACATGTTGTCAAAGTATCTTTATACAACAATCATTAATTCAGTGAACTCCAAGAGGCAGTTATAACTGTAACCTGTGAAACTGTGAGTAGTGGCACAATAATGAATTGTTAATTTATTAGTCTCTCTATAATACCTCTATACACTTTGAAGTCTGTGGTGGCCTAATGGTTAGAGAGCCCGCCTCTCGTCGCCGAGAGCGCGGGTTCGATCCCGGCCCGGGCAAGTACCAATAATGTGATTTTTCGGAGTCATACGTACTTTCTAAGAGTATTTAGACATCACTGATTAATGCTGATTCTCAAAAGGGGGCTGATGTCAGGCGGGCGGCCGGTCGTAAAAACAATTAGCCAAAACTATTCACAACATGAAAGGCAGACCCTGGCTATAGCCGGGAATTTGCCAGGTAGAAGAAGACACTACACGTCAATTTATTTTAATGAGAACACTTGTTTGACAGCCACGAGCCTTCTAACACTGTTCCCTGTCATGTGTGTTATGAACAACTACGAGTGTATTAAAACACTAATAATTATGTAAGGGATACGCTGAAAGGAACAAAACTCTTTGCCTTTTTAAAAGAAGATTTTGTGATTAAGATAAGTAATAAATACATAAAATAATTAAAAATCAAGGACTACACAAATTTCTTTATTAGTTTACTAGTTTATTTTTCTTCTAATTTATTTTTTACACTTCGTGAGATAATAATAAGGCAAATTTAAAATAATAAAATAAAGGTAAATTTCAATCAGTGAAATTAATTATTTCAGGCGGCATATAGAAAATAAAAATAAACGCATTTTCCATGAAAACTCATTATTTTATTTTCATTGCTGTAATTGAAATGAATCCAAACAAAAATTATCAGGCAATCAAAGTCTCTTGTTGTCCTGAGAGGAGTCAGTAATATAAACGAAAATATACTTTTATTTACGGCGAAATATTGTGGTTTATAATTATGAGTAAAAACTAGAGACAATTCGAGTATATCATTAACTGAAAAGAATATTCCGAAAAACATTTGGTGAATTTCCAGCACAAAAAAATTGTGAAGATATCTTGTTAAACATTGTGAGACAAGGTTATTGAAAGAGTGATATAAAGAATAAGGATGAGTCCTGTTTACAATTTATTATATCTCAAAAGGCCTATGATCCTACAAATAAAATAATTTTAGAAACTTATAGTCTAGGTTATTTTTACAAGGAACCACCCTTATCTCTCTTATTTTTCATAATCTTAAATTATTTAATTTCGTTATCGTCTCTGTTGTAACATCGTTCTTCTACAGCTGCCCGTTTTTCAATCTGTTCAAAGTAATAATGTTTAATTCATTCAATACACGTCATATCTCGCGAGCTATTTATTCTAAAATGCTTTGAGGAAACAGTTCAACAGAAGTGTACCGTGAATAATTATTACTACGAAGAAAACACATCAATATATATTTCTTTAGTGGGCTCGTTAGTTTATCCTTGTATATTTCAACAAAGATTTTATCGCAAGCAAATGTTTCAAGAATAATTCCACTGTTTAAATTCAGAAACCTGGTCTCCTAAATAAGTATATAAATAAATAATTAAACAAATTGTTAACAGAATAGATCAACAAAAAACAAGTTCAATCCGGTTGTCGTCGATTGAAAATGTAAATTTCCGAAAGTAATCTGCCAAGTTTCGAGAAACAAACAATAAAGACGCCGCTAGTAGGAGTTCGGAGAAGATGATGAGACGTTAGATCAAACGATGGGCCATAAACATTATATATGACATACTGCTTGAGACCGCGACTCTGTTCCAGATCAAGTAATTACTACAAATGATAAGAAATGTGGAACATTTTCATGATAAAAGCTTTTTAAAAGGATAAAAAATACTCATTATAGGTGGAGACTCCCACAGTTATTTGGCTAAAAGTCTTGCCAACTTTAAAGAAATCAGTTTTTTCAGTTTTGAGAACCAAAAATTATTTTTATATATTTCATATACAAATTTATTTATTTATTTAGGTTCGCTAGCGATTTTTACACAATGAATAATTAAATAAAGTTACACATAAATTAATAACATGCATAAATTGTGTAAAATCGATTTAAAGCAAACACTGCATGCAATCATAATTAGTTGAAAATACAAGGTGAAACAATAAATAATAATTAAAAACATATAAAACGAGAATAATCAAAAATGCAGACTAAAACATTGCGAAAAAATTGAACATTCAAAACAATTCAAAGAACTCAACCGAACTCACTGCCATTGGCTGATCAGGCTGCTCACAATTAACCTCCGAAATGTATCAGGCGAATCCAAACCAATATCAACTAATTGACTCACACCATTATAGAGT
Organism: Danaus chrysippus; assembly: GCA_916720795.1. Taxonomy (NCBI): domain Eukaryota; kingdom Metazoa; phylum Arthropoda; class Insecta; order Lepidoptera; family Nymphalidae; genus Danaus; species Danaus chrysippus. Next base: position 663,142 of record CAKASE010000047.1, on the reverse strand, counting down.
TTGTACACACTTTGGATTTTGGTGACAATACTGTTTATTCATTATCATTATATGTAATTTTAAGATGGCCGCTGCTACAAAATGGCGGATAATTTATGTTTTACCAATCCCATCAATATGTGAATCAATTGAAAGTCTTCAACCAGTAGAATACAATGTACTATAAGAAATTTAAATCCAAGATGGCGGCCGCTACAAAATGGCGGATAACGTAGGTTATATCAATCCCATCACGTCAATCCCCCACGTCAATTGTCTACAAATTATCGACTTAATGTGCGATAAAAGAATCGTTTAATTCGTCGTTAGGCGGTTGGCCCGCAGACGAACTAAACTTAAAATAACTCTCTATACATTTAAATACAGTGTAACAAGGAAGGTCGGCCCTGGTCCATATAAAAGAGACTGTCTCGAGACATATAATACACATACATAACTGATACTGTTATATTTCTTTGTACTGGAACATTATTAGCACACAAATGTTATTAATACTCAATGAAAATATATATTCAAAGATGTATTTAAAGAAATATTCAATAAGAACATCACGAGACAGCAGTCGTTCAGTACAAAGATAACACACAGTGATGTCTCCCTCGCCGACTTCCCTTTTCATTTATATTTTAAAACGCAAATTATATTTTACTGTTCTCATCCCTACTAATATTATAAATGCGAAAGTAACTCTGTCTGTCTGTCTGTCTGTCTGTCTGTCTGTCTGTCTGTCTGTCTGCTACGCTTTCACGCCTAAACCACTGAACTGATTTTAATGAAATTCGGTACAGAGATAGAGTTGACCTTGAGAAAGAACATAGGATAGTTTTTATCCCAGACTTTTGAAAGGTTCTCTTGGAAACGCGATATAACCGAACTCCACGCGGCGAAGCTGCGGGCGGAAAGCTAGTTTTTTATAAATTTTATTTTCTGTTTCAACATTTCATTTTTGAATAAAATAATATATGTTTTAACAAGTCTTCGTATACGTTCATCTTAAGACTATTTCGATGTCAAATTACTATATATGTTACTATATTTCACCTGTTGTTCATTACACTATGCTTCTATTAAATAAGTTATAGATCTTTAACTACAATAATACTTTCATACATTAAAAATGAATTTCACTCTTATAGTCTATATGAACTATTTAATACTTCGTGTCGAATAAATTCAAAGCAAAATTTATAAAACTTCAAGAAGAAAACAATTATTCAAACCAATCAAATATTGCCTCTACAAAATATTATTAACTAAATTACATTTCATTTATTAAAATTCAAAAACGCTTTCCAAATACAATCGTCTTCAACCGGAATCAATTAAGATATTCCATCTGTTATTTAAATCCCGAGAAACAGATTTAGGGGACAAAAAGAATCCGAAAAATAAATGTCAACTTTATCGTTGCAAACATTTTTCTAATCAAAAATAAAACGAAAAGTGAAATCGCTTAGAATATTGCGATGCTTCTTTCACTTCATACTTGTGTGGTTATCTAACTTTGAACTAACTAAATGAATGATTAACGTATCACACTGATCTGTGGGTTGGCCTAAACTTGCTAACGCACGTAAATTTTTACTGACGTGATCAATCAAAGATCGTAATGACTGTTTGGATTCCCTACTTAACGGCTCAATATTGAACAAAGCATTGAGATGGTTATTTATTAACTGTCTCTTGTCGTACCGTTCGCACAGCAGATTCCACGCCTTGTTGTAGTTTATTTCAGAAACTTCCAAGTTAGAAATAACACGAGCGGCTTCACCCTCTAAATATGAGTTTAAATAATAAAACTTATAAATAGGTAGGATTTTTTCGTTTTAATAATGAATAAAAGATCTAAAAGTATCACGAAACTCAAGCCAGCGGAAATAGGTTCCGTCAAATTTCGCAACTTGTATTAATGGTAGTTGAAAACCTATGCCGTGTGGTTCGCGTTGACATTGGGAATGCCTGCGTTCTTCGTTCTCTAACATCTGCGTGGATTTGGAATACCGTGCAATGATATTTTGAGCAATGCAAATACTACCATCGATGTCATTCTCAATCTCCTAGTATCTAGCTACCCGAATATCTAGCTCAGCTTCTAAAATATCGCCGTTCAAAATTTCGATCTGACCTTGCACGTCGTTCAACTCGCTCGATAAACATTCGAACTTATTTAATTTGATCCTTATTTCGTTTAATTGAATCGCGTCTAAACTTGATAAACTATTTAATTTTTGTATATAGTTTTTAAACTTAGTGACGCGTCCTTTAATACTACTGCATTTTAAAATTAATTCTTTTAAAGTAGACATTATAATGCGAACAAAAGAAACAAATGTAAGTACTAATAAGAATCAATGACCGGCACAGCTGATCTATTCAAACGCGACAAACACTTCACTCGAGTGTGTAATACAGTTTTTTACATACGCTCCTCCTTTGTTCAGCGATAAGCTAATTACCTCGGACACCTGCAGAGACTGACCGCTCGCCAGTTCTCAGCGTGGCATCAACCCGCACGGCCAACACTCCCGTACGCTGAAAACGTCGGCAATATGTGGTTTAAATATTTGCCTTAAATGAATGATAAAATGGGATACGTATGAAACTATGAAGTGGTTAAGTTTAGGTTGCGAATTTACAGAAGTATCAGGATATAAATTGAAATTCGTTTAAAATAATGGATAAAAAAGTGCGTTTAAGACGTTGGAATATAATAGTGATGCAATTGAAGTTATAGTTAAGTTGATTTATGTTACGATGACTTGGCAAATTTGAATTTTAACGGTTGCAATAAAATTTTGATTTTACGGGATATGAGCTTGTACAGTTGGTGGATAGCTATAAAAATAGTGTGGTATGATAATGGTGATGATAGATAGATGGTGATGGATGGATGATGAATGGATGATTGATAGATGGATGAACGGAGATTTTGTTGAAAAGGTAGACACTTACCTGATTTGGCCCTGTTTCGGCAGCGTTGATAGGTACTTCCGGCTGGTGCTTGCAAAATCTTCTTAGTGGTGCTTGAGCGTTAAGCCTGTGCTGCGACGTTGTTGCGAATCGGCGATAGCTTCAAACGCGGTTCCGTTGGATTGAAATATTTCTTGCTTAGCTGTCCTGTCACGGCCGCCACTTTTTATGTTCGGTTTTTAGACAGGTTGAAGAAAACTTCTTTCGTTTTTCTAAATACTTTTATCTGAAAAAACAGGATTACAAATTTATGTAGACTATCGTAGTTTATATAGACAAAAAATAAATGTAGTGCAGGTCCACAAATAGGCGCCAACACCTAGTTTTAATAATAATTCAGCTAATTCGATTGCAGACAACTGAGATTGTTGACTGATTTTATCTAGATAATTTTTAAACCCTGTGATTTGTCCCTTAATTGAACTACGCTTAGTGACCAGCTCTTTTAAGGTAACCTTGTTAGGATTTGCACTATATTTCTCATCACTAATCATTTTTAGTGTTAACTAAAATTAAACAAAATTAATATAAATTCATTAAAATGTTTAAAAGTTTTAACGGTAAAGTTGTTCAACCATGGTTAAATGGAAAATCAATATAAAAATAAATAATTCCCGCGGATAAATAAAGGAAGAAAAAGAAAATATCTCACGCTCCTCGCTTTAGTTGAATCCACGAACAACAGCTGATCAACGCAGGAGCTGCGCGATAAACTTTGGTCCGCGTAACGCAGCACGCTGGAATGTTCGGCAAAACAACTTGAAATAATGTTGATATAAGGCAATGTTTACGATGATTTTTACGAGATTGATTTATTATCGAAATGTGAAATTATTTATAAAATGTAAAGAAAATAGTAACAATGAAAAAAATGAAGCCGTTACGACTTACGTTCACCGTTAATAATCGTTTTCAAAAATATAGCAATGAAGTAAGAATTAAATTATGATTGTAATTTGCTATTCAATAAATTATGTTTTATACGTGAATAAAATGAATATGTAAAATTTTAAAGCTGGATGTTATTAAACTATTTACACACTTGGTTTCTTATTAAAACAGATTTGGATTATTGAAGGAAAAACTCTGAAGGATATTTAAGATTTATGGATAGGTATTGAATGGGATCATGAAGATAGAACAAAGGAAAGTTCACTTAACTTATAGGGATACACCGTGCTGAGCTGCGAAGGGGACGCTTTAGTTGGATCACTGCCTTCGGCCGACGATTTTAGTTGTATCTCGTTTGTTAAGCGATGGTGCTTTCAACTGCTCTACGAGATGAATCGATTAATGTTGACGATCGACGACGATGATTTGAAATGTTTCGTGTTCTATACGTTTTGACTTGTATATTTGTCCTGTCACGGTCGCCAATTTATGTCTCGTAGTGAACACTATGGTGCCTAATTTTCGTTGAAATTAAACCCAAATATCTTATACTGCTTTAATTATTAGAAACGTGTACTAGGGTTCGAGTACAAGGTTGGAAGTGAAACAGCAAATTTGAATGAATAAAATATCTAACAATAATATGTAGTCGGTAGATTTAAAACTGGTGATAAATTGTATATAGAAATATGAAGCGCCTGATTATTATAAACTATAGCAGTAACGTTATTGCTCTTAGATGGCTGTAGGCGCGAACAAATATAGATTTTGAAACTTCATAAACTTCTATGTATATTTGAATACACAGTCATCATTATTTAAAGTTCAATTCTTTGTATAATATAAATGAAAAGTTTTAAACTGTGGTGAACAGTTTTGAATCTCATAACAAATGTGATAATTCATTTTAGATTTACTGATTAATTGTCTACAATGAAGTTTAGATATAATTTTTTAATTTATCATAATTCAACATTTAATAAATAAATCATAAGAAATTGTTTTTTTTCGTATGGTCGATACTTAACTTTTAGTACTAATATATTAAAAGAATATAGATACATCAACATATATTGAAAGATCTTAAAGTATAGAAATAATGAATGAGCGAAAAGAAGTCCATGACCTTTTAAAGACATTACATAGCTTGAAACGTACCAACATATTATGTAGGCACATGAAATATATAAAACGGATTATAAATAAACAAAACATGGAATAAAAGTGTTTCTTAAGACATTAGAGTTATTCAAACATAAAAAAGAAAATTTTGATAAGAGATATTCTTCTCACAGGTCAGGAACATCTCAGATATTATAAATATTTTATTTTTGACGAGAATTGTTCAAATTCTCTAAGTTGCAATACTCTCAGTGTGGGGTTCCTTTACTCTCGAGGGAAACTTTTATTAATTTTTATCATGAACAAAATTGTCTTTTAAATTATCTTAAATATGTTATTACAATATAAACGTTTTGGTTACTCGATGTATATGAAGTGTCATGACGTGTGACTTGTAGAGAACGATAACACACATACTTTTAAAATAATACACGATATACGACATACGACATACGACGATATACGACAAATACTTATTTATTATAAACTTAATCGACTTTATATTTCAATGAAACTTTTCTTTCTGGATTTACTTCTAGTATTTTATTTTATTACAATTTACTCGACGTTTTACTTTGTAGTAACAGTGAATCTGGCCTGATAAGATGATCGTTTTTCTACTCGTTTGCTTCTTACGGAAGTCATAGGTATATACAATGACGTTATATTAGTTTCGTATTTAATGTAAATATTTTGATATCTTTAATTGGTAAAGCAAAAACTCAATATATTATTATGAGAGTATCTTTGATTGTTAAAACTAGAAAATAAATATGAAATACAAGTTTCAACTTCTATAACTATTATAAATATTCTTTTAAGTTTTTTTTATTTAATGGCATAAGATCAAAAGTATACTATGAAAATTATTAACTGGAAAGCCAACTGTAATATAATTTAACTTTCTAGTTGATGCAGCATAAGTGTTAATAGAAACGTTTATATTTATACGTACCTTTGAACCGAATAGTGTGGTGTTCCACCAAATATCATAATCACTGTTATTGGTATTATTAAATCAAAATGTTAATAGCTTTCCAATGAGGCGCGATTGAAATATATATGTCTACCCAGCCGTTTTCGGCTACAGTGACTTAGCTTTGTTTTATATTGTTAAAAATAGGTAATATTTAACACCTGCCATGCGACCTCACATGACTAAAATCCCCAATTTTAGCGCTAAACGTGCGACCACAGGTGTCGCAAGTCAGTGTACCAGTTATATCATTGTACGTTGTTTTAGCAGGTGGACGTGCTTTTATTCGGTCGCGTTTAAAATGTCGCTTTATTTTAATATTAATAATGAAATTAGAAATGACTTTCATCTAAACATCTTTCTGAGGCACATTCAAAACTTGTTTATATATTATAAGATATTAATAATAATCTTTGACGCAGAGAGAAGCAAAGTTACTCCTTATTGAGACAATTTATCTGTTTTAAACAAATATGTGTAGATATTAATTCTATAATATAAATCATTATTAGGAGGTCCTAATAAAGTACACCGTAGGTAATTCAAGTTTTTCGGAAAACAAAAGAACTGCTCCTTAAACATTAATAATAATTAAAAAAACATCAACACAAACTGGCTAATAGTGAGTACTTGGAGTATGGAAGATGTTACTTGTTACTTACAAGGTACTGATCGATGGACGCAAGTCTTATACAATTAAAATTTGAATCCATCATATTGTTCTTTATATCGAAGAAATACCGCTATAGAGTTTTAAAACATAACTTTGTAGATAATTTAAAAAGAAAGCGGCCAATAAAGCATTTCAAAATGAAAGCAGCTCACAGTCTTAATATATCGCCTACATGACTATGGCAGAGTTAATAATTCGCTTTCGGAATTGATATTGAAATTTGAAGTTTAGCATTAAGTGTTTAGAGAAGGTGATAGAGAGACAAACAAGTTGAAGTGAACGGTTTTGAAATCAAAAGTTTTCTTTTGAAAATGCAAATCAATAGCGATGATCAAAAAACAATTAAATCCACGATTACACAAGATCTGGAACAGTAATGAGACTTCTGATGATGCAGTCAAAGTATAAAAGTTGTTCAAGTCTCTCAGCTGCAGTCTTAATATTCAATAATATATCTGATTACAAAATGTCACAAATATTAGTGAAACAATTTGTTGTCATCGAGGGAACCGAGGTGTGGAATTGAGTCCAGAGATTAAAGAAACTTTAACAGAAACTATGTAACACTCAAAATATTGAATTAATATTTATTTACGAGCAGATCTCGTCAAATATTGTCTTATCCATTTTCTTTTCACTGGAATATACATTTGTTTGTGTACAATTGTCTGAGGCTTTGTGTAGCATCGTTTAAAATCTTTGTGAAATATAATGTTGAGTTATAATTAAATAAATCGTGTGAAAGCGATTACTTTCGGAGAAATATGAAATGTAATAATTTTTAATTATATTTTTGGTTACTGGTAATATTATAAAAGGGAAGTTTGTCCTGTTTGAGTAAGTTTTGTGACTATAAGTAAAATAGTGATAAAATTAAATTAATTATTATATATATCGGATTTATTCGTTGTTTTTAAAGAGAGGGATGCCAGCCTCGCTGACTTCTAGAACGGTCCATGATATTTTAAAATGAAACTTCAATTATTCTTAATGTTCCTGTATTTCTCGAAGGTTCTTCATAATAACATACTTCAATGATACACACTCACTGAACTCTGCATTATCAATTCTGAATTCTGCCGTCCTGCGTCCAGACGTCATATTTATAACAAAATTTAAACATAGTTCTATTCTCCTTTTAAGCAACCTTTAATTTCGTTTTACTTTTAACAATAATCATAAATACTAATGAGGTTTAATAAGAATTGATGACAGCCTCAAATTATTTTCAAGTCGCATCCGTTATTATTAAAGCTGGTAGCGCCGATATATACAATATTGTTTTATATAAACAGATTTACATTTTAATCACTAAATATATTCAAGAGCATGTTTTTGTGAAATTAATTTAAATGATATCATAATCCATGTAAAATCACTTATTTGTTAGAGTCATATTCACGTATATGTATACATATGTATTGGTTTATACCTGACGCATTATTTAGGATCTCATTATCACTAATATTGCATTTCAAATACCAACAATATCTATATTGCTTTTAAAACTAGGTCCGTAGTTGAAGGTCCGTAAGTTCTATATAAGCGTGTGTTTTGCTGTATCTCTGTGTAAGTTCATACATATACATATACATATCTATATATGTATAGTCATCTTGTTGTTTCTAAACCACAACCTGATACTATTTATCGGGGATTCAATACACCCTCCGCCACATATTAAAGGCTTTATCAAAGGTCAGGATAAGGAACACACAATACATTTCACTCAGGTATTGTTACCCTCGTGTTGTCTATACTATGTACAATATCTTCATGAAGTCTAAATTGAATTTCTCATTCATTGGAACTATTCTGTTAACTATCTGCTCCCAGGACCCGGATTTGAATTATGATTTTATAAAAAACTAGAACATAAAGAATTCTTATTACAAAAAGTTGAGTAAAACGAAAATTTGGAAAAGGTTGAAACATTGAACATTGTTTCGTGTCAAGAAAAAGGTAAAAAACAACGCTCGAGGCTACTAGCTGTCGCCTTTGTTTATAAAGCCTTGTTTACACCCAGTTGGGAGTCATACCTCTTTCCATTTTAAATATTTTAACCGAAACAGTTTTTATATGATACTTTCTTAAACATTATTTATCTAAGAAGAGTAAATTGAATCTTTCAACTGTAGTGACTTGTATAGTGTATGCGTTCTAATTTATAAATCACTTTAAAGTTACAGCAATATTTCTATAAAGTGAAATTTTTTGAGAATAAATTCTGATCCATAATGAAATAAATGTAAATAAACAAAATATACCTGGCATGTCTGAAGGATCAGCGGTATTTGAAATTATCGAAGGTGACAAACTTTTATAATATATGCTATAGCTAAAAATAAACAAGATAGTTTTTCTTTTCAAATTAGGATTTTTTTATTTTCAAAAGTTTTAATACATAGAGGAATTATGACATAACAAATGACTATTTATATATATGAAATTCTGCAAACTATATTTCTTTATATATTTAACAATGTATTAATTCTGTCAGAGTTTGTTTAACATGTATGTATGTAATTGTAACATGTTTTACGATATTTTAAACAACGACACCCAAAACAAACGATCTTGGTCATTAAGATTTATGTAAGAAGCAATCTCTATTATACAAGAACCAAACCATAATAAATTATAACTTTTCTCTCTAAAACACATGACTAGAAAAAAAAATGTTTTTTAAAAATTTCATTCTTATTATTTAATTATAATCAAGAAATAAATTCTTAACTCTTTCTTTTAAAACTTTCATTCACTCATATCTAAGAAATCTAGGCATCAGTTGATCATAAGTCATATGTTTATTGAATTGTTTCATGTAATTTATATATTTATAATAATTTAATTTAATGTAAGGTTTTATATCACTACAACCTTTAACTGGAGAACACTTCTATCAAACACGAATAATTCATAATATTTCAAGTATTTTAATCTTATATTATCCTGTATTTCTATTTGTTTCATTTATAACAAACTAGCTTTCCGCCCGCAGCTTCGCCGCGTGGAGTTCGGTTATATCGCGTTTCCAAGAGAACCTTTCAAAAGTATGGGATAAAAACTATCCTATGTTCTTTCTCAAGGTCAACTCTATCTCTGTACCGAATTTCATTAAAATCAGTTCAGTGGTTTAGGCGTGAAAGCGTAGCAGACAGACAGACAGACAGACAGACAGAGTTACTTTCGCATTTATAATATTAGTAGGGATAATATAAAACATATCAATCATTTGAGTTCGATACTTTGTAACAATAACAAAACTCATTTCACTCACCATTTATCTTCAAGGAGATGAAATCTCAAGTTTTATTTTTCAAAACAACTTTGTCATTAAACTTTACCATAAATAGTTTAAAATACAGTTCACACATTTGTCGAGATTTCAATAGTCACTTTGTGCACTTCGCTATCATTCAAATATTGAAAAGGAGTAGTTGAAGTTATTTAGAAGCACTCCTCATCACAAACACAATTTTAAATATGTACTCGTGTCTTATTTATCAATACCCATTACAGTTTGATTATATCTGCTTTGAACTTATAAACCCTCAATGTCTTTCAGAACTCATAATTATACTTAAATACATTTATGAGGATGTGACTCATTAAAGATAATAAATATTCTTCAATCAGTAATTATATCTTATATTTATTTCATACAATGTGTTAAACATATCTATGTATTTTAATTCGTATGTTAAAACATTTCTATTCAGTGAACGTGTTAATCGTTACTATTGGCATGTCTGTCGTCGATCTCACTGTCACATGTATAATGTATATTGATGTAGTTATAATTTATAAGAATCGTTCTTGATGGGGAAATATTCCACAATTCCAGTTTGAATGAAACCATAGCATAAAATATTAAAATATTGTATAATACAATCAACGGGTAGTGTCAATCTTGACAGTCTCGGATAAAGCGACTATTGGTTTCACAAAAACATTGGCAAAATTTTTAACCGGTTAATTTTTATATGTTATTTATTTATTATTAGTATTATGCTAACTCTTCTTCTCAACAAGTTGCTATGCTATGCTTACGGTGTTCCGACGCTGCTCCCCCGTGTCTATCGTTGTTCGTGCTGTTATTTCTCGTCATCAAAAGAATATATGTATAAGCAGAAGTTTACAATTAAAGGTTTACTAAAGAGCAAAGTTTTTACTTGTTCTTGTAACGCATTTTTTTTATTGAACGCCTTTTCTACTATTGGTACTATAATACATTCTCATAAGTCCCTTAAGAGGATAGTGGTCCACGATGGAAAATTAAGAAGGACAAAGTTTATCGGTCCTCTTACTTCTACAGCTGAGATGGAACCATCATCAAGATATCTTTCATACAGATCATTTCATCATCTGCAAAGACTATTATCACTACCCACCCGGTTCATTCAAGTACTTTACAAGAAATTTTTAAAAACTTTTTGTTTTAGTGAGTGATTTCAGTACCAAATATACCAAATATACTGAAATTTAATCATAGTACAGAGATCTTGATTCTACTAATAATGTATTAAATTAAAATATGTTTTGCTTTATTACATTACCGTTGGCGGAATAAAAAATCTTATAATACAATGTATATTAAATTTTTAAGAAATCAAGAGCTCTTAGTGAACTGCTTCCACTTAAGACAATTAAATCTCGAATCAATAAATATTAGCTTAAAAAGAAAGTAAATGGAGTTACCACTGTACAATATACACGGCGACGTAGAATATTGACTGACTTGGTTGTGATTACATCTATTAAGAGGAAGATGGAATCTTGACGTACGAAAATACGAGCTCTCTGAGATTGAATCTGATGTATTATTATATATGAGGAATTTATATTATTAGTGACTGACATGTATGACATTCAATTAAACATAATAAACTTTCAAGGTTATAGTTTGTTTTAAATGTGTACTTTTGAAAACCTTAGATACCTTAAAGTAAACAGTACGTCATGGATATCATCGGTTTGAGAATCTTCAGTCTAAAAATGATAAATATTTACATTCTTCATTATAATCAAGAGATGTGAAATTATAATATCATACATATATATGTCAAAATGACGCCTAAAAAGGTCCTCAGACATGGCGGTGGGACACTGCACCAGACAAGTAAACGTTAAGTTTGTCGTGTTATTATACAACATCGACTAGATTACGAGAGTTAGATTTCAAATGAACATTCTCAGTAATGAAATATGAATATGTTGAAAGAGTGCAGATGGTAAAAATTTAATGAAGTTCCAAAGTAAGCCGTCTGCTCGTAGGCCACCTTTCTCATAAAAAACAAAAGAATTTAAATAGATAAGTGACTGTCAATTATCGACAATCTTTTATATCTTCTTTTCAAAAATATAAAATCCCATGGTGATTGATGATTAAATATAAATTAAATCATAATCAATATCGGTATCATTATAGCCCTTCATATGGTTTTACAGAAAAATGGTTGTATTTATAGATTAGCAATAGACGGGGTTTTCCTACAATGTATACTGGTCGCTACATCTCCTGTAAAATAACAATATATGGTGTGTTATAAACGTTAGTTCGTTCTTATAAGTACATGTATTGTAGGTACATAATATAATATTTATAATGGAATGTTCTCTAAACTCATTGTATCGTCGAGTCTCGACGCGATATTGTAAATCAGAGGAATATTGAATTTATTACGATCAATTAAACAACGCCTCGAACATATAAATTGTGTTTGAATTCTATCATCCCTTGAATGGATGGCTATTTACTTGCATCTAACTAAATATAAATATATCAAACAATAAAAAGAAACAGAGGAGAGATGTTTGGTGAAAGTTGTTCACAACAAACTTTACATGTTGTTATTGTTCTGATATGTGAGTGTATGTGTGAAGAGAGATAAGATAATGAAGGATCTAATGAATAATATATTATAAATATGTAATAACTTCTATATACTAACATTCAGATTTAAAATATTATCAAGTAACAATTCTTTTATAAATTTACTAATTGCTACTAAGTTCACGATTCACGTCTTTAACAGACAAAAGATTAAAAAGATATATTAGCAGTAAAAATACTGTTTTTTATTATAATTATTAAAATAATTTAGAATTACGAAAAAATACGTGTGAAAGAGAACTTCACTAAATCAATTAACTTTTAAAGACACACAATGCACAATGACCGACGGACCGAGGAGCTGAAAACAATAGCGATCAAGTCAATATAAAGAAGAAAACGAAAAATTAAAATTTTATAACAGTATTATTAAGTACAACAGACAAACATAAAAACTTACAATACTCCTTTACCTGTTATATCCTAAACCTGTGATGGAATGACTCATTGTATGTTTCTTAGTAATAAAACATTACATTTTTAATTGTGATTATAAATTAAAGACCTCTACATATGTACAAAGTTTTGATTCTGAATATTTCAGAACAACTTTGATGAATTCACTAATATAGGACAAATAATGTTCTTATAAAAATAATATAATTGTTATTAAAAATATAATATATACTATATTTGTAAGGTTAACTATAATAATTAGAGAGTATAACCATGCATATTTATCGTGGGTCGGTTCATACACAGTTTGAACTGATATTCAATTATTCAACACATCTGCTGTTACATTTATACGCGACTAGAAGTATACGCAAGTGAATGTCCTCAAATATGTAATTTTATTAGAGATCACACATGATACAATATTGGAGATAAGACTAAAGATGTTCAAAACACAAGCATGTTAATATTTTATGTGCTTACAGAGTTTCTTACGCTTCTAATAATAATTGTAAGTGTGCTCATTATAAAAATACAATTTAAGAATCATTTATTTATCTCAACATAAAAGAAATTAATATTGAATAAAATAATAAAAGGTGAAATAAAAATATAACATTCGCAAATCCACCCTAGTTACTAACGAACTTTATTGCGGAGAAAAAAATAAGGTTTTTATCAAATAAAAAGGTTAATATCTGTAGCGGTGTTTATGAAGCCATTAAATATCTTTATATGTCTGTCGTGTCCTGACACCGCATCAACCGACAGAGCGTTCAAAGAAGAATTTACAATAAAGTTAGTGAAACATGTGATCTGATGAAAACACACTTTATTATAACATTGATGACCTCTTGATTCATATGAACAGTAACTAACCTCGTGGACTCTAAGGAGTCTCTCAGCACTCGTTGAAATATAATACGAGGAAATAAATCTATCTCTTACAGTTGACTGCTCTGTGTAGTACGGTACAGAGAGGATGATGCTGGCTACAACTAATGTTATATAATATGAATATAACTAAAGAATATATCCATATGTGTTAGGTTTATATTATACTTTTATAAGATTTTCGTTAAAATGATGTAACGTTTACTTTACGCATTTGTCATATACTTTTCCCATTTATTTACAAAACATTAGTATCGACCAAGGTGATCGTCTACTGTTGAATATAACGGTGTGGCCACACTGACCATGTCATCGGTCCAAATATGTAGTAGGCGATTTATCTGCAGTGTAGGTACTTAGTAGTACGTGACATTCATAGAAGTAATAATATTTCATCTAGTAATGTAATAAATGTTTAACTCATTTACAATATTTTGAGGAACAAATAAAACATTAATTCAATGAGTGGTATTAGAACACGATACTTTAATAAGTATATTAACTAGGTCGTTATTTACCGGACGTGGACGTCGTTTTGTCAGTCGTCTTTCTTTTGATCCATGTGGGTTTATTTGTTTCTAGTATGTACCAGGACCGCAGTATCTCTTACATAATATAATGAACTCTGTCAGGTAGTTGAGTTATTAAGTTCTCCTTACTTTATTTGGTGTGGAAGTATCAGTACTGTTTGTAAAAGATCTTTTAGGTGTGATGTCAACAGAGAGGCTCGTAAAGAGATCGAATTCGTGTGTTAATGGAGGAGGCGAGAGTTTATAAATATATGAACAAGTACTCAGTGATGTGATCCAAAACATCTCCTCCGATACATTTATATATACTCGTATTATGAACAGTTGAAGCTTGTTCATGTTTTATATTAAACATAATATTTATACTAAGAACAAAAGATTTACAAACAAATGTTGTCCACACTAAATAATGTCATCGTGCTCAGTGACTCTACTAATCGGATCATAAAAGTATTATGGTAGTTTAGATACCTACGTGAAAGCTTATAATTAATTATTTTTACATTGATTCCATATAGTTTTATTAACCTATAAGTAAAATTATTCATAACAAGCTTAAAGGAAAAGTTTACTTGCTATTTAAACCTTTATTATATATTTTTATGGATCCATTTTATATAATAATATTTCTTAATACAAGACATGAAATACGAAAATACTTCAAGAATCAAATTTGTTTTTGAAACAATTAAATTTTCTAGTATCTTTGTTATAAGTCATATAATATAAACTAATTTTGTCGTAACATTATTTCTTTGAGTTGTATCAGTAATTGATTTACATTTTATTGACTGAACCAAGACACGGTCGATAACTTTTATAACACGATTGTTTCAGGATCAGTGAATTCAACATTAGTATAAGACAGTATTCTTAATACTTTTTAAACATTAATACATATTGTAAATGTATATATCGGATTTAGTACACATTCGTGGTTTTTAAAGAGAGAGACGCCAGCCTCGCTGACGTAACAAATGCCACTTTTTCTAGAGCGATCCATGATATTTTAAAATGAAACTTCAATTGTTCTTAATGCTCCTGTTTTTCTCGAAGGTTCTTCATAATCACATACTTCAATGATAGGCACTCACTGAACTCTAAATTCTGCCGTCGTGCGTCCAGACGTCATATTTATACCAAGATTTAAACATAGTTCTATTCTCCTTTTAAACAACCTTTGATTTCGTTTTACTTTTAACAATAATCATAAATGCTAATGAGTTTTAATAAGAATTGATGACGGCCTCAAATTATTTTCATGTCGCATCCGTTATTATAGCTGGTAGCGCCGATATATATAATATTTTAGTGTCATTTTTTAATTCCCTTTACTAACACACTTCGTAATCTAATCCAATAACTGACCCTTTTTTAGTGGTCCCTGCGCTTGCTCGCTCCTTTTTTTTCCTCATAAAACGACGCCATTCCCTCGTCAAATACCATAACATCAGTCAAGTGAAGTTGTCGCATTTAAATTACCAATTCATTTATGTATATAAGTAACCATACATACACACGGCGCAGAAGGCTACAACATCAGCAGCCTGAATATTCTTATGTACAACTCCAAGATGACTAGTTCAATCCATAATGAGATCTAAGATTTTCGCGAGTACTCATTTAAATGAAACTAATATTTACGGATTTACTACGCAATTTTTTATTTTTGACTATAAACGATATAGTTATATAGTTTGGTGTTGCTTATTCAGCGATGACTTGGTGGTTCAGTACACTCAGAGGTTGTTCAATAACTATTGAAAGTTATGTGTTAAGTATATGTGGGTTCGCAGAGTCAACAGTTACCCAATCATTAGACATATAACACACTCCCAAACAAAGCCGCACTTCAATTATCGTTTTATTTAGGAAAATTAGATTAAAGCATGTTTCTAATTTGCCTACCTCGTATACTGATATAGTCAAACGATAAAGTTACTGAGCTGCTTTTAATATCAAGTCGGTGTTGTGGCTCTGAGTTGGATTTTATGTGTCGTTAATGTATGTATAAGATGGAACTTTTGTTAATCTTACAAACAAAAAGCATCTAAAGTTATAACTCATGTTCAACAGCAGTTTACTTATGAGTTGTATATGTTTAATTAGAATGAAAGTATTCTTAATCTCAATCTCTTTCTTTAAGGGAATTTAAAATTAAGTGAATTAACGTATGATAAAGACAAAAAATAGTTATTTTAAAGAAAAAATTATGAGTGTTAATTTAGTAATACCTTTAAATAGCGATGCAAAGAGATAATTTTACACGAAACAGTTACAGTCAGAAACAAAATGGGATATTAAGTTCAAGACTATGAGTACCTATCAAAGTTAAAAAGTAGTTGACTGTGCAATGTTAAACCTTTTTATATTGAAGCAACCTGTTCACTCACTATCAACCCGGCTTCAAAGTTATACCCATCAAGAACTGCTTCAGGACTTCGAATTTTCATTGAAAGAAAAAGTTTTATAGATTTTACTTCGAAAGTCTTATTTAGTAACAGTACGGCCAACAATGATACCAGTTACATATTTTGTGAAATAAGTGTAATAATACTCCTTTGGGGACGCTGGAGCTGACAAATTTTGTGACTAAGTCCTATATGTTCGATAAACGGTCCTATATGTTGATTATTATGAATTAACTTCACCTCTCAAGAATCCCATATACTGAGAAGACCTAAATAATAAATCTAATAGTCCCATAGGACTCATTCCCTTAACCATAGTTTGCAAACCTTTAACAAGAAATCCTTTGAAACATGTCCTTCGAACATATTATTAACAAACGACTATACGTCTCGTGTGCGACTTGCATGAGTGATACAAGATAACCTTTAAGTAGTTTAAAAACAATATTAGGTAGTATTCTATTAAATGAGTAATAATTTCTTGTTTCCGATGATCTTAAAATGTGTTGAGAGAAAAGCTGAACTTACTGTGAATTAACAAATTTCTATTACAGAGTAATTATTTCTGCTTTTGAACTTTAAATCCTTTGATATCTTTAGGAATTCATAATTATACTTATATTTATTATAAACAGTTTCTGAATTAGTTTTTGACATTCCTTTGACCGTGCAGATGACAACATTAAACACGTTAAATATTATAAATGATACTATTCATACACAGAATACATTTATCGTGTTGGACTTTTTCTAATGTTTTCTTAAGTTGTTTTTTTATAAATCAAAACCACAGAGTTGTTCTTTACTTAATGTATTTAACAATAACACAAAAGCGCTGTTACTTGGAAAACTAAACACCGAGAAGCTCTCCCAGAAAGGTTATGGGTTATACGAGTATTTAAAAGAATAATATCTTATGATCTACACAAAATTCTCTCATACGTACTATTTTAATTAAAAGTTTTATGAGAGAAGCGTTTAAAAACAGATCATTTATTAGTTTTGGATGCATATACATATGTAGAGCTTACACATTTTAGAAGTATTTATAAAATACTACTATTTATTATAGTAAATGTATTAAAATGTACAACAAACGGCTTCCATTTCAGATGTTCGTAGCTCAAAGCAACAAATATTGTGACGCAGGTAAAGGTCGATGAAACATATATATACAGGTTACTCAGAGAGGTTGGTGGCTGACTTTGTGGTGAATCTATATAGTAAGCTGAAGATGAAATATCATTTGTTAATATACCTATTATGAAGAGAACAAAAACTGTCAGTTCTATGTTAAATAAAGTCAAAGTATTAAGAAGAGGAAAAAATTATTTTAAACTGATTGGTGATGTATGAATAAATTAAATGTGTACTGGTCGCTACATCACTTGTAGCTATAAATAATGTGAATATTACACACATAACACAATTACATATGTACAATGTACTGCATATATTTTAAGTATAACGGAATGTTCTCTAACCTGATTGTATCGCTGAGTTTCCACGCGATGTTGTAAATCAGAGGAATATTGAATTTATTAAGATCAATTAAACGATGCTGCGAACGTACAAATTTTATTTGTATACAATCATCCCTTGAATGGATGGCTATTTATTTGTGTCTAATTGATTCGATTTAAATTCAGTTCAATTGAAACACAGCAGATCATTATCCTGATAAATGATTCTTTGAGATTTTTTTTGTTGTATCTTTCTCATTCAACAACCTGTTTAAATAAAAATTATTTTACATATATTAATTTTATTTTATTTTTGCTTTTTATTGATAGTCAAACAAAATCAATATCATATTTATATTTTCCATAACCTTTTCTAATATTTCTGTGTCTATATTCTTTAAGTACTTTAATATTTGTCTTCAATATCCGTCTATATCGGTCTCTGCTGCCCTTCAACACACTGTACACATGAGAACATCGCGACCTCTGCCGGTCCACACCACACACTGAAGAGATTGGGTTTGTTATAAACTTAGTGTATGTGATCGCCATTCTTGTATGTCTGACACTGGTTTCTCATAATATGCCTGAAAGCTGTATTTGAAATGAAAAACAGTGAAAGACAACATTTGACCTGATTGTTAGCAGATGCGACTTCGTGTGTTTGTATTAAATCTTTGGAATGAATTGTACATATAATAAATGAATATTCTTCGCATTATATATAAGATATTCAAAACATCTTCTGTCTGACTTTTCTATTGACTTTGAGTTTTATTTTATGTGAAAGGGAAGTACGTATTGTTCTTGTTATTGAAAACACAACTTTGATTCCTAATCTCTTTATAAATGGAACTTTTTTGTGTTAAAGTTTCATGCTATGTCATGTAACTTGAAGTTCAGAGACGGAGTATCTTATTTCAGTGAGTTGACATTTCCTGATAACGCCTTCTTTTAGAGAGAAGACAAGTGGAAAAAAATGAATCTTCCTCTCTCAGATTTTTTATTCTGTTTCTACATCTATTGAATATTCTTCAATCTTTTGGTTAAAGTGACGTCCACTAGTTTAGGTCATTTCATATCAAAAGAAAATCCTCTTTAACTTGTCTTACCTTTCCCATGCCATCTAAAGTTACAATATATTTTGAAACATTTTTGAAAATGTAACAAAGATATAACGTGTTCCTCCTAAACTTTATATTAAATGATCTTTATGATTGAAGTCAATATTACATATAAATAAATGCTTGATTCATGATACGTCATGTTTAAGAAGCCTATTTTAATAAATCATCGTAGAGTAATAAAGATCAGTAAAGTAAATGTTTATCAAATGAAGAATATAGTAAAATTATTTTATATACATACATAAATATATTATTTATTTTAAATAATACTGTATATTTTAAGGGCCGTTAGAAATTCCAATAATTTAGTTTTATATTTCCAAAAAACAAAACATAATGCGTTTAACAACTTGTCACAGTGCCTGTTATAAATCCACACAAGTTCTGTTCTTTGATAATATATCATGAATGACTTACCATATTTACTACTAACATATGTATAAGGGTTATAATAACACAAACATACAAATTATAAAAAAAATACAAAACAATACATTTTCTAGACTACGTTCTAAGCATATTTCTTTTTGTAAACTACATTCCGTAACACTTGTTTTCTCTCCACCTATCGACAAATTTTTCTCTTCATCCACCAGTAATATAACATAAGAATCTCATTAAAATATATAACAAGTAATAAATTCTCATAAACGTTCTTTTCATTTAGGGACTAACGTTATAAAATGAAAGGTTCATTAACTATCGCCGCTTAACTTATTCATTATTACCTTAATGTATATATTGGCCACTTTATTATATTACATTCACCAAATAAATATATCTACCATTAGATTGGCTGTAATCACAGTTATTTCTAGTAAAATATTTGTTTTTTGTTAAAATCATATGGCTCGCTACTTCATGTAATTTGTGGTTTTAATTAATTGTAATCTGCAGCCGTTTCATATATACATATATTTAAACAAGTTTGATCACAAATGACATGTTTTAAAGGATTATTTATATTCTAAAAAGCAAATTTAATGATCAATAAATCACTTTAAACAATATAATACATTTGACAGTAATACATAATATCATTTTTTAAACTATTTATTTCCTAAACATCCATCTCTGTTCTATAGTATCAAGTCGTTTCATATATATTTTATTTTTTCTCACCAAATTTTATTTTTTCTAAGTTCATCAATCATCACGTATCAGTTTCTGAACACTGCCTCAGCTATTTAATAGATGAAACATATTATAAATGAAATCCTCTCAACTCACCTCGAGGTATCTCTCGGGTCCTTTCTGTCAGATTGTTATCAATGTTAATTGAATATTTCAGATTTTCATTCACCATAATTACTTATTACCTTTTCGTCTCCAATTTCAAACGTAACCTTTATAATACATATGTATTCATTTAAAACGTTTGATATCTCATCAATGAAGAGATCCTTTTTGATATAATTCAAGGTGTTTAAAGAACATAAACTCAGCTTTATATACATTATACAATTACAAATGTGTACTGAAAAAAGGATTAAAGTATATGGACCTTGAAGCGATACTTTCAGTTGAGTTATTTACAAATCATAACTGTTACGTAAATGTGACCAAACTAATATATCAATAAGAAATTTTGTCTATGTTTGTCTATAAATTATTTCAGTCACAAATACCTTAAACCTTACAAGTCTATAACCATATTTAATAGATATATTTTATATATTATTTCACCTACATGAAGGTCGACATGATTTCACAAGTAACAACGATTGAAGACAACATTTGTAGTAATAAAAGTAATGACAGCGTTTTATCTTTTAATATTAACAAATTGTATTGCTATAAACTTATTTGACATGGCTCGTAACTACGATAAATGAAAACAAGTTCTATAAATCTTTCATTTCCGATTCGGTAGTTAATCGTTTTATGGAACGGTTCGCAACTTAATAACCCTAGTTTCTTTATCTAGTATATAACTTTATATTCTTCAAGTGACGCTGGCCTTCAATCAGATTCCCCATGTCAACCCCAAGCATCCCACTACTCTCGTTTATTCTAGTTTGCTCTGGTTGAATGTTCAAATTATTTTAAATAGGGTTTCTTCTGTACTTCGTAAAAAACAATAATTCCAACAAAGTATGTCTCTGTAAGTTTGAAGTGAACAAAATTTTGTAAACTTCTCTTGAACACGATTTGAGAACTGTTGTATTTCAAGTACGAGAGAATATCATCTTCAGACTTATATAAATAACAATATTTTGTAATGTAAAAGAATCTGAAACACGAAGTGAGGGCGAGGACGTGTTGAAAAATATTTGATTTATTTTTTAATAAAATAAACACAAATTAATTAATTCTTGCAAGATCTATCCGGTTTTTCAAGTCGGTGGGACATTATACAACTATTTTAGTGATACCCTATGATAATAACCTTTTTATATCCGTGAACTTATTTCTGTGATGACACAAACAGCACATGAAGCATAAAATATAAGAATTCATGTACATAACAAAACAATGCCGGTTTTTAACAATTCCCCGTAGTAGGAATGAACATGTCATTTTCCCAACATAATAGTAAACAACTAACATCTACTCGAACCACGATCCCAATATAACCGAGGACACTATGAGTAATACAATGTCAGATACACAATATACATATAACAAACTGATAATACATGTGTTAATATATTATATAAAGTTGATATGTTTTTATTGTTTTGATATGCGTGTGTAGAGAGATCAGAGAATGAAGGATCTAGTGATAGTAATAAATTACTTGTTGGAGACCATTACATGGGTCGTTGGCATATTTGACACATATTAGACAGTCATTCCTCTCAATGTTTCGTCAGGCTTCGATATACTGTGTGATGAAGCCCTATGGAGTATAAGGTCTGAGAAGTTACCATTATGATATATAACATAGTCCAAGTTTTTTTTACTCACGTCTTCACGACGATTACATTTTGTTAACAAACTAGTTTCCGTATCTATGACAGCTTGAACACATTCAAAATGTGTAACAAAATTAAGTTTCTTACAAACATTTCATCATTGATAACTAAGTGAGTGTTGAATAATATACTAAAATTCAATTACTAGACATGAAATGATTGAATAAACACAAAATGGCTTAATATCTGTATAAGGAATAGTTTAAAATCTCAAGTTCTTTGACATTTTATTAAATCGTAAGCTATATTGAACGGAATATAAAGTTATTCGTATATAATACATATATTGTGTGGTCAACAATACACACAGCCAAGACGGCCCAAGTCTCTCGCGTCACACTACAAACAGAGCGTCCTTTGTTAAATATTATTTATAAATGAACAACGAGAAACATCCTATATGTTGCGTGAAATAGAGAACTTATTTTTCTAACCACTTGTAGTTAATGAAATAGATATGTCAAAACAAAACAATTCAATAAAAAAGACCCATATTTCCCTTTGTCTCGTCTATAATCAAGTTAATTTCTTTTACTACAACACACACCATACACATACACACACATATATAAATACTATTAAGTAGTGATTCACTTAAAAGCCAGTTTACTAATTGCCGCTAAGTTACTGCAATATTCATAAACTACCTCCATTACCGGCCCCCTTCCACCCCCCAACCCTCTCTGAGAGGAGTCTCTAACTAACACTACAACCACCTTCACACTACTCTTGTACTGTATCAACTCATCGGTGACTCATATAGAACAGTTCGTCTCATAAAGCAACATTAATATCCAACACTTGACTCGGCTCCATCGACACTCTATACTGTGTCTTTGTACATGTCACACACACTCATTCATCATTTCAGAAACAGTATTATACTCTTAGAATTTTTTCTTTTCCAAGTCTTTGTTATAATTGATATAGTTATATAAAAACTACATCAAGTCATGGTAAATTACTGGAAGATTTATTATCGGTCGGGTGAAGTCAACTACCTTAATGTATAGTTTTGTTTATATACTTATTGAGGTTCGTATGTGAAGAATAATTTTATTTAATCAAAATCTCTTAATATAAATAATTGGAATATATAAGGCTCCGAATTTAATCAAGACATCTATTTGTTAAGATGAACTATTATAAAAGATAGAACATACATTTGGAAGGATATAGTGACAAATTGAAATATTATATGTAGTAAATAAGACCGTATTAAGACCGTATTATATGTAGTAAATAATACGAGGCGAAATATTTAATATACCGGAGAGTAGAGTGTGAAGATGATGCCCATGTACAATATAAAGTAAGAATTATTTATTTTGATGAAGTTTCTTAAAGCTTGACAGAAAATATAGAAGAATTCACCAACAATTGTATCACTTGTTGTACATATATAAATGTGATGTTATGGATCGTTATAACACGGGTGGCTTACTGTTACGTCGCTTTATTAGAGAAAATTTAAGGAAAAAAAAAATTACCTGTTACTATGAATTATAGCGAGTGATAAGTATCTAAAACATTATAAAAGTTTGCGTTAATTTTCTTATTAAAGTAAAACACACTTCAAACTGTTAAATATTACTTTTGTGTATTTGACATAAATTTAATCTCTACAAGCTTTAAAAGTAAATGTTTATGTCTCCTCCGATGTAAGAAATTTATTTTTTTAACTAAATAATGTGTAAGCGATTTCAGTACATTTTAATTAAAACGACTGTTCCGAGTTCACGTCATTTCATGAAACGTCTTACTTCTGTTAAAGAAATCATACAAGTTTTGTTATTAGATGTTTCACAGAACTTTGGAAGTTTCTCTCAAACATTTACGACATATATTACACCACATCTTGTTTGTATTTACTCATATTAATAGTTGTCTTTCATAAATGGTTACTGTCATACAGTCAGAGTTTATTAACAGTGTTAAGTCTTAAGGCCGCATTCATTCAAGGAAAGAACTTGGGTTCTGAAACATTTATTTATTATTTTCTCAGTTATCATAACTGCTCCACCTCTTACACTTCTTTACCAATGACCAGGTCTTTTAAAAATTTCAAATATGACCAATTTTAACTTCTTCTTGTTTTCATTCGATACCATTCGCTAAGATATTTTTCTCTATTTTAGTGATTTTATTATTGAATATAAAATCTCGGACGCTAGTCAAAATAAAGTACAAGTAATATTTGATTGTACGAGACTTTAATTTTTAAATGTAATGTAATTTCCGACTATTATAAAAATTTTAAGTATAAGTGATGGTTTTGTTTAAAACAATACAGAGTAAAAGATTTATCTGGTGTCTACTTAAAATAAGTGCTATATAAGAAAATGGATGTTGGTAAAATAATTATGAGTGTGAAAGAAAATATGAATATTGTATTAATATATATAAAGGTGAAGGGATGTGTTAGTAAGATGATAATTAAACAATCTACAAACTATAACGAGAAGGTCAGAGTTATATTTGAACTGAGAATTGAATTTAATTAAAGTTAAATTATTGAACAGTTTAAACTAATCGGACATCTGTTGTTGTTCGTTATAAGAAAACGTAAATATATAGATGAATACTGGACATAAAGGAAACAAATCAAATCAGTGAAAAAATATACATATATTATATTTTATAAAATTAAAATAGGTAAAAAACTACCTTCCCTTATCTTATATCTTTATTTTTTTTTTGTATATCACTTTGCTTTAAATGCATGTTAGTTTTCTTTTCCCTCGTAATTTATATTAACGATGTCAGTAAATGTTCTCAGAGAGCAGTTATCACTAAGTGTCGTGGTTGGTTCGTAAATTGAATCACAAGATGGAGGAGACGCGCTACACGTCTTATACATTTATTATAGACTCATATGTTAGTTAGATATTTATATTATTATTATACTTACACACAGACACACACAAATAACATTAAACTATGATCCTATCTCGTCTTCTGTGATTTCAAATGTCAACGATGTTCTATACATTACAACTAATTTATTATCTGTCTGTTGAAACCATGCTGAATCAGAACTAAAAAGCAATTAAAATAATCTTGAAAAAAATAATAGATACATTTATTTTCATCGATGATTTTAATAAAACCCTTTTGTCAAAGTTAGATGCAGGCGTCATAAAGATGTTGAAGTTGTGGCTCGGGCTCGCTCTAACGGCTGATTCAGGGGAAGCAATAGTTTTGGGATGAGTCTAAAAAGACCATCGGAGCTCTATAGTCACCTAAGAGTTTCCAAGGGATATATCCTGGGGAAATCTCATGATGACGTAGTGACATCGCTCCCAAAAGATCAAGATGCCCCCGAGCTAGAGTCACGACTTCAATTCCATAAGCAATTTATGATAGGAGCATAAAGTAACAGAGTGGGGTTAGGATCAAATAGGAAAGTCCAAGATGCGGATATATTGAAGTCTTTTATTCGGCAAGACGAGAATTATAAATATAAGATCCATGCAATGAATTTAGAAATGCAGAACGAGCGGTTAGACATCGGAGATTTTTGCATCCCATTAGCATTAAAATGGCGCACTTTAATATATGATTGGTCGCCAGCATTGCTAAAATTCTATCTCAATGCGTTCCAGATGACTCTCCCAGATCAGAGTAATTTAGTAAGATGGGGTAAAAGTACCGAAAAAACTTGCTATATCTGTGGAGAGGCAGTTGGAACTGCTAAGCATCTGCTGGTGGGATGTAAGGTGCTCCTGGACAGCGGTCAATACTCGCGTCGTCACGATAGGGTTTTAGAAGTCATACGTGAAGCGGTTAGTCTTTCGGTAGCCAGAGACAAAAGGAAATAACCACAAACGAACGATCAGTATGTTTTGTGAGAGAAGGCACTAGGGCTACAAAATCCAACGTCAAGCCTTACTCCATCCTTAAAGCGACGTCGGATTGGACTATAATGATGGACACGTATGAAAAACAATATAAAATCCCCGAGGATATTTGTGCGTCGGCCTCCAGAACGGATATATTTTTGTTTTCGCGAATTTTAAAGCGCGTAGTGATGATAGAGCTTACGGTCCCTTGGGAAACCAACATCCCCAAAGACCATACCATCAAGGTCAACAAATATTACGAGCTCACAAACGAACTCACTCGAAATAGGTTCGTAGTAGATTTGTACGCAGTAGAGGTGGGAGCGAGAGGTATAACAGCGAAATCTCTCTACAACCTACTAAAGGACTTGGGCTTGTCCAGAACTTACATTAATGCATTCTTGGAACGTACTTCGAAGGCAGCCCTAGTAGGTTGTTTTCAAATTTGGTTAGGTAGGGAGAGGAGCTTGGACAGTGGAGGTGAGCGTATAACGTGCGTTAGTTAAGGGGCCCCTTAAACCTACACTTGGGTCGCAAGTCCCAGGCACTGTTGAAGCTCCTCTCCCTGCAACGCGATGGACCCGGCACACGCACGGTGAATCCATGGAATGCTGAGAAGTTTCGTCTCTGTCGAGATCAGTATGGAGTATTCATTAATTTTTTCAGGAAAAAAATAATTATTATTAACAAGCTATCTAGGAATAAAGTTAAATGCTTTTTGTTCGTGTTAGGTATGCCATTCGTTTTAATTTTAAAAACCTAGTAAATCGAGCATCAATTTTAGGAAATAGGTTTACTAATACTCTTTTTATTAAAAAAAAATATCCTCATAATATCTTCTTAACTAGTATTACATGTAATTACATGTAATTATCACCCATGAATGATTTCTACATTTAAAAATTTTATAAATAAATAATACATACATTCATAAAAAGTCGCTACTAAAGAATGTGAGTTATGATATTTTCGTCAAGTATCATGAAAGAGATTCTCACCACAAGACTTTATTCATTTTTATTATATTTATATATAACATATATTAATGAAGTATTATATTTTGAACTATCTTTCACGCCGAATTCATCTTTATCAGTTTCTCCTTTCTAATTTGCATCTTCGACGAGCAAGTTTTGTTTTAAATTCTTATTTTTGATGCTGTAAAGTTCAACAAGCAATTACTTAATAAAATACACAACTCAATAGAGTCATCTAATTCACTGTTCGTCCCGTAACAGTATCACATTCACATTCCACTACTGCTATTATTCCATGTGTCCTGCTCTAACTTCCCTGACCAGGCGTTCAGTCCACTTGTTTATTTTTATTATAATATGGTAGGAACGTTCCATCACTTGTTGTACCGGGTACCAACATCAGCATCGATTTGACTGATTGCCGGTTGACTTATAAACTAATGCTAGGGAATATTTGTAGGATAGACATTTGAATATTGTTATTATATGGTTCTTAATTGGTTTCAGTGAAGTTGGTTGTAATTATACATTTATCATGTATTTAAACAAAATTCGTTTTTCCTTTCATAATGACTGTCGTTGAGCGAAGCTTTTATATAAGGTTAAAAAAATTCAACGGCTACAAAGTCATTTTATTGCTGCTAGGTCTTTATAATATTCAATATTTAATTATACTCGTAAAAGGCACGAGTCATTATAAATAGATTACAGTTCTCTTCGGATGTTATATAATTTTGATTCATACCTCTAAGATCATTCCGCTGATTCGTCTTTTATAAAATATTGTCAGAAAAAGATCGTTATGTCAAAGTTAACATTACAAAATTCCTGGTGTCATCGTCGTCATGAAGTTAGAACAAATGATTGATCTTAATGAATGTCAGGAAGATGGTTACTCTCTAATATAAACTTATTGTATTTTTCTTTAATGTATTTTTTTTTTATTACAACCTTTATGCTATAAATAACTTACAATTCTCAGCAGTTCAGCACAAAAAACAACAAACATTTATCAGAGTTGTTACAAATAATTCTAATAAATCACACACTCATAGTTATATAATAAGTTCGGTATAATCCTCTAATAACTATCATTCAGTTCCACCTTCTCAATGTGTCTCATCGCTCCTCACGCATCATCAGGAGTCTCTCATGTCTGTTCTTATAAACTCCTCGTCTGTAACATAACACACACACACACACACACACACACAACTACAGATACGTTGTGATCTTGTTTCCTCTGAACATATTAATGATATACTCATATTATAAATTAAATATTTCATTTGATGTGTGTGGATTGAGAAACACAACTCTTCTAGGAAACTAGAACTCGTGGATTGAATAAAGGATGTCTAGATAACAAAGGAAATACGAATAAAAATAAGAAAAACAAATATATATATCAACAGTCATCTAAATCATATTTATATTAAGTCAATATGATTTGACTATATTTTTAATTAAAATCTTACATTTCTATTTTCAAAAAGATTTACCGAGACAACTTAAAACAAACATGGAAAATCCTTCACAAAGATATCTTTGTGTTGATAATCGTCGTATTCTACATTGAAGTTTTTTAAATCAGTCTCAATTAAACGAAGCTCATAATAATTTAAGTAAGATAAAACAATCGTGACACAAGCGATGTTTACTTTATATGTTCAAACATTTCCAATGAAGCAGAGATTATTGAGGTGGTCCGTGTCGAAGCATACTCTATCAAATACAAACACTCGCACGCGTCTCTTCACAGACCTCTGTTATTAGAACAAACATTGACGAACAAAATTATCATTGAATAGATACAGTGACAGAATTCAAGAACGACTTAATTCCTGCAGAATTAAAGAAATTAAACTTTTTTTAAACATTTTTTTTTTCGTTTATAATTTTTAATTGTTTTTTAACATAATACGTTATTCCATAGGTCAAAAGCTCTTAAGCACATCTAGATATAAAATATACTGAGGCACTCGATATATTGTCAGCTAACCATCTCCTCCCATCTTCTATTGAACTCAATTCGAGAACACTACAAGTATGAAATGATATTTTACTCAAAATATATGTTTAATTCAGATCAGAGTGAGACAGAAACCTTTAACCTAGAATAAAATAACCTCCCCAAGTGTTTTCGTAAAAACCATATAAGTTTGTTTTCCACTTCCGAATTAACCATTTCAATTCTCTTTTTTTTATTTATATAACTTACGAATCATCGTATTTCTTTAACTCGTTGAAGGAAAGAAATCCTTTCATTCCAATTAAATATAAACAACTTAATGTAAACTTTTAGCTTTTTAACATATGGAATACATTTTAAATTTAAATAACAAATGTATATACAGCTACAGTAACTACTCGTATCCCTATTGAACCTTCCATCTACAGAACGTGTTATGAACGTCTCATGAATATGTATCATCTCTCGAGGTGTCTTTAATCACTCCAAATATTCACTAGCACGTATTGTATAACAGTCCTGATTCGTTATTACTTCACCACCAGTCACCACACATTTATGATACTTACATATATAATATAAATATAAAAGTTTTGATAGAAATACTCCTACGTGACATAGGTATTGTTATATATATATTAAACAATCTATTCAAATAAATAAGCGAATCAAAAGTTTAACCAATTAATCAAATTCTTATATACATACATTCGTAAGTATGTAGTTTATTGGTACCAAGATGATTTTTGTACACTGGTGATAAAAGTTTACCGTAACTGAAGGTGATAAAAAGCCAATGTTTATAATAATTTCCCTTAATAATAGGTGTAAATAGAAAAATAACATTTCAAAAGAAATTAAAAGAATATTGTAACTGCTAAAAGCAACTTTTATAATACTTCTGAATTATCATTTTACGTTAAAAATAACTTTGTCTTTTAATATGTTATTGAAAGTGAAGACGCTCAGGAGATGTAACTGAACCAGCCTCAGGAGTAAGGTACCTCATACAACACACCACGTAGGGAATATTATTATATTAACTCTGACAAATTAATGGAGTGTTTCAAGGAAACATGTTACTTTATATGTTTCACTCCTTGTGACCAATATATTACTCTGAAATATATAACTGGAAATATACACTGTCATCAGTTCAGGTTGGAAAAATTATAAACAAGAATAAACCCACACAAATATTATGATTTATTATAATATGTATGGGACGTACATACATTGGTTTTATACATTATACAAAAGCTGACATACGAGTATGTATCATAACATACATATGTCTGAGTATTTTACTAACTACTCCCATACACTCTTCTTACTTATCAAACTATAGTTTCTAGCATGCAAAGTAAATTCCCAAACATCAGTGTCTGTCTGTGAGATAAACTCGTCAACGAATTCGAGGAAAAAGTAATTTACTTCCTACTGTAAGATAGTCTTTGATGGAGAGGTGATTTAAACGATGCAACAAAACATTAACTGAGAGATGTGAAGATATTTGACGAGGGTCATAGACGTCTTGATGTCACCTCTGGATATACGAGGCCACGTTACAGAGATACAGGGACAGTTACAGGTTTCAAATGGATTTAGTGATATAAATGAAAATAAATCTCAAAAGTTAAGTTAAACCATTTACAATATAAAAGGTATGAACAATATTATCACTGTGTAAGTATTGTGTTCACTGTATCTGACAAAATAGTCTCGTAATCTTTATCGACCGAGTATTCGTCCAGTCAATAAAATGTAAACAAGATTCATACATCTCATATAACTAAAACTAGATTCAGACTAGATTATTTTATATGTGACTAACAACTAAATAACATGAACAAGCTTCAACTGTTCATAATACGAGTATATATAAATGTATCGGAGGAGATGTTTTGGATCACATCACTGAATACTTGTTCATATATTTATAAACTCTCGCCTCCTCCATTAACACACCAGTTTGATCTCTTTACGAGCCTCTCTGTTGACATCACACCTAAAAGTTCTTTTCCGAACCGTACCTGATACTTCCACACCAAATAATGTAACGATAATTGAATAATTCAACTACCTGGCAGAGTTTATTATATTGTGTACGAGATACTGCGGTCCTGGTACATTCTAGAGACAAATAAACACACATGGTTCAAGAGAAAGACGGCTGACAAATAAAACGACTCAGAACACATTATATCAAGCAATTAATCGTTATAAATACATCACGAATGAATTCATATTCATAATATCAGAAACTGTTAGTAAGTCTCTATCAACTAACATGATATATGTAAAGTTTATTTATTTTATAAAGAACATCTTAACGTCTAGTTTCCTCCACTCAGTTCATTGAAGTGAGTCTTTTTAATATCCCCCGCAGTATGCCCTGCGGTGTGTGTGTTGTGTCATGAACTCAGCTCCAGGGACGAGGGAAGCATTACTTTAAACAATTTTTAATTAAACCTCCGCGAGCTCTCATCTTGTGCTCCTAATTAAAAAATCTGCATTTTAATGAGGGTCGACCTCACGTCCGGCCTTCATTGACAACAGAAATGATGACAGACATTATACATTAGAACTTTTTAATTTAAATGTGTGTGAGTGAGATGTATTAATATATGTACTCGTATTTACATTCTTTGTAAAGTCAATCACATGTAAAACATTCCACGTCCGGTAAATAACGACTTAGTTAATATACTTATTAAAGTATCGTGTTCTAATACCACTCATTGAATTAATGTTTTATTTGTTCCTCAAAATATTGTAAATGAGTTAAACTGTTGTACATTACGAGATGAAATACTATTACTTCTATGAATATCACGTAGTACTAAGTATAGGGTGGATGAACCTACTGCCAGGTGGACTGATGATCTGGTCAGTGTGGCGACGGCGATATATTCAACAATGTATGGTCAACTCGGTTGATACTATTGTTTGATAAACAAATAGAAAAAGTCCATGACAAATGCGTAATGTAAACGTAACGTCATTATAACGAAAATCATATAAAAGTATGTAAACCTTACACGTATAAATATATTCTTTAGTTATATTCATATCATATAATATTAGTTGTAGCCAGCATCATCCTCCCTGTACCGTACTACACAGAGCCGTCAACTGTAAGAGAGAGATTTATTTCCTCGTGTTATATTTCAATGAGTGCTGAGAGACTCCTTAGAGTCCACGAGGTTAGTTACTGTTCATATGAATCAAGAGGTCGTCAATGTTATAATAAAGTGTGTTTTCATCACATCACATGTTTCACTAACTTTATTGTAAATTCTTCTTTGAACGCTCCGTCTGTTCATGCGGTGTCATGACACGACAGACATATAAAGATATTTAATGGCTTCATAAACACTGAAATAGATATTAACCTTTTTATTTGATAAAAAAAAAACTTATTTTTTATCCGCAATAAAGTTAGTTTACGACTGGATCAGGTTAGAGCAAAACTAAGGTGGATTTACGAATGTTATATTTTTATTTCACCTTTTATTATTTTATTCAATATTCATTTCTTTATTTTGAGATAAATAAATGATTCTGAAATTGTATATTTTTATAATAAGCAGACTAACAATTATTAGAAGCTTAAGAAACTCTGTAAGCACATAAAATATTAGCATGCTTGTGTTTTGAACATCTTTAGTCTTTTCTCCAATATTGTATCATGTGTGATCTCTAATAAAATAACATATTTGAGGACATTCACTTGCGTATACTTCTACATAGTAGCGTATAAATGTAACAGCAGATGTGTTGAATAATTAAATATCAGTTCAAACTATGTATGAACCGACCCACGATAAATATGCATGGTTATACTCTCTTATTATTAAAGTTAACCTTATAAATATAGTATTTATTATATTTTTAATAACAATTGTATTATTTTTATAAGAACATTATTTGCCCTATATTAGTGACCTTTAAATGTCGTTTCTTTGTATTTTCAGATGAGATAAAGATGTAATTAGAATAGTTAAATTATGAACTGTTAAGATATGTTAAATAAAACAAAACTGTATCTTCAGAGGAACATTTTGTTATTTATTTTGTGGTTAACTTATTATTATTATTATTATTTTTTTATGTTATAGGTGGCAAACGAACAGACGGCCCACTTGATGGAAGGTGGTTACCGTCGCCCATGGACATCCGCAACAAATATGTTGCGGATGCGTTGCCAACCTTTTATTTTTAGGGATAGGGAAGGGTGGGAATAAGGAAATACAAGGAAAGGTTGGGAAAAGGGAAAGGGCAACCGGCTCTCTCACTCATCGGACGAAACGCAGTCATTACTGACTACTTCACGCCGATCTTCTGTGAGAGGGTGGTACTTCCGCGGTCGAGCCAGCCCATGTTCGAGCTGTAGTAACTTAACCACAGCTAGGCTCTACCACCTAAAAAAACTACCACCTATTATATAGTAACTGCAGATTTATATATTTGTTTTCTAACATTAGATCATTACTATTGAGCTGGCTGCTGTACATAGAAACTCATGAAATACTTGATCGATTTTTAAATTATTCTAAACAAAATATGTCGTAATTGGATATGAAAATGTCTGAGAGAAAATTCGAAAGTTTCATAAAATACGTAATTACATAACTTGTATGAGTTCTTAAACAGTAGTGAGGTTCATACAACTTTAAGTAACGTTGGGAGCGGATTTATAGTAAGGAGATAGTCTTAAAACATATACAAGTAATATTTAAATTATAACATTTTGAAAACACGATGAATTTTTCATTAGAATTTTACTCCTATCTCAAAAGTCTTTCCATTCAATCACTTTTTACATGAATTCTCAATAATCATTCGATCTGGAAATATTTGTTCCCTAAAGAAGTTTTCAAAAACACGGTTCATAGATTTTAATATTATACTGTTATAAATGTTGTACATGAATTCATCAAAGTTGTACTGAAATATTCAAAATCAAAACTTTGTATATATGTAGAGGTCTTTAATTTATATTCACAATTAAAAATGTAATGTTTTATTACTAAGAAACATACAATGAGTCATTTCATCATAGAGGACCTGTTTCTTCATATTAGCATAACAGGTTTAGGAGTATTGTAAGGTTTTATGTTTATCTATTGTACTTAATAATAGTGTTATAAAATTTTAATTTTTCGTTTTCTTCTTTCCATTGACTTGATCGCTATTGTTTTCAGCTCCTCGGTCCGTCGGTCATTGTGTATTGTGTGTCTTTAAAAGTTAATTGATTTAGTGAATTTCTCTTTCACACGTATTTTTTCATAATTCTTAATTATTATAATAACTATAGCAAACATTTTATTTTTACTAACAATTTGTTTTTAAAAGAATTGTTACTTGATATTATTGTATACCTGAAAAGACGTTAGTACATATTTATAATATATTATTCATTAGATCCTTCATTATCAGATCTCTCTACACACAGTCACATATCAGAACAATAACAACATATAAAGTTTGTTGTGAATAACTTTCACCAAACATCTCTCCTCTGTTTCTTTTTATTGTTTGATAACACATGTATTATAAGTTTGTTATATATTGTGTGTATGACGTTGTATTACTGACAGTCTCCTCGCTTATATTGGTGGATATTGGTGGTTGATAGTTGTTTTTGAAATTGTATTTAGCAGAAAAATATATTCTGTCTCACACATTCCACATTTTGTTTTCTGACATATATTTCAGGATTTTTTCTCCAAAAGACTACTTTTATATTGTTTTTGAAAGTGCTGAACCCTTCTAGAGAATCTTAAGTTTGTAATATGGAGCTAGTTTTTTTTTAAATCAGCTTTATTACACACTTTTAGAAAACATATACAAGTAGCTCGTGTTATCAAGTGAAGGACAGTGCTCGGAAATTACAAGTCCCCTAATGAAAAGTCTTCTACGATATGTGCGTTAAATTATTTTTTAATTAAATATTTTTATCAAGATTATTTCCATTTACATTTAAAGTAAGGAGTAATTAATATATACTCTATAAAATTCCTTAAAAATACATTTTATTTCAAGCTATAAATAATAATTACTAACCCATTATATGAGATTCGTTAACTCAGTCATAGATTAAGTGTTGGAGACTTTATTATTATAACAAATACAATCCTCTCTGTACAACAAAATGTTCAAACTTTTCATCTGATGATGAAATATCATGATCTCCGGATTTGGAAGAAAACTTTGAAGGATAAACAAGATTCATATAGAACACGTATCTGTTCTGATATAATATATGTGATAAGTATAGTAAGTACGATTCTTCCTTGTTCATAAATCATTAGTCTCATAAATCATTCCTCAAACATAATGTTTCATCGGCCGGAGCTGTGCTGAGCCAGTTATTACACGATGTTTGGTTTTATTAACGTTGTGTTCATCCTTTATTTGATTTTTATAGAAGATTAATGTTTATGTATAATCCGTTATTTTAAATAAATTGAAGTTATATATGTGATAAACACATTTATTCAAATACATACATTTTTAAAACAACTTTAATTTTTTTTAATGTATGTAACATTTCATATCTAAAAATTAATCAAAATATCTGGTTTACTTTTTTATCTACAATAACACCATATAACAAATAATACTATATACTGATTATTATATTTTACCTTTATAGATCTGTATATTGATATATTCATGTCACGGTGCATGTGTGTATATATCTTCAACGCTTTTTATCTTCATTATGTCTTTCCCCCAAAACGTTACCTGGAAGAAATCACTCATAAGGGATATGGTTGCACTTTTTTGTCACAATCTTGTGTAAAATGTTGTATTTGTTTCTCTTCTGTTAAAATACAATAAAGCATATTTTTCTTAACCGCAAATATCATGTCTGCTGTATTCAAAGTGTCAGCTGCAGGGACGCGTACTAAATAGATTGGATATAGTTTTTATCAGTATTGTCGTTTCTTCAAAATAATAAGAAAAAATATTTATTCATCAATATGAGTAAAATTTTTAAGAAGATAAATCTGACAAGTCTACTTTTTATAAATGAGAGTTGAGTTGCAACCGACAGTCTCTGAAGCCCTTCTAGATTAAATTTAAGACACATGGTTGCACACTATTTAGTAAAGATATATTCTTTCAACGTATCTTTTCCTACGATCGGTTGCTTATCAATAAAAATTTTACACTTAGCAGTTTTCCACAATAATATAGTTTCATTTTGTGGTGAAAAGAATTAAGGGTAACACTGATTTAAGTGGTTAAGATCTCGCTTTTTGAAATGATTACTTAAACCACAATGTGTAATAATCATTTAAAATAAACAAATGATAAAAATAATTAAAACCATATTCTATTGAGATGACAATAACAGTAATTTGAGCCAGGTCTCTCTCGTATTATATTATGATTGATAATTTTAAGTCAATTATTATACATATAACAGCCACCGACCTGTACAAGTTAAACAAAAGTTAATTGTTAAGTCGAGATAAAAATATACTAACATATAATATGACCAATAAAAAACACGGGATTATCAGGAGTGCTTATTCTTGTAGAAAACATTTAGTGAATTGAAACTGATATCTTTACTGTTACAAATAAAAAGATTATAAAATTACAATTATTACAAAATATGCATATTTGTAACTCTATAAGTAACATAGATTGAGTTAGACACAAATAAATAGTCATCCATTCAAGGGATGATAGAATTCAAATACAATTTATACGTTCGAAGCGTCGTTTAATTGATCGTAATGAATTCAATATTCCTCTGATTTACAACATCGTGTTGAGACTCGACGATACAATGAGGTTAGAGAACATTCCATTATAAATATTATATTATGTACCTACAATACATGTACTTATAAGAACGAACTAACGTTTATAACACACCATATATTGTTTTTTTACAGGAGATGTAGCGACCAGTATACATTGTAAGAAAACCCCGTCTATTGCTAATCTATAAATACACAACAACCATTTTTCTGTAAAACTTAATGAAGGGCAATAATGATACCGATATTGATTATGATTTAATTTATATTTAATCATCAATCACCATGGGATTTTATATTTTTGAAAAGGAGATATAAAAGGTTTTCGGTAATTGACAGTCACTTATCTATTTAAATTCCTTTGTTTTTTATGATAAAGGTGGCCTACGAGCAGAGGGCCTACTTTGTTACTTCATTAAATTTTTACCATCTGCCCTCTTTCAACATATTCATATTTCATTACTGAGAATGTTCATTTGAAATCTAACTCTCGTAATCCAGTCGATGTTGTATAATAACACGATTAAACTTAACGTTTACTTGTCTGGTGGCGTGTCTCACCGCTATGTCTGATGACTCTTTTAGGCGTCATTTTGACATATATTTGTATGATATTATAATTTGACATCTCTCAATTAAAATGAAGAATGTAAATATTTATCATTTTTAGACAGAAGATTCTCAAACCGATGAAATCTATGACTTACTGTTTACATTAAGGTATCTAAGGTTTTCAAAAGTACACATTTAAAACAAACTATAACCTTGAAAGTTTATTATGTTTAATTGAATGTCATACATGTCAGTCACTTATAATATAAAACTCCTCATATATAATAATACATCAGATTCAATCAGAGCTCGTATTTTCGTTCGTATAGATTCCATCTTCCTCTAAATAAATGTAATCACAACCAAGTCACTCAATAATCTACGTCGCCCTGTGTATTGTACAGCGGTAACTCCATTTACTTTCTTTTTAAGCTAATATTTATTGATTCGAGATTTAATCGTCTTAAGTGGAAGCAGTTCACTAAGACCTCTTGATTTCTTAAAAATTTAATATAAATTGTATTATAAAATTTTTTATTCCGCCAACGGTAATGTAATAAAGCAAGACATATTTTAATTCAATAAATTATTAGTAGAATCAAGATCTCTGTACTATGATTAAATTTCAGTATATTTGGTATTGAAATCACTCACTAAAACTACTAGCTTCACCAAACTGCCGCCGTCGACGCATTTTTAAAAATTTCTTGTAAAGTAATTGAATGAACCGGGTGAGTATCGATAAGAGTCTTTGCAGATGATGAAATAATCTGTATGAAAGATATCTTGATGATGGTTCCATCTCAGCTGTAGAAGTAAGAGGACCGATAAACTTTGTCCTTCTTAATTTTCCATCGTGGATCACTATCCTCTAAAGGGACTCATGAGAATGTATTATAGTACCAATAGTAGAAAATCCGTTCAATAAAAAAAAATGCGTTACAAGAACAAGTAAAAACTTTGCTCTTTAGTAAACCTTTAATTGTAAACTTCTGCTTATACATATATTCTTTTGATGACGAGAAATAACAGCACGAACAACGATAGACACGAGGAGCAGCGTCGGAACACCGTAAGCATAGCATAGCAACTTGTTGAGAAGAAGAGTTAGCATATTACTAATAATAAATAAATAACATATAAAAATTAACCGGTTAAAAATTTTGCCAATGTTTTTGTGAAACCAATAGTCGCTTTATCCGAGTCATTTCAAGATCGACACCACCCGTTGATTATACAATATTTTAATATTTTATGCTATGGTTTCATTCAAACTGGAATTGTGGAATATTTCCCCATCAAGAACGATTCTTATAAATTATAACTACATCAATATACATGTGACAGTGAGATCGACGACAGACATGCCAATAGTAACTATTAACACGTTCACTGAATAGAAATGTTTTAACATACGAATTAAAATGGATATATTTTACACATTGTATGAAATAAATATGTATAAGATATAGTTACTGAATTTAAGAATATTTATTATCTTTAATGAGTCACATCCTCATAAATGTATTTAAGTATAATTATAAGTTCTACAAGACATTGAGGGTTTATAAGTTCAAAGCAGATATAATCAAACTGTAATGGGTATTGATAAATAAGACTTACACGAGTACATATTTAAAATTGTGTTTGTGATGAGAAGTGCTTCTAAATAACTTCAACTACTCCTTTTCAATATTTGAATGATAGTGTAGTGCACAAAGTGACTATTGAAATTTCGACAGATGTGTGAACTGTGTTTTAAACTATTTATGATAAAGTATTCTGACAAAGTTGTTTTGAAAAATAAAACTTGAGATTTCATCTCCTTGAAGATAAATGGTGCGTGAAATGAGTTTTGTTATTGTTACAAAGTATCGAACTCAAATGATTGATACGTTTTATATTATTTGTTCCAAATGAAACAAAAAGAAACACAGGATAATATAAGATTAAAATGCTTGAATCATAATAGATTTATTCGTGTATGATAGAAGTATTCTCCAGTTAAGGGTTGTAGTAATATAAAACCTTACATTAAATTAAATTATTATAAATATATATTTTAAATTACATTAAACAACTCAATATACATATGACTTATGATCAACTGATGCCTAGATTTCTTAGATATGAGTGAATGAAAGTTCTAAAAGAAAGAGTTAAGAATATATTTCTTGATAATAATTAAATAATAAGAATGAAATTTTTAAAAAACATTTTTTTTTTCTAGTCATGTGTTTTAGATAAAAAAGTTATAATTTATTATGGTTTGGTTCTTGTATAATAGAGATTGCTTCTTACATAAATCTTAATGACCAAGATCGTTTGTTTTGGGTGTCGATGTTTAAAATATCGTAAAACATGTTACAATTACATACATAAATGTTAAACAAACTCTGACAGAATTAATACGTTGTTAAATATACAAAGAAATATAGTTTGTAGAATTTCATATATATATACACGTAATTATAAATAGTCATCTGTTATGTCATAATTCCTTTATGTATTAAAACTTTAGAAAATAAAAAAATCCTAATTTGAAAAGAAAAACTATCTTGTTTATTTTTAACTATAGCATATATAATAAAAGGTTGTCACCTTCAAAAATTTCAAATAACGCTGATCCTTCAGACATGCCAGGTATATTTTGTTTACTCACATTTATTTTATTATGGATCAGAATTTATTCTCAAAAAATTTCACTTTATAGAAATATTGCTTGCAGGTCCACACGTAGGCACCAATAATGAGTGAATGAAAATTTCGAAAGAGAAAGTTGGAAATGTATTCGTCGGCAAGTGAATAATAAAAATGTAAATTTTAAAAACTTTTTTTCTAGTCAAGTGTTTTAGAGAGAAAAGTAAGAATTAATTATGCTTTGGTTCATGTAGAGTCAACATGGCTTCCTAAATTAATGATCAAGATCGTTTATTTCGGGTGTCGTTTAAAATATCGTAAAACATGTTACAAATACATGTTAAACAAACTTTGACAGAATTAATATATTGTTAAATATGTAAGGAAATATAGTTTGCAGAATTTCATATATATAATTTTAAATAGTTATATATATAGAGGAATATGATAGAACTATTTATAACGTATTTTCCTCTATATATTAAAACTTTAAAAACCAATAATACAAATTTATATATAAAGATTTCTGTTGCTATCGGTTATTTCAAATAAAGCTGATCCTTCAGACATGCCAGGTATATTTATTTTATTATGGATCAGAAAGTATTTTCAAAAAATTTCACTTTATAGAAAATTTGCTATTGCCTTAATTTCTTTGTAAATAAAAACGTATGACAGTTGTCTCAGTTGAAAGATTCAATTTACTCTTCTAAGATAAATAATGTTTAAAAAAGTATCATATTAAAACTATTTTGGTTAAAATATTTAAAATAGAAAAAGGTATGACTGACCCAAGTGGGTGTACAAAAGGCTTTATAAACAGAGGCACTAGCTAGTAGCCTCGAGCGTTGTTTTTTCCTTTTTCTTGACACGAAACACTGTTCAATGTTTCAACCTTTTGCAAATTTTCGTTTTACTCAACTTTTTGTAATAAAAATTTTTTGTGTTCTAGTTTTTTATAGTCATATATTTATATAAAATTTATAACATTATAATTCAAATCCGGGTCCTGGGAGCAGATAGTTAACAGAATGGTTCCAATGAATGAGAAATTCAATCTAGACTTCATTATGTTATTGTAGTATAGACAACACGAGGCTAACAATACCTGACGGAAATGTATTGTGTGTTCCTTATCCTGACCTTTGATAAAGCCTTTAATATGTGGCGGAGGGTGTATTGAATCCCCGATAAATAGTATCAGGTTGTGATTTAGAAACAACAAGATGACTATACAAATATGTGTATGTATGAACTTAAACAGAGATAGAGCAAAACACCCGCTTATATAGAACTAGACCTAGTTTAATAAGCAATATAGATATTGTTGGTATTTGAATTGCAATATTAGTGATATTGAGATCCTAAATAATGCGTCAGTTATAAACCAATACATATGTATACATATACGTGAATATGATCTCTAACAAATAGGTGATTTTACATGGATTATTATATCATTTAAATTAATTTCACAAAAACATGCTCTTGAATATATTTAGGGATTTAAATGTAAATCTGTTAATATAAAACAATATTGTATATAATAAGTAATTTAATTTTATCACTATTTTACTTATAGTCACAAAACTTACTCAAACAGGACAAACTTCCCTATTATAATATTACCAGTAACTAAAAATATAATTAAGAATCATTACATTTCATATTTCTCCGAAAGTAAACACTTTCACACGATTTATTTAAAATTATAACTAAACGATAGTATAAATTTCGAGGTGGTTATAGATATAAATTTCGAGGTGGTAGAGCCTAGCTGTGGTTAAGTTACTACAGCTCGAACATGGGCTGGCTCGACCGGGGAAGTACCACCCTCTCACAGAAGATCGGCGTGAAGTAGTCAGTAATGACTGCGTTTCGTCCGATGAGTGAGAGAGCCGGTTGCCCTTTCCCTTTTCCCAACCTTTCCTTGTATTTCCTTATTCCCACTCCTTCCTTTTCCTCCACAAGTAAGGTTGGCAACGCATCCACAACAAAGGTGTTGCGGATGTACATGGGCGACGGTAACCACCTTCCATCAAGTGGGCCGTCTGCTCGTTTGCCACTTTTACAATAAAAAAAAAAAACATTATATTTCACAAAGATTTCAAACGATGCTACACAAAACCTCAAACAATTGAACACAAATATATATTCCAGTGAAAAAGAAATGGATAAGATAATATTTGATAAGGTCTGCTTGATAATAAATATAATTTCAATATTTTGAGAATTACATACTTTCTGTTAAAGTTTCTTTAATCTGTGGACTTAATTCCACAACTCGATTCCCTCGATGACAACAAATTATTTCATTTACATTTGTGACGTAATTTCCTTCTGTCTGTTTGAAAAATAATTATTACATCATATTATATGTAACCGAGTTCTGAATGTGCAGCAGAAAGATATTTTGATGAAAGTCATTTATAATTCCATAATTAATATTAAAATCAAGCGAAGTTTCAATCAAACCTCATTGGAAACCTCTTAAAATTTTGATTAAATAATACCAATTACAGTTATTATGATATTTGGTGGAGCACATCACAATAATATAGAAGTTTCTATTAACATTAATGTTACCACATTTCGTCTGCCTGTGATCACGGTTGCTGTAAAGTAACCAAAACGTCGGGAGTATGTAGTTTAGTCAAAAATAAAAATCGAGTAGTAAATCCGAAAATGTTAGTTTCATTTAAATGAGTACTCGTGAAAATATTACATCTCATTATTAATGCTGCATCAACCAGAAATTTAAATAATATTTCAGTTGGCTTCCAAGTATTTCAATATGTTTTATAGTATATTTTTTTATCTTAGGAGAATAATTAAAAAAAAAACTTAAATAAATATATATTA
Source organism: Danaus chrysippus (assembly GCA_916720795.1). Lineage (NCBI taxonomy): Eukaryota > Metazoa > Arthropoda > Insecta > Lepidoptera > Nymphalidae > Danaus > Danaus chrysippus. The sequence continues at coordinate 620,246 of CAKASE010000047.1, read as the reverse complement.
CTGTAGTTGAACCTTGTATTTGAACATTAACATTTTAAAGTAACCAATAAACAAAGTACGACTTTTCAGTTCTAGACCATTAATTATAACTTACAAAAACTTCACTTGGCATATTGCCGCCTGTCTCTCTGACGCGGACGCCGCGAATAATATTGATATAAAAAAGGAATTTGTTATTGACCTTTATACAATCATTATATTATTAATGGCTTTTATTTTAGAAATAAAATTAGTCATGATACATAACTTTATGAATTTATTTCGTTCTTTTATTTTTAATTAAAATAATATTACTACATTCGGTTAAACGAATAAAATAAAGACATATATATGATCGTCCATCCTCTATTACTATAATATTTTACTTAGTCTTCTGGTTTTTTCTTCAAGTTGAAGCTATTCGATTTCTTTGCTTATGATTGAAACAGATTTTCACTATAACTCTATAATACAATATATCAATGTTAATACAAATTATTCTGTGATTTACAAGTAAACTTCTAGTATCGTGAACGTTTCAAAATTCAATGGACATAATTAATTCTATAAATTCAAGGCTTATCACGAGTTTAATGAAGACGTCGACCCAGTAACATAACCTGTAGTATCTGAATCTTAACAAATGTATATTCATTAATAGTGTGTGTCGTGTTCAACGTTATATGAGTGTGACGTATTGTTATATACCTACTGTGGAAAGATCAGCATATAATATGTGGGAGATGATTTGACAACAACTTATTTGAGAGTGATACAAGTAATGAATCGATAAAGGTGATCTCCATCCTATTAGAGTTAATAAAACAAATTTGTATTTCAAAGAAGACATCAAATATTTCCAATAGAACATACCTACTATCAATACGATATGTTTAAACAGATGTATTATAATAAATTTATTATTGTCAGAAAAGACAGACATGATACAACGTGCCAAAGAAGTTATAAGAATAATTGGATAACTTACATTTAAATGACAGTTTTATGTTATAAAATAAAAGGTTTTTTTTTTGTTAATAATTTCAGTTTAAGAGATTCATATTTATTTTATAGTTGTAACAATCAAAAATATCTGATGATAATTTATTGAGTTTATGCTTTACCACTTAAAGATATCAAAATATTTACATTAAATACGAAACTAATATAACGTCATTGTATATAGCTATGACTTCCGTAAGAAGCAAACGAGTAGAAAAACGATCATCTTATCAGGCCAGATTCACGGTTACTACAAAGTAAAACGTCGAGTAAATTGTAATAAAATAAAATACTAGAAGTAAGTCCAGAAAGAAGAGTTTCATTGAAATATAAAGTCGATTAAGTTTATAATAAATAAGTATTTGTCGTATCAGTATGTATTGTTTTAAAAGTATGTGTGTCATCGTTCTCTACAAGTCACACGTCATGACACTTCAAAGACATCGAGTAACCAAAACGTTTATATTGTAATAACATCATTTAAGATAATTTAAAAGACAATTTTGTTCGTGATAAAAATTACTAAAAGTTTCCCTCGAGAGTAAAGGAACCCCTCACTAAGAGCATTGCAACTTAGAGAATTTGAACAATTCTCGACAAAAATAAAATATTTATAATATCTGAGATGTCCCTGACCTGTGAGAAGAATATTTCTTATCAAAGCTTTCTTTTTTATGTTTGAATAACTCTAATATCTTAAGAAACACTTTTATTCCATGTTTTGTTTAATTATAATCCGTTTCATATATTTCATGCGCCTACATATGTTGGTATGTTTCAAGCTACGTGATGTCTTTAAAAGCTCATGGACTTCTTTTCGCTCATTCATTATATCTATACCTGTAAGATCTCTCAATATATGTTGATGTGTCTATATTCTCTTAATATATGTATTAGTACTAAAAGTTAAGTATCGACTATAAAAAAAAAAACAATTTCTTATGATTTATTTATTAAATGTTGAATAATGATAAATTAAAAAATTATATGTAAACTTCATTTTAGACAAATCAGTAAATCAAAAATGAATTATCACATTTGTTATGAGATTCAAAACTGTTCACATCAGTTTAAAACTTTTCATTTATATTATACAAAGAATTGAACTTTAAATTATAATGACTGTGTATTCAAATATACATAGAAGTTTATGAAGTTTCAAAATCTATATTTGTTCGCGCTTACAGCTAAGAGCAATAACGTTTCTGCTATAGTTTATAATAATCAGGCGCTTCATATTTCTATATACAATTCATCACCAGTTTTAAATCTACCGACTACATATTATTGTTAGATATTTTATTCATTCAAATTTGCTGTTTCACTTCCAACCTTGTACTCGAACCCTAGTACACGTTTCTAATAATTAAAGCAGTATAAGATATTTGGGTTTAATTTCAACGAAAATTAATCTCCATAGTGTTCACTACGAGACATAAATTGGCGACCGTGACAGGACAAATATACAAGTCAAAACGAATAGAACACGAAACATTTCAAATCATCGTCGTCGATCGTCAACATTGATCGATTCATCTCGTAGAGCAGTTGAAAGCACCATCGCTTAACAAACGAGATACAACTAAAATCGTCGGCTGAAGGCAGTGATCCAACTAAAGCGTCCCCTTCGTAGCTCAGCACGGTGTATCCCTCTCTAAGTTAAGTGAACTTTCCTTTGTTCTTTGTTCATGATCCCATTCAATACCTATCCATAAATCTTAAATATCCTTCACAGTTTTTCCTTCAATAATCCAAATCTGTTTTAATAAGAAACCAAGTGTGTAAATAGTTTAATAACATCCAGCTTTAAAATTTTAAAATTTGACATATTCATTTTATTCACGTATAAAACATAATTTATTGAATAGCAAATTACAATCATAATTTAATTCTTACTTCATTGCTATATTTTTGAAAACGATAATTAACGGTGAACGTAAGTCGTAACGGTTTAATTTTTTTTCATTGTTACTATTTTCTTTACATTTTATAAATAATTTCACATTTCGATAATAAATAAATCTCGTAAAAATCATCGTAAACATTGCCTTATAACAACATTATTTCAAGTTGTTTTGCCGAACATTCCAGCGTGCTGCGTGGCGCGGACCAAAGTTTATCGCGCCGCTCCTGCGTTGATCACCTGTTGTTGTTGTTCGTGGATTCAACTAAAGCGAGGATCGTGAGATATTTTCTTTTTCTTCCTTTATTTATCCGAGGGAATTATTTATTTTTATATTGATTTTCTATTTAACCATGGTTGAACAACTTTACCGTTAAAACTTTTAAACATTTTAATGAATTTATATTAATTTTGTTTAATTTTAGTTAACATTAAAAATGATTAGTGATGAGAAATATAGTGCAAATCCGAACAAGGTTACCTTAAGAGAGCTGGTCACTAAGCGCAGTTCAATTAAGGGACAAATCACAGGGTTTAAAAATTATCTAGATAAAATCAGTCAACAATCTCAATTGTCTGCAATCGAGTTAGCTGAATTATTATTAAAACTAGGTGTTGGCGCCTACGTTTGGACCTGCACTACATTTATTTTTTGTCTATATAAACTACGATAGTCTACATAAATTTGTAATCCTTTTTTTTCAGATAAAAGTATTTAGAAAAACGAAAGAAGTTTTCTTTAACCTGTCTAAAAACCGAACATAAAAAGTGGCGGCCGTGACAGGACAGCTAAGCAAGAAATATTTCAATTCAACGGAACCGCGTTTGAAGCCATCGCCGATTCACAACAACATCGCAGCACAGGCTTAACGCTCAAGCACCACTAAGAAGATTTTGCAAGCAACAGCCGGCAGTACTTATCAACGCTGCCGAAGCAGGGCCAAATCAGATAAGTGTCTACCTTTTCAACAAAATCTCCGTTCATCCATCTATCAATCATCCATTCATCATCATCATCCATCCATCACCATCTATCTATCATCACCATAATCATACCACACTATTTTTATAGCTATCCACCAAGTGTACAAGCTCATATCCCGTAAAATCAAAATTTTATTGCAACCGTTAAAATTCAAATTTGCCAAGTCAACGTAACGTAAATCAACTTAACTATAACTTCAATTGCATCACTATTATATTCCAACGTCTTAAACGCACTTTTTTATCCATTATTTTAAACGAATTTCAATTTATATCCTGATACTTCTGTAAATTTCACTGCCACAATTCGCAACCAAAACTTAACCACTTCATAGTTTCATACGTATCCCATTTTATCATTCATTTAAGGCAAATATTTAAACCATATATTGCCGACGTTTTCAGCGTACGGGAGTGTTGGCCGTGCGGGTTGATGCCACGCTAAGAACTGGCGAGCGGTCAGTCTCTGCAGGTGTCCGAGGCAATTAGCTTATTGCTGAACAAAGGAGGAGCGTATGTAAAAAACTGTATTACCCACTCGAGTGAAGTGTATGATGCGTTTGAATAGATCAGCTGTGCCGGTCATTGATTCTTATTAGTACTTACATTTGTTTCTTTTGTTCGCATTATAATGTCTACTTTAAAAGAATTAATTTTAAAACGCAGTAGTATTAAAGGACGCGTCACTAAGTTTAAAAACTATATACAAATATTAAATAATTTATCAAATTTAGATGCGATTCAATTAAACGAAATAAAGATCAAATTAAATAAGTTCCAATGTTTATCGGGCGAGTTGAACGACGTGCAAGGTCAGATTGAAATTTCGAACGGGGATATTTTAGGAGCTGAGCTAGATATTCGCGAGGAGATTGAGAATGACATCGATGGTAGTATTTGCATTGCTCAAAATATCATTGCACGGTATTCCAAATCCACGCAGATCTTAGAGAACGAAGAACGCAGGCATTCCCAATGTCAACGCCAACCACACGGCATAGGTTTTCAACTACCATTAATACAAGTTGCGAAATTTGACGGAACCTATTTCCGCTGGCTTGAGTTTCGTGATACTTTTAGATCTCTTATTCATTACAACGAAAAAATCCTACCTTTTTATAAGTTTTATTATTTAAACTCATATTTAGAGGGTGAAGCCGCTCGTGTTATTTCTAACTTGGAAGTTTCTGAAATAATCTACAACAAGGTGTGGAATCTGCTGTCCGAGCGGTACGACAATAAGAGACAGTTAATAAATAACCATCTCAATGCTTTGTTCAATATTGAGCCGTTAAGTAGGGAATCCGAACAGTCATTACGATCTTTGATTGATCACGTCATTAAAAATTACGTGCGTTAGCAAGTTTGGGCCAACCCACAGATCAGTGGGATACGTTAATCATTCATTTAGTTAGTTCAAAGTTAGATAACCACACAAGTATGAAGTGAAAGAAGCATCGCAATATTCTAAGCGATATGCCCACCTTAGATCAATTCCGTAGGTTTCTCAAGGACCGTGCTGATGTACTAGAATCATTTAAACATAACAAGCAGCTTTCTATTAGTACGTCATCGTCTAGCAATAGTAATAATATTAAGATTACGAGACATCAAAAACCGTTTTCGTGCACTTCTAATTTAGGTATCAATCAAACAAATAAAAATCGTACTCGTTGCTTGTATCGGAAGAGTAACCATTTGATTTATAATTGCCCTTCATTTTTAGCGAAAACATCTGAGTTGAGAATTGCCGAAGTTTTCAAACTTAAGCTGTGTTCAAATTGTCTCCGTGTAAGCTGTGTACAAATTGTCTCCTAAATAATGATTACCTTTATTTATTTATTCTTTGTGAGATAAAACACATTTAAAAAGTTAAAACTTGTAACGATAAAGAGATCTAAGATTTTCGCGAGTACTCATTTAAATGAAACTAATATTTTTCGGATTTTACTTCGCGTTTTATTTTTCATTAGAAAAATTTTTGTAACGATAAAGTTGACATTTATTTTTCGGATTCTTTTTGTCCCCTAAATGTGTTTCTCGGGATTTAAATAACAGATTGAATATCTTAATTGATTCCGGTTGAAGACGATTGTATTTGGAAAGCGTTTTTGAATTTTAATAAATGAAATGTAATTTAGTTAATAATATTATGTAGAGGCAATATTTGATTGGTTTGAATAATTGTTTTCTTCTTGAAGTTTTATAAATTTTGCTTTGAATTTATTCGACACGAAGTATTAAATAGTTCATATAGACTATAAGAGTGAAATTCACTTTTAATTTATGAAAGTATTATTGTAGTTAAAGATCTATAACTTATTTAATAGAAGCGTAGTGTAATGAACAACAGGTGAAATATAGTAACATATATAGTAATTTGACATGAAAATAGTCTTAAGATGAACGTATACGAAGACTTGTTAAAACATATATTATTTTATTCAAAAATGAAATGTTAAAACAGAAAATAAAATTTATAAAAAATGAGAACAGAAAAATATAATTTGCGTTTTAAAACGTTTCATATAAATGAGAAGAGATCTCGGCGAGGGAGACATCACTGTGTGTTATCTTTGTACAGAACGACTGCTGTCTCGTGTTTTTCTTCTTTAATATTTCTTTAAATACATCTTTGAATATATATTTTCAGTTAGTATTAATAACATTTGTGCGCTAATAATGTTCCAGTACAAAGAAATATAACAGTATCAGTTATGTATGTGTATTATATGTCTCGAGACAGTCTCTTGTATATGGACCAGGGCCGACCTTCCTTGTTACACTGTATTGTGTAGAGAGTTATTTTGAGTTTAGTTCGCCTGCGGGCCTAATAGCTAACGCCGAATTAAACGATTCTTTTATCGCACATAGAGTCGATAATTTGTAGACAATTGACGTGGGGGATTGACGCGATGGGATTGATATAACCTACGTTATCCGTCATTATGTAGCGGCCGCCATCTTGGATTTCAATTTTTTATAGTACATTGTATTCTACTGGTTGAACACTTTCAATTGATTCCCATATTGATGGGATTGGTAAAACATAAATTATCCGCCATTTTGTAGCGGCGGCCATCTTTAAATTATAATTAAAATGAATAAACATAATTGTATTGTCACCAAAATCGAAAGTGTGTACAAAATTTCAGATTAATCGGTTGACAGGAAGAGGGTGAAATTTGAATTACTAAATTGGACCCAAGAAAAATGAATAAAGAATAAATAATAAAACAAACAGGGTGAGCTAAATAAAACCGTTTAAAAATTGACTTTTCCTAATCATTTGGATAATGTCATACAAAAAGCTTTAAAAATGTTGGGATTTATCATGAGACAAGGTCGATATTTTAAAAAAGCTAAAATAAAAATAACGCTTTACTTGTCTTGTTCGTAGTCACCTGGAGTATTGTAGCGTTGTCTGGCGTCCACATTATGCTGCCCATTACTTAAGACTGGAGCGTGTTCAAAAACGCTTTTTATGCCATTTATCATATTCCAGGAAAATTCATAAAACGATAACCTCATATCAGGATAGATTAAACTATTTTAAAATGATGAGCCTTGAAAAATGAAGAGACTTACTCGACCTTTTGTTCTCATATAAACTATTAAGAAATCATTTGGACTGCCCTAGTTTACTCAGTAAAATAAATTTCAGAGTGCCTAACAGATATCCGCGACACACTATTACTCCCCTTGTGCCTCCACGTACAAGAACAGTTCTCGGCGCCAATTCTACCCTTCCCCGTTTATGCAAACTCTATAATGGTTTGGATTCGCCTGATACATTTCGGAGGTTAATTGTGAGCAGCCTGATCAGCCAATCGCAGTGAGTTCGGTTGAGTTCTTTGAATTGTTTTGATTGTTTAATTTTTTCGCAATGTTTTAGTCTGCATTTTTGATTATTCTCGGTTTGTATGTTATTAATTATTATTTATTGTTTCACCTTGTATTTTCAACTAATTATGATTGCATGCAGTGTTTGCTTTAAATCGATTTTACACAATTTATGCATGTTATTAATTTATGTGTAACTTTATTTAATTATTCATTGTGTAAAAATCGCTAGCGAACCTAAATAAATAAATAAATTTGTATATTAAATATATAAAAATCATTTTTGGTTCTCAAAACTGAAAAAACTGATTTCTTTAAAGTTGGCAAGACTTTTAGCCAAATAACTGTGGGAGTCTCCACCTATAATGAGTATTTTTTATCCTTTTAAAAAGCTTTTATCATGAAAATGTTCCACATTTCTTATCATTTGTAATTACTTGATCTGGAACAGAGTCGCGGTCTCAAACAGTATGTCATATATAATGTTTATGGCCCATCGTTTGATCTAACGTCTCATTATTTTCTCCGAAGTCCTACTAGCGGCGTCTTTATTGTTTGTTTCTCGAAACTTGGCAGATTACTTTCGGAAATTTACATTTTCAATCGACGACAACCGGATTGAACTTGTTTTTTGTTGATCTATTCTGTTAACAAATTGTTAAATATTTATTTATATACTTATTTAGGAGACCAAGTTCCTGGAATTTAAACAGTGGAATTATTCTTGAAACATTTGCTTGCGATAAAATCTTTGTTGAAATATACAAGGATATACTAAGGAGCCCACTAAAGTAAAATATATTGATGTCTTTTCTTTGTAGTAATAATTATTCACGGTACACTTCTGTTGAACTGTTTTCTCAAAGCATTTTAAAATTATTAGCTCGCAAGATATGACGTGTATTGAATGAATTAACCATAATTACTTTGAACAGGATTGAATAACGGGCAGCTGTAGAAGAACGATGTTACAACACAGACGATAACGAGACTAAATAAATTAAGATTTTGAATAGTAAGAGAGATAAGGGTGGCACCTTGTAAGAATAACCTAGACTATAAGTTTCTAAAATTATCTTATTTGCCTTTTGGAATATAATAAATTGTAAACAGGACTCATCCTTATTCTTCATACCACTCTTACAATAACCTTGTCTCACAATGTTTAACAAGATATTTTCACAAATTTTTTGTGCTGGAAATGCACCAAAGGTTTTTCGGAATATTCTTTTCAGTTAAAGATATACTCGAATTGTCTCTACTTTTTACTAATAATTATAAACCATAATATTTTGCCGTAAATAAAAGTATATTTTCGTTTATACGTACTTACTCCTCTCAGGAGAACAAGAGACTTTGATTGCCTGATAATTTTTGTTTGGATTCATTTCAATTACAGCAATGAAAATAAATTAATGAGTTTTCATGGAAAATGCGTTTATTTTTATTTTCTATATGCCGACTGAAATAATTAATTTCCCTGATTGAAATTTAACTTTATTTTATTATTTTAAATTTACCTTATTATTATCTCACGAAGTGTAAAAAATAAATTAGAAGAAAAATAAACTAATATTAAATTTACAATACTTAAGAAATTTGCGTAGTCCTTGATTTTTAATTATTCTATGTATTTGTTACTTATCTTAATCACAAAATCTTCTTTTAAAAAAGCAAAGAGTTTTGTTCCTTTCAGTGTATCCCTTACATAATTATTAGTATTTTAATACACCCGTAGTTGTTCATAACACACATGACAGGGAACAGTGTTAGAAGGCTCGTGTCTGCCAAACAAGTGTTCTCATTAAAATAAATTGACGTGTAGTGTATGGAGGTGTTATAGAGAGAGACTAATAAATTAACAATTCATTATCGTGACACTAATCACAGTTTCACTGATTACAGTTATAACTGCTTCTTGGAGTTCACTGAATTAATGATTGTAGTATAAAGATATTTTGACAACATGTTGCATAATTTTGATTAATAAAAAGAAAGATTGTATAGAAAACAATAGGAATGTTATTTTGAATCAATAATGTTAATTGTCAATATAGAAATCAGTTGAAGACATCAATTATTTAATTTTAATTTATTTACAATATTTCATAAAAAACAGTATTAATAAAATAAAACTAGTCTATAAATAAATAAATGCTCTTAATATTTGTAACAACACTATCTATAGACCTCACTTTGGCTGTATTACTGTTCACCAACATGACATAAGTAATAAAATTTTCTTCTAAATTCATATACATATTATATTTGTATCAATAGTATCCATCATCACAAATGTTATCAAATATTATTTAACACCATCACCTTCATAGCTCTCACCTCCGACCTTTCGTCTTCACAAAACTTCCAAAACTCACAATAAATTAATTCTTAAAAAAGTTGAAAGGTTCTCATTGTGGGTTTCGGTTCCTTTATGAGTCGTATAAGTCATCTGACTTATGAAGTATTAACCACATTTTAACATTAAGTTCTTTCTACTAATAAAAGTTTTTGAACTTTGAAGTAAGGTTTTGCTTCAGACATTCTTTTTTTAATAAATTCAAACTTTAAATTAAATTCTATAACTGTATGTTAAATTAAAATAAAATTCCTTTAAAGTTTCTGTTACTTAAATAATAATATAAAAAGACTTCATTTGAAAGTTTTATTTTATTTGGAACAGTGCGTCCTTCGTATAGTGTGAGTTCCTTTTTTTATGTATAAGTCTTATTATGGTCTGTATATCACATATGTGTGTTTTCGAATGTTGTGTGTATTATTGAAAAATTTTTATATTCTTATATTAATAAAATTGTACATAATTGACAATAAATAAATTAATTATAAGTCGTGGGACTGGCCAGTCGCTGGTGTGCCCTGTCGCTGACAGATCCGAGGTACACCGACATTGCGGCCGATGGCTTTCGCAGTGGTTTAGTGAGTAGGGGCCTGCCCAGGCCGAGTCTCACACATCCCTTCCGGCTCGTAAAAGAGTTTCCCTGCGACATCAAAAAAAAAAGTGTGGAGTCATATAAAGATGCTATAATGCTAAGATGCTTAAAACTGCTATAGGTCGTTCAGTAATATGCTACAACACTATGTACTGATGTTTGAGTCACTTCCATCTACAAATATATATAACACAGATAAATTCCCAAAGATACATTTTATTCCTCGGACACAGACCTACATAAATATCGTGTAGAGAATCTCAACAGGTCGTATGTGTGAAGTTTAATTGAAGTATCAAGTTAAAAGATGCTTTAATTTAAAAAACATACAACTATAACAATTCAATACATTTTTTGATTACAAGTTCAAGTAACTGTTTATAAAGTAAATTTATCTGGTCTTCGTCGCCGTCCTACGACTCACGGATCACCCTTCCTTGATCAATATCCTAATTGACTTATTACAAGAACATGGAACTTTGAAAAGCAGATTTATGTAACGATCGTCTTCAACATCTTGTAGTTAAACTGTTTTATACTCGTAAGATAAGAACTAAGGGATTAAGATTACTTTAACTAATATGGTAATTATTTTGTTATAAGAAAAAAAACTTTACCTAAACGTAATGCATAAATTTCTTATTTAGAATTGCAAAAAAAAAAAAAAACTAAAAATAAATTCTAAAACTTGCAAATATAATCTCAATTTCATGAAAATATAATAACACCTAGTTCTTGATTTTGATTGAAACCTTGTCTTTGACACTGCGTCAGCTTGAATTGAACTTAAGAAGATTTAGAGTATTCAAAGGTATTCGAATTTATTTTACATTAAATAATCTGTTAAAGTATTTTTTGTTTATTTTTGAAAGAGCTTTGAAATCCTGTCTCAGATTTATAAAACATCAAACATCCCCAACTCTGAAAAACAAAAACAACTTTGATAAATTTAATTTTCTTCAACTCACTCACAAACTCTTCTCTTTCTGTTTCAAACTCACAAAAAACTGAGTTAAAGGACAGAGTTTTGTTTAAGTTTCAAATTAATGGGATCCCATCCTTGATAAAAAACAAGTTTTCTTAATATAAGAACACTCAAACTATATATGTACTATAAAGACAAATCTCATTTATAATACAGATATATATAGAAGAATTTTGTTCCTTTTCTTTGTTAATTCATGTGAATAATCACGAGGTGCCGAACTTTTAAACAATAATTTATTCATTATAGTGCAAGGTATAGTCATACAACCATCTTTTAAGGTCTGTTATACTCCACTTGAGTCTAGGTTTCCACTGTTTAGTTGTACCCGTGACCACAATATGACGAGAAAATAATATGTAATGTCTGTCATTTGTACCTATTACGAGTATGTACATATTATATTAATTTATGATGGACCTTCTTAACTTCCTCACGAAATTGTTTATATGCGAGTAGAATGCATTAACTGTGTCTTGAAGTGTGGCAGTGTGACCACGTCACTGTGATTTAATTCTTTTTGACGTGTTGATCTATTAATAACTAATAAAACAACATAACTGGAGTTATTTGTTAAGGGTGTGATGGTTGCTTGTGGGTACCTTTACTATAACAACTAAGTCAGGTTATCCTCTACATTCTACAAGGTCTATTCGTTTAGCTCTAACAGAAACGATCATTTAAATTATTATTAGACTATTCAATTATAACCGAAATCAGTGGCATTGTGTCATGTTAAGGATCTGCTAGTCACGACCTGTACCATAAACTTAAAAAATGTATATCTTTAAACTTGATTACCTCATTAATTTCGACAGAAAGTAATTAAATTTTATCACTAATTTACCTAAACTTACTCAAACAGGACTAACTTCTCTTTTATAATATTACCAGTAACTAAAAATATGATTAAGAATCATTACATTTCATATATCTCCCAAAGTAAACGCTATCACACGATTTATTTAAAATTATAACTAAACATTATACATATTTCATAAAGATTTCAAACGATGCTACACAAAGCCTCAGACAATTCTACTCAATGATATATTTCTGTGAAAAGGAAATGGATAAGATAATATTTGACGAGGTCTGCTCGATAATAAATATTAATTCAATATTTTGAAAATTACTTTCTGCTAAAGTTGTTTTAATCTCCGGTTTCATTAAAGTATAACGTTGATTAAGTTAATAATAAATATTTGACGTATCAGTGTGTATTGAGTAATTGTTTTAATAGTATCTGTGTCATCATTCTCTACAAGTCTCACGTCCATTACACTTAATATACAACAAGTAACGAAAACGTTTATATTGTTAAGACATTTTTAAGATAATTTAAAAGACAATTTTGTTCGTGATAAAAATTATTAAAAGTTTCCCTCGAGAGTTAAGGGACCCCACACTGAGAGTATTGCAACTTGGAGAATTTGAACAATTCTCGTCAAAAATAAAATATTTATAATATCTGAAATGTCCCTGAACTTTAAAAAGAATATTTCTTATCAAAGCTTTCTTTTTTATGTTTGAATAACTCTAATATCTTAAGAAACGCTTTTATCCCATGTTTTGTTTTTTTTTTTTGAAATCCTTTACATATATTTCATGTTTCTACGTAGGTATGTATCAAGATATGTAATGTATTTAAAAACTCATCGACTTCTTTTCGCTAATTCATTATTTCTATACATGTAAGATCTCTCAATATTTATTGACGTATCTAGATGCTCTTAATATATTGGTAATAAAAGTTAAGTATCGACTATATAAAAAAAAAAACAATTTCTTATGACTTATTTATTAAATGTATATCAAAACTTAATTGTAAACAGAACAGTAAATGTAAAAATAATCTAAAATGAATTATCACATTTTTTATATGATTCAAAACTGTTCACCATAGTATAAGACTTTCATTTAAAATGTATAAAGAATTGAACTTTATATAATAATGACTGCGTATTTAACTATACAAGTTTCTTCTTCTTCTACCTGGCAATTTCCCGGCTATAGCCAGGGTCTGCCTTACATGTTGTGAATATTTTTGGCTAATTGTTTTTACGACCGGCCCCCTGCCTGACATTAACCCTCTTTTGGGAATCAGCATTAATCAGTGATGTCTAAATATTCTTAGAAAGTACATATGAGTCGGAAAAATCACATTGGTACTTGCCCGGGTCAGGATAAAACCCGCGCCTTCGGCAACGAGAGGCGGGCCTTCTAACCATTAGGCCACCACTGACTAACAAGTTTATGAAGTTATAATATATAAAATAGGGGATCAGCTGTGTTATCCAACGTCGCATCCGAGTTGTTCATACATTACATAGGACAAACAAAATGACACACTGAAAAAAATAATTTCTACTATTCAATATTTTTTTATATTATATAAACAATCAGCAATTATTAATATATGTATGTTGAAAATCACAGGCTGATAATACACATTAGGGGGCAGACACGAGCAGGGAGACAGAGTAGACGACACATTACGTTACAATATGTTGAGAGGACATCGTATAAAGGGTAGGTTGAGTTGTCTCACAATATAATTAATATTTCACGTAACTCTTACAATATTTATAACACTCTGTCTTGAAGTGTGACTGTACCAGACGGACGAGACTGATTCTCGATGTAGGAGATAGAAGTTATAACTATAAATGTATGAAAATATACATAGATATAGATATTGATACATACAGAGATACTGAAGCGACCTCTGATGAACTTTAACATGGGGGCTGATAGCACCTAAAGCGCGTATCATACTCATTTAAAAATTTACGTACAATCTAACGAGTAGGTACGCTATCTCAATAAGATATATGTATACTCCAGATTACCTGACATTTCACTATACTCGGATGGTAAATATATTTTATTATGTATGATCGCACTCCGTCATGAATGAATAGAAATTTATATATATTTTGTTCTCGTGATTAAATAAAATTAATATCTAAATCCACGTGTACAAGCTGTTGTATTAAAGAAACAGAAGTAAAAGAAGAAAAACTATGTTGGATACAGATTGAACTAAACAGTTTTCATAACAAGGTAATAACACTGTTCATATTATAAGTGGTCGCTGTCTTGTACTCGTATAGTGGACATGTGAGGCAGAAGAGTGTCACGCGGACTCTAATAAAAGAGGTAACAACTCACTTTTAATGTGCAATTAACTTAATGCCCGCCTCACGTTTGAACCAACATTACTTACAATAAAACATCTCCACATAATAATGTTATTAATGAAAACACAAACAACTAGCTTTTAACATCAATGAACTTTAATATTCCGGGTAGAAAATTTACACCAGTGTGCTGTTTTACTCATGAGGCTACAAAAGAAACAAAAATTAAACTGAAAATATTGCTATAGTACTATGTATATGAACACAATAATACTCGTATATAAAAATTTCGTGATGATTTTGAAAATTATAGTTTTTATTCAAACTCAGTTTATTTAAAAAAATATTTTTAGAGAATTTCATTCAGTGAACATCAAAGTTTAATAGGATTTAATGACATCAATTATGAAATTGTTACCTTACACAATCATACGGAAAAATTTAGTAACATTTCATGTGAAACATAGTCATGTGAAACCCTTATCAGTGTCTGTCATAAATGTTTACATAATAATATAATATAATATTATTAATATCAAAACCTATATCGACTTAACTTTTCTTTCATAAGAACAGATGTCTATATTCTGTATTCCCTTTTATATCTTCATTATATCATATTATATTCTCATACCTTTAATATAATTATAAAAAAAAACAATTACTATTTGCAAATTAGATACCTTTATGGTCAGCCATCTCAATAACAGAAAGTATGAATATTAAAAGATTTACTTTATGAATAAAGGTTAACATGACAGTAATTACTTATTTTATTTAAATTTTATACAATATTTTAATTCTATATTCATGAATATTTAATCTGAGAGTGACGTGCGACATTAATTAGTAAATCATTCCCTTCAGGAGTCGTTCTGGATAGATTAAAACATTGCTCTATTATAAAATTTCAGTACGGAATGAATTAATTTAAGAAAATGAATCATATTGATACAAGTTTCAAAGTAATTAAAACGACATTTCAACATACACAATATTATTTCGTGTAGTAATAAAATTCTTCATATATTCTTATAAAGCAATAACGTAAACAAATGTCATTCAAATTGTAATCTCATAGAACTCCCTGTCCCTGAACTAATCGAATAATAAAACATGTTTATCGGCTGAAGGAATCTGACTTCACACATTAAACTGGTGAGGTTTTCATTGTTGTCTCGACACACGCATCACATATATCACACAGCTATATTACATTATGTTCACATTAACTGGAAATGAAATTGAATTGAAGTTTATGAATGTTGAAGTGATTTAATATTTAACGAGCTATTTCATACGACATTGACAGAGCGCGTTCACGTCTGCTGTAAGTAAGTGTATCTTTATTTATATGTTCGTTCTCTCGCGGGAAAAGATTTGCTTCTGTTTCTTCATTATAAGGAGTAAGGAACAAAAACTCCTTGAGAACAGGACCCTTTGACTGTGACACGTTAAAAATTAATATTATGTATTCCTTGTGTAGTGATACTGTTACTACTCGCACTCGACGAGAATAAAGGTTTCAAAAGTGTTTGGGATATTATAAAACATATTTTTTAGCAAATTCTCATTTTTCATTATATTCCCAAACTTATTTTTTAAACAACTTATCCTAAAGCTGCTCTTTTAAAAAAATACAATATTCTAATAATTTATATTAGAGTTCACTTAAGACTTACATGTAGCATTACACAAAAGAGAAATACTTTAAGAAGAAACAGCATGGGGCAGTTTTTGAACAAGACCGACGACATTAGAAAATTTGGTGCTAAGTCGTGTACATCCATCTATAGGATTTTTGGCTGGCTTTATAATGATTAGATGATGTTTTATCTCTATATATTTTAATCTTATACTGTGATCAATGACAGACGAGACGAAGGTAACACCTTCATTATATGGGGTTTCATTCATAGGAACTGATATAAGTATTATTGAATAAAAACAATCAAAGTATATTGACAAGAGTATTATTGAATAAAAACAATAAGTATTATTGAATAAAAAGTAAGGTGTAAAAGGATCAATAGAATATTATAGGAATATCATACAAAAATAAAATAAATAAATAATACATTAATATTTATATAAAGATAAGATTCCTTCAAATCATGATTAATGTATAAAAAGTAAAATGTAAAGAAAACCATTTTCATTAAAACTGCTGACAGTAGGAGGACACGCCGTTTACTTACAACGATATTGCTGAATGTGATTTTTGTGGGACGTTTATATTAATTAAGAAACGTCGATTAAATAAGTCTGTTAAACTAAATTTATACATTTTAATGTGATGAATTATTCAAAATAACTTTCCAACTTTACGTATACCATACAGAAGTCCCACGTATTTTATATTAATATAATTTCATCTCGTAATCACTTCGACCAATATCTTAACGTTCCTAACTCCCCGAGCAGAACATATGTTCTCATGATTCAATGTAAGCCAACCTTCGTTACTTCTGTTGTAATTGATACTGAAGGGTTCCTCACGTCGTCTCAGAGACTCCCCTCCAGAGATTATACATATTTATATTACCATAACCGTTTTTAGTTATTACTTCAGACATAGAATAGAGGTGTTATAAGTTTGAACTCTATATCTGTCTGTGTGTGTGTCTGTGGCATCGTAGCTCCCAAACAAGTCATCCTATTCCTAGTCAGACCTATTCATGTCCACCGGTTTGAGAAAAACAGCTCTTTTAAGATTTACGTGAGACTTTTTTAAATAAAGTTTTATTGAATAATGTCCTACAATTAAATTAAGAGTGAGCTATCTCACTACTATACAACTACCGGATCAGTGCACACAGACAAAGTTACTATCAAATCATATAAATTATTTTACGTTTTTCCTTTTAAAATAACTCTTTACTTAATACGTTACGTCTATTGTAATAAATATGTATTATAACAGTGTATTTAAATCCCAAGTAACATGTAAAGATTTAAATCATAAGAAACAAAAACATTCAGTTATTATATTGTTGGTGAAATTATTAAAAGAAATTGGTACAAACTGATGAATGAAACAAGATAATTATAATGCCATGTCTTTAGTTATAAGAACTGACTGTGACTGACTTACATTTAGAAGCATGAGAGATCCTTAAAAGATGAAATGGAAAAATATACGAAAAACAATTATCTTATAAACACTATATATCTGTATCTATATACATGGGAATTTTTCATACATTTTCACCTCCCAAGTAATTTTTTTTAAATATACTATTTCACATCAAGACATTTCAATTTAAATAACATATTATACAGTTTACTCTATTAGAAACATAATAATATTGAATTCAATAAACTGGTAATTAATTTAAGACTGAAACATCATAATAGTCGTTGTGGCCCGTCTCTTCACTTCCCCGTAGTTTTGATGACGTCGCTTTTTTTAAAATTTATTCTCCTTATTCGTGAAGATAGCTTCAACTTTAATTAATACAGAAATTACTTTCCTGTCAACGTTTTCTCGCAACTCAAAAACTTGGATTTAAATGTTTATATTTAAACACGAAAAATATAAAAAAGGGAATTCATATCTTATGTAAATATATACATTAGGATATTTCTTCTAAAAGGCCTCTGAGGTTTCAAATTAGCATATTATTTATCAAGAAATAAACACGCGCAGCCTCTATACGATGTTTATATAGGTCTGTGTAATTGTGAAAAGATATATGTACATGTTTACAGTGTGTCCGAGGAATAAAATGTATCTTTGTGAATTTATCTGTCTTATATAACTGTTTAACTGTTTAAGACTAGAGAGAATTCAAAAACGTTTTCTTTACCATCTTACATTTTCTTTAGGTAAAGCCAAAGTACTTCCTACCTACAATGAAAGACTAAAGTACTTCAAAGTTATTTCCTTAAGTCATCGGCGGGACATGCTAGATTTAACGTTTTTATACAAAGCTCTAAATGGTTTATATGATAATTCATTTCTAGTTTCTAGAAAAAATTTAAATGTTCCTGCTAGATACCCACGAAAACCGATAGTGCCATTAGTAAGACCTTTTCGTAAAACAGTCTTAGGAAGTAACTCACCCGTGGCACGTTTTTGTAAAATCTTAAACGAGCACAGTGCTTCCCTAGATCCATTTGGTGACTATTTATCTAAGTTCCGTAAGAAAATGTTAGAATTGTTAGCCATTTGATTGTTATTGTTTCGTTATCTATTTTTTTAACTCTTTTTTATGCAAATTATTATTATTTTTTTAATTAAGAATATATATATATTTGTAACTTTTCAATTAGCATGTGTTTAAATTTGTGAATGTACATATTTTTATCCTTTTGTATCGACTGTCATTGCATGAGGTGTTCTCCTTTATAGGTAACACATTTAGTTTTAAGCTGTATGTTGTTATTGTTCCTATGTTGTGTTGATGTGTTTACTCCTGGAGGATCTTAATAAAATAAAATAAAAAAATATATATTTGTAGATGAGAGTGACTCAAATATCAGTACATAATATTGTAGCATGTTATTGAACGACCTATAGCAGCCTTAAGTTTCACAAAAGATTCCAAAAAACTATGTTCTCCATGGCTACTTATCTTTTTATGACTCCACACTGTAATAAACTGTGATAAAATGTACAAGACGGAGTTTTATGGAAACCTTTTAAAGTGTTACGACGCACAGACATAAAGACTGCACAAGCTCGACACTATTACCAAAAAAACGACATTCACGTACTTTTATTAACAAAAATATTACTTTGATATGTGGAAATAAGTTCTTGTTCATATCCTTACACTAGTTCGTCAGTAAAATAAAGAAAATTCATGTTACTATATTACTATACGGGACATAACCTATCAACTCCCATTCGATATATCTTTTTAGAATTAATTAATTATATTCAAATATATTATAATAATTAATTATGATTTTTAGAAAAATTTTAAAATGTTTTATAAATGTAAAAATATTTAACTGTTCCATATATTCTTCGAACAAGAAAAAATAATATGTTAAAAAGGGTGCTTGATGTTTTACAAAACAAAACAAAACTTTTAATTAATAAATATGGCCATCACAGTAAGCATATTATTATTACACACTGAATATGTGTTACAGTCAAGGTTCAGTTCTATGAGTCCAGTTAACTCAAGTTATTTCAAGTCACTGTTCTTGTTCTTTCTTTCATTTAAAGACTTGTATTGTAATAAACACGATGACTTCTGTATCTTCTCACACACACGTTACAGATCACATACAACACAATACACTTCATGTTCATTATTGTTAAAGCGGACTCATCATATCATTATTGCTCCTTCTAGACTCCCTCTCATTGTTAGCTATCCTCTGTGGAGCTATCGAGCTATCTAGTGTATTAAGAACACAAAGAAAAAGAAGATGATTATGAATTAAAACTTGACCAAACTTAATACGTAGAAAAAATTAACTTTTAAAAAAGTACCTTAAATATTATAACAGAAGGAGGAATAAATTATTAATACATATATACATACATGTACTGGTATATATGTATGTTGAGAGAGTGTGTGTGACTATTGGCATCCATAATAGATTAAATATAATTAGGTTAAAACGACACAAAGAAAACAGTTAGATAATAAATGAACAAACTGACAACAGACGTTTATAAATTGACTTCGGTTATATTATAAAGAATATAAAGTGTTCTTTGATTGTTAATGAATGAATAAAGAAATAAAAAGAATATAGGTATATGAAGTTTACAAAGAGCATTAAAATATGTTGTTAAATATACAGTTATACTAAATGCTAAGTCATAAAATCAATTATAAAAGACATAATAAAATAGAAATGAAGAGCAATAAAGTTAAGTGTGCTGAAGAGAAGTGATGTGAAGTGAAGTGACACGAACAATGTCTTTGAGGACTTCTTGAAAGTAATTATGGACTTTGAATCCTAAAAAGATTGAGGAAAAATAATTATTGTACAATCGTTAAACCATTTAAATAAAAATGTCATCTGCTATACATACTGTAACAAATATTTTAACTAAACTTTTAAACATTGGATTTAAATGTCAGCCGTCAGCTTCATAATTTAAAAGTTGTTTAAATTTATTAACAGTTACAGTAATCGTTGTTTGTCTTCAAAGACACTCGTTTGAAGAAGTTATTATAAAACACACCTCGACTATATCGACGGACACTTTTAAATTGTTTTATAACAAACAGTCATTAAAAAGTTTTCAAATGTTGTTAAAGACTTGAAAGAAAACTTGCAACATAATATTATGAGCATAACACTGACAAGCGCGGATACCATTAAAATAATAACATTTAAAAATATAGCTTATCTAATCCTTACATATGTACATGCCTCGATACTGTTCGGACTTTTTAGACAATTTCATATCTATGTTATGATTTCTCAAAAATTATTTGTAAAATATAAACCAATTTAACAGCCTAAAACATGTACAATATATATAACATATCTATATATATATAAAAGAAAGTCGTGTTAGTTACTCCACTTATAACTCAAGAACGGCTGAACCGATTTAGCTGAAAATTGGCAGGGAGGGAGTTTAGGGCCAGGAAATTGCAATAGGATTGACTTTTTATCCCGTTCGACAGCATTCCCGTGGGACTTGATATGAAACGTCAGTCACTATAAAACGTGGTATAACGAAACACAATTGACAACCATGCAATTGACGTATAATGACAGATAATATGTAATAACGTAATGATGACAGTTAGATATTTGTAAGAGATCTACTATATAAAAATAAGTCCGATTTTCCATTCTGACGCTATAACTTCAGAACCAATTTCCACGGTTTTGCATTCGTTGGAAAGGTCTCGGGCTCCGTGAGGCTTATAACAAAAAATTTCAACAGAAAAGCGGGAAAATCTTTCTTCACATACAGCGCCATCATACATAACATATACTACAAATCAATATTTTAAGTAGATGGTGCCGGTGCATGATACAGCTACTCATTGTTCTCTGCTCAGTTAATTTCGTGTGACAAACCGGTATTGTGTTTGTAGTTTGAACTCTTAAAACCATTTAGTATTTGCGGGATAAATTTAGAAAACATTGTTTTTCACATGGGCGTTATAGTTTGCGTGTTCACGAGTTTGGAAACCATCCGCTTTATTTGTGTTAAAGTTAGACCAAAAAACAAAAAATGTGGTTTACAAAGGACCACTTCAATGAAACGGTTAATTTGCGGACACGTAAAACGATTCGGTATCTACTTTGGATACACTTTCATTTACTTAGAGAAATTTAACTAAATAATTGTACTTCATTTTTGTAATCGAAATGAATTCATTACTGTTGCGAAATGAAAAATTTTAAATATTATATATATATATATATATATATATATAATATATTTTATATATAACACTCATACTATACTATACATAATATACTATCAAAGTTCAAAGTTTATTTTGTTATATTTATACTGTGATTATAGAAAATATTGGCGACAAACTACCATTTTATCTTAGCATTGTGATAATTTATGGTTGGTGGAAACGTCTTGGTTGCAAACTAAAATACGTAAAATGTTTTTCATTAGTAAAAGTTAAAATTTAGAAGATTAATTCTACATAGAGGATACCAATTATCAAAACCTTGTGAATTATATCCATGAGTAAACAGAACGAGACACAAATTGTGGTTGAACGTTTTAAGTGAAAGCTTCGTCGAGTAAAGCTTTTAAATTGAAAACAAAAACATCATATGAGCTCCATTACCACGCGGTGTTCACGCTTCTTTAGATATTTAATTTACAACGATACATTTAACAGAAATACGTAGAGCGATAATATTTACAGTTGGTTTTATAATTTCAAAGTGTCCAACATACAACGAGACACTGGCGGTACGGACACATGGACAACAACACATCTTTACCTTGTAAGTATAAACAACTGTGAAGGTCTGGGGAAATATATCTCAACCAACTAAACTATAAACTTAGATCTGTTAAATCTGAGATCTTCCTCGGAATTTATTTTAATGACTTAAACTCGGTTTATTATATTTTTTTAACGTTGGCCCATTATCCTATTTAATGTCTAACGTTATATACTTTATATCTCACTTCTGTTTAGTATGAAAACTCTTTAAAATAATATAAGTTATGTGAAACGATTACTGTTACTACATTATCTCGTTAAACAGATGGACATTAAATTTGAATGAAAAACAACTGAAACAAATCATCTTGATACAGAGAGAGAATCAAATTAAAAATGATAACAATATTGATAGTGTTTCGTGCTCAGGATCTATATTTAGTGTATCAGCTGTTGGGGTGGCGCTTCTAAAACCTCCATACTAATTTTAAAAAGGGCCCAACGTTCCGTCCTGAAAGCACTCTTGCGGAGGCCGTATATATATCCAAAACAATAAGTTAGTTTTATTTGCTATATACCAATAAGAGATGACAATACATACATACGTGTGTATAATTACTAATAAAAAGTAATAATAATTGTATGTCAATTATCTCATACATATTATATAACATTTTCTTTAGTTTTCTTATTTTTTCTGTAGGGTCTATTGAAATTGTAAATAACTGTGTCTATAAAGCATTTCCTAGATAAGAAAAAATCTCATCAATCGATCCTTAATTAAATATAAAAGTAATTGAGTGACGAGAAACAAATGATAGTGACTCATAGTCAGAGATGTTATTAATGAGAGACCTCTGTGTGATCAAACAATCTGTTATATAAAAACGTATTTGATTCAACTGGGATTCAATGAAGAAGGCATCGAATAATAAGAATTTAAACGTTAAAGACGTTCGGGATAGATCTCTTGACTATGTTATCATTTTGTATTTCATACAGAAAATGTATAGTGAAATATACAGCAACAGGATTCGAATCTGTAACCTTCGGTATGTTCCGGTATGACAGTTTAGTTGCCAAGCTAGTGGAACAATTGAATGTTATTGTCGATGTAAAGTTCAGATATAAATTAACTATTTTAAAACTCTGTTCTTAATTCTTGCTTTATATGAAATACAGATGTGAAAGATGTTATTAATTTCATATTTATATTTGTGTTCTGATAGTACCGCCTAAAAGCAGCCAATTAACTTTAGCATTGCGAACATTGAATGTATTATAACTGTTTTCATGATATATGTAACCATATTATACTTTTTGTTTCTGGTTCATGTAGGAATGTTTCACGAGGATAATTTATTTCTTACAATTCCCTCTTCCTCAGTATAACATTCAGTTTCCATCATAATTCTTAGCTGTAATGAAAGTATGTTATATTATGAGAAAATTATATTATGCGCATAATATTTGTAATTTCGTTTATTTCATAATAAAGTATAAAGGAACAAATAAAGGTGAAATATTACTATTACTTCTGAAATTGACTGCAATGTTCATACAGTTTTAAAGTTTTAGAGTAAAATTAAAACATATTGTACGAAAATATCTAGTGTATGTATCAGAAGTAAATATTTATATTAACTATGTTTGTCGACGATTATTAGTTAATATATAAAATACATAGGTCTCGTTTTGTGACTTTACCTTTCATTAAATACGAAAGTCATTATTTTATAGGATATTTATTTACGATAGAGGAACGCGATTTAGCTACTAGATTTACCAAATGAAATAATATTAATTATACATAGATATGTGTATTTCTTAGTAACTCCTGTTAATTAATATTTTTTGTTTACTATTTTTCAACAAAGCTACCTATCATTAAATACGAGTAGCTTTACTGTCGTTGTGTTTTCTTTACTTTGAAAAAATTAAAGTTTTTTTAATTAAATATAACCACATCGATTATTCCACTGAAACAACCATTAATTGTAATAATATCGTTGAGGTTTATCTCAATGTTTAGACTACTTAATTAGTAAAGGTAATAGTCTATAAAAAAGGCAATAGTCAAAAAAAAAACTTCACTTAAAAATATAGAATGTTTTTTTTTCATATCATTAAATATTTTTTTGTTAATATTTCAATAAAACTGTTAAAATACATATATTTTTTTAAATTTAATAACATAATTGTGTCAGTTACAGCAGTGACTCGCCCCTCCTCCGTTATCAAGTGAAGGACCGTGGCCTGGCGCGGTTCATGAGTTACTTCAGTGTCTGTCATAAATCCATATAAATTGAAACAACTGTTCCTCGGGATGATAGTCCATGAATCTGGAAACATTTTTTTCTAAGAATAATCTTGTTTTTCTAATTTATTTTTTCATTGAAGTCTTAGATACTTTAAACTTACATAATCTTTATAATTTTGTTCTTGTTTTAATGAAATTAATTAATCATTAGGACAATATTTCAAAAATTGCATTGTATATTAAATTTATTCACATTGTACATTTTTAATCAAATTTTTCAGGGAAGTTAAGATTAATCTAAACTTTCATTTCTTTCTTGTTCATACTTCTTTTAGATACACTAAATTTTCTCTATAATCATACAAACACATACACAATATATACAATTATTGATATGACAGATCGTTATTAGGTCTTTGATACAATATTGACTTCTTACTGACAAAAACACACAAATATAATATAGATGCTGGAATGACAGCGAATAATATCAACAATTTTCATAATTAAAGCCATTTGGCCTTGGCTGCTCTGCTTATCCCGTTTTAGTATACCTTCATTCCGCGTCTCCTGTAATATGACATGCGAAATATGGACAAAAATAACTAGGTGATGGAAAGAAATTTTCACTTTAAATGTCATAGAACTTGATATAAAGGAATATTGATATTGAAGAAGTTAATCTTTAACCAATATAGGTACCTGTAAACATAAATCTTCTATAGGAAACAAATAAAGGACAAACACAACGTTAATAAAACCAACCAACCAATAACTGGCTCGGTTCAGCTCCGGCCGATGGTACATTATGTTTGAGGAATATAACTCTGACTAATGATTTATGAACACGGAACACGGACCAGTCGTTCATCTCGAGGGGTCTGAACTATTGTTACAGATGACTTCATGTGATACATACATACAACATGTTACTCGTATTAGTAAAGGAGCTATCAATTAATATCAAGCAACTATATTTCTGTAGTTGATTAGTTACTTGGGCTGTATCTGTATGATCTTTGTGTATTTTAACAACTTTTCAAACCTATTGTACTGTACTACTGTAGTGTGAGATATTTTAATGCTTAAGTATATTTGCTCTAAAGTTAGGGCTTATCGCTACACTTTAAAGGTGAAACTGTGTTATATCGTCAGTTGAGTTGCTCTTGCTAATAGAGACATTCTTATCAGGCTTCGATACAATACCGTCGTGAAATAAATAAAAATAATGAGAGAAAATATAATAATACCGGTACAGAATACAAAAGTACAGATTGCTGATGTTGTTAAATTGTGATACATATGTATTTATAAAACTGATCAAAAGACATTAATACAGTTGAGCATCTCCTTGATGATTAAACCAGAAATGTTGAAACATTGAACATCATATTATAACGACCTTTTTGTTGCCACAGCATTTATCAGAGGAGTTAAAAGAGAGCCCTTTGTGATATAAATCAAAAGCGAGATCGGAAACGTGGATGTATGGCCAACGTCCAGCGGCTACGGTCAATACATGACAGAGAGAGAACCTGTTTACCATCCTGTTTACCATCGACGAGATTTGGTACAGAAAATATTGATTATACAGATATTAGAGATATAATAGAGATATTTTGTTCAGTATTTTATAGGAGACATCGTTCGTATATTTTCGAAAACGTTTCTGAAATAATTTAATGAAAAACATTTTTATTTCTCTTAAGATGTTATCATAATTTCTATTAAGAGACATTTTAGTACCTAAATGAGTCTAATTCCAATACTCAATAATGGTGTGAATCAAAAAATAAAAGTGGGTTGATAAATATGAACTCATGATGAAAATTACTTTGATGTCATATAAAAGGTTCGTGATGATGAAGAAGAAGTCTTTACGATGATTCATTACTATGAGATGTACCGACCTGCTACTGTGATGAATACTCCTGGCTATTACTAACATCGATGATTGGTGATAACGATTGTAACCATCAGAAGAAAATATGTAGCCTTAATATATGAAAGATAATGTACTTAAGAAACCCAATACATTATAAATAAAACTTTCTTATACAAGCTTAGGAACGATATCTCCTTGATCAGATTTTGGCGAATTAAAACTTTGAAGGCTCAACTTGTATGTTTGAGATATATTTAGAGATATATAATGACATAATAAAACATAAATATGTTTTTTTAGTTGACCTTTCAATGCTTCACGTAGGTTATAAGTAGCATTGAAGAATATTGTACTTATAATTTTAAAAGAGTCAGTTATAAATTTATGCATTGCCATAGAATGGTTATTGTTAAAATTGGTATTTTAATAAAAAGTTAGTTTATAGTCTCTTATAAGAACAACATTTTTATAAATTTCTAATATTATATTGTAGGGTTCATATTTTATTGAAGGGCTGGCCAAGTTGAAATTAAAATTAATATGAAACCAATATTACTTATTAATGTATAGTTAACTTTCCTATAAACCTCAACTAATAGATATTGTGAAAGTAAGTAATATATTGTGAAGTATCACAACACAAAGACAGACCTTATTTGTCAAAATCACTTCACGTATCAGGTTACAACTCTGTGCATGAAATCAGTTATCCGGACATACGATCAACAAGAAGTATGATCTACAAGAGATATATTAATGAAAACTGATGACCAAAATAAATCTTACCTCTGGTTGGACTGAGGCTTGTATTAATTAGTGAAGATCTACAGAACAACGTTACACGATGTCAGCAGACGGACGATTTATACATAGCAACAGAATTGAACATTTACATATGGACATGATTGGTCCCTGGAATAACTGAGATCCGTACCGATAGACACTCCTAGATATGATGATGAATATATATACTAGTAGGACGGAAACATATCTCGTGAGGGACATTACGTCTGAAATAGTAGAAACAACATCAACATTGTGTTGGCCTTCACGACTGATAACGAACCAAGATTAACTTTGAATAGCATGTATTAAACAAATCACATAAATATGAGTATTTCAAGGATCCAACTTGTGCCTACCTGTCGAAGTGAAGCGGAATCATGGAAATATGGTGTCATTAACTCAAGTCAAATTTAATATGCAGAGAAAATACAATGCAAATGAATTACCTTGTGCACTAATAGGTTAAGGAGATGATGCACTATCAGGCTATTTTATAATTTATTTCAGCCGTCTATACAAAATATAACTAAGATTTTAGAAAAAGAAAGCCTACCCGTTTCCTGTACTCAAAAGAAAATCTATATAAAATAAATTTTTGTTCACGCTGTTTTAACAAATTGTACAAATTTATTTGTCAGTGAAAACAAAGTATAAAATCAATGAATTCTAATTAATTCGGCTCCGTTCAAGATAATAGAAAAACACACTGATAAATTTATTATAAAAATCTTTAAACAGTGAACCTCAAGGAACAACTGTGTACAAACCTGTTTGCAACTTAAATACATTTTCGTGATAATAAGTTCATAAGTTGAATATAATTACTTTAATATTATTTATGTTAACATGTAAGTGTTAAATATTTCCTATCTACATATGAACATATGTTATACTATTATGTGCCCTATGTATGAAATCTGTTGTATTCCAACAATATTTTTTTTAGTTTTGAATTTTCTTAGTAGATAATGTTTTACGTGCACCATCTAAACTGTACTAACTCTATGTTTAACTACTTTCTTTAAACGTATAAAGTAAGTACATAATCTAAACAATATTCAATGTATCATTGTAGCTGGAAAAAATCTTCTAAATACATTTTACAAATCATAAAAGAAAAGTACCTTGACATTTGAAATGTAAAAACAATATTCTATAGTTTTGATACAAAAGTTCTGTTTCTCATGTAAATCTATATCATTTAATTTATTATTCTCAAAGAACATTTTAACTCTGCATAAATCAGTTGACAGATTGACAATTAACTGTTATATTATTTATAATAAATATAATTATGAAATAACTCAAAATTCTCATCAGTCATATCTAAGGGACCAAAACATTGGGCCACCATAAATAATATATTGAATTGTCCCATGTTACTCCGTAATTTGACCCGATTTGTGTTGCTGCAACCCTTATCAAGAGAGAACCCTTTGATATATTAAATACTAATTATCGTTTATAACATAATTCATTGAATGTATGAAGTTCAAGATATATTGTAGCTGTTACTTTTACTGTTGCTACTGTAAAACACATTGCAAGCTAAAAAACCACACACACCACACCGCAGGACCTCGAGACATCGTAAGAGCAATCTGCCGGCATCCAGAGCGGTACGCCAGAAGATTAAGAAATCGATGGCGGTAGGTGATAAAATAACAAGACCAACTGACAGACACTGACATCTCCTCTGCCCGTGTTCACGGTTGCTGAAAAGTAGCCGAAACTTCGGGAGTATGTAGTTTTATAGTCAAAAATACGAAAATATGTATTAGTTTCATTTAAATGAGTACTCGCGAAAATCTTAGATCTCATTACATTGAAAGCTATGTTATCTCCACATGTTAAATATGAGGTTCTCAGTACAAAACAAGTTCCAAATAATAATTTGTCACAAATAATTTAATTATAATAGAACAGATTCAACAAGTACATTGGAAATATAAAGTTATTTGGAATAACTAACTTTGTATTAAAGAATAATTATTTCTTCTTTTGAACTTTTAAACTTAAGACATGTTTCTGAACTTAGTCATATTTATAGTTTGTGATTGCTTCTAAATTAGGGTTCTTTATTATTTTGACTCTGCTCTGTGTAGTTTTTCTCGTGACGATGTAATTTCAATTTATTTAACAGGAGTTATCTACGTATATTTGGGTCTAAAACATGCAAGTATCTATTAAGAGGTGTTTGTGATTTCGTCTCTGTTGTTTAATGATACAATTTCATCATAACACAGAACAACACTTTCACTCAACTCTCGTTTGCTTTAAAGAATTTCTTTAAGTTCTCTCCGTTTTGTATTACACTGGATAAGTAAATATCTTTCAAGTAAATATTAGTACCTCCAAGCCTTCTTTGTTATTGAAAATTTCAATTTTCCTACTGATTGTTTTAATTGTGATCACTATTTTCCATTGTCAATTTATCTCTATAACTGGGACAGCATACTTTTATATCTTGTTTTTTCTTTTAAAAAGTATCACATTTCTTTTGCTTATTTGTTTCAAACTTTTTAATTTTATGTTCCATAATAAGGATTTTTTATAACACTATTTAATTTATTGTTTTACTCTATTATTTTTATATATTTTGTGAAGTTTACAGTGAAATATTATTATCAATACATTGCATAACTTAAATATTTCACAAACAATATTTATTGTTTATTAAATATTATCTTCAAGAAAGTTAAATGTTCTTACGAATAGAAACTTTTTGTCTATTAAGACTATAGTTTTAGAAACTATGAACAAAATTTAATCTTTTTCGTATTCACTATATTTAACAAAAATCTTATAATATTGTTCTTTATACAGATACAGTGTATAAAACAGTAGAATGTAGATTTTGTTAATATTAATATTACTATAAACATGTATTAGGAAAGTAAATGTTAATGTATTATAAATAATAAACGAGCGGCTCCGGTTTAACATGATTAAATCCAAACGAAACAAATATTGATAAATTGGAAGAGGAAAAGTCTACGGATTGTTCCAGGTTACACGGCGAGGTGGAGTATTGACTGAGTTTGTTGTGATTACATTTATTAAGAGAAAGATGGAGTCTATACGAACGAAAATACGAGCTCTGATTGAATCTGATGTATTATAATATATGAGGAGTTTATATTATTAGTGGCTGACACCGAGTTTGAGAGAAATTCATCCAAAATTACATATTACATATTACTATATTTTGCGTGTTCACGTGTTTGGAAATCATACGCTTTATTTGTGTTAAAATTAGACCAAAAAAAAAATGTGGTTAACAAAGGACCACTTCAATGAAACGGATAATTTGCGGACACGTATAACGCTCCGATTCGGTATATACTTTGGATTCACTTTCATTTACATAGAGAAGTTCAACTATATAACACTTTATTTTTGTAATCGAAATGAATTTATTATGGTTGTGAAATGAAATAAAAATTTTCCTTTTCAAATTTAAAACAAAAAAAATATCTTCATCTTTTAATCACCAAACGAAATGTTATAGGTGTAAAAGCCTTCTGGTGGCGAAACGAAGTTCGCCGGATTTACTAGTATATTATAAATATGTAATAACTTCTGTATACTAACATTCAGATGTAAAATAATATCAAGTAACAATTCTTTTATAAATTTACTAATGGCTACTGAGTTCAAGATTCACGTCTTTAACAGAAAAAAGATTAAAGAGATATATTAGCAGTAAAAATATTTTTTTTTATTATAATTATTAAAATAATTTAGAATTATGAAATAATACATGGGAAAGAGAACTTAACTAAATCCATTAACTTTTGTAATCAGCCTATCAAAAGCCCACTGCTGAGCAAGGCCTCTTCTCACATGGAGAAGGTTTGAGCATTAATCACCACGCTCTCGCAAGACGGGTTGGTGATTTCAAACTTATAATTGTGAAACTATAAGTCCAGGTTTCCTCACGATTTTTCCTTCACCGTATGTCAGTGATGTCTAAATACTCTCAGAAAGTACATATAACTCCGAAAAATCACACTGGTACTTGCCAGGTTTGAACCCGCGCCGCGCCTGAACCACTAGGCCACCACTGATTTTTAATTAACTTTTAAAGACACACAATACACAATGACCGACGGACCGAGGAGCTGAAAACAAAAGCGTGCGTACAAGTCAATGGAAAGAAGAAAACGAAAAATTTAAATTTTATTACAGTATTATTAAGTGCAATAGACAAACGTAAAAACTTACAATACTCCTAAACAGATATGTTATGTCAATATGTTAAAGAAACAGGTCCTCTATGATGGAATGATTCATTGTATGTTTCTTAGTAATAAAACATTTTATTTTTAATTGTGATTATAAATTAAAGACCTCTACATATATACAAAGTTTTGATTTTGAATATTTCAGAACAACTTTGACGAACCGTGTTTCTGAAAACATCTTTAGGGAACAAATATTTCCAGATCGAATGATTATTGAGAATTCATGTAAAAAGTAATTGAATGGAAAGACTTTTGAGATACGAGTAAAATCCTAATGAAAAATTCATTGTGTTTTTAAAATGTATTAATTTTAATATTACTTGTATATGTTTTAAGACTATCTCCTCACCTATAAATCCGCTCCCCACGTTACTTAAAGTTGTATGAACCTCATTACTGTTTAAGAAGTCATACAAGTTATGTAATTACGTATTTTATGAAACTTTCAAATTTTCTCTCAGACATTTTCATACCCAATTACCGAGTTATTTTGTTTAGAGTAATTCAAAAATCTATCAAGTATTTCATTAGTTTCTATGTACAGCAGCCAGCTCTATAGTAATGATCTATATTCTGTTAGAAAACAAATATATAAATCTGCAGTTACTATATAATAATAAATTAACCACAAAATAAATAACAAAATGTTCCTCTGATGACACAGTTTTGTTTTATTTAACATATCTTAACAGTTCATCATTTAACTATTCTAATTACATCTTTATCTCATCTGAAAATACAAAGAAACGACATTTAAAGTTCACTAATATAGGACAAATAATGTTCTTATAAAAATAATACAATTGTTATTAAAAATATAATAAATACTATGTATATTTGTAAGGTTAACTATAATACATAGTTAGAGGATATAACCATGCATATTTATCGTGGGTCGGTTCATACATAGTTTGAACTCATATTCAATTATTCAACACATCTGCTGTTACATTTATACGCGACTAGAAGTATACGCAAGTGAATGTCCTCAAATATGTTATTTTATTAGAGATCACACATGATACAATATTGGAGATAAGTCTAAAGATGTTCAAAACACAAGCATCTTAATATTTTATGTGCTTACAGAGTTTCGTACGCTTCTAATAATTGTTAGTGTGCTTATTATAAAATATACAATTTAAGAATCATTTATTTATATCAAAATAAAAGAAATGAATATTGAATAAAATAATAAAAGGTGAAATAAAAATATAACATTCGTAAGTCCACCTTAGTTTTTCTCTAACCTGATCCAGTCGTAAACTTACTTTATTGCGGAGAAAAAAATAAGGTTTTTATCAAATAAAAAGGTTAATATCTATTTCAGTGTTTATGAAGCCATTAAATATCTTTATATGTCTGTCGTGTCCTGACACCGCATGAACAGACGGAGCGTTAAAAGAAGAATTTACAATAAAGTTAGTGAAACATGTGATCTGATGAAAACACACTTTATTATAACGTTGATGACCTCTTGATTCATATGAACAGTAACTAACCTCGTAGACTCTAAGGAGTCTCTCAACACTCATTGAAATATAACACGAGGAAATAAATCTATCTCTTACAGTTGACGGCTCTGTGTAGCACATCTCAGGGAGGAAGATGAAGGCTACAACTAACATTATATAATATGAATATAACTAACATTATATATTTATGTGTGTTAGGTTTATATACTTTTATGTGATTTTCGTTAAAATGACGTTACGTTTACTTTACACATTTGTCATGGACTTTTTCTATTTGTTTATCTAACATTAGTATCAACCGAGGTGACCATACATTGTTGAATATATCGCCGTAGCCACACTGACCACATCATCAGTGCACCTGGCAGTAGGTTCATCCACCCTATACTTAGTACTACGTGATTTTCATAGAAGTAATAGTATTTCGTCTGGTAATGTACAAATGTTTAACTCATTTACAATATTTTGAGGAACAAATAAAACATTAATTCAATGAGTGGTATTAGAACACGATACTTTAATAAGTATATTAACTAGGTCGTTATTTACCGGACGTGGACGTCGTTTTGTCAGTCGTCTTTCTTTTGATCCATGTGGGTTTATTTGTTTCTATGTAGTATGTACCAGGACCGCAGTATCTCGTACATAATATAATGAACTCTGTCAGGTAGTTGAGTTATTAAGTTCTCCTTACTTTATTTGGTGTGAAGTAGCAGTACTGTTTGGAAAAGAACTTTTACGTGTGATGTCAACAGAGAGGCTCGTAAAGAGATCAAACTCGTGTGTTAATGGAGGAGGCGAGAGTTTATAAATATATGAACAAGTATTCAGTGATGTGATCCAAAACATCTCCTCCGATACATTTATATCTACTCGTATTATGAACAGTTGAAGCTTGTTCATGTTTTATATTAAACATAATATTTATATGAGAACAAAAGATTTACAAAAAAATGTTGTCCACGCTAAATAATATCATCGTGCTCAGTGACTTTACTAATCGGATCATAAAAGTTTATTGAATGAAATGTACAGATCACAGATGACGAATTATATAATGTGGTACTTTAGATTCATTCGTGAACGCTTATAATTAATTCAATTATTTTTATTTTTATTCTTAGAACTAAATGTGATTTCTAAATTGATTAAGTTAATTATTGACTAAAGTTCACTACAAAACCATGATTTTGTAAAACTAAATATGTGAGGGAAAATTTTTGAATTGATATCATTATTATACTTTTTATATTTAAGCATCTATACAAATATTTCATAAAGTATGAGAGAAAATGTTTAAATTACCAAAAAAATAGAATCAAACCCATGTTGTAGTATGTTAGTTATAAGTCACATATATAATAGTCTAGTCTGTATATAGTTTTAGTTATATGAGATGTATAATCAATCTTGTTTACATTTTATTGACTGAACGAATACTCGGTCGATAAAGATTAAAAGACTATTGTGACAGAGACAGTGAACACAATACTTACACAGTGATAATATTGTTCATAAATTTTTAGAATATTTAATATTTTAAATGGTTTAATTTCATTTTTGAGAGTTATTTTGATATATATCACTAAATCCATTTCAAACCAGTAACTGCCCCTGTATCTCTGTAACGTGGCCTAGTATTTTCAAAGGGGACATCAAGACGTCTATGACCCTCGTCAAATATCTTCACATCTCTCAGTTAATGTTTGGTTGCATCGTTTAAATCACCTCTTCATCAAAGACTATCTTACAGTAGGAAGTAAATTACTTTTTCCTAAACTTCGTTGACGAGTTTATCTCACAGACAGACACAGAAGCTTGGAAATTACCTTTTCATAGAGTAGTTAGTAAAATACTGTACATATGTTATGCTAAATATGACAGTTCTCGTATAATGTATAAAACGAATGTATTACAACATACGTCACACACATTATAATACATGGTAATATTTGTGTGACTTTATTCTTGATTGTTATTTTTCCAACTGAACTAATTAGAGTGTATATTTCCAATTATATATTTCAGAGTAATATATTGGTCACAAGGAGTGAAACATATAAAATAACATGTTACCTTGAAACACTCCATTAATTTGACACAGTTAATATAATAATATTCCCTACGTGTTGTGTTGTATGAGGGACTTTACTCCTGAGGCTGGTTCAGTTACATCTCCTGAGCGTTTTCACTTTCAATAATACGACAGCTGTATATTAGAAGACAAAGTTATTTTTAACGTAAAATGATAATTCAGAAGTATTATAAAAGTTGCTTTTAGCAGTTACAATATTCTTTTACTTTCTTTTGAAGTGTAATTTTTCTACATATTTACACATATTATTAAAGGAAATTATTACAAAGATTTGCTTTTTATTACCTTCAGCTACGGTAAACTTTTATCAGCCGTGTACAAAAATCATCTTGGTACCAATAAACTACTTACGAATGTATGTATATAAGAATTTGATTAATTGGTTAAACTTTTGATTCGCCTATTTATTTGAATCGATTGTTTAATATATATAATATATATAACAATACCTATGTCACGTAGGAGTATTTCTATCAAAACTTTTATATTAATATTATATTTGTAAGTGTCATAAATGTGTGGTGACTGGTGGAGAAGTAATAACGAATCAGGACTGTTATACAATACGTGATAGTGAATATTTGGAGTGATTAAAGACACCTCGAGAGATGATACATATTCATGAGACGTTCATAACACGTTCTGTAGATGGAAGGTTTAATAGGGATACGAGTAGTTACTGTAGCTGTATATACATCTGTTATTTAAATTTAAAATGTATTCCATATGTTAAAATGTTAAAAGTTTAGATTAAGTTGTTTATATTTAATTGGAATAAAAAGATTTCTTTCCTTCAACGAGTTAAAGAAATACGATCTTTCGTAAGTTATATAAATTAAAAAAAACATAGAATTGAAATGGTTAATTCGGAAATGTTTTAAAAATGTTTTAAAAAACAATTTTACATATTTTTTACGAAAACATATGGGAAGGTTATTTTATTTAAGGTTAAAGGTTTCTGTCTCACTCTGATCTGAATTAAACATATATTTTGAGTAAAATATCATTTCATACTTGTAGTGTTCTCGAATTGAGTTCAATAGAAGATGGGAGGAGATGGTTAGCTGACAATATATCGAGTGCCTCATTATATTTTATATCTAGATGTGCTTAAAAGCTTTTGACCTATGGAATAACGTATTATGTTAAAAAAACAACTAAAAATTATAAACGAAAAAAAAGATGTTTATAAAAAAGTTTAATTTCTTTAATTCTAAATAGTAGTTTTTGAATTCTGTCACTGTATCTATTCAATGATAATTTTGTTTCTCAATGTTTGCTCTAATAACAGAGGTCTGTGAAGAGACGCGTGCGAGTGTTTGTATTTGATAGAGTATGCTTCGACACGGACGACCTCAATAATCTCTGCTTCATTGGAAATGTTTGAATATATAAAGTAAACATCGCTTGTGTCAGGATTGTTTTATCTTACTAAAATTATTATGAGCTTCGTTTAATTGAGACTGATTTAAAAAACTTCAGTGTAGAAGACGACGAGAATCTAACACATAAATATCTTCGTGAAGGACTTTCCATGTTTGTTTTAAGTTGTCTCGGTAAATCTTTTTGAAAATAGAAATGTAAGATTTGAATTAAAAATATAATAAAATAATGTTGAGTGAATATAAATATGATTTTAATGACTGTTTAATAATTAATAAATGTTACGATCTTTTTCTGACAATATTTTATAAAAGACGAATCAGCGGAATGATCTTAGAGGAGTGAATCAAAATTATATAACATCCGAAGAGAACTGTAATCTATTTATAATGACTCGTGTCTTTTACGAGTATAGTTAAATACTGAATATTATAAAGACCTAGCAGCAATAAAATGACTTTGTGGCCGTTGAATTTTTTTAACCTTATATAAAAGCTCCGCTCAACGACAGTCATTATGAAAGGAAAAACGAATTTTATTTAAATATATGTTAAATGTATAATTACAAGCAACTTCACTGAAACCAATTAAGAACCATATAATAACAATATTCAAATGTCTATCCTACAAATATTCCCTAGCATTAGTTTATAAGTCAACCGGCAATCAGTCAAATCGATGCTGATATTGGTACCCGGTACAACAAGGGATGGAACGTTCCTACCACATTATAATAAAAATAAACAAGTGGACTGAACGCCTGGTCAGGGAGGTTAAAGATGAATACATGGAATAGTAGTAGTAGTGGAATGTGAATGTGATACTGTTACGGGACGAACACTGAATTAGATGACTCTATTGAGTTGTGTATTTTATTAAGTAATTGCTTGTTGGACTTTACAGCATCAAAAATAAGAATTTAAAACAAAACTTGCTCGTCGAAGATGAAAATTAGAAAGGAGAAACTGATAAAGATGAATTCGGCGTGAAAGATAGTTCACAAAATAATACTTAATTAATATATGTTATATATAAATTTAATAAAAATGAATAAAGTATTGTGGTGAGAATCTCTTTCATGATACTTGACGAAAATATCATAACTCATATTCTTTAGTAGCGACTTTTTATGAATGTATGTATTATTTATTAATAAAAATTTTAAATGTAGAAATCATTCATTATCACCCATGTAATACTTATTAAGAAGATATTTTGAGGATATTTTTAAAAAAAAAAAGACTATTAGTAAACTTATTTCCTAAAATTGATGCTCGATTTACTAGGTTTTTCAAATTAAAACGAATGGCATACCTAGCACGAACAAAAAGCATTTAACTTTATTCCTAGTTATCTTGTTAATAACAATTATTTTTTCCTGAAAAATTAAATGAATACTCCATACCGATCTCGTATAATACTAAACATAAATAAATGTATCTATTATTTATTTGAAGATTATTTTAATTTCTTTTTAGTTCTGATTCAGAATGGTTTCAACAGACAGATAATAAATTAGGTGTAATGTATAGAACATGGTTGACATTTGACATCACAGAAGACGAGATAGGATCATAGTTTAATGTTACTTGTGTGTGTCTGTGTGTATGTAAAGTGTAATAATAATATAAATATCTAACTAACAGATGAGTCTATAATAAATGTATAAGACGTGTAGCGCGTCTCCTCCATCTTGTGATTCAATTTACGAACCAACCACGACACTTAGTGATAACTTCTCTCTGAGAACAT
The DNA here is from genome assembly GCA_916720795.1 of Danaus chrysippus. Lineage (NCBI taxonomy): Eukaryota > Metazoa > Arthropoda > Insecta > Lepidoptera > Nymphalidae > Danaus > Danaus chrysippus. The sequence goes on along the minus strand of CAKASE010000047.1, from coordinate 581,723 downwards.
TTACTGACATCGTTAATATAAATTACGAGCTAAAAGAAAACTAAAATGCATTTAAAATAAAGTTATATACAAAAAAAAATAAAGATATAAGATAAGAGAATGTACTTTTTTATCTATTTTAATTTTATAAAAATATAATATATAACTTACTGATTTGATTTGTTTCCTTTATTTCCACCATTCATCTATTTATTAATGTTTGTTATAACGAACAACAGCAGATTCCTGATTAGTTTAAACTGTTCAACAATTTAACTTTAAATTCAATCCTCAGTACAAACATAACTCTGACCGTCTTGTTATTGTTTGCAGATTGTTTAATTATCTTACTAACACTTCCCTTCTCCTTTATAATATTCAATTTTTGTATTTTATTTCACTGTTATATATTTTTACCAATATCCATTTAGTACCTATATATGTAGTAATTATTTTAAGTAGACACCAGATAAATCTCTTATTCTGTATTAAAAACATAATTTCGTACATTCAAATATTATTTGTACTTTATTTTCACTCTCGTTCAAGATTTTATGTCCACCAATAAAATGGCTCAAATGGAGAAAAATCGTCTTAAAGGACCTAATCGAACGAAAACAAGGCAAGTTAAAATTGCTCTTATTTGAAAGTTAAAATAAATAAAGTCTGAGGAAATAATAAAGAAATGTTTCAGAACCCAAGTTCCTTCCTTGAATGAATGTGTCTTTCAGATTTGATACTGCTGATAAAGTACTAGTAGATATCTTTGGTATATCCACGAAACCTGTCACATTGAAACTCTTACTGTGATGTTGAAAAATACATGGCGTTTTGATACATTAATGATAAATGTAACAAAAGATTATAATTATAATAAACATTTATGAAAGACAACTATTAATATGACTTAATACAAACAAGATGTGGTATAATATATGTATGTCGTAAATGTTTGAGAGAAACTTCCAAAGTTCTGTGAAACACCTTATTACAAAACTTGTATGATTTCTTTAACAGAAGTAAGACGTTTGATAAAACGTCGTGAACTCAGAAGAGTCGTTTTAATTCAAATGTACTGAAACCGCTTACACAATATCTGGTTAAAAAGATATATATCTTACATTGGGGGAGACATAAACATTTACTTTTAAAGCTTGTAGAGATTAAATTTATGCCTAATAAGAAAAAACTATTTATAATAAATACTTATCACTCGCTATACGTCTCAGTTACAGGTTCAAATTTTATATTTTTTTTCTTTTCTAATTTTTTCACTGATTGAATGACGTTACAGTAATCCACCAGAGTTATACCGAGTCATAACATCACATTCATATACCTAAGTCTGAAGATGACATTCTCTTTTACTTGAAATAGAAGAATTTAAAGGAATTATGATTATGTACGAAGTACAGAAGAAATCTTATTGAAAAATAACTTGAACATTCAACCGGAGCAACTAGAATAATCCAGAATACTGGGATTGTTGGGGTTGACACGGGGAAACTAATTTAAGGCCAGCGTCACTTGAAGAATATAAGGTTATAAGATAGATAAAGAAACTAGGGTTATTAAGTTGAAAACCGTGCAATAAAACGATTAACTACCGAGTCGGAAATGAAAGATTTATAGAACTTGTTTTCATTTATCGTAGTTACGAGCCATGTCAAATAAGTTTATAGCAATAAAATTTAATAATATCAAAAGATGAAACGCTGTCATTACGGTTATTACTACAAATGTTGCCTTCGCTCGTTATTACTTGTGTAATGGTGTCGTCCTTCATGTAGGTGCAATAATATATAAAATATATGTATTAAATATGGTAACAGACGTATAAGGTCAAAAGTATTTGTGACTGAAATAATTTATAGACACACATAGATAAAATTTCTTATAAATATATTAGTTTGATAGCATTTACATAACAGGGATGGTTTGGAAGTTAATGAACTGAAAGTATGGCTCTAACGTCCATATACTTTAATTCTTTTTTCAGTGCACATTAATAATATATAAAGCTGAGTTTATGTTCTTTATACACTTTGAATTATATCAAAAAGGATCTCTTCATTGATAAGACATCAAACGTTTTAAATGAGCACATATTATAAAGGTTGCGTTTGAAATTGGAGACGAAATGGTAATAAAAAATTATGGTGAATGAAAATCTGAAATTTTCAATTAACATTGATAACAATCTGACAGAAAGGACCCGAGAGATACCTTGAGTTGAGAGGATTTCATTTATAATATGTTTCATCTATTAAGTAGCTGAGGCAGTGTTCAGAAACTGATACGTGATGATTGATGAACTTGGAAAAATAAAGTTTGTTGAGAAAAATAAAATATATATAAAACGACTTGATACTATAGAACAGAGATGGATGTTTAGGAAATAAATAGTTTTAAAAATGATATTATGTATTACTGTCAAAAATATTAGATTGTTTAAAGTGATTTATTGATTATTAAATTTGCTTTTTAGAATAAAAATAATCCTTTTAAACAAGTCATTTGTAATCGTATTTATTTAAATAAAATATGTGTATATGAAACGGCTGTAGGTTACACTGAATTAAAACCACTAATATATGACGCGTAACGAGTCATATGTATTTAACAAAAAACAAATATTTTACTAGAAATAACTGTGATTAGAACCAATGTAATGGTAGATACATTTATTTTGTGAATGTAATTTAATAAAGTAGCCAATATGCACATTAAGGTAACAATGAATAAGATAAGTGGCAAGAGTTAATGAACCTTTCATTTTATAACGTTAGTGCCTAAATGAAAGGCACGTTTATGAGAATTTATTAATTATTATACATACTTAATGAGCTTCTGGAGAATGGATAGAGGGAAACATTTGTCGGTAGTTGGAGAGAAAACATATGTTACGGAATGTAGTTTACAAGAAAAAACATGTTTTGAATGTAGTCTTTAAAATGTATTGTTTTGTATTATTGTATTGTTTTTATAATTTGTATGTTTGTATTACTATAACTCTTATACATATATTAGTAGTTAATATGGTAACTTATTCATGAATTATTAATAAAGAAAAGAGATTTAAATTTATGTGGATTTATAACAGGCACAGTGACAGGTTGTTTATCGCGTTATATTTTGTTTTGTGGAAATATGAAGCTAAATATTTATGATTAATAGCGGCCCCTGAAACAGATTATATCATTCAAAACAAATAATATATGTATATAAAATAATGTTATTAATAAAAAGTAAAGACAATAATTTATGTGATGATTTTTAAAACAAACGATCACAAAGATAATTGTGATCATCACAAGTTAATAACATTATGTTGTTCATGATTATAAACTGATGTATGTGTATTAAATATCGCTATATTATAAAATAAAAACCTGATCGTTTTATATCCCTCATTTGATAAACATTTACTTTACCGATCTTTATTACTCTACGATGATTTATTAAAATAAGCTTCTTAAACATGATGTATCATGAATTAAACATTTATATACCTATAATATTGATTTAAATCATGAAGATCATTTAATATGAGGCTCAGGAGTAAAATGTCCTTGTTAAATCCTTGTAACATTGTAAATGTTTCTGAATATACTGTAATTTTAGATAAAATGGGAAAGTTAAGAGAAGTTAGAGGATTTTCTTTTGATATGAAATGACCTAAACTAGTCGACGTCAATTAACTTCAAGTTACGTGACAGCATAAAACTTTAATGCAAAAAAGTCACATTTATAAAGAAATTAGGAATCAAAGTTGTGTTTTCACTAACACGAACAGACGAACTTCGCTTTCACATAAAATAAACCTCAAAGTCAATAGAGAAGTCAGACAAAAGAAGTTTTGAATATTTAATATATTATAGGAAGAATATTCATTTATTATAGAATTCATTCCAAAGTTTTAAAACAAAAACACGAAGTCGCGCCTGCTAACAATCACGTCAAATGTTGTCTTTAAATGATTTTCGTCACAAATACAGTATTCAGGCATATTATGAGAAAGCAGTGAGAGACATACAAGAACCCTGAGCTCAGACACTAAGTTTATAACAAACCCAGTCTCTTCAGTGCGTAGTGTGGACCGGCAGAGGTCGCGATGTTCTCATGTGTACAGTGTGTTGAAGGACAGCAGAGTCCGACACAGACAGACATTGAAAACTAATATTTAAGTACTTAAAGAATCTTTTTCTTCTACCTGGCAATTTCCAGCTATGGCCAGGGTCTGCCTTACATGTTGTAAATAGTTTTGGCTATTTGTTTTTACGACCGGCTGCCTGCCTGACATCAACCCTCTTTGGGTATGGGATGTCTAAATACTCTTAGAAAGTACATATGACTGGAAAAAATCACATTGGTACTTGCCCGGGCCAGGATCGAACCCGCGCCCTCGTGCATGAGAGGCGGGCCTTTTAACCACTAGGCCACCACTGACTCTTAAAGAATATAGACTACTTAAAGAATATAGACACAGAAATATTAGAAAAGGTTAATGAAAATAGAAAAATGAAGGGTTGATATTGATTTTGTTTGACTATCAATAAATAGCAAAAATAAAACAAAATTAAATATTTTTTACTTGAACAAGTTGCTGAAAGAGAAAGGGAGTACAAAAAAAATCTCAAAGAATCATTTATCACGAAAATAATCTGCTGTATTTCAATTCAATTGAATTTAAATCGAGTCAGTTAGACACAAATAAATAGCCACCCATTCAAGGGATGATAGAATTCAAATATAATTTATACATTCGAAGCGTCGTTTAATTGATCGTAATAAATTCAATATTCCTCTGATTTACAACATCGCGTCGAGACTCGGCGATACAATCAGTTTAGAGAAAATTAAAAATTAGAGAAAAAGAAAATTGAAAATTAGAGAAAAAAGAGTTAAAAATAACTTGGTCTTTAAATATACAGCTCACTTAATAATGAAGGCAAAGTTTGTCGTAGATATAATTAAAAGTCTCAGGATGCAAACTTAGTTTTTCATACAACACCCAATTTACTTTTATAACCACACATGTGATGGAACATAGTTCATAAATTATTAACTATACACTTTACAACTACATACATATATATATATATATATATATATATGTACAATGTACATCGCGGCGCGCCGATTTTGAACTCTTTTAATAATAAAGTGTGCAATTATTACCTTACAATTTATTATTAATTATAATAACATTGTTTCAGTTTTATTAGTAATTTCTGTGATATTTTATCGTAATGAATATTTGTAGTCATTCGTTTCATAAAAATATAAACGACCATGCCTGAATAGTGTGGTTAGTGTCACTAGGAGTGAGGACGGCCATTATGCTATGAACAGCTGTCAAAAGAAGTGCACAAGCCTAACCTATAACCCAATTTAATCGTATTATTTAAATGTTATTTTAAACACAGTTGTAAAGACATCAAGTTATTAGATATTGTACAGTACAAGCGTGCTTCTATTTTGAGTTCAGATCGTTACAACGTCCATGATGAATATGAATAGCCACGACCGCCATGAGGCACCTTCCTGACGCTCTTATGTACGTAATATACATAGTTTTATTGTGCTACTCATAATATTACTCTAAAAATATATATTTTTTTTCCAATTTTGATTGTGTAGTATATGTATCTATACAATAGATATAATACACTGTCTCACGTACCCCATTAGAGAGGGCGGCGTGCGCTCGGTAGTCCAACAACCAGCCAGGAGCAGAACGGTGACGTGCGCCTGCGCTCTCGGCGGAGTAGCAGTGAGCCAGTGACTAGTTATTGTTATATATAGGACCACGGGTTCTACATATGGCGAGGTGGAAAAAAGGAAAGTAAAATTATTAAAAAAAAAAAACAAGAAATAAATTAGGAGGGAGGTATGAGAAGCGAGCCTTTAAACCACTAGGCCACCACTGACTAGGGAGTATGTAGTTTATAGTCAAAACTAAAAAATTGCGTAGTAAATCTGTAAATATTAGTTTCATTTAAATGAGTACTCGCAGAAAACTTAGATCTCATTATGGATTGAACTAGTCATCTTGGAGTTGTACATAAGAATATTCAGGCTGCTGATGTTAGCCTCCTGCGACGTGTGTATGTATGGTTACTTAAATTATACAAATGAATAAATAATAACTCCTAACTATGTTATAGTTTTATGAATTGATGTTATGATATTTGACGAGGGTATTGGCGTCGTTTCAGGGGAAAGAAACGGACGAGCAAGCGGAGCGACCACTAAAAAAAGGTCAGTTATTGGATTAGATTACGAAGTGTGTTAGTAAAGGGAATTCAAAAATTACAGTAAAATATTATATTCATTTAAAAGTACAGAGAATACTGTGTTCGTTCTAATATTGAATTCTGAAAAAATTGTGTTAAAAAATTATCGACCGTGTCTTGGTTCAGTCAATAAAATGTAAATCAATTACTGATACAACTCAAAGAACTAATGTTACGACAAAATTAGTTTATGTTATATGACTTATAACAAAGATACTAGAAAATTTAATTGTTTCAAAAACAAATTTAATTCTTGAAGTATTTTCGTATTTCATTTCTTGTATTAAGAAATATTATTATATAAAATGGATTCATAAAAATATATAATAAAGGTTTAAATAGCAAGTAAACTTTTCCTTTAAGGTTGTTATGAAATGAATTTTACTTATAGGTTAATAAAACTATATGGAATCAATGTAAAAATAATTAATTATAAGCTTTCACGTAGGTATCTAAACTACCATAATACTATATAATATAGTAATGTATCGTCTGTGATCTGTACACTTCATTCAATAAACTTTATGATTTGATTAGTAGAGTCACTGAGCGCGATGATATTATTAAGTGTGGACAGCATTTTTTTGTAAATCTTTAGTTCTCATATAAATATTATGTTTAATATAAATCATGAACAAGCTTCAACTGTTCATAATACGAGTAGATATAAATGTATCGGAGGAGATGTTTTGGATCACATCACTGAATACTTGTTCATATATTTATAAACTCTCGCCTCCTCCAGTAACACACGAGTTTGATCTCTTTAGGAGCCTCTCTGTTGACATCACACGTTAAAGATCTTTTCCAAACAGTACTGATACTTCACACCAAATAAAGTAAGGAAAACTTAATAACTTAACTACCTGAAAGAGTTCATTGTATTATTACATATTTATCCTATATAATTTGGTATTGTGTACGAAATACTGCGGTCCTGGTTCCTACTAGAAACAAATAAAACCATATTCTGGTTCAAAAGAAAGACGACTAACAAACTAAACGGCTCAGAAAACATTATATTAAGCAAGAGTCGTTATAAAGACATCACGAATGAGTTCATATTTATAATTCGAGTAATCTATAATAAGGATATATCAACTATCATGATCTATGTACATATATATAAGTTTATTTATTTTATAAAGAACTTTTTAACGTCTAGTTTCCTCCACTCAGTTCATTGAAGCGAGTCTTTTTAATATCCCCCGCAGTACGTCCTGCGGTGTGTGTGTTGTGTCATGAACTCAGCTCCTGGGACGAGGGAAGCATTACTTTAAACAATTTTTAATTAAACCTCCGCGAGCTCTCATCTTGTGCTCCTAATTAAAAATCTGCATTTTAATGAGGGCGATACGTCTGGCCATGATTGACAACAGAAATGATAACAGACGTTATATATTACATCGTTTTAATTTAAATGATGTGTGTGAGTAAGATGTATTAATATATGTACTCGTATTTACATTCTTTGTAAAGTCAATCACATGTAAAACATTCCACGACCGGTAAATAACGACTTAGTTAATATACTTATTAAAGTATCGTGTTCTAATACCACTCATTGAATTAATGTTTTATTTGTTCCTCAAAATATTATAAATCAGTTAAACAATTGTACATTACCAGATGAAATTCTATTACTTCTATGAAAATCACGTAGTACTAAGTATAAGGTGGATGAACCTACTGCCAGGTGGACAGATGATCTGGTCAGTGTGGCCACGGCGAGATATTCAACAATGTATGAACACATCGGTTGATACTAATGTTTGATAAACGAATAGAAAAAGTCCATGACAAATGCGTAAAGTAAACGTAACGTCATTATAACGAAAATCATATACAAGTATGTAAACCTTAGACGTATAAATATATTCTTTAGTTATATTCATATTATATAATATTAGTTGTAGCCAGCACCATCCTCCCTGTACCGTACTACACAGAGCCGTCAACTGAAAGAGAGAGATTTATTTCCTCGTGTTATATTTCAATGAGTGTTGAGAGACTCCTTAGAGTCTACGAGGTTAGTTACTGTTCATATGAATCAAGAGGTCATCAATGTTATTATAAAGTATGTTTTCATCAGATCACATGTTTCACTGACTTTATTGTAAATTAATTATTCAATTAACGCTCTGTCGGTTGATGCGGTGTCAGGACACGACAGACATATAAAGATATTATATGGGTTCATAAACACTGAAATAGATATTAACCTTTTTTTTTTGATAAAAACCTTATTTTTTTCTCCGCAATAAAGTTAGTTTACGACTGGATCAGGTTAGAGAAAAACTAAGGTGGATTTACGAAAGTTATATTTTTATTCCACCTTTTATTACATATTTTATTCAATATTCATTTCTTTTATTTTGAGATAAATAAATGATTCTTAAATTGTATATTTTTATAATAAGCACACTAACAATATTATTAGAAGTATTATGTGACGGTGTAATAAGTGGTCGTTTAATTAAAATATAATTATCTTTATACGGTGTAATCAGAGGACGCCTTAGGTTCTGGGTAAACTCGCCTATTCTACACCGGTCTGACTCAGCAGTTCCGTGTGAAGACAGTTTTTGGTTTTATATTTCTTTTATGTTTTTAGATTATAATATTTCTTGTAAGAATTTCATTAGATTTATTGTCACTATTTGTTCAACCTTCGTGCAACATAGTCGCAAACCTAGTTGTAACTTACTTTATAATTAAATTTAAGTCATAATTTTGGTTTCATTGCATCCACCGACCGTCGAAATCATAATTGGCGCAGTCGGTAGGATACTCGCGGATAGTTCGTGATCTATCAAACATCGATACCGCGTTCGCGAGCTACCCGGGTGGCTAAGCACCGTTTTCGAGTATCCGAAACCTATTCGGTTCGAACGGTTCGGGGGAGATCTGAAAATCGATTCCGCAATTGATACCAAAATTCAGATATGCTGTAAGTACTTTGAATCTATCTCAGTCCTTACTTTCCTAGTTCATATCCTTATTTTATTTAAACTATATGTAACTATTCTATTAATTCGAAAATCCGTTCATCGTAAGTCTATAGATTAATTATTAATAATTTTTATATTACACTTCTCTATAATACATTTAAGTATTAATAAATGAATATTTCATTAGAAGATATAACACAAATCAAAGATTGTATAGACCTTAAAACATTTGTAACTTGCATTCCTAATCACTTACAATTATTATGTATACATATGAACATAAGATCGATTATAAAAAACTTTGCCGCCCTAGAACAATGTATCTCTTCCTCTACTAAAGCAATTGATGTTATCATGTTAACAGAAGTTAATATAAATAGCGATTTGTGTGACTTGTATCAGATAAAAGGCTATAGAATGTATTCTAAATTACGTAATAATAAAAGAGGAGGAGGTATAATATTATATATTAAAAATGACCATAAATTTAAATTGAACAGCTGTAATACGCAACACTGTGAAAGTATTCTAGGACAGCTAACGACTCCTTTTGATTATTCAGCAAATTTATGTTGTATTTACCGCCCGCCAAATTACAGTAAGCATCTGTTTGTAAAAGAAATAAACTCATTGCTGAAAACTATAAACAGACAGAGTGACTTATACTTGCTGGGTGACATAAACATCGACATACGGGCGGAACGTCCTATAAAACATATTTACAACAACACTATGTATGAAAATGGCTTGACGTGCGGAATCACTGAATATACACGCATAGATGTAACAAATGATCGAATTAGTAAATCTTGTATAGACCATATATATGCGCGATCCCGCACACTAAACCTGTACACAGCGGTCCTAAGCACTAATCTAGCCGACCATCGAATCATAGCACTAGCAGTTGTAAATACTAGGAACAATTATGAAAACATACGGGCGGATAAGAAATACATCACTCGATACGACAAAAACATACTTATAAACAGTTTTAAAACAATAGATTGGAAACCACTAAAACAAATAATGAATCCTCATAAAATATATGAACTAATAGTAAATAATATAAAAAGATGTTATAATGAATCTCAAATAAAAGTTAAAATATCTAAAAACATAGAAAAAAATAATAATAATTGGATTAATAATAAAATTATAAAAGCTTGTAAATATAGGGACAAACTATTTAAAAAATGGATACGTGACACTTCAAACATGTTATTAAAACAACGATATAATCGTGCTAGAAATTATGCGAATAAACTAATTAACACAAGTAAAAATAAAATAATTAAAGAAAAGCTACAAAATTCTAATAACAATCCTAGAGAACTTTGGAAATTATTGAATGAAATAACAGGTAGAGCTAAAGTTATTGCTGATCACATAATTTTAAATGCTTTTTCTAACAATAGCAATACCATCAAAAATATAGCAAATAGTTTTGCTACAACCTTCTCTAATAGTGTCGAGAATACTATTCAAAAATGTAAAGTACAAATCTTGGATAAGAATTCCTATGCTACTTCATCCAACGTAACTTTGAGGTACCAACCAGTGAACTCCAAAATAATTTTAAATGAAATCAAATCACTAAGTAACCATAAAGCACCAGGTTTAGATGGCATTAGACCACAGGATTTAAAAACAATAGCCACCGATATAGCAGACATAATTGCTCATTTCATTAATGCATCAGTAAAACAGGGCGCTTACCATCATGATCTAAAGACGGGTATAGTAAGGCCAATTCATAAGAAAGGCAGCCAAACAGACTGTAATAATTATCGTCCAATAACAATACTTTCTGCTATAGACAAAATAGTGGAAAAGTCTATTTCTAAACAAATACACGCATTTTACAAGAAAAATAACATAATTACTGACAAGCAATTTGGATTTCAATCAGGTAAAAGTGCCACACAATTACTTTCTACATTTACTGATAAAGTTTACAGCCATCTAGACAATAAAGAACACGTTATAATTATATTTATTGACTATAGTAAAGCCTTTGATACTCTTAGACATAAAACCCTGATTGAAAAACTAAATGATTGTGGAATACGAGGCCCTCTTAATGAATGGTGTAAAAATTATATCAAAGATAGGTCTTACGTGGTTAAAATTGGGGATGAAACTAGTCAGAAGGTTACGGTCAAAGAAGGCACGGCTCAGGGCTCAGTACTTGGTCCTCTCCACTACATAACCTACGTTAATGATGCGATTAATGTGATAAGCAATTGTGAGATATACCAGTTCGCAGATGACACATGTCTTGTATCTGCAAACAAGGACATCAACACGGCTTTAACTAACATTCAGACGGACTTTACATCACTCTCTAAATGGTCACATGACGTAGGACTTACGTTAAATGCAGAAAAAACTAAACTAATGTACGTAAGCTCTAGTCAAAACCGTAGCAACATGATTCCAAAAGTTGTAGCACACAGTCATAAATGTCTCCATAATAACGATTATCAACATTGTAATTGCGAAATAATAGAAGTTGTAAGTAAACATAAATATCTAGGATTGCTCATTGATGACAGATTTAAATGGACCGATCATATTAACTTAGCATGTAACAAACTACGTGCTATGTTGGCCAAATTTAGCATAATAAAACCAAAAATTCCATACTCCACTATCTTAAGCTTATACAAAGCTCTCGGAGAGGCAACTATATATTACGGCCTCAGTAGTTATGGAAGAACGTTTAAATCACATCTTGATCATATATATGATTTACAGTTACGTATTATTAAAACGATAGTTCCCATTAAACTTAGGTTTAAATGTGACAATACTAACGAATTATTTCATAAAACGAACATTCTACCAATTCATGACAAGGTCAAGTACATACTACTTAAAGAAAATTTGTTTAATAATGCGTATCTAAATATTGTTCAACATAAAAAACATACACGTAGCGCCTCTAAAATTAAGTACACCATACCAGGATACAATAATCTTTATGGCAAACAAATGCTAAAATATCAAGTACCTAAATTGACGAATGATCTACCAGATAGTTTAAAAAGAGAATTGAAGGAATGTAATTTAAAATACAAATTAAAAAAATATTTTTTAAATAAACTCAAATAAGGAATCTAAAATATAAATAACAATAATAAATTGAAAAAAATATTGTAAGAATATGAACCTAAGTGTTTACATTGTTTGTCTACATTATACCTGCTTGTTATATTTTTTAATTACATGTTAAAACTGAACAATGGATAAAGTGATAACGCACGACAAAAGTGCAATACTGAAATTATGTATGTATATTAAAAAAAATAATAAGGTTACATTTACCTTGTATATGTTACTTATTTGTTAGATTATGCACTTTATATTGTTTTTATATATTTAGTTAATTTTATTACTCTATTTTGTCATACCTGTATCATTATATTATAAGTTTGATGTCTTTTTTTGTTTATTGTTTAATACACTAAGTACAAAATATAAATGTATTGAGATGTCAATGTAATTGTGTGTTAACGACGATGAATTCCAGTGTACGGAAAAACCAATACTGGTTTATGAGACACTGAAAACTTAGATATAAATGTAAAAATACCAACATAATTGTAATAAATAAAAAAAAATAAATTAATTATTCGCATATACCTTTTTTAGGGTTCCGAAATATATTAATTAATTTTATTAATAGATATAGGTGAATTATTTTAATTAATTCATTCGATTTAAATATTTCTAATCTTTACTTAATAAAATCAATTTATTTCATTATTAATTTTGTTTAAGATTAATTAAAAGAATTAGTAGTAATACGGATAGTAGTTTTTAATAGGCCTACATTTTCACCTGACTCTCAAATCAAATAGTGTGAATTTTTTTACATTTAATGTGCATTTATTTCGTTATTTAAACTCTTTGAATTTTAATTGTGTATTATTTTAAATTTTGAGTGTCATTTTAATCAATCAAGATTTTTCATCCACTCGAATATCGTAACTCGAGATTAAAGAATAGGTTAGATAAGAATAATAAGTTTAGTATTATAGACGAGAATAGAGATATAGACGGAAAAATGGCTGACATTGACAATATCTATAAATCATTAAGATTGTTACCCGATTTTGACGGAAAAACCCACGTTTTAACCCGTTTCATTAATTTATGCGATCAATTAGTACACTTAGACCTCTTGACTATTCAGAGTGAAAAATACTTAACTATTGTAGATGCATTTTCAAAATTTGGACAGGTTTATCACTTGAGAGATGGAACTGCAGTTAGCGTTTTACAGGATTTACTTAACTTTTGCATTAACCATGGCGTACCGATTACTATTGTAACAGATAATGGAATTGAATTTACTAACCAGCTTATGGCAGAATTTGTTAAATTTCATAAAATTAACCATCATAGGGTTGCCCCACATACACCGAATGAAAATGGAATAGTGGAAAGATTTCATTCTACTATATTAGAACATTTACGTATACTTAAATTAAGCCAAATATCAGATTCAGTAATTAACATTATGCCTTACGCAATTCTAGCTTACAACAGTAGTATTCATAGTTTTACTAAGTGTAAACCTCCAGACCTTGTTACAGGACATTTCGACCCCCGTGATCCTTTTAATATAGATATTTCGGCACAGTTATTACAACAATATATGATCGATCATAAAGCTAAAATGACTAAGAAATCAAACTTGAGAGTTTGGGAAATGGCCCTGGAATTTTACCGTTCAAACTTGGTTCAGCCGAGATCATAACTCATTATCATTCTTTTATACAACACGTAGACCTTCAGGAGCTACGCGGTATAATCGAATTTGTAAAAAACCAGCTAGATAATTTAAGCCCTCAATTACATAATGAAACCAACTCGTTATTTCAACCTCACGTTAATTACTTGGAAACTAAGCTTAATAATGTTTTAAATCAATTAAAGTCTTTTGAGACAGATCGTGCTAAGAGAGGCCTCATAGATGGACTCGGGTCAGTCATTAAAGTATTACGGGAAATCTTGATTATACGGATGCCCAACATTATAATGAAGCCATAAAATCCCTTCAGGATAGTGAAAATAAATTAATTACCGAGGTCAACAGTCATGTCAGTCTCACTAAAGAATGGTCCTCTCAGTATTCAAAAATTATGAGTAATATAATAGAAAACCAGAATCATTTGCAAACCCTTTTTAACGAAGTAAGTAAAAGCGTTATTACAAATGATGATGATTTAATTAAGTATGCACACTTAGCTCAAATACTTCTAATTATAACCGATAATGTAGATTCAGTTTCCCATGAACTATATAAACTTCAAAACGTATTAGGTTTTATTAAACTATCCACCGTGCATCATGCGATCTTAAATTTGGAGACTATGAACTCTATTATTAGTAATGTTAGTAACCTATATGGCAGTCAGAAGGTGTTAGATTTAGATATTAGGGAATACTTTGATATAATTAAGATGGGTTCTTATTACGTAGGAAATAAGATAGTAATAGTTTATAAAATCCCTATAGTTCTACCTTATACTTATAATATGTATAAACTATCTATTATACCCAACCTCAATCAAGAAGTCCTTATTCCGCCATTCCCTTACCTAACCTTGTATGAGAAAGATTTCATGTACATAGAGGCAGAATGCCCCAAGTCCAGTAAATGGTATCTTTGCAAGGACAAACGCCATCTTCAAAGCCAGGAATCCGAAGACTGTATCCAGCATCTCATCATAACTCAGCAACGAGCATCATCGTGCAAACCTATCACCGTATCATTGAAGAAGACAGCCTTCGAGAAACTCGACGATCTACACTACAGCATCAGTTTCCCAAATCCAACTAAAACTCATTTATCCTGTGGACAAGATTCATATCGCACATTACAAGGCAGCTATCTCGTTACAATTCCTCAATCATGTTATATTGAAACACCGCAATTTACTTTAACAAACGCCGATAACCGGGTACAAGGACAAGCGGTGAGAATAATGGACCTGCCCAGCTACAGCGTCACCACAGCCTCAGCACCTAAAATCAACCTAAACTCTATCAGTTTGAAGCACCTACATGAAATTGACACTAAGGTCGGCTTACAACCATTGCTGACCCTAGACCAGAACCCAAATTATATACTATATCACACCACCATCCCTCTCTACGTGGTACTGATAAGTATAGGCGCAATAGCCGCCGCTCTGTTATATCGCAAGTATTTCTACAAGCGCATATTACATTCCGGAGATAACCCTGAAGACAACCAGATGGAATTGCAAGCAGTCTACACCATCCCCACACCTACCAGAAGGGTCGACCTCAATCAACCCCCAGCTCAATTCACAACTAAAGTTCCTCATATTCGCTGATCTTCAGGAGGGAGGTGTTATGTGACGGTGTAATAAGTGGTCGTTTAATTAAAATATAATTATCTTTATACGGTGTAATCAGGGGACGCCTTAGGTTCTGGGTAAACTCGCCTATTCTACACCGGTCTGACTCAGCAGTTCCGTGTGAAGACAGTTTTTGGTTTTATATTTCTTTTATGTTTTTAGATTATAATATTTCTTGTAAGAATTTCATTAGATTTATTGTCACTATTTGTTCAACCTTCGTGCAACATAGTCGCAAACCTAGTTGTTACTTACTTTATAATTAAATTTAAGTCATAATTTTGGTTTCATTGCTTCCACCGACCGTCGAAATCATAATTGAAGCTTAAGAAACTCTGTAGGCACATAAAATATTAACATGCTTGTGTTTTGAACATCTTTAGTCTTATCTCCAATATTGTATCATGTGTGATCTCTCATAAAATAACATATTTGAGGACATTCACTTGCTTATACTTCTAGTCGCGTAAAAATGTAACAGCAGATGTGTTGAATAATTGAATATCAGTTCAAACTATGTATGAACCGACCCACGATCAATATGCATGGTTATATCCTCTTATTATTATAGTTAACCTTATAAATATAGTATATATTATATTTTTAATAACAATTGTATTATTTTTATGAGAACATTATTTGTCCTATATTAGTGAACTTTAAATGTCGTTTCTTTGTATTTTCAGATGAGGTAGAGATGTAATTAGAATAGTTAAATAATGAACTGTTAAGATATGTTAAATAAAACAAAACTGTTTTATCAGAGGAACATTTTGTTATTTATTTTGTGGTTAATTTATTATTATATAGTAACTGCAGATTTATATATTTGTTTTCTAACATTAGATCATTACTATTGAGCTGGCTGCTGTACATAGAAACTCATGAAAATACTTGATAGATTTTTGAATTATTCTAAACAAAATATGTACGACATATTTTGTTTAGAATAATTCAAAATTGGATATGAAAATGTCTGAGAAAAAATTTGAAAGTTTCATAAAATACGTAATTACATAACTTGTATGACTTCTTAAACAGTAATGAGGTTCATACAACTTTAAGTAACGTTGGGAGCGGATTTATAGAAAGGAGATAGTCTTAAAACATATACAAGTGATATTAAAATTATAACATTTTGAATACACAATGAATTTTTCATTAGTATTTTACTCGTATCTCAAAAGTCTTTCCATTCCATTACTTTTTACATGAATTCTCAATAATCAGTCTACTGGAAATATTTGTTCCCTAAAGATGTTTTCAGAAACACGGTTGGTAGATTTTAATATTATACTGTTATAAATGTTGTACATGAATTCATCGAAGTTGTTTTGAAATATTCAAAATCAAAACTTTGTATATATATGTAAAGGTCTTTAATTTATATTCACAATTAAAAATGTAATGTTTTATTACTAAGAACCATACAATGAGTCATTCCATCATAAAGGACCTGTTTCTTTAACATATTGACATATAACAGGTTTAGGAGTATTGTAAGTTTTTATGTTCGTCTATTGTACGTACTTAATAATACTGTAATATATATATGTATGTACTTAATAATACTGTAATAAAGTTTTAATTTTTCATTTTATTCTTTCCATTGGACTGACCGCTATTGTTTTCAACTACTCGGTCGGTCTCATTGTGTATTGTGTGTCTTTTAAAGTTAATTGAGTTAATGAAGTTCTCTTTGCCTCATATTTCTTCATAATTCAAAATTATTTTCATAAATATAATAAAAAAAATACTGCTAATATATCTCTTTACTCTATTGTTTGTCAAAGACGTGAATCTTGAACTCAGTAGCAATTAGTAAATTTATTAAAGAATTGTTACTTTATATTATTTTACACCTGAAAAGACGTTAGTACATATTTATAATATATTATTCATTATATCCTTCATTATCTGATCTCTCTACACACACTCACATATCAGAACAATAACAACATATAAAGTTTGTTGTGAACAACTTTCACCAAACATCTCGCCTCTGTTTCTTTTATTATTTGATAACACATGTATTATAAGTTTGTTATATATTGTGTGCGTGACGTTGTATTACTGACAGTCTCCTCTCATTTTTTTATGTAAAAAGTGGCAAACGAGCAGCCGTCCGCTTGGTGGTCAGTAGTGACGGTCGCCCATGGACATCCGTAACATAGATGTTGCGGATGCGTTGCTAACTTTAGTTGTGGAGGAAAAGGGAGGGGTGGAAATAAGGAAATACAAGGAAAGGGTGGGAACAGGGAAAGGGCAACCGGCTCTCTCACACATCGTTCGAAACGCAACCATTATAGGCTACTTCACGCCGATCTTCTGTGAGAGGGTGGTACTTCCCCGGTCGAGCCAGCCCATGTTCGAGCTGTAGTAACTTAACCACAACTAGGCTCTACCATCTTCAAAATTTACCACTGTACATTATATTGGTAGTGGCTAGTTGTTTTTATGATATTTTGCAGAAAAAGTTATTCTGTCTCTCAAAATTCCGTATTTGGGTTTTCTGATATAGGGAAATACATTTCAGGAATTTTTCTACAACAATACCACATTTATAGATCCTTAAAAAGTCCAGGACCCTTCTGGAGTATCTTATTGTTGAAATGTGGAGTTAGTTATATTTAATATTAGCTTCATTACATACTTTAAGAAAAGATATAAAGGTAGCTCGTGTTATCAAGTGAAGGACAGTGCTCAGAAATTACAAGTACCCAAATGAAAAGTCTTCTACGATATGTGCGTTAACTTCTTTTTTAATTAAATGTTTTTATCAAGATTATTTACATTTACATGTAAAGTGAGGAGTAATTAATACATATATACGCTATAAAATTCCATTAAAATACTTTTTATTTCAATCCATTAACAATAATTATGTAGAAAACCATTTAAATGAGATCCGTCAACTCGGTCATAGATAATGTTGGAGTCTTTATTATTATCATAAACACGGTCCTCGCTCCACAACAATATGTTTAAACTTTTTATCTAATGATGAAATATCATAATCTCGGGATTTGGCAGAAAACTTTACAGTAAAAATAAGATTCATATAGCACACGACATTTGTTCCGATATAATAAATGTGATAAGTATTGTAAGTACGATTCTTCCGAGTTCATAAATCATTACTCAGAGTTACATTCCTCAAACATAACGTTTCATGGCCAGGAGCTGTTGCTACTTATTACACAATGTTTGGTTTCATTAACATTGTGTTCGTCGTTTATGTGATTCATGTAGAAGATTAATGTTTATTTAAAATTTATTATTTTAAATAAACTTTATATATACATGACAAAAAAAACAACTTTATTCTTTTTAATGTATTTAATATTACCTATCTAATAATTAATTAAAATGTCTTGTTTACTTTATAATCTACAGTAAGACCACGGAACAAGTAATATTATATACTGATTATAATATTTTAACTTTACAGGCTCATATATTGGTATATTTATGTCACGGTGTATTTGTGTATTTTTTCAATTCACTGCAACGCTTTTTCATCTTCATCATATCCTTCAGCCAAAAGTTAACCTGGAACAAATCACTCATTAGGGATAAGGTCGCAATCTTCTATAAAATGTTAAATTTAATTTACTTCTGTTAACATACAATTTTTGCTGCCTTCGGCTCCCTTCGAAGATTACGCAACTTTCTACCCATCCCTACCAAAATTATGTTAGCACAGTCACTCCTACTACCAATTCTCGATTATGCTGACGCATGTTATCTTGATCTAAAAGAGGAGCAACTTAATAAACTTGAGCGTCTCCAAAATCTTTGCATTCGATTCATATTTGGTCTTCGTAAATATGATCACGTTTCTGAATTTCGTAAAAAGCTCAAGTGGCTCCCAATCCGGCTTCGCAGGAATACTCACATCCTTCAACTTCTGTACTGTATTCTGTTCAATCCGTCTTCTCCTTCATATCTAAAAGCACGTTTTCAATTTCTTAGTTCTTCACATAGCCATAATCTTCGTTCTGAAGAGAATTTGGTCTTAAAAATACCACCCCATACAACATCTTTTTACTCTCACTCCTTTACTGTCCAATCAATTCATCTTTGGAACTCTCTTCCACTTGAAGCAAGACGTGCACCAAATATGACTTCTTTTAAAAAAATGATAAAAGAGCACTATCTTGCTTCAATACTGTAATTAATTATTTTATTTATTATGTAAGTATCTATAGTATGTAAATGTATATATTTATAATGTGTATGTATATTATATTATTATATAAGTATATATTTATGGAGTATTTATTTATGTATCGTTCATATACCTATATATTGTATCTATTTTTTATGTATTCAGTAATTTGTACACCCCTACCATTCTATCTCTCTCCTCTACCAAAGGTTGCCTGGAAGAGATCGCTGTTTTAGCGATAAGGCCGCCTATTTGTACATTTTCCTTTCTTTGTTTTTCTCTTATTATTTCTGTCTATACTGGTGTGCAATAAAGCGTAAATAAATAAATAAATAAATACAATAAAGCATATTTTACTTAACCGCAGATATGAGTATCATGTCTGCTGTATCCAATGTGTTAGTTGAATGAACGCGTACTAAATAGTGTGGATATATTTTTTTCAGTATTTTTTTTTTTCTTTTCTTGTAATCATAAGAAAAAGTTTGTGCATTCTTGAATATGAGTAAATGTATTTAGCACAATAAATAATATTTACATAAAATATTTCTGAGATCACTGTCTTTAATCTGACAAGTGATTGGTCTGCTTTCTACATATAAATGAGCGTTGAGTGGCAACCAACAGTCTTTAAAGCTCTTCTAGATCAAATTTAAGACACACGATTGGAGATTATTTAGTAAAGATATATTCTTTCAACGTATCTTTTTCAACGATGGGTTGAAAAGAATTAAGGGTGACACTGATTTAAGTGATTAAGATCGCGCTTTTTGAAATGATTTGAACCACAATGTGTAATAATCATTTGAAATAAACAAATAATAAAAAATATTAAAACCATATTCCATTGAGATGTCAACAACAATAATTTGAGTCAGGTCTCCCTCGTATTATATAATGATAAGTAATTTTAAGTATATTATAATAAAACAGCCACCGACCTGCATCTGTTATACTAAAGTTAATTTGTTAAGTCGAGATTAAAAGATACTAACATAACATATCATATGACAAATTAAGAACACGGGATTATTATAAGTGGTTATTATTGTAGAAAACATTTAGTGAATGGAAACTGATATCTTTACTGTTACAAATAAAAAAAGTTACAAAATTACAATTATTGCAATTACAAAATGTGCATTATGCTTAAAGAGTTATGTATTTCACTTACATATTGTCTTAGAAATCCAGGTAAATATAAATGCAATTTATAATATTAATGTCGTTGAAGTATTGCTTAGCATAATAGTTAGTAGTTTACTAAACGAGTAAATTATTATCGCTGCAATTCGAAACTGAGCATGCTTCCATTGTTTGACAGTTTAAATGTTAGTTACAGTCTGGAATAGTTAGTTGAAATAAGTTTGACTATGTACTTTAAGTAAATTAATTGATCTGGAATATGGTAGGAGGTAAGGAAAGATATTGTTTTTAGAATTTAAGCAACTCTTACAAATTTGGTGCTTTTGCAAAACGATGGTAAGAGTAATATTGTATTTATATTTGTTTATATATATTTATTAAAGCAGGGTTTTCTTTCAGTTAGTATAACATTTATCGGGATTTTATAAACGTTTTTTAAGTTTAATAATATTTAAGTGTAATAATATTTACTACATATTTTGTTATTTGGATGTAGAATAATAGTTGTACATTGTTACGAAGTTATTTTAGTGCAATCGATTAATTACGAGAGATGTTTTTTGAGGAAATTTGCAGAACACATGATATATTCTGCTGGATTGCTTCAGGCTCTACGGTACAACACTCATCAGTAGACATAATATCTTCAAACAGTATTTATGATTTTCCTTGAACAAAAGCGAGACCCGTCTTAAGGATCTCAATGTTTTCTTTATCTAATGTTTACTTTCAGAGGCTAAAAATCATTCCCGGTATTTTTGTTTTTAAATACTATTGATTTTAATTATGTCACTTTTTTATCATTGTTATTTTTAGACTGATTATGTTTCACGTTTATAAATTCATCAACACATTTTTGTCAATCTGCCTTTTGTTAACGTTGTCATATTTCATTACACAAGATTTTTTTTTTTAATCTGACTCCAATATAAATATTTATCATTTTTAGACTGAACATTCTCAAACCAATGATATCCACGACGTACTGTTTACATTATGGTAGCTAAGGTTTTTAAAACTACACATTTAAAACAAACTATATGTAATTATTTTTAAATTAATCTCATACATGTCAGTCACTAATAATATAAAACTCTTCATATTTAATAATACATCAGATTCAATCAGAGCTCGTATTTTCGTTCTTATAGACTCCATCTTCCTCTTAATAAATGTAATCACAACCAAGTCAGTCAATAATCTACGTCTCCGTGTATATTGTACAGTGGTAACTCTATCGACTTTCTTTTTAAGCTAATATTTATTGATTCGAGATTTAATCGTCTTAAGTGGAAGCAGTTCACTAAGAGCTCTTGATTTCTTATACATCTTCTATATATATAAAAATGGATTTCTGTTCCTTAGTCTCGCTAAAACTCGAGAACGGCTGAACAGATTTGGCTAATTTTAGTCTTGAAATACTCCTGGAGGTCCAGGGAAGGTTTAAAAGGTGAGAAAAATTGATTCATTACTGGGAAAACCATGAAACAGCCCTTTTCTATTTCCCATACAAAAGTTTTTTTTGACATTAGATTTGACAACTAACTAATATGTCAATTCTGTTTGATTGAAACAGGAAAAACCTGATTATTTATAACCTGTAAGACGGAATAGAGTTCGACTGGTCAGCAATACGGTCTACATATATTACTCTTGACCAAACTAACGCGGACGAAGTCGCCTGCAAAAACTAGTTTAATATAAATTAATACAAGTTTTTTTGTTCCGCAAACGGTAATGTAATGAAGTGAAACATATTTTAATTTAATACATTATTAGTAGAATCAAGATCTCTGTACTGTAATTAAAATTCAGTATATTTGGTATTGAAATCACTCACTAAAACTAATCCGTTTATCAAGCTTCACTAAACTGCCGCCGTAGACTTGTTTTTAAAAATTTCTTGTAAAGTAATTGAATGATCCGGTGCTTATCCACGAGAGTCTTTGAAGATGACGGAATGATCTATATACGATCATCACCAAAAAGATTTCTTGATGATAATTAAATCTTATCTGTAGAAGTAAGAGGACCGATAAACCTTGTCCTTCTTAATTTTGTATCGTGGGTCACTATCCTCCAAAGAGACTCATGTAAATGTATTACCAACAGTACAAACCGCTTTCAATAAAAAATGTTGCGTTACAAGAATAAGTAAAAACTTTTTTTCTTGAGTAAATCTTCTAGAGTCTTTGCTTATGCTTATTTTTTATGATGATGAGAAATAACAGCACGAACTAAAACAGACACAAGGGAGCAACAATCGGACACCGTCAGCATAGCATAGCACAACAACGCGTTGAAAAGAAGAGTTAATATAATACTACTGATAAATAAATAGCCTATTATTTACAGATTAAAAGTTTTACCTTTATTATTATTATTATTATTTTTTTTTTTTTATGCGAAAGGTGGCAAACGAGCAGACGGCCCACTTGATGGAAGGTGGTAACCGCCGCCCATGGACATCCGCAACATCTTTGTTACGGATGCTTTGCCAACCTTGTTTTTTAGGGATAGGGAGGGGTTGGAATAAGGAAATGGTAGGAAAGGGTAGGAATAGGGAAAGGGCAACCGGCTCTCTCACTCATCGGACGAAACGCAGCCATTAATGGCTACTTCACGCCGATCTTCTGTGAGAGGGTGGTACTTCCCCGGTCGAGCCAGCCCATGTTCGAGCTGTAGTAACTGACTACAGCTAGGCTCTACCACCCACAAGCCAGCTACCAGCTACCAGCCACCTACAAGCCAGCTACCAGCTCTACCACCACTATTATTATTATTTGAAAGCAATAGTCTCTTAATTATGTCAAGATCGACACTGCCCGTTCATTTAACATTTTTTTTGCTATGGTTGCATTCAAACTGGAATTGTGTAATATTTTCCTATCTAAAACGTTTCATATAAATTGTAACTACATCAATTTACGTGTGACAGTGAGATCGACGACAGACATGCCAATAGTAACGATTAACACGTTCACTGAATAGAAATGTTGTAACGTTCAAAATGAAATAGATATGTTTTACACATTGTATGAAATAAATATGCATAAGATATAGTTAGTGACTTTAAGAATATTTGTTATCTTTTATTAGTCACATTTCATAAATGTATTAAGTATTGAGGGTTTATAAGTTCAAAGCAGATATAGTCTAACTGAAACGGGTATTGAAGAATAAGACTTACACGAGTTCATATTTAAAATCGTGTTTGGTGTGGGAAGTACACAACGTATCAATTAAGATCTTGACAGATGTGTGAACTGTGTCTTTAACTATTTATGATAAAATATTATGACAAATTTGTTTTGAAAAATAAAACTTGAGATTTCATCTCCTTAAAGATAAATGGTGCGTGAAATGAGTTTTGTTATTGTTACAAAGTATCGAACTCAAATGATTAATACGTTTTATATTATTTGTTCCAAATGAAACAAAAAGAAACTAAGAAAGGCAAGATAAGATAAGAGTGAAATGCTTAAAATATTATTTGTGTCTGATAGAAGTGCTCTTCAGTCAAGGGTTGTAGTGATATAAAACCTTACATTACATTAAATTGAGGGCTTACATGAAACAATTCAATATATGACTTATGATCAACTGATACCTAGATCTCTTAGATAGGAGTGAATGAAGCTTATAAAAGAAAAAGTTAAAATGTTTATCTTAATAATTATATTATAAAAAATAAATTTAATAATCTTTTAGAGAGTAAGAATTTATTGTTCTTTGGTTCATATAGAATCCAGATTGCTCCTTAAACTAATCTTAATAAAAAAGATCTCTTATTTTGGGTGTCGTTTCGGAGAAAGTCGTAAAACATGTTACAATTACATGTTAAACAAACTCTGACAGAATTAATACATTGTTAAATAAATAAAAAAATAATTATTAAATAATTATAAAAAGTTATATAATTATAAAAAGTTATCTGTTATGTTATAATTCCTCTATGTATTAAAACTTTTAAAATCAATAATACTTATTTATGATAATAGGTTTCGGTCACCTTGGGTCCTTTCAAATGACGCCGATCTCTCAGACATGCCAGGTATATTTTGTTTACTTACATTTATTTTCTTATAGATAAGAAAATATTCAAATAATAATAAGAAGTTTAAGAAAGATCCTATAAAAACTGTTTTGATTAAAATATTTAAAATGAAGAAAGGTACGACTCCCAACTGGGTGTAAAAAAGGCTTTATAAACAGAGGCACCAGCTAGTAGCTTCGAGCGTTGTTTTTTCCTTTTTCTTGACACGCTACAATGTTGAATGTTTACCTTTTCCAAATTTTCATTGTATTCAACTTTTCGAAATAACAATTCTTTGTGTTATAGTTTTTCATTGTCTTAATTTATATAATATTTATAACATTAAAATCCGGGTCCTGGGAGCTGATAGTTAACAGAACAAAACAGTCCTAATGAATGATACATTCAATCATTTCATGAAGATATTGTAGTAGACAACACGAGGATAACAATACCTGAGGGAAATGTATTGTGTGTTCCTTATCCTGACCTTTGATAAAGCCTTTAATATGTGGCGGAGGGTGTATTGAATCCCCGATAAATAGTGTCAGGTTGTGGTTTAAAAACAACAAGATGACTATACATATATGTGTATATATATGAACTTACACAGAGGTGGAGCAAAATACACTTACGGACCTTCAACGACGGACCTAGTTTAAAAAGTAATGTTGATATTGTTGGTATTTGAAATGCAATAGTAGTAATGTTGAGATCCTAAATAATAGGTCAGTTACAAAAGAAATTATAGGAAATCTATAAACAAAGAAGTGATTATACAAAGATTTTGATATCATTTAAATTAATTTTACAAAAACATGCTCAAGAATATATTAAGTAATTTAAATGTAAATCTGTTAATATAAATCAATATTGTATATAAGAGTATGCCATCAGTATAATGAGTGTATTTAATTTGTAATTACAGCGGGGAATCTTCCAGACTGCTTTTAATATTAACATAAAGATATTATTCATGCTCGGTTCATTTGAATAATTAACCGAGAGATGGAAGAAGCTGTAAAAAACTAACATAAAGCTGCTCGGGAATAGCTTTCCGTTTTAATTAAAGTGGAAGTACGTGAGAACTAATCATTAGAATTGAACATCCGCTGACGTCAGGTCACTAACACAAACACTAACATGAACTAACATGTTTATTGTATACTTTTATATTAAAACTATTCTTATTATTTTCTTATATTCATCAAACAAAGAAACATGCTACTAAAATTTAAACAAAAAATCGATAATACATGAAGTAGTACGATACATTGAGACATCGAAAAGTGATCAAAAGTCGAACGGCTTTATTACAATTCAAAGTTGTGTAATATAATATATTATGATATATATAACTTGTAAACGGACGGACAATATAGTTGTAATTGTTTTCAGTTAATTTTCAGGTTAATTCCTTCTGTTACAGAACAAATCTTTGTAGACGTGTGAAGGGTTAGGTTCAGGGGTCAAGGGTCAGGAGTCAGCGTAGAAGTTGATTACTTCACAAATAGTGTTATTCTTTATACATGTTGGGATGACTAGTGTTTTACTGTGAAACAGAACTTGAAGTAAAAAAATACCTGTGTATCTTTTTCACTGCATCTAGTTATAAGAATTTCATTATTTTAATTAACATTTAGTGTCTGATCGCTGAATATCATTTAATGTTATAGACTGTAGAGTATACAGCGTAGGTATTATCTGCTTGTTATACGTACTCCTCTCATTATTTTTGTAATGAGTTTGTTATATAATTTTAATTTCACGTCAGTGAATCATCCATAATAGTCTCTCAAACGGAATATCAAATATGATTGTTATGATTAGTTCTGAACATCACACTGGACGGGGACTGAGCACAAAGCGACCAACGACTTTAATTCACAATATTTTTTATGAGTATATAATGAATTTGTTCTCTATAACAAACATCAAATTGATAAGTTTTATAATTATAATTAGATACATTTAACAATTAATATACTCGTGATATGTACGAGTATATCTAAAGAGAGATATGGAAGTAAGTATAGCACGTAAAGTATCGTTTGTACCTATTAAAAATAACCTCTTACCCTTATTATGTATACACACCTAATGGAAGTGACTAGAAATTAAGTACAAATCATGTTATTACGTACATTTAATAGTCCAAGAGACAATAAATAATATTAAATTATTAAACTTCAAACAAAGTATACATATTTACGAGTATAACATAATTATGTATATTTGATGAGCACCATATCATATTAATGACTTTACCAGAAAGTGCACACTCCCTTTAATATTATAAGACCTTTATATACATTTCAAGCTCTCAGTTGAATAAGATACTTGGGTAAAATAATACAATTAATGACTGACTTGAATTGCAGCAGAGAAATGTTAGTCTAAAAGATAAATGACCTACCTAAATACTGTAAATAGTAAGTAATATTCTCCCGAGAGAGACGAGATGCAGACCAGTAGTAGAGGAAGTAACCTTCCTGTCTTTACATAGTAATGAACTGCTATACTTACATTTGTGTTTCAATAAATCCGCTGTACCTGATACATTATGTTGTTACAGAGCACCTCATGTCACTACATTATTATTAATGCTTCAGATCCTAGGTGGTATGAGTTTACTACATCTTACATCTGGTCAATACAACAGTTTTAAGACGATGAAGTATTTTGAATGTAAGAGGAATGTTTACGTATATTATTATACATAATTTATTTGTGTTAATGTAAAATTCGTGCATCTTTAGACCAGAAAAAATCATCGAATGTATGTAGGGAAAAAAATTTAAAGACAGTTTGTCTATTTAAACAAAAATTGAAAGAAGAATCATTTGCTAGTTCAATAATGAGGATCATAAATAATTTGTAGAAAAATATATTTTTTAAATGTTTTATGATAATCAGGTTTAATGATATCAGTATTCCGATTACCCGAAGTTTATTATAATATTAATATATAAAGCGATGTTAATTTATATTTTCTTGTTTTGTTATTGGAGCCGCTGCAATCGTTAAATGGTTTATGCAAAACAATATGTGTTTGTGCGACATAATTAGTGATCATTATTTCCTAATGTCATTTTTATAATAATTTTAATTTTATACTGACTACAGAGGAAGAGGCCACAACTCACTTCGTCATATTGAACTGGTAAAAGGTCGCGTTATACTGTTTAAGACTCTTTATACGAGTTCAACGAGTCTATTGAATCAGCATCGGCTTTTGAAATGAGTCTCATAATTATGACAAAGTATTTACAAATAGTTAAAATATATTTATATGATCTGTTTATTTTAAGTTAATATTATTTAGAGAGAGATTCACACTAGAAGATACATTTTAAAAGTAATGTGTTCAAGAAATAATTCACGTATGAAACTATGTACTTAGTAAATAAAGTCGTTAAAAAAATGTACGTAAAACAAACAACATTATTCCCCGGAACAGAGTTCGTGCGACATTTCCAATATGTGCTTATTATTATGATTGTTCCACATCACACTGTTACTGTGTTTTTAGTAATCCGATGTGAGGAGAAAGGAATCTGATAATTGTTCGCTATCTAAAATTTCTCTCGTACACCTCACTGTATGAATGGGGGTAGGAGGGGGGGAGGTGATGAGTGAGGGGTGGGGGGGAGGGGGAGGATATTGAAAAGGAAATTGACGCTCCCATGCATATTGCAGGGGCGAGGGTGCACTCGCTTAGATCCGGATTTGAAGGTTTTATTTTATTTATAGATAACGATAAAATACTTCACCACACTTTAAATTTTAAAACTATTAATATTGTTAATATGTATGGTATACATATATATTTTTTAATATTGTCTACTTCGAGTGTGTATAGAAGCGATCTTATAATAGATGAACAAGGTTTTTCTTAGGTTTATTTATTATGAAAGTGGTTTTGTTAAAATTTGTTATAAATAATGATTGTCTTTATTTATTCATTGTCTGTGAGACAAAACACGTTTAAAAAGTTCAAACATATAATGATAAAGTTGATATTTATTTTTCAGAGCGTTTTTTTCCCTAAATCTGTTTCTCGGGATTTAAATAACAGATTGAATATCTTAATTGATTCCGGTTGAAGACGATTGTATTTGGAAAGCGTTTTTGAATTGTAATAAATGAAATGTAATTTAGTTAATAATATTTTTTTGAATAAATAGTTGATTGATTTGAATAATTGTTTTCTTGAAGTTTTATAAATTTTGCTTTGAAGCGATTCGAAACGAAATATTAAATAGTTCATACAGACATTTAGAGTTTAATTTATTTTGAATGTATGAAAGTAGTATTGTAGTGAAAGATCTATAACTTATTTATAATACTATTCGTACTATAATTAGCGTACTCAGCTCTGTATTAGAATTATAGTGTTATGAAAAACAGGTGACATATCTTACCCATAAATATTTAAGTCACCACAAATGAAATTCCATAATTTTAATCATATAAAACGTATCTCAATAAGAAAATTGGAGTCAAAATATTGTTAAGATGAACGTAAACGAAGGATTGTTAAAACATATTCCTTAAAACTTCGTTAAAAATAGTTAAACAATACAAATTTTAATTTATGTGTTTTTATTCAAAAATGAAATGTTTAAACAGAAAATAAAACGTATGAAAAATGTGAAAAGTAAAATATAATTTGCGTTTTAAAACATTTGTGTGTAAATGAAGAAGTATAAATAAGTATAACAGATCAGTTATGACTCGAGAGAGTCTCATGTATATGGACCAGGGCCGGCGTTCCTTGTTTCACTGTATTATACAGAGAGTTACTCTGAGTTTAATAAGGGTTATATTTTATGTGGTAAATGATGTCATCACGTCCTATGAGACGTGTTACAGTCAGCGAGTGTGTCTGTGTGTCCTTCAACAGAACTCTACAAACCACATACATACAAAATAATATCATCTGAATCACAGCTCAGCTAATTAACATTAAAGATGTGCACTGTAACTTTTCGCCAGTACATGACCACCTAAAGACCAGTAAGCATCACCTGTTTTGTTTGATGAGACTCCAAATCTATGTCTTACAAACACGGTGTATCTTACTGACCCAGGTCGCTCTATTGAATGTAATGTTTTTCAACGCGTCGGTCCCTGTACGTATCTACAATGACATCAGCTATCAGCATCTCCGGCATCTTGAACACGTGTTATGTATGTGTCTGTGTTTTCTTTCAATTATAATTTGGGTTTCCTCAAGTCTAGAGTGAATAGTCTGTTTCTGAGTGTATGAATTCACTTTCATCTACCAGCCGCTGGAGTGACAGTCGAACACTAATTATCCAATCATTATTAATGGTAAAAAACTATTTATTTTGAAATATATTTCTTTTAAAAAAATTATATAACATTACTTAAGCATTATGAAATATTCAACCAAATAATAAGACATAAAAGTATATACATACTACATGAATATATGTATGTACGGAACCGCAACGAAAAACAGTATATTATTGAATTTCCTTTACTTCCTACACTCCTCACGATACATTTGTTCATGACAGACAGCCAGTGGTCACAACTTGTGATATGTGGTCGTGATCAGGATCAGACTTACCACTTGTCACCAGCTCGCTCGTGTGTCATCTGGTGTACATATAGGATATATATTTATAATCATAAGAAATATTTGTTACTTCAACACACAAACTGTCAAACTTGTATAATGTAAGAAGAAGTAAATTAACAATAACAAACTGATTTGACTGACTCACTGACTGATTAAATTTTACTTACAATTATGTTTTATTTGTATGTTAAATATATTTCAAAAACGAATCCAAATAAAAATCATTTTTGGGTCTCAAAACTGAAAAAACTGATTTCTTAGAGAGTGCAATAATTTTAATCAAATAATTGGGAGTCTCCAACACTAACGAGTATATTTTTATCCCTTTATAATGCCTTTATCATGTAAATGTTTTACATATTATTTGTAATAATATTAATCATTAAATATAATTACTTGATCAGGAACAGAGTCGCGGTTTCAAACAGTATGTTATATATATTTATATGACCCGTCGTTTGATCTAACGTCTCATTATTTTCTCCGAAGTCCTACTACAGACGTCTTTATTGCGTGATTCTCTAAACTTAGCAGATTACTTTCGGAAATTTACATTTTCAATCGACGACGACCGGGTTGAACTTGTTGTTTGTTAATCTATTCTGTTAACAATTTGTTTAATTATTTATTTATATACTTATTTAAGTTGCCACGTTTCTGGAATATAAACAATACAATTATTCCCCAAACATTTTCTTCCAGTAAAATCTTTGTTGACATATACAAGGATATACTAACGACCTCACTAAAGTAATTTATATGATGTCTTTTACTTCGTAATAATAATTAATTATTAACGGTATATTTCTGCTGAACTGTTTTCCCAAATCATTTTACAAGACTTAGCTCTCAAGATATGACGTGTACTGAATGAATTAAACATAATTACTTTGAACAGGATTGAATAACGGGCAACTGTAGAAGAACGATGTTACAACACAGACGATAACGAGACTAAATAATTTAAGATTATGAATAGTAAGAGAGATATGGATGGCTTCTTAAAATAATAAATAAGCTTGTAAGTTTCTACAATTATTTCTTTTTTTGAATAATAGGCCTTTTGTGTTACAAATTGAAAACAGCATTCATTCCCATTCTTCATATCGCCCTTACAATAACCCTGTCTCACGATGGTGAACAAGATGTCTTCACAAATTTTTTGTGCTAGAAATGCACCAAATATTTGACGGCATATTCTTGTCCAGTTAAACATATATGACTTCAGCGTGACTCAATTTTTTACTAAAATTTATAAAACGCAATATCATGACGAAAATAAAAATATATTTTCGTATTTACGTACATACTCCTCTCAGAACAACAAAAGACTTTAATTGCCTGATAATTCTTGTTTGGATTCATTTCAATTACAGCAATGAAAATAAATTAATGAGTTTTTATAGAAAACGTGTTTATTTTTATTTCCTGTATGCCGCCTGAAATAATTAACTTCACTGATTGAAATATAACTGTATTAATTATTTAAAAATCACGTTTTGATAAATTTAATTTTCTTCGACTCACAAACTCACCTCTTTCTGTTTCAAACTCACAAATACTGAGTTAAAAGGACAGAGTTTTGTTTAAGTTTGAAATTAATGTGATCCCATCCTCGATAAAAAGCAAGTTTAATATTTATAAGAAATACTCAAACTATATACTATAAACACAAATCTCATTTATAATACAGATATATATCGAAGAATTTTGTTCCTTTTCTTTGTTAATTCATGTGAATAATCACGAAGCGCCGACCTTTTAAACAATAATTTATTCATTATAGTGCAAGGTATAGTCATACAACCATCTTTTAAGGTCTGTTATACTCCACTTGAGTCTAGGTTTCCACTGTTTAGTTGTACCCGTGACCACAATATGACGAGAAGATAATAATGTCTGTCATTTGTACCTATTACGAGTATGTATATGTTATTTTAATTTATGATGGACCTTCTTAACTTCCTCACGTTATTGTTTATATGCGTGTAGAATGCACTAACTGTATCTTGACGTGTGGCAGTGTGACCACGTCACTGTGATTTAATTCTTTTTGACGCGTTGATCCCAAGTATTAGATAATTAATATTAGATATTATAATTATTATGTTTTTGAATTTCAATCATTCTTATGACGTCATTATAAACTGTTTCAGTCTTGTCTTTCTCTTTTACCTCTGTTATATAATTATTTATTTTCTCTATTAATAACTAATAAAACAACATAACTGGAGTTATTTGTTAAGGGTGTGATGGTTGCTTGTGGGTACCTTTACTATAACAACTAAGTCAGGTTATACTCTACATTCTACAAGGTCTGTTCGTTTAGCTCTAACACAAACGATCATTTAAATTATTATTAGACTATTCAATTATAACCGAAATCAGTGGCATTGTATCATGTAAAGGATCTGATAGTCACGACCTGTAACATAAACTTAAAAAATGTATGTCTTTAAACTTGATTACCTCATTAATTTCGACAGAAAGTAAATTTTATCACTATTTTACTCATATTCACAAAACTTACTCAAACAGGACTAACTTCTCTTTTATAATATTACCAGTAACTAAAAATATAATTAAGAATCATTACATTTCATATTTCTCCGAAAGTAAACGCTATCACACGATTTATTTAAAATTATTACTAAACATTATATGTATTTCATAAAGATTTCAAACGATGCTACACAAAGCCTCAGACAATTCTACTCAAAGATATATTCCAGGGAAAAGGAAATGGATAAGATAATATTTGACGAGGTCTGCTTGATAATAAATATTAATTCAATATTTTGATAATTACTTTCTGCTAAAGTTGTTTTAATCTCCGGACTCAATTCCACGACTCTGTTCCCTCGATGACAACAAATTGTTTTACTAACATTTGTGACATTTTGTAATCAGATATATTATTGAATAGTAAGACAGCAGCTGAGAGACTTGAACAACTTTTATACTTTGACTTCATCATCAGAATTCTCATTACTGTGATAGATCTTGTGCAAGCGTGGATTTAATTGGTTTTTAATCGTCGTCAGTGATTTGCATTTTCAATACAAAACTTTTGATTTTAAACTGTTCACTTTCATTTGTTTGCCTCTCTGCCAACTCCTCTGAGTGTATCACAAAAGTCTCAATGCTTTATGAACTTCAACTTTCAATTTCAATTCCTAAATGAAGTCACTAACTCGACACGAAGGCGAGGTATTAAGATTGTGCGTTGCCTTCATTGTAAAACGTATTAGTTAATTATTGGCCGCTTTTCTTTTAAATTACATACAATGCGACGTAAAGGTTTAAGACTCGATAACGGTCTTTCTTAGATATAAAAAACAATATGACTGAATCCTGAATGTATTAGAGACGCCTCCCTCTGGCTGTTCTGTGTTTTTGTCCTATCATTTAGTTATATTAAGGGGAACTGCTTTTCTTTCGCAAAACTAGAATTAGCTGCGGTATACTTTGACACGACTTGCTAAATATGATATTTATTACGGAATGATTTTCTATAAGTATTTGTGGAGAGGTTCAATTATCTCAATGAAAAGTTGAATTCCTTTTCTCTGCTTTCATTATTGATATCATGTTATATATAACTGAGTTTTGAATGTGCCCCCCAAAGATGTTTAAATGCAAGTCATTTATAATTTCATAATTAATATTAAAATCAAGCGATGTTTCAATGGCACCTCATTGGAAACCTCGTTACATTTTGATTTAATAATACCAATTACAGTGATTATGATATTTGATGGAATAGATCACAACATTTGGTTTATATCTATATTAATAAAGAGGAAAGATTTGTTTGTTTATTCGTAATGAATAGGCTCCAAAACTACTGGACCGATTTCAAAAATTCTTTCACCTTTGGAAAGGTAAATTATTCCCGAGTAATATAGGCCATATTATATTTAAAAAAAATTAGTGATCCTTACTAAAACTCCAATAATGTAACCCAAGGTATAAAAAAATATATTAATAAAGAGGAAAGATTTGTTTGTTTATTTGTAATGAATAGGCTCCGAAACTACTGGACCGATTTCAAAAATTCTTTCACATTTGGAAAGCTACATTATTCCCGAGTAATATAAGCCATATTATATTTTAAAAAAATTAGTGATCCTTACTAAAACTCCAATAATGTAACTCAAGGTATAAAAAAATGACCTGAAAAATTCCTTACGTCGCGTGCGCTGCGAAAACTAATGATGATAGAACAAAATCATTTACTACCACTTTGCAGAACTCATCATTATCTACAAAAAATGTCGGGACAGTATATGTCTAAATATTATAGTTTTGTCACAGTAATCGGTTTTTTAATCTAAAAAATTAATTTATATGCCGCCGCTTGAAAAGGCTCTTTATTTGTACTTTGGTATTAATCCTTATCAAAATAAATTACTTTATATTCAAGACGGCTTCAGTACCTTTTTATAACTTTTCGAATTATTCAATTCCGACAATTCATTCGGAATATATTACGAGTTTAAAAATGCAAGTATTAGAAAAAAGATCTGCTCTAAGTGCTCTGGGCCGATGAACCTAATGGTTTGTGCTGTGCTACTGGAAAAGTTAGTTTCCCCAACATTCAGGAGCCGCGACAGCCAATAGAAAGTCTTTAACAAATGATCATTCACTATGTGAACATTTTTTTAAGAAACCTACGTAGGTACAATAGGCTTTTTCAAATGACTTCGTTTGGCGCGAAAGAAATTCGAGAAGAAAATTTTAAGCCGACTTTTAAAATACAGGGACAA
Organism: Danaus chrysippus; assembly: GCA_916720795.1. Taxonomy (NCBI): domain Eukaryota; kingdom Metazoa; phylum Arthropoda; class Insecta; order Lepidoptera; family Nymphalidae; genus Danaus; species Danaus chrysippus. The sequence goes on along the minus strand of CAKASE010000047.1, from coordinate 546,363 downwards.
GTATACCACCTTATAGGTAGCCTTTTACCATCATCAGGCCAAAATCCACAATACCTGCAGGTATATTTCATTTCAGACGCAGATCAGCTGTACCACCATACAAAGTATGCCACACACATGAATTGACGTTAAAAATTGGAATTCCAATAATGTTTTTAAGAAATTTAAGCCCTCCGAGCATGTGCAACGGAACGAGACTGCTTATTAAGGAATTGAAGGACGATTTAATTGTTGCGACCATTATCACTGGCCCAGCAGCTGGTCATCTAGCTCATATACCGAGGACACCGATGATCCTTACTGATCTGCCAACCCCTTTTAATAGACTTCAATTACCGGTCAAATCATCTTTCGCGTTAACTATTAACAAGTCCCAATCGACCTACGAAAACAATGTTTCACTCATGGCCAACAGTATGTTGGCATTTCACGTGTTGCAGCTCCTGAAAATCAATTTATTTAGCTGTCATAAAATAAAACTACTTCAAATATAGTTTACAGGGAAGTTCTGACTCACTTAAACTAATGGCTTCTGTTTTGTAGATAACATTATATTTGTATAAAATTTAAAAATAAAAAATACAAAAAAAAAACATAAATAAAAAATATATAAAAAAAATTCAAACTTCCTTTATAATTTTTCTTTTTTTTGAAACCCGACGCAAAAAAGAAGGGTGTATGTGCGGGTGAAGGGTGTAAGCCGGGGCGGGCCGCTAGTAATTGTATAAATATAAACGTTTCTATTAACACAAATGCTGCATCAATCAGTAAATTAAATAATATTACAGTTGGCTTCCAAGTAAATAATTTTCATAATATATTTTTCATCTTATGAGATTTAATAAAAAACTTAAAAGAATATAAATCACTGAAGTCGGGGCCCCCATATTAGCGGATTGGCGAGTAGACTGAGTTCTGCGGCATTCGCGGTCAAAAAAATTAGATTATGTAGCGATGTTGATACGGCTCGCTTAGTATATTTCAGTTACTTTCACAGTATAATGTCATACGGTATTATGCTGTGGGGCAACGCAGCCGCTATCCATACTATATTTGTGCTACAGAAGAGGGCTATTCGCGAAATCTATAACCTAGGAGCTAAAGAATCGTTAAGGAATAAATTTAAAGAAATCAAGATATTGACTGTTGCTTCTCAATATATATTCTGCAATGTTATGTATGTACGAAAAAATATTAATGATTTCATGAGAAAATGTGATACTCATAGCATTGGTACAAGGAACAAACATAAACTTGTTACTCCTGTTACTCGACTACATAGAGTCAGTAACTCCTTTGTGGGGCAATGTATACGGTTTTACAACAGGATCCCAGAAAGCGTTCAAAATGCCTCTATTGCCAAATTTTAAAAAATTATTAAGGAACGCTTGTGTGCAAAGGGTTACTATACAATTAATGAGTTTATGAACGATAGCACACCTTGGGAATGAAACGATCGCCTCCTGGCTGTTTCATCTCATATTAAATTGTATATATAATATATGAGACAAATATATATTACAATAAAATAAACCCGCTGAGTGTCTTTCGCCGGTTCTTCTCAGGTCAGGGTATTTTCTTTTCCGAACCGGTGGTAGTGTCTCAAATGACCATCAATAAGAAAGTGTAATGCTTCTATATTGAATAAAGTTGTTTGGGTTTTGAGTTTTTTGAACCTTGTATTTTAATATTAACATTTTCTTTGTAATACACAAAGTATCCAATAAACAAAGTACGACTTTTCAGTTCTAGACCATTAATTATAACTTAAAAAACTTCACTTGGCATATTGCCGCCTGCCTCTCTGACGCCGCGGCTAAAATAGAAATAAAGATAGGAACTCGTCATTGACCTTTAAACAATCATTATTAATGACATTTATTTTAAAAATAAAATTGGACATGTTAAATGAAACTATGTAATATTTTATGTATACATACATACTACAACCCTGTCATCTCGTCATCTCGTCTGTTCGTAATCACGATTGCTGTAAAGTAACCGAAACGAAGAAAATTTAATTGAAATAATATAAGTTTCTTCAGATTTTTACTATTATTCTATAATATTGAAACATATCAATATTAGTAAAAAATAATTTTGCGATTTACAAGTAAACTCCTAGTATCGTGAACGTTTCAAAATTCAGTGCACATAATTCTTTAAAGTCAAGGCTTGTCATGACTTTAATAAAGACCTCGAGCCAGTAACATATTCTGTAATAGCTGAATCTTAACAAATGTTTATTCATTAATAGTGTGTCGTGTTCAACGTTATGTGAGCGTGACGTATTGTTATATACCTACTGTGTGAAGATCAGAATATAATATGTGGGAGATGATTTGTAAACTTTTTATATGAGAGTGATACAAGTGATGAATCGATAAAGTTGATATTAAGCTTGTTAGTGTTAATATAAAAAAAAAATTACAAAGAAGACATCAAACATATCCAAATATACATTAATATTTTCAATACGTTACGTTTAAACAGTTATGTAATAATTAAAGATCTTACATTAAAATTATAGTTTATTTTATGAAATAAAAAAGGATTATTATGTAGATGAATTCAGTTTAAGAGATTTATATTTCAATATAGTTTTTAATATCAAAGACACTTTGATAATACCTACAGAGTTAATTTTATAAATGAAAAATTAATGACAGTTTTTTTTCCATTTCTGACTGTTTTTCCCTTTACCAATTGAAGATATTTATACATTTATGTTAAATATAAAAGTAATATGACGTTATTGTATATATGACTTCCGTGAGTAACAAACGAGTGGAAAAACGTTCGTCTCGTCAGGCCGGGATCACGGTTACTACGAAGTATTCGAAACGTCGAGTTAATTGTATTAAAATAAAACACTACAAGCAAATCAAAAAATATGAGTTTCATTAGAATATAAAGTCTTTAAGTTTATAATAGATAGTTGTCGTATCAGTGTGTATTGTGTTATTGTTTTAATAGTATCTGTGTCCTCGTTCTCTACAAGACACACGTCATGACATTTAATAGAAATCGAGTAACGAAAACGTTTATATTGTAGTAACATATTTAAGATAATTTAAAAGACAATTTTGTTCATGACAAAAATTAACAAAAGTTTCCCTCGAGAGTAAAGGAACCCCCACACTGAGAGTATTGCAACTTAGAGAATTTGAACAATTCTCGACAAAAATAAAATATTTATAATATCTGAGATGTCCCTGGCCTTTGAGATGAATATTTCTTATCAAAGTTTTCTTTTTTTATGTTTGAATAACTCTAATATCATAAAAAATACTTTTATTTCATGTTTTGTTTATTTATAATCTCTTATATATATTTCATGTGTCTGTGTAGGTAAGTATCAAGCTATGTAATGTAGGTATATATGTATTTAAAAGAGTTCGACTTTTTTTCACTCATATATTATTTCTATACCTGTAAGATCTCTCAATATATCGATACCTCCTAAGTATACTGAGTCAACTAACAAATTTAGGTATTTTTATATTTTTATATAAACGTACGTGATAAGTCGTGATCTTAACGTTTGTGTTAAAAAAATAAAAAAAGAACGATAATTACCGAAATAATTTCACGTATACTAAATCAACTGCAACATCAGTAAAAATCATACATTGTAAACTGATCTAACTAACATTGTACCAGTGTACGCGGGGCGTGAGGGAGGACGCCTTGATACAACTACATCGCAACTCAATAAACGACCATGGGCATCGAGTGCTATTAGTAACAAAATGGAGTCAAACAGCACTTTTTATTACAAACGGAAACTTTCTTTGTATAATTTCACAATATTCAATCTGGGATCTCGTTAGGGTTATTGTTTTTCATTGCATCAACAGACAGCAAAGAGAGGCGCTAATGAAATTTCCAGCTGTGTTTTCAAGTTTATAGAGGATACGGTGGATAATGGTGTCAAAGATTACCGGTGCTGGTCAGACAACTGTGGAAGCCAAAATAGAAACAGAATTGTGTTCTTAATGTATATGTTAGCTAGTTTGAAGTTTGTTATAGATATAAGTTGTGGGTCACACTCAAAATGAAGGCGACAGTATGCACGCTTTAATTGAAAGACAGACTAAAGATAAGTTGCTTTATACGCCTGATCAATGGTATACAGCTTTTAGATTTGCTAAATCCGATGAAAAGCCACACAAAGTTACTAAAGTGTCGTAGGATTTAATTAAAGACTTTAAATCACAGCTAAAACTTATAAACAACTGGAAAACTACCAACGATGGACCCAAAATGCTCTGGAATAAGGTAACGGAAGTAGAAGTTAAAGCGGAATATCCATTTAGGCTGGTTTATAAGACGAGTTACCAAGATGATTCTTACAAGTGGAAAGATTGTGTAAAAAACCTAAAGCTACACGAAATCGAAAGAATTAAATATTGATGTAAACAATATTTCTTTAGCTTATCAGAGACCCATTCCTATTGACCAAAATAAGCACAGAGACCTGATGGACCTTTGTAAGACGCTGGAAATTCCTAAGGAGTACCATTTATTTTTTAATAATTTGATTTCAACGGACTCTGATGAAGTTAACGACAGCGATTCTGACTGATCTCTAATTTGTTAAACTTTATATTTTTTGCCTTGACTGTTGTGTTATTAATTTCTATTATTTTTATTAAAATTGTATAATGTAAGTTACCATTTTTAGTTCTTATTATTTTTGGTGACGCACTAGAGAAGCACCTGTTTAATTTCTTTTTATTGATTGTTCATTGTTTTTCTATGAAACTATTGTTTTCCTATGAAACTGAAATGATGATGGAACATCGATATTTTGTTAAATGTTTATTTGTTTTTTCTTCTAGCTTTCTAATGGATCTAACAATAGCGATTCTGACTTATTTCTAATTTGTTAAGCCTTGTCACTAATTTTTGAGCATTAGAAATACCTAGACTGTTACGTTATTAGTTCCTATAATCTTTATTAATGTTTAACGTAAGTTACCATTTTTAGTTCTGATTATTTTTATTGACCTACTAAAGGAGAAGCTGTTTTAGTTTTTATTTTGATTAATAATTGTTTGTTGTTTTTTATGGAACTTTAATGATGGAGCATTCATATTTTTAATAGTGATTAGTTTACGTTTAGCTTTTTATAAAACAATTATTTTAAAAAGATATTCCTACTTAATTATGGTGAAAAGTAAATTATGATTCTTTAAAACGAGTTTTTTTTTGGTTTATATTTCTTGTACTTCTTCCTAGCTTTTATTAATCCCACATATCGTAAAATATTTAAAAAAATACTAATAAAAAACCTCGCGTAAATTACATTGGTCCAGTATACGTTGAGGTTTTAAATGCTAACATTGCTAGTACTTTCCTCGTATAATGAGTCAAGTGATATAATTTCAACATTTTATTATTAAGTGAGACAGAAAACCCCGAAAATGAATAAAAGTAAAAATATATTCATAAAATGACCACCAAATTTCATGTGGTTTAGGTGTTAACGATGGATTTTGGTGGACAACGTATATGAATATAACTGGTAGTTAAACTATTTCACTATTGAGCCCCGCCGGCGTATACCCAGTCATCTACATAAAATGTAATTTAAAAACAAAAAACAGCAAAATCATTATATGTCAAAGGAAGTGCTTACAATTTTTATTAAAAAAACATTTACTTTATTTCGAATTAATTTGATTTCATTAAAATATAAACGATTTGCCTTCAAATCACTCTCCTGTAAAATTACAATAATGTCAGTTGACTCATTATACTTAGGAGGTATCGATATGTTGATATCTCTATATCCTCTTAATATATTATTATTAAAAGTTAAGTAAGTGATTTATTTATTAAATGTGGATCTTAATTGTAGACAAAACAGTAAATCTAAAATGAATTATCACATTTTTTATATGATTCAAAACTGTTCACCATAACATAAAAGGTTACATTAAGAATATATAAAGAATTGAACTTTAAATAATAATAACTATGTATTTAAATATAGAAGTTTATGAAGTTATAAAATCTATCAGAAAGAATTTAACTGTATCTACCAACGTCGCATGCGAGTTGTTCATACATTACATAGAAGAAACAAAATGACTGACATAAAAAAAAAAATGTTATTTTTTATATTATATAAACAATCAGCAATTATAAATATATGTATGTTGAAACTCACAAACTGATAATAAACATTAAGGGAGCAGACACGAGCAGGGAGACAGAGTAGACGACACATTACGTTACAATATGTTGAGACGACATCGTATAAAGGGTAGGTTGAGTTATCTCACAATATAATTAATATTTGATGTAACTCTTACAATATTTATAACACTCTGTCTTGAAATGTGACTGTACCAGACGGACGAGACTGATTCACGGTGTAGGAGATAGAAGTTATAACTATAGATGTACGAAAATATACATAGATATAGATATTGATACATATAGAGATATTGAAGGGACCTCTACTTTAACATGGGGGCTGATAGCACCTAAAGCGCGTATCACACTCATATAAAAATTTACGTACAATCTAACGAGTAGGTACGCTATCGCAATAAGATATATGTATACTTCATATTACCAGATATTTCACTATACTCGGATGGTAAATATATTTTATTATGTATGATCGCACTCCGTCATGAATGAATAGAAAGTTATGTATATTTTGTTCTAGTGATTAAATAAAATTAATATCTAAATCCACGTGTACAAGCTGTTGTATTAAAGAAACAGAAGTAGAAGAAGAAAAACTATGTTGGATAAAGATTGAACTAAACAATTTTCATTTTAAGCTAATAACACTGTTCATCTTATAAGTGGTCGCTGTCTTGTACTCGTATAGTGGACATGTGAGGCAGACGAGCGTCACGCGGACTGTAATATAAGAGGTAACAAGTCACTTTTAATGTGCTGTTAACTTAATGCCCGCCTCACGTTTGAACCAACATTACTAACAATAAAACATCTCAACATAATAATGTTATTAATGAAAACACAAACAACTAGCTTTTAACATCAATGAACTTTAATATTCCGGGTATAAAATTTAAACCAGTGTGCTGTTTTACTCATGAGGCTACAAAAGAAACAAAAATAAAACTGAAAATATTGCTATAGCACTATGTATATGAACACAATAATACTCGTATATAAAAATTTCGTGATGGTTTTGAAAATTATAGTTTTTTAGTCAAACTCAGTTTATTTAAAAAATATTTTTAGAGAATTTCATTCAGTGAACATCAAAGTGTAATAGGATTTAATGACATCAAATATGAAATTGTTACCTTACACAATCATACGGAAAAATTTAGTAATATTTCATGTGAAACATAGTACCCTTATCAGTGTCTGTGATAAATTTTTACATAATAATATAATATAATATTATTAATATCAAAACATATATCGACTTAACTTTTCTTTCATAAGAACAGATGTCTATATTCTGTATTCCCTTTTATAGCTTCATTATATCATATTATATTCTTTCATTATATCATTTATATTATATCATATCATATTATACCTTTAATATAATAATAAAAAAAACAATTACAATTTGCAAATTAGATACCTTTATGGTCAGCAATCTCAATAACAGAAAGTGTGAATATTAAAAGATTTACTTTATGAATAAAGGTTAACATGACAGTAATTAGTTATTTTATTTAAATTTTATACAATATTTTAATTCGATATTCATGAATATTTAATCTGAGAATGACGTGCGACATTAATTAGTAAATCATTCCCTTCAGAAGTCGTTCTGAATAGATTAAAACATTGTTCTATTATAAAATTTCAGTATGGAATGAATTAATTTAAGAAAATGAATCATATTGATACAAGTTTCAAAGTAATTAAAACGACATTTCAATATACACAATATTATTTCGTGTAGTAATAAAATTCTTCATATATTCTTATAAAGCAATAACGTAAACAAATGTCATTCAAATTGTAATCTCATAGAACTCTATGTCCCTGAACTAATCGAATAATAAAACATATTTATTGGCTGAAGGAATCTGACTTCACACAATAAACTGGAGATGTTTTCATTGTTGTCTCGACACACGCATCACATACATACAAATGAATCGAAGTTTATGAATATTGAAGTGATTTAATATTTAACAAACTATCACAAACGACGGTGACAGAGAGGGTTCACGGCTGCTGTTAGTGTGTCTTTATTTATATGTTCGTTCTCTCGCGAGAAAAGTTTTGCTTCTATTTCATCATAGTAAGTCTGGGAAGGAATAAGGAACCAAAACTCCTTGAGAACTCGACACTTTGACTGTGACACATTTAAAATTAAAATTACATATTCCTTGTGTAGTGACACTTTTACTCGCACTTCCGCACTCGACGAGAATAAAAGTTTCCAAAATGTTTAGGATGTAATAAGACATATTTATAGCAATTGTCAATTTTCATAAAATTCCTAACGTAGTTTTTAAAAAACTCATTAAAGGTGCTGCTTTAGAAATATTCACCATTTTAGTGAATTTTTATTTGAGGTCATTTACGACTTTTAGGTAGCGTTATACGAAAGAGAAAGACTAGAAACAGTATTGGACGGTTTTTAAACAAGACCAACGACATTAGAAAATTTGGTGCTAAGTCGTGTACATCCATCTATAGGAAGTTTGGTTGGCTTTATAATGATTAATTGGAGTTTTATTATTTTGTAAATACATAATCTTGAACTGTGATCAATAGCAAATGAGACAAAGGTTATATGGGGTTATTCATAAGTATTATTGAATAAAAAATAATCAGTTGTTAAAGAATGTATAACTGAGAGTGAAGTGTACAATGATCAATAGAATATTATAGGTATATCATAAATAAAATAAATAAATAATACATTAATATTCATATAAAGATCAGTTTCCTTCAACTCATGATTAATGTGTAAAACAAAGTAAAATGTAACGAAAACCATTTAAACTGCTGACAGTAGGACGAGGCGCCGTTTACTTACAACGATATTGCTAAATGTGATTTTGGGGTGAATAAGTCTCTAAACTGAATTAACACAATATTACCTCAGCACATACAAAATTATATACAGAGATTATATTTATATTACCATAACAGTGATGATTTATTTTCCAACTTTACATATACCCTAGGAAAGTCTCATGTATTTTATAATATTAATACAATCTTATCTCGTAATCAGTTCGACCAACTTCTTAACATCCATAACTCCCCGAGCAGAACAGATGTTCTCATGATTCAATGTAAGCCAACCTTCGTTACTTCTGTTGTTATTGATACTGAAGGGTTCCTCACGTCGTCTTAGAGACTCCCCTCCAGAGATTATATTTATATTACCAGTTATTACTTCAGACACACAATAGAAGTGTTATAAGTTTGAACTCTGTATCTGTCTGTGTGTGTGTCTGTGGCACCGTAGCTCCCAAACAAGTCATCATATTCCTAGTCAGACATACTTATGTTCACCGGTTTGAGAAAAGCAGCTCTTTTAAAATTTATGTGAGACTTTTTTTTAAATTATTTTAAGTATCAGATGTTTTTGTGAAATTTTATTCTTATTCAAATTAGTATTTCCATAACTTACTATTTTGCTTGTATTATTGTCCTACAATTAAATTTAGAGTGAGCTACCTTATTACAATACTACAACCGAATCAGTACACACAGACAAAGTTATTATCAAATCATATAGATTATTTTACGTTATTCTTTTGAAAATAACTCTTTACTTAATACGTTATTTCAATTGTAATAAACGATAAAGTCCTATACTTAGAGACAGACAAACATACATAATGTACAATATTTATCATAAGAACATAACATTCCATCAATGAGAGACTGAAGGTTATTTAATACGGTGTATTTAAATCACAAGTAACATGTAAAGATTTAAATCATAACAAACAAAAATATTCAGTTATTATATTGTTGGTGAAATTAAAAGAAATTGGTACAAACTGATGAATGAAACAAGATAATTATAATGCCATGTCTTTAGTTATAAGAGGTGACTGTGACTGACTTACATTTAGAAGCATGAGAGATCCTTAAAAGATGAAACGGAAAAATATACGAAAAACAATTATCTTATAAACACTATATATCTGTATTAATGGGAATTTTTCATACATTTTCACCCCCCAAGTAATTTTTTTATTATATATTATTTCACATCAAGACATTTCAATTTAAATAACATATTATACAGTTTACTCTATTACAAACATAATAATATTGAATTCAATAAACTTGTAATTAATTTAAGACTGAAACATCATAATAGTCGTCGTGGCCCGTCTCTTCACTTCCCCGCAGTTTTGATGACGTCGCTTTTTTTAAATTTTATTCTCATTATTCGTGAAGAGAGCTTCAACTTTAATTAAAACAGAAATTACTTTCCTGTCAACGTTCTCTAGCAACTCGAAAACTTGGATTTAAATGTTTATATTTAAAAACGAATGATACAAAACGGAATTCATATCTTATGTAAATATATAGTATATATGTAAATATATAGTAAATTTATAAAAGTAATTGAGTGACAAGAAGCATATGATAGTGACTCACAGACAGAGATGTTATTAATGAGAGACCTCTGTGTGGTCAGACAATCTGTTCTATAAAATCTAATTTGATTTGACTGGGATTCAATGAAGAAGGCATTAAATTATAAGAATTTATACAATTTCAGGCACTTATAGAGACGTTTGATAAAAGTCTTCTGACTATTTAATCATTTTGACATAGAATATTTGTTAAAATATACCTTGGAACTCAACATACTGTTTGTGACTATGGCGCGTTACAAAAACGTTTTAGATTTTAAGATTTGTTTCCAGAAGAAAGTTTTTGTTTGATGTTGTTATTAATGATAAAAAAAATATTTAGCTTGTATGAATATATGAAATAGAAAAAAATACAGTAGAAAATACAGCAACAGGACTCGAAACTGTTTTCTTCGGTATGTACCGGTATGACAGTTTAGTTGCCAAGTTAATTTAACAAATAATGTTTTTGTTGATGTATAGTTTAGTTATAAATAAAACTATTTCTATAACTCTGTTCTTCATTCTTAATTTATATGAAATACAGCTATGAAAGTTATTGTTAATTTCATATTTATATTTGTGTTTTCATAATACGTCTAAAAGCCGCCAATTGAATCTATTATAACTGTAGATCAGTATTTTCAAAAATCTAAATAGTTAAGAATGAACTTATAGTAATCATGTTATGTTTTTTGTTTCTGGTTCATGTTGGAATATTTCATGAGGATAATTTATTTCTTACAATTTCCTCTTCCTCAGTATAACCTTAAATTTCCATCATTATTTTTAGCTGTATTGAAAGTATGTAATATCATGAGAAAATTATATTATGCGCGTAATCTTTGTAATTTCGTGTTTTCCGTAATAAAGTAAAAGGGATCGAATAAAGGTGAAACATTATATGTATAATTCTTACCCTGTATGTATACTTTTGAAATTGACTGAAATATTAATACAGTATTAAAGTTTTAGAGTAAAATATACATATCGTACGAAAAAAACCTAGTGTATCAGAAGCGAATATTTATATTAAGTAGGTTTGGCAACGATTATTGGTTAATATATTATATATTAAATAGGTCTCGTTTCGTGATTTTACCTCTCATTAAATATAAAAATCATTATTTTACAGAACAGTAATAGAAGAGGGATGTGATTTAGCTTCAAGATTTACCAAAAATCAGATAATATGTATTAATCACACATTTGTCGTGTATTTTGTGGTAAATTCTTGTGAGGAATATTACTGTTTAATATTTTTAAACAAAGCTATCTTTCATTAAGTACGAGTAACTTTACTGTTGCTCTGTTGTCTTTACTTTGAAACAATTATAACTATTTTTTTAATAAAATCTAATTAGATCGATCATTTAACTGAAAGACGTTATAATTGTATGAATATCGTTTGAGTTGATCTCAATGTTTACACTACTTAATTAGTTCATATAATAGTTCATACTGTTTTTATGATAACAAAGATCAAAAGAATATCTTTATATGTAAACTTGTACATTATACTCAAATAATTTTTTATTGTACTCCAGTGTGTGAAATCTCTATCCAATAACGAATGAGTGGAGTTGGTTCATTCAAATATGTATCTGACATCGATAAATTACTGTTTGATGGTGTGTATATTTGTAGTATAAGTATTCCAATAAAGGTATTAAAATATATTCATCAACAATATGGTGTCGTTGTTGAGTATAATTCATTTTATTAAAAAATGTAACAACATAATTGTGTCAGTACAAGCGGTGACTCGCCCCTCGCTCGTCATCAAAGGAAGGAATTTATAAATGTTATACTTTCACAAACAAACCGTGGCCTGGCGCGGTTCATGAGTTTCTTCAGTGTCTGTCATAAATACACATAATGTGAAACATCTGTTCCTCGGGATAATAATCCATGAATCTGTTGACATTTTTTTCTTAGAGTAACCTTGTGTTTCTTATTATTTTTTATTGAAGCCTTAGATAATTTTAAACTTACATAACTATCATTTTTTTTTATAATTTGGTTCTTGTTTTAATGAAATTAATTAAAGTGAATGAGAATAGTAAATATATGTTTAAAAAGTTGTGTTGTATACTAAACTTACCTATTTATATTGTACATTTACTTAATCATTAAAAACGAAAATAAGAGAATTCTTATACAATAATACTTTGATACACTGAATACACTGATAATAACATACAAATATACTAGGGGTGCTGGACGGGCAGCACCTGATTTGTCCGATTTTGCTAATTTGAGCCATTTGGCCGAGGCTACTCTACCGATACTCTTTGACTTTACCTGTATTCCTTGTCTCCTGTAATACGACATGCAATAGAGGGACAAAAATAATTCAGTCATTGAAACAAAGTTTCACTTTAAATGTCAAAGAATTTAACATAATGGTATAATGATATTGAAGAATGAGAAAGTAGGAGACGATTTAATTCTTTAAATATTTTTTCAATCTTTAACAATTGTATTTGTAAACGTAAATCCTCTAAGTGAATCAAATAAACGACGAACACAACGTTAATAAAACCAAACATCGTATAATAACTGGCTCAGCTCAGCTCCGGCTGATGAAACATTATGTTTGAGGAATGTAACTCTGACTAATGATTTATGAACACGGAACACGGACCAGTCGTTCATCTCGAGGGGTCTGAACTGTTGTTACAGATGACTTCATGTGATACATATATACAACATGTTATGTCAATTAACATCAAGCAACTATATTTCTGTAGTTAGTTGGTTAATGGTACTATTCTTATATGATCTTTGTGTATTTCCCCAACTTTTCAATACTACTTTAGTGTGAGAGATTCTTATATTTTAAATATATATTTACTGTAAAGTTAGGACTTATCGTCGAACTTTAGAGGCGAAACTGTTATATTGCCAGTTCCGTTGTCCTAGTTTATAGAAACAATCTTCGCAGACTTCTATACAATACCGTCGTAAAACAAAAATAATGAGAGAAAATATTATAATACCGGTACAGAATACAACCATACAGATTGCAGATGTTGTTACATTGTGATACATATTTATTAATATATGTAACTGATCAAAATACACTAATACTGTTGAGGATCTCCTTGATAAAGAAGTGATAAAATAATTGAGGTGATGTTATTAAATATTTATTCTAGAAGTTGCTTATAAGATGAGTATGTCATTCATATGTTCAGAGGAAACAAGATCACATTATGTCTGCAGATGTGTGTGTGTATTATGTTACAGACGAGGAGTTTATAAGAACAGACATGAGAGACTCCTGATGAAGGATGAGGAACAATGAGACACATTGAAAAGGTGGACCTGTCTGATAGTTATCAGAGGATTATATTACTGAACTAATGACTTGTATAATGATGACTATTGTACATAGATTTTCTTTTTCTTGTCAGTTTTTCTTAGAGATTAATTGAACAAAATTACTAATTTTTTTTTTTTCATATTTACTTTGACATATTACAACACGGTTAATATGAATTCTAAGAAATTAATATTTTTTATATTAAAGTAACACAAAGTTATATGTTTACGATTAAAAATATATATACAAAAGAGATAAAGATAGTATAACTTATCAAACGATTCATATGGACCCACAATCAGTCCGACAATATTTTGATAATGAAACCAGAAATATTGAAACATTGAACATCATATAACGACCTTTTTGTCGCCACAGCATTTATCAGAGGAGTTAAAAGAGAGCTCTTTGTGATATAAATCAAAAGCGAGGTCGGAAACGTGGATGTATGGCTAACGACCAACGGCTACGGTCAATACATGACACAAAGAGAACCTGTTTACCATCGACGAGATTTGGTACAGAAAATATCGATTTTTCAAATATAAAGGGTGACTGGTGAATTACTATCGATACTTGAGGACGTGATATTTGACGATCATATATGACAAAATAAAAATTGATGTAACATAAATATTAATAAACTTCTAAGTAAAGTTAACCAAAAGTTATGTAATTAATTACGCATCGTGTGAACACCCTACAGATTAGGTGTATACACACACACACACACACGCGTGCGGCGGCGTGGTGTTGTATCAGCACGCCGTCGCACGCGTCCACACTTGGAACACTTGGAACGTGTCCACACTTTATTTATTTATACGGAAATTTGGTCAAAAATTAAGTACCTATTTTTTTTACATAATTCGAATGAGAATCATGTACCGAGTATTCTCCTAAAATATTGATACTAATTCACCAGTCACCCTGTATAGAAAATTAAGAATTAATGAACGATGTAGAGACATTTTGTTCAGTATTTTATAGGAGACATCGTTCGTATATTGCGTCACTATTTGTAATAAGAGCACTTAGATTTTTTATTCAGAGGTTTTATTAAATAATACTCGCATACACAATTGTGATAGCGGTTTATCCGAAATTGAATAAAATTATAAGTAAAGGTGTTATTGGAATCTACTGATGTAGTTCTAACACTGATTAATGTACTGCTTATAAATATTATCTACTGATTATATAAAATAACTTTTATTAATCATAATAGAAAAGTACCTTGAAAATTGAAATGTAAAAAAAATATTCTATAGTTTTAATACAAAAGTTCTGTTTTTCATATAAATCGATATCATTTAATTATCATTCACAAAAAACATTTTAACTTTGCGTAAATTGGTAGTTAAGCGGGGATATTTTATAATAAAAATATACAAATGAAATAACTCAAAATTTTCATCAGTCATCTCTGATTGACCAAAATATTGGGCCATCATAAATAATTGTCCCATTTTACTCTTTAATTTGACCCAATTTGTTTTATTGCAACCCTTATCAAGAGGGAACCCTTTCATATATTAAATACTAATTATCGTTTACAACATAGTTCATTGAATATATGTATTAACTTCAACATATATTGTAGATACTTTTACTGTTGCTGCTGGCAACGCATTGCAAGCTATATTATCTTCACATATTCAATATGAGGTTCTCAAAAAAACCAACTTCCGAACAATAATTTCTCATAAATGGTTTAAAAATAATAAAACAGATTCAACAAGTACATTGGAAATCTAATGTTATTTGGAATAACTAACCTTCTATTACTAGGTAGTCATTACTTCACTTTAAGTTATTTGACTTCACTTTAAGTTATTTGACTTCACTTTTAGTTTATTTTGTGATAGCTTCTAAACTAGGGTTTGTTATTTTTCTGTCTCTGCTCTGTGTAGTTGTTCCCGTGATGATGTACGAGTATGTATGTTTGTCATTCTGTCTCTGGTGTTTAAATAATATAATTTTGTCATAACACAGAACAACACTTTCACACGACTTCATTGTACTGTTATTTGTAGGACTAGCACAGTAAACTTTCATATGTTAATACTTTTTTAAAAGAGTATCACATTTTACTTTCCTATTTGTTTAGTTTTCAACTTTTATGTTCCATAATAAAGAATATTCATAACATTATTTATTTGAATATTTTACTTTATATCTCATACCTTTTTGTAACATTAAACAAATTATCCTCTCATAACATATTTCTCATGCTCTCTATTGCTAAGAATCAACAACTGATTTTAATCGTTAGTGGCGCAGAAGTTTGTTTGAGTTGTGATTGACTAGATGTTTATTCTATTCCTCGTTTAATAATTGTGTTGAAAATTTTGATGATCGTGATTGCTTTTGACTGTATAATATTTTAAAATGATCGTATTAAAATACTTACTTATTCGAAAAGGAGATTTATCACTGAATTACTTACTAGGATGATGAGAACATCTGTCTTAATAACTTCACTATCAGGGCTGTTTCTTCACAGGGTGTACAATGCTTCAAGTTGTAAATTTCAGTACAGATATCGGTCTTTTCTAATATGTCGGATATTTTTACGTATGTGAGCGCGAGTACAGGAGTGTCATGTCTACTTAGGTCTATATAATGGTAGGTACTTAATTAATATCAGATAATAATTATTATACGTTTTTTTTCTCTTGATTAATGAAATCTTTCTATCAGATACAAAGTGTTCCTGGCGATTAGAGTATTTTTTTTACCAATTACGGCAAATAAAACTGTCTATTGATAATAATTTGATCATTACAATTTCACTGAAAAGTCCTATTTTCCTTTCGTAATAAAAAATGAAAAATAAACTGTGAGAAAACATTTTCTTTTCTTTGTCATAAATATTTTTGTATAAATGTTATCATAAAGACCGGATACCAAGAATTCTAAGGGAAGTTCTTTTGTGAAGTTTACAATGAAATATTATCACTACGTTACATAACTTAAATATTTCACAAACAATATTTATTGTATATTAAATATTAACGTCAAGAAAGTTAAATGTTTTTACGAATAAAATACTTTTCTCTATTAAGACTATATTTTGAGTAACTACGTACAAAATTCAATCTTTTTTCGTATTCCATATATTTAACAAAAATCTAATAATATTGTTCTCTATACAAATGTATACAAAACAGTAGAATGTAGATTTTATTAATATTATTGTAAACATATATTTGGGAAAGTTAATCTTAATCTTCTATATATATAAAAATGGATTGCTGTTCCTTAGTCTCGCTAAATCTCGAGAACAGCTGAACGGATTTATCTTATCTTAGTCTTAAAATGTTTGTGGATGTTCAGGGAAGGTATAAAAGGTGAAAAAAAATTGATTCATTACTGGGAAAACCATAAAAACAGCCCTTTTCTATTTCCCATACAAACGGTTTTTTTGACATTAGATTTGGCAACTAACTGATATGTCAATCATTTTGTCGCACTTCAAAACACGGAGATTTATGGCTTACAGGTAAACTCCAAAAATATAAATAAAAAAACGTAATAGATATTTCTTGATTATAGGGCGATACGAAGTTTTCCAGGTCTTCTAGTATATTATAAATAATAAACGAGCGGCTCCCGTTTAAAAAGATTAAATCCAAACGAAACAATTATTGGTAAATTGGAAGAGGAAAAGTCTATGGAGTATTCCAGGTTACACGGCGAGGTGGAGTATTGACTGAGTTTGTTGTGATTATATTTATTAAGAGGAAGATGGAGTCTATACGAACGAAAATACGAGCTCTGATTGAATCTGATGTATTATTATATATGAGGAGTTTTATACTATATTGGTGGATTTAGTTTTGTTTTGAGATTCGATTTATTCTATGATGATGACAAATAATATACCGAGATATATAGTGACACCGAGTTTGAGAGAAATTCATTCAAAATTACATATTAATATGAGATTAATAAAACGAGAAAATAATAATTAGTAAGTTAAGTATATCGTGATAGTTTTTCGTTTATATTGTTTAGTATTCTTATTTAAAATAGTTAATTATAAAGGATTCTCTCCAAAGACATCCAATTCGATCATGAAATATCTCGAATCTCAAAACAAAACTAAATCCACCAATATTTCATTTGATATGCATTTGGTTTTGTTATTCTGTGTTGGAACCAATATTATAGTTTTTTATTATTATAACGTAGATAGCGATCGTATATTTATGTTATTACAGTATATACATATTATATGTTTGTATTTATATATATATATATATATATATAAATAACTATAATATCATATTTTTAGTAGTCGTCATACTCTGTCTCTCCCTTCAAAGTATATTTTTGTATCCTTCAGTTTCTAACGACCTAATTTGGTTTATTTAATTGTTGACATTCAATTTCCTTAATCACGATAAATGCCAAACCTGTCAATGAAAAGTAAAGAGAAAACAATATTACTTCAAGGGTTCTATTAATACTTTTTAATTGTCAGCGAGTGTATAACTTGTAAAAATATTAAATTTATAATACCTTTTACTAAATAAATAATTATATTAATAATTATGTTCAAGAATATTTATTATTCCAAATGAGATTGCTTTTGAAATGTGTATATAATAAACTTATCGTGTTTTATTAAAGGAGCGAACTCTGTTCGGGGAGAGTTAAATATAAAATAAAGTTTTTGAGAGAGTATCGAATTAATTTGACTTTATTTGATATGTTTGTAGATTCATTTTCATATAGTAGTTTATATAATGTGTCTACCAACCGTATATCGATGATCTTCATATATTACAATCTGAGATGTAATCTTGTTTTGTATTTTTGTAATTTTACTGTAATGTATACGTAAAAACAACGATATTACGAGACGAAATTATACTCAGCTATCATAACACGAACAATCTAGTCAGAGACAAAGTCTGGACGCGTTTAGTTTAATTTTCCTAGAATGTAATGTAACGTATGTACGATGTAATTATTGTCAATGTTTTAGAATTGATATAAAATCTTAATCAAAAATGTTTTTTCAGCCAAACAAATGAAATACATTGTTGTTTATGTATGAACATGTTTTCAAACAAATTATATATTAAGGGAAATAAGCACAAACGAGCGATCAATAGGTTTTGTGAGAGAGGGCACCAGGGCTATAAAATCAAACGTCAAGCCTTACTCTATCCTTAAAGCGGCTTCGGATTGGACTATCATGATGGATACGTATGAGAAACAATACAAAATCCCCGAGGATATTTGTGCGTCGGCCTCCAGACCAGACATATTTCTATATTCGCGTATTTTAAAGCGCGTTGTGATGATAGAGTTTACGGTGCCTTGGGAAACCAACATCCCCAAAGACCATGCCATCAAGGTCAATAAGTATTACGAGCTCACTAACGAACTAACTCGAAATAGGTTCGTCGTTGATTTGTATGCGGTAGAGGTGGGAGCGAGAGGTATAACAGCTAAATCTCTCTATAACCTACTAAAAGACTTAAGCCTGTCCAGAACTAACATTAATTCATTCTTGGAACGTATGTCGAATTCAGCCCTAGAAGTTCTTTTCAAATTTGGTTAGGTAGGTAGAGGAACTTGGACAGTGGAGGTGAGCGTATAACGCGCGTTAGTTAAGGGGCCCCTTAAACCTACACCTGGGTCGCAAGTCCCAGGCACTGTTGAAGCTCCTCTCCCTGCAACGCGATGGACCCGGCACCCGCACGGTGAATCCATTGAATGCTAAGAGGTTTCGTCTCTATATACAAAAATAAAGAATTAATTACAAATGCAGTTAAAATATTTCAAAGTATTGATAGGTATTTGAGTACGAATCCAATTAAAAAGTGCTTTTCTTATAATTAATTTTCTCAATTATTGAATTTTAAAAAGAAACAGTGAATGGAATTGCTTAACCATTAAGAACAACTCCTGATTGGATTTTAAATGAAAATAATATTCCATATATTTTATTATATTAATTAGCCTCGTAGAAATTCGTATTACACACAAAAACATCACTTTACTCATGAGCTTTGTTCTATCAAATTACGAAATAAATGTCTGTATAGACGAGGTCACACACGTATTCTGGCATAGAGAATTATTGGATAAATGAAACTAATATCCGCATAATATTAGTTTAATTTAAACGATTACTCGCGAAAGTATTAGATCATGAGATCAATATTTAATGATTACACTAGTTTACAGTATATCTGTTGCCAAAGAAATTTTAATTGTTGTTGATTAGATATGTTATGCCATTTCCAAAAATGTAATGAGAATATTTTTATCAGCTCTAGTTTTTGAGTTTCAGCTTTACAGGAATAAAACAGAAAAAATACGTAATTACTGAGAAAAACTACTAAAAGAAACATATTTAATCGTTAAGTTCTAGAAAACTACGTTTTAAAGCTCTTCTCTGATGTGTAGCCTTTAGAAAATGACGTATCAGAGACCAGCAATAGTCAGACATCATATTCGTATCCCATAAACTCTGATAGCGCTCTTCCGTGATGCGTAAGTCTTGATGCATACGCTCCCCCTGCTCCTCACTCATAGCTGTCAATGAATAAACGCCAGTCGTTGGTTAGTATTGTTTCAAGCAGATTTTTATCAATAAGTTTTTAATGTCTGAACAAAAGGTAAAATCCGTTTTCTTCGGAAAAATAACATCGTAATTCTTTCTCTCTTGTACGATAAAAACTTATTTTAGTGTCCGAGGAAAGCAATTTTTTTTTTCTTTGAGTCTTGATGCTAGCAATTATGAAGCTTGTTTTGAAAGATATATAAATCTCTAACAAGATCATCTAACTCATTTTTAGTAAAGCATTTTGACTCTTTGGATATACTTTCAAATTCGCATCATTTTGTGATGTTCTTGGTCTTTTCATGTCTGGTTCTATGGGTTCTGATACTTTTGTAGGCACTGAACAGATAGATAAACGCTTCTGCACTGGACGTTGAACACAACTAGTACTGGGGTACAGCCGTTTAGCCCGATTTTTAGTGTTTAAACCGTTTAAGTCCACACTCTACAAAAATAAGAGTCTTCGAGATGATTTTGTGGTTCTCGCCGAATAGTCGGTGTTCCAAATTTAAGATAGTTCTTTTACCATTTTTCAATAATCTTAAATATACCACACACCTTTTACAAACACAATTTGACGCCTAAGACTTGTCATTTTCATCCAGGAGCATCCCAAAATACTCAAAATAGGTATTTTTCACCAACTGTGATATAACTTTTCTACAGTATTTAAAGACACATTGTCAGCAAATGTATCAAAAATAATCTGGATAGTTCAAACAACATCTCCTTGAACTGCTCACGACAAAAAACTTTTGATATTTATCTTAAAACACTAAAATACGACTGTTATCAATTAATTTATAAGCTTAAATGACAAAAACCAGAAACAAAATAACTAGAGCTGCTCAAGAAATTTTGAAGGTATTTTTGACATAAACAAATCATCAGTGAACAATATCAACCATTAAATTTGCGGCAACAAACAAAAACTTAAATTTTGTAAACTAGTGTTATTATTGCATACTTTGATGGACAAGACATTTCTTCACAATTTCTGCATATTTCTCCTCTAATCCCTCCCTCTTGGTCCTCATTTGGTAGAGGGTCTCCATAAATAAGTTTATCGGCTCGTAGTCCACTTCCAAAAAGACATTTTATTTCGAGACCATGACTTCTGCGGCACATCTCAACCCCGGTCTACTGTGACTTTGCTAATACATTGAGTCATTTCTGTTGTCTGAGTAAGGCGCACAGTGCGGGTGAGTTTCTCCCGGAAGTACTGCAGCATGTCCCGGCTCAGAAGCAGCCAGTTAAGGATTAGAGGTCCTATCGACTGTTAAACTTTAGACTTAAAGTCAAAGGAATTGTATAAACATAGACTGGTTTTTCTTTAAATAAAATTTTTTACCATTATGAAAAATCTATACAACACTACTATACTATGTATATAAAAATTAAATCTTGTAGAAATCATGACAATCATAATAATCTCAATCTCAAAAACTCTAATATAATATAAAAAAAAACTAATAAGAAGATATATAAAGTGTGACAGATGTGTGAGAGACGTGGCGTCTTACAATGTGTACTGGTCGATACATCTCTTGTAATATAACTCAGTAGTATGTGGTGTGTTACTCGTATATATATATATATGTACGTTACTATGAATGTTATTTACATATATATATATATATATAATACATCTGTTCTTATAAGTAAATGTATTGTATATATAAAAAGTATACATAATCGAATGTTCTCTAATCTGATTGTATTTTCGAGTCTCCACACGATGTTGTAAATCAGAGGAATATTGAATTAATTATGATCAATTAAACGACGCCTCGAACGTATAAATTATATTTGGATTCTATCATCCCTTGAATGGATGGCTATTTATTTGTGTCTTACTGAATCTATGTTACTTATTGAGATACAAATATGTTATTTTGTAATTTTAGTATTTACTGCACTGTATTTACCTATAAAAGGTTATAACTATCATAATTATTATTGAGTATTTCCTTGAAGAGAGTAATGAAAGACGAATTGTTCTGTCAAAGTTTTTATCAAAAAAATTTGAATAAGCGTTATGTACTTTAATTTTGCTATTCATTGACATTGAAAATTAATGTATCAGTTACTTTTCAAAGATCTTTTATAAACACTTCTAAAATGATTTACTTCATCAATTATATTTAATGATCAAATTATGGATGTTCAATTACTAACATACTCGTATGTATAATTTTCTACATTACGTAATAGGAGTCAATTTCAAATGAATGATACATGTAAGTACCTTATTATACCCGGGGTTCCTTACTTATATTTTGTTTTCATTTTAGTTCGTAATTTTTTCATACTAAGTTTTCATACGAGAGGTTTACGAGTATGTACCTTGTAATCTTGTAGGTTATCTACCATCTTGTGAATACGTGCGTTTATGTTCCATTGAAGTGTGTTTAAATACATTAATACGATCATATATTCTGCGGACTCCACCACAAATCTCTGAACACAAATCTGAGAACAAGAACAATATGCAAGCCTTAAGTGTAGTCCAAATATAACAATTAACGACTACAAACTCAGTGTTCTGACTGATCGTAAGACGGATGTCCTGTAATGGTCGAACTAAATTACAATTTACTACGTATCTCCGCCTCTTACTAGTCAAGAGAGACAAAGTAAAATAAGGTACATTCAGAAACTGATAATATATAAATATAAAAAAAGAAACAGAGTTAGGATATTCACCTTGGTTTCTTCTATTGATGTATAAGTATATTAAACCGATCCTAGATTGTAACGAAAATAGACAAAGGGATAAAAACAGTCTGGTTATTTTTATAAGGCATAAAAAACCATTATATTTTGCACGTTTCTAACAAAATAAAAAAAAGTTTAACAAAAATTTTAATTACCTTTTATTTGAATAAAAATTTTATCAAGCTTCCCTAGGAAGTAGTAGGCACTTTTACTAGTAAAAGGGGTCCATAATGTTTGGACACATTCATCAAAAAATAACAACCTTACAGCTTTAATAACAAAACTCCTACATTATAATATGAACGAATTATGTTATAGAAACGTTTATTAACTAAGATTATGTAATAAAAGTAAAAAATAAAGCTGAGACTAAATTAAACAACATTTGTATGAACGAGAGTATTATGTAGGAAAATGTTATAAAAAAAATATGTAACAATAAATTAATATTATATATGTTGAAGGTCCAGTCCTCTCTCAAACATAATAATGTGTCTCGTTTATACGGAGCTCGGTCACAGAGGCATCTGAAACAACTTGTCAAATATGTTTGTTATGTACATTTGTATGTATAGTTATTATGTACAGTTGTATATTACCTATTTAAACGATTCTTAACTCGTAAAATAATGTTACCTTTTACCTTTATGTATTTGATTCCGTTTGTGGAAGAGCGGGGACTCCTAACACAAGATAATTCCATTTCTTAAAAGGAGCTCCCTAGCTGTATCTGTTTGTTTCTAGGTATAAGTTACTGTAATAAACAATTATTTTTTTTTTATTTGTTGTAAGCGGTTCGTTTATAAATGCTGAGAATTTATTTGACTCTTTAATGTATAATTATATTTAAAACTATTATTAGTAAAGTTAGTGAAAGAATTAAAAACGCTGTATCTTACACACTCAATTTCAGAAATATTAATAAACCTTATGGGGCTAAAGAATTTTTCTAACCACTTGTAACAAATGAAACGGTAAAGCAGCTTAATAAAACAGAAGCACATTTCCTTGTGTCTCGTTTATAATCGAGTTAAATTTTTTAACTACAACACACACACATACATATATAAAATACTATTAAGAAGTGATTCACTTAAAAGGCAGACTACTAATTGCCGTTAAGTTACTGCAATATTCATAAACTATCTCCATTACCGCCCCCCCTCCACCCTCCCCCTGTCTGAGAGGAGGCTCTTACCAACACCGCAACCACCTCCCGTACTAGTGAACATGTTAAACTCTTGTATTGTAACAACTCATAGGTGACTCATATAGAACAGTTCGTCTCATAAAGCAACATTAATATCCAACACTTGACTCGGCTCCATCGACACTCTATACTGTGTCTTTGTACATGTCACACACACTCATTCATCATTTCAGAAACAGTATTATACTCTTATATTTTCTTTTCTTTCTAAGCCGTTGTTTAGTGTGTATTTAGTAATTACATATTGTTGTGTTTCATCATAGATGAAAAAAAGTGACACAAATGTCAGTAATTTATTTATTTCAATTAATTGTAAGACAGAACCCGGTTAAATGAGGCTGATTCAAATAAGCTCCATAAGTCTCACACGCGGAGACTTGGAAGGTCTTGCCGTTGAAAAAACCCAACTGTTGAAATAAATAATGATTTTCTGTTCTTGTTTTATATGTAATTATACTGTATAGTATAGTATTTTAACAGTAACAGTATAGTAACAGTATAGTATTTTCTATACTGTTTATAATACAATACAATACCTCTTTAGTTATGAATGATACAAGTTTTATAAAGCCTGCTTTAAAATATGTGAAAGTTTTACATTTCAAAAATTTAATTATTTATTAATGACTCTCTTCCGAAAGGTTAGATTACCGAAGTTAGCTTTTCTCTAACCTGATCCAGTCGTAAACTAACTTTATTGCGGATAAAAAATAAGGTTTTTTTTATCAAATAAAAAGGTTAATATCTATTTCAGTGTTTATGAAGCCATTAAATATCTTTATATGTCTGTTGTGTCCTGACACCGCATCAGCCGACGGAGCGTTCAAAGAAGAATTTACAATAAAGTTAGTGAAACATGTGATCTGATGAAAACACACTTTATTATAACATTGATGACCTCTTGATTCATATGAACAGTAACTAACCTCGTAGACTATAAGGAGTCTCTCAACACTCATTGAAATATAACACGAGGAAATAAATCTCTCTCTTACAGTTGACGGCTCTGTGTAGTACGTAGCAGGGAGCATGATGCTGGCTACAACTAATATTATATAATATGAATATAACTAAAGAATATATTTATTCGTGTAAGGTTTACATACTTTTATATGATTTTCGTTATAATGACGTTACGTTTACTTTACGCATTTGTCATGGACTTTTTCTATTTGTTTATCAAACATTAGTATCAATCGATGTGACCATACATTGTTGAATATATCGCCGTAGCCACACTGACCAGATCATCTGTCCACCTGGCAGGCGGTTCATCCACCCTATACTTAGTACTACGTGACATTCATAGAAGTAATAGTATTTCATCTGGTAATGTACAAATGTTTAACTCATTTACAATATTTTGAGGAACAAATAAAACATAAATTCAATGAGTCGCATCAGAACACGATACTTTAATAAGTATATTAACTAGGTCGTTGTTTACCGGACGTGGAATTTTTTAAATGTGAATGACTTTACAAATAATATAAATACGAGAGTACATATATTAATACATCTTACTCACACACATAATTTAAATTAAAACGATCTAATGTATAATGTCTGTCATCATTTCTGTTGTCAATGAAGGTCAGACGTGAGGTCGACCCTCATTAAAATACAGATTTTTCAATTAGGAGTACAAGATGAGAGCTGGCGGAGGTTTAATTAAAAATTGTTTAAAGTAATGCTTCCCTC
This sequence comes from Danaus chrysippus, assembly GCA_916720795.1. NCBI lineage: Eukaryota > Metazoa > Arthropoda > Insecta > Lepidoptera > Nymphalidae > Danaus > Danaus chrysippus. Next base: position 520,249 of record CAKASE010000047.1, on the reverse strand, counting down.
GTCCCAGGAGCTGAGTTCATGACACAACACACACACCGCAGAGCATACTGCGAGGGATATTAAAAAGACTCGCTTCAATGAACTGAGTGGAGGAAACTACACGTTTAGATGTTCTTTATAAAATAAATAAACTTTACATACATCATGATAGTTGATAGGGACTTACTAACAGTTTATAATATTATAAGTATGAACGCATTCGTGATGTATTTATAACGATTACTTGCTTAATATAATGTGTTCTGAGTCGTTTTATTTGTCAGCCGTCTTTCTCTTGAACCATGTGTGTTTATTTGTCTCTTGTATGTACCAGGATCGTAGTATCTCGTACACAATATAATGAACTCTGTCAGGTAGTTGAATTATTAAGTTTTCGTTACTTTATTTGGTGTGAGGTATCAGTAGGTACTGTTTGGAAAAGAACTTTTATGTGTGATGCCAACAGAGAGGCTCGTAAAGAGATCAAATCCGTGTGTTAGTGGAGGAGGCGAGAGTTTATAAATATATTAACAAGTATTCAGTGATGTGATCCAAAACATCTCCTCCGATACATTTATATAAACTCGTGCTATGAACAGTTGAAGCTTGTTTATGTTAGTTAGTTGTTAGTCACATATAAAATAATCTAGTCTGAATCTAGTTTTAGTTATATGAGATGTATTAATCTTGTTTACATTTTATTGACTGAACTAATACTTAGTCGATAAAGATTGAAAGACTATTGTGTCAGAGACACTGAACACAATACTTATACAGCCATAATATTGTTTTTACATTTTTTAATATTTAATACTGTAAATATGTAGTTTAATGACACTTTCAAGACGTTTTATTCATTTATATCATCTAAATCCATTTGAAACCAATTACTGTCCTTGTATCTCTGTAACGTGGCCTCGTATATTCAGAGGTGACATCAAGACGTCTATGACCCTCGTCAAATATCTTCACATCTCTGAGTTAATGTTTTGTTGCATCGTTTAAATCACCTCTCCATCAAAGACTATCTTACAGGAGGAAGTAAATTACTTTTTCCTCGACTTCGTTGACGAGTTTATCTCACAGATGGACACAGAAGCTAACTTTGTATGCTAAGAGTTACACTTGATAGTTGATAAGTAAGAAGAGTGTATGGGAGTAGTTAGAAAAATACTTAGACATATATGTTATGATACATAATATATATGTCACTTCTTGTGTAATGTATAAAACGAACGTATTACAACATACGTCACATATATTATAATACATGGTAATATTTGTGTGAGTTTATTATTGTTGGTTATTTTTCCAACCTGAACTAATTACAGTGTATATTTCCAGTTATATATTTCAGAGTAATATATTGGTCACAAGAAGTGAAACATATAAAGAAACATGTTACCTTGAAACACTCCATTTATTTGTCACAAGTAATATAATAATATTCCCTACGTGGTGTCTTGTATGAGGTACCATACGCCTGAGACTGGTTCAGTTTCATCTTCTGAGCGTCTTCGCTGTCAATAATACGAGAGCTGTATATTAAAAGTTATTTTTAACGTAAAATGATAATTCAGAAGTATTACAAAAGTTGCTTTTAGCAGTTACAATATTCTTTTAATATCTTTTGAAGTGTAATTTTTCTATTTTCACATATTATTAAATGAAATGATTACAAACATTTGCTTTTTATCACCTTCAGTTACGGTAAACTTTTATCAGCAGTGTACAAAAATCTTCTTGGTACCAATAAACTACTTACGAATGTATGTATATAAGAATTTGATAAATTGGTTAAACTTTTGATTCGCCTATTTATTTGAATAGATTGTTTAATATATATAACAATACCTATGTCACGTAGGAGTATTTCTATCAAAACTTTTATATTAATATTATATGTGTAAGTTTCATAAATGTGTAGTGACTGGTGGTGAAGTAATAACAAACCAGGACTGTTATACAATACGTGATAGTGAATATTTGGAGTGATTAAAGACACCTCGAGAGATGATACATATTCATGAGACGTTCATAACACGTTCTATAGATGGAAGGTTTAATAGGGATACGAGTAGTTACTGTAGCTGTATATGTACATTGTTATTTAAATTTAAAATGTATTCCATATATTAAAATGCTAAAAGTTTACATTAAGTTGTTTATATTTAATTGGAATAAAAGGATTTTTTTCCTTCAATGAGTTAAAGAAATACGATGTTTCGTAAGTTATATAAATAAATAAAAAGAATTGAAATGGTTAATTCGGAAATGGAAAACAATTTTACATGTTTTTTACGAAAACACATGGGAAGGTTATTTTATTCTAGGTAAAAGGTTTCTGTCTCACTCTGATCTGAATTAAAAATATATTTTGAGTAAAATATTATTTCATACTTATGGTGTTCTCGAATTGAGTTCAATAGAAGATGGGAGGAGATGGTTAGCTGACAATATATAGAGTGCCTCATTATATTTTATATCTAGATGTGCTTAAAAGCTTTTGAACTATGGAATAACGTATTATGTTTAGAGACGAAACTACTAAGCATTCCATGGATTCACCGTGTGGGTGCCGGGTCCATCGCGTTGCAGGAAGAGGAGGAGAGGAGAGGAGCTTCAACAGTGCCTGGGACTTGCGACCCAAGTGTAGGTTTAAGGGGCCCCTTAACTAACGCACGTTATACGCTCACCTCCACTGTCCAAGCTCCTCTCCCTACCTAACCAAATTTGAAAACAACCTACTAGGGCTGCCTTCGAAGTACGTTCCAAGAATGCATTAATGTAAGTTCTGGACAAGCCCAAGTCCTTTAGTAGGTTGTAGAGAGATTTCGCTGTTATACCTCTCGCTCCCACCTCTACTGCGTACAAATCTACTACGAACCTATTTCGAGTGAGTTCGTTTGTGAGCTCGTAATATTTGTTGACCTTGATGGTATGGTCTTTGGGGATGTTGGTTTCCCAAGGGACCGTAAGCTCTATCATCACTACGCGCTTTAAAATTCGCGAAAACAAAAATATATCCGGTCTGGAGGCCGACGCACAAATATCCTCGGGGATTTTATATTGCTCTTCATACGTGTCCATCATTATAGTCCAATCCGACGCCGCTTTAAGGATGGAGTAAGGCTTGACGTTTGATTTTATAGCCCTAGTGCCTTCTCTCACAAAACCTACTGATCGTTCGTTTGTGGTTATTTCCTTTTGCGCTCTGGCTACCGAAAGACTAATCGCTTCACGTATGACTTCTAAAACCCTATCGTTACGACGCGAGTATTGACCGCTGTCCAGGAGTACCTTACATCCCACCAGCAGATACTTAGCTGTTCCAACTGCCTTTCCACAGATATAGCAAGTTTTTTCGGTACTTTTACCCCATCTTACTAAATTACTCTGATCTGGGAGAGTCATCTGGAAGGCATTGAGATAGAATTTTAGCAATGCTGGCGACCAATCATAAATTAAAGTGCGCCATTTTAATGCTAATGGGATGCAAAAATCTCCTACGTCTAACCACTCGTTCTGAATTTCTAAATTCAATGCATAAACAATAAAAAATTATAAACGAAAACAAAAGATGTTTATAAAAAAAGTTTAATTTCTTTAATTCTAATTAAGTCGTTCTTGAATTCTGTCACTGTATCTATTCAATGATAATTTTGTTCGTCAATGTTTGTTCTAACAACAGAGGTCTGTGAAGAGACGCGTGCGAGTGTTTGTATTTGATAGAGTATGCTTCGACACGGACCACCTCAATAATCTCTGCTTCATTGGAAATGTTTGAACATATAAAGTAAACATCGCTTGTGTCACGATTGTTTTATCTTACTTAAATGATTATGAGCTTCGTTTAATTGAGACTGATTTAAAAAACTTCAGTGTAGAAGACGACGATTATCTAACACAAAGATATCTTCGTGAAGGATTTTCCATGTTTGTTTTAAGTTATCTCGGTAAATCTTTTTGAAAATAGAAATGTAAGATTTTAATTAAAAATATAATAAGATAATGTTGAGTTAATATAAATATGATTTAAATGACTGTTGATATATATATTTGTTTTTCTTATTTTTATTTGTATTTCCTTTGTTATCTAGACATCCTTTATTGAATCCACGAGTTCTAGTTTCCTATAAGAGTTGTGTTTCTAATAGCAATGTAAGATTTTAATTAAAAATATAATAATTAATATAATAAAATTAGTCAGTGGTGGCCTAGTGGTTAAGGGGCTCGCCTCTTGTTGCCGAGGGCGCGGGTTCAAACCTGGCAAGTACCAATGTGATTTTTCAGAGTCATATGTACTTTCTGAGAGTATTTAGACATCACTGACATACGGTGAAGGAAAACATCGTGAGGAAACCTGGACTTGTAGTTTTACAATTATAAGTTTGAAATCACCAATCCGTCTTGAGCAAGCGTGGTGATTAATGCTCAAACCTTCTCCATGTGAGAAAGAAGCCTTTGCTCAGCAGTGGGCGTCTGATAGGCTGATGATGATGATGATGATAATAAAATAAAGTTGAGTTAATATAAATATGATTTAAATGACTGTTGATATATATATTTGTTTTTCTTATTTTTATTTGTATTTCCTTTGTTATCTAGACATCCTTTATTGAATCCACGAGTTCTAGTTTCCTATAAGAGTTGTGTTTCTAAATCCACACACATCGAATGAAATATTTACTTTATAATATGAGTATATCATTAACATATTCAGAGGAAACAAGATCACATCGTATCTGTAGTTGTGTGTGTGTGTGTGTTATGTTACAGACGAGGAGTTTATAAGAACAGACATGAGAGACCCCTGATGATGAATGAGGAACAATGAGACACAATGAGAAGGTGAAACTGACTGACAGTTATCAGAGGAATATATTACTGTATGTACTAATAAGTTGTATAAATATCATTGTGTGATTTATTAGAATTATTTGTAACGAAACAACTCTGATAAATGTTTGTTGTTTTTTGTGCTGAACTGCTGAGAATTGTAAGTTATTTATAGCATAAGGGTTGAAATAAAAAATTAAATACATTTACTATAGATTAATAAGTTTATATTAGAGAGTAACCATCTTCCTGACATTCATTAAGATCAATCATTTGTTCTAACTTCATGACGACGATGAAACTAGGAATTTTGTAATGTTAACTTTGACATAACGATCTTTTTCTGACAATATTTTATAAAAGACGAATCAGCGGAATGATCTTAGAGGTAGGAATCAAAATTATATAACATTCGAAGAGAACTGTAATCTATTTATAATGACTCGTGCCTTTTACGAGTATAATTAAATACTGAATATTATAAAGACCTAGCAGCAATAAAATGACTTTGTAGCCGTTGAATTTTTTTAACCTTATATAAAAGCTTCGAATTTTATTTAAATATATGATAAATGTATAATTAAAACCAACTTCATTGAAACCAATTAAGAGCCATATAATAACAATTTTCAAATGTCTATCCTTCAAATATTCCCTAGCATTAGTTTATAAGTCAACCGGCAATCAGTCAAGTCGATGCTGATGTAGGTACCCGGTACAACAAGTGACGAAACGTTCCTACCACATTATAATAAAAATAAACAAGTGGACTGAACGCCTGGTCAGGGAAGTTAAAGCAGAATACATGGAATAGTAGTAGTAGTGGAATGTGAATGTGATACTGTTACGGGACGAACAGTGAATTAGATGACTCTATTGAGTTGTGTATTTTATTAAGTAATTGCTTGTTGAACTTTACAGCATCAAAAATAAGAATTTAAAACAAAACTTGCTCGTCGAAGATGAACATTAGAAAGGAGAAACTGATTAAGATGAATTCGGCGTGAAAGATAGTCCACGATATAATACTTCATTAATATATGTTATATATAAATTGAATAAAAATGAATAAAGTATTGTGGTGAGAATCTCTTTCATGATACTTGACGAAAATATCATAACTCATATTCTTTAGTAGCGACTTTTTATTAATGTATGTATTATTTATTAATAAAAATTTTTAAATGTAGAAATCATTCATTATCACCCATGTAATACTAATTAAGAAGATATTATGAGGATATTTTTTAATAAAAAGACTATCAGTAAACTTATTTCCTAAAATTGATGCTCGATTTATTAGGTTTTTCAAATTAAAACGAATGGCATACCTAGCACGAACAAAAAGCATTTAACTTTATTCCAAGATATCTTGTTAATAATAATTATTTTTTTCCTGAAAAAATTAAATGAATACTCCATACCGATCTCGTATAATACTAAACATAAATAAATGTGTCTATTTTTTATTTGAAGATTATTTTAATTTCTTTTTAGTTCTGATTCAGTATGGTTTCAACAGACAGATAATAAATTAGGTGTAATGTATAGAACATCGTCGACATTTGAAATCACAGAAGACGAGATAGGATCATAGTTTAATGTAATTTGTATGTGTCCGTGTGTATGTGTAATAATAATATAAATATCTAACTAACAGTTGAGTTTATAATAAATGTATAAGACGTGTAGCGCGTCTCCTCCATCTTGTGATTCAATTTACGAACCAACCACGACACTTAGTGATAACTTCTCTCTGAGAACATTTACTGACATCGTTAATATAAATTACGAGCTAAAAGAAAACTAAAATGAATTTAAAGTAAAGTTATATACAAAAATAATAAAGACATAAGACAAGAGAGTGTAGTTTTTGAGCTATTTTATATAAGTATAATATATAACTGTTCACTGATTTGATTTGTTTCCTTTATGTCCAGTATTATAACGAACAACAAAAGATGCCTGATTAGTTTAAACTGTCCAACAATTTAACTTTAATTATTTCAATCCTCAGTTCAAACATAATTCTGACCGTCTTGTTATGGTTTGCAGATTGTTTAATTATCTTACTAACACTTCCCTTGTCTTTTATAATATTCAATTTTTATATTTTATTTCACTATTATATATTTTTACCAATATCCATTTAGTACCTACATATATAGCACTTAATCTCTTACTCTGTATTTTTTTAAACAAAACCATCACTTATACATACTTAAAATTTTTACAATAGTCGGAAATTACATTACATTTAAAAATTAAAGTCTCGTACAGTCAAATATTATTTGTACTTTATTTTGACTAGCGTCCGAGATTTTATATTCAATAATAAAATCACTAAAAAAGAGAAAAAAAATCTTAGCTAATGGTATCGAACGAAAACAAGACAAGTTAAAATTGGTCATATTTGAAATTTTTAAAATACCTAGTCATTGGTAAAGAAGTGGAAGAGGTGGAGCAGTTATGATAACTGAGAAAATAATAAATAAATGTTTCAGAACCCAAGTTCTTTCCTTGAATGAATGCGGCTTTAAGACTTAACACTGTTGATAAACTCTGACTGTATCACAGTAACCATTTATGAAAGACAACTATTAATATGAGTAAATACAAACAAGATGTGGTATAATTTATGTCGTAAATGTTTGAGAGAAACTTCCAAAGTTCTGTGAAACATCTAATTACAAAACTTGTATGATTTCTTTAACAGAAGTAAGACGTTTAATGAAACGTCGTGAACTCGGAACAGTCGTTTTAATTAAAATGTACTGAAATCGCTTACACATTATCTGGTTAATAAGATATATTTCTTACATCGGGGGAGACATAAACATTTACTTTTAAAGCTTGTAGAGATTAAATTTATGTCAAATACACAAAAGTATTTATAATATTCAACAGTTTGAAGTGTGTTTTATTTTAATTAGAAGATTAACGCAAACTTTTATAATATTTTAGGTACTTATCACTCGCTATAGGTCATAGTAACAGGTAAATTTTTTTTCCTAAAATTTTCACTAATAAAGCGACGTAACAGTAAGCCACCCTTGTTATAACGATCCATAACATCACATTTATATATACACAGGTGATACAATTGTTGGTGAATTCTTCTATATTTTGTGTCAACTCTTCACTACAGTTTTTCACTTTAAGAAACTTCATCAAAATAAATAATTCTTACTTTATATTGTACATGGGCATCATCTTCACACTCTACTCTCCGTTATATTAAATATTTCGCCTCGTATTATTTACTATAATACGGTCTTAAAGTATGTAGTGTATTCATTATATTTCAATTTGTCACTATATCCTTCCAAATGTATGTTTTATCTTTTATAATAGTTCATCTTAACAATTAGATGTCTTGATTAAATTCGGAGCCTTATATATTCCAATTATTAATATTAAGAGAGAACCTCAATAAGTATATAAACAAAACTATACATTATGATAGTTGACTTCTCCCGACCGATAATAAATCTTCCACTGATTTACCATGACTTGATGTAGTTTTTATATAACTATATCAATTATAACAAAGACTTGGAAAAGAAAAGAAAATCTAAGAGTATAATACTGTTTCTGAAATGATGAATGAGTGTGTGTGACATGTACAAAGACACAGTATAGAGTGTCGATGGAGCCGAGTCAAGTGTTGGATATTAATGTTGCTTTATGAGACGAACTGTTCTATATGAGTCACCGATGAGTTGATACAAAACAAGAGTAGTGTGAAGGTGGTTGTAGTGTTAGTTAGAGACTCCTCTCAGACAGGGTTGGGGGGCGGAAGGGGGCCGGTAATAGAGGTAGTTTATGAATATTGCAGTAACTTAGCGGCAATTAGTAAACTGGCTTTTAAGTGAATCACTACTTAATAGTATTTATATATGTGTGTGTATGTGTATGTGTGTGTGTTGTAGTAAAAGAAATTAACTTGATTATAGACGAGACGAAGGGAAATATGGGTCTTTTTTATTGACTTGTTTTGTTTTGACTTATCTATTTCATTAGCTACAAGTGGTTAAAAAAATAAGTTCTTTATTTCACGCAACATATAGAATGTTTCTCGTTGTTCATTTATAAATGATATTTAACAGAGGACGCTCTGTTTGTAGTGTGACGCAAGAGACTTGGGCCGTGTTGGCTGTGTGTATTGTTGACCACACAATATATTATATACGAATAACTTTATACTCCGTTTAATATAGCTTACGATTTAATAAAATGTCAAAGAACTTGAGATTTTAAACTATTCCTTATACAGATATTAAGCCATTTTGTGTTTATTCAATCATTTCATGTCTAGTAATTGAATTTTAGTATATTATTCAACACTCACTTAGTTCTCAATGATGAAATGTTTGTAAGAAACTTAATTTTGTTACACATTTTGAATGTGTTCAAGCTGTCATAGATACGGAAACTAGTTTGTTAACAAAATGTAATCGTCGCGAAGACGTGAGTAAAAAAAACTTGGACTATGTCATATATCATAATGGTAACTTCGCAGACCTTATTCTCCATAGGGCTTCATCACACAGTATATCGAAGCCTGAGGAAACATTTAGAGGAATGACTGTCTAATATGTGTCAAATATGCCAACGACCCATGTAATGGTCTCCAACAAGTAATTTATTACTGTCACTAGATCCTTCATTCTCTGATCTCTCTACACACGCATATCAAAACAATAAAAACATATGAACTGTATATAATATATTAACAAATGTATAATCAGTTTGTTATATATTGTGTATCTGACATTGTATTACTCAAAGTCTCCTCGGTTATATTGGGATCGTGGTTCGAGTAGATGTTAGTTGTTTACTATTATGTTGGGAAAATGACATGTTCATTCCTACTACGGGGAATTGTTAAAAACCGGCATTGTGTTGTCATGTACATGAATTCTTATATTTTATGCTTCATGTGTTGTTTGTGTCATCACAGAAATAAATTCACGGACATAAAATGTTTATTATCATATGGTATCACTAAAATAGTTGTATAATGTCCCACCGACTTGAAAAACCGGACAGATCTTGCAAGAATTAATTAATTTGTGTTTATTTTATTAAAAAATTAATGAAATATCTTTCAACACGTCCTCGCCCTCACTTCGTGTTTCAGATTCTTTTACATTACAAAATATTGTTATTTATGTAAGTCTGAAGATGACCTTCTCTCGTACTTGAAATAGAACAGTTCCCAAATCCTGTTCAAGAGAAATTGACAAAATATTGTTCACTTTAAACTTACAGAGACATACTTTGTAGGAATTATTGTTTTGTACGAAGTACAGAAGAAACCTAACTTAAAATAATTTGAACATTCAACCAGAGTAAACTAGAATAAACGAGAGTAGTGGGATGCTTAGGGTTGACATGGGGAATCTGATTGAAGGCCAGCGTCACTTGAAGAATATAAGGTTATATACTAGATAAAGAAACTAGGGTTATTAAGTTGAGAACCGTTCAATAAAACGATTAACTACCGAATCGGAAATGAAATGTCAAATAAGTTTATAGCAATTAAATTTGTTAATATCAAAAGATAAAACGCTGTCATTACTGTTATTACTACAAATGTTGCCTTCACTCGTTATTACTTGTGTAATCGTGTCGTCCTTCATGTAGGTGCAATAATATATAAAATATATCTATTAAATATGGTTATAGACTTATAAGGTTAAAGATATTTGTGGCTGAAATAATTTATAGACAAACATAGATAAAATTTCTTATTGATATATTAGTTTGGTCACATTTACATAACAGTTATGATTTTTAAATAACTCACCTGAAAATATCGCTTTAACGTCCATATACTTTAATCCGTTTCTCAGTACACATTTATAATTGTTTAATGTATATAAAGCTGAGTTTATGTTCTTTAAACACCTTAAATTATATCAAAAACGATCTCTTCATTGATGAGACATCAAAGGTTTTAAATGAATACATATTATAAAGGTTACGTTTGAAATTGGAGATGAAATGGTAATAATAAATTATAGTAAGTGAAAATCTGAAATTTTCAATGAACATTGATAACAATCTGACAGAAAGGACCCGAGAGATACCTTGAGTTGAGAGGATTTCATTTATAATATGTTTCATCTATTAAGTAGCTGAGGCAGTGTTCAGAAACTGATACGTGATGATTGATGAACTTGGAAAAATAAAGTTTGTTGAGAAAAAATAAAATATATATGAAACGACTTGATACTATAGGACGGAGATGGATGTTTAGGAAATAAAAAGTTTTAAAAATGATATTATGTATTACTGTCAAATATATTATATCGTTTAAAGTGATTTGTTGATGATTAAATTTGCTTTTAGAATAGTAATAATCCTTTCATATAAGTCATTTGTGATCATACTTGTTTAAGTATATATGACATGGCTGCAGATTACACGGAATTAAAACCACAAATTACATGACGCAACTAGTCATATGAATTTAAAAAAAACAAATATTTTACTAAAAATAACTGTGATTAGAACCAATCTAATGGTAGATATATTTATTTGGCGAGTGTAATATAATAAAGTAGCCAATATATACATTAAGGTAATAATGAATAAGTTAAGCGGCGAGAGTTAATGAACCTCTCATTTTATAACGTTAGTCCCTAAATGAAAAGAACGTTTATGAGAATTTATTACTTGTTATATATTTTAATGAGCTTCTAATGTAATATTACTGGTCGATGAAGGGAAACATTTGTCAATAGTTGGAGAGAAAACTTATCTTACGGAATGTAGTTTACAAAAAGAAATATGCTTAGAACGTAGTCTATAAAATGTATTGTTTTGTATTTATTTTATAATTTGTATGTTTGTGTTATTATAACCCTTATACATATGTTAGTAGTAAATATGGTAAGTTATTCATGAAATATTATCACAGAACAGAAATTGTGTGGATTTATATCAGGCACTGTGACAAGTTGTTAAACGCATTATGTTTTGTTTTTTTGAAATATAAAACTAAATTATTGGAATTTCTAACGGCCCTTAAAATATACTGTATTATTTAAAATAAATAATATATGTACCTATATAAAATAATTTTATAATATTCTTCATTTGATAAACATTTACATTACCGATCGTAATTACTCTACGATGATTTATTAAAATAAGCTTCTTAAACATGACGTATCATGAATCAAGCATTTATTTATATGTAATATTGACTTCAATCATAAAGATCATTTAATATAAAGTTTAGGAGGAACACGTTATATCTTTGTTACATTTTAAAATATGTTTCAAAATATATTGTAACTTTAGATGGCATTGGAAAGGTAAGACAAGTTAAAGAGGATTTTCTTTTGATATGAAGTGACCTAAACTAGTGGACGTCAATTTTACCAAAAGATTGAAGAATATTCACTAGATGTAGAAACAGAATAAAAAATCTGAGAGAGGAAGATTCATTTTTTTCCACTTGTCTTCTCTCTAAAAGAAGGCGTTATCAGGAAATGTCAACTCACTGAAATAAGATACTCCGTCTCTGTACTTCAAGTTACATGACATAGCATGAAACTTTAACACAAAAAAGTCACATTTATAAAGAGATTAGAAATCAAAGTTAAGTTTTCAATAACACGAACAGACGAACTTCGCTTTCACATAAAATAAACCTCAAAGTCAATAGAGAAGTCAAACAGAAGATGTTTTGAATATTTTATATATAATGGGAAGAATATTCATTTATTATAAAATTCATTCCAAACTTTCAATACAAAAACACTTGTTCACAATAACATCAAATGTTGTCTTTAACTGCTTTTCATAACAAATACAGCTTTGTTATAAGAAATAAATATTATGAGAAAACAGTGACAGACATACAAGAACGTTTGTGGAAGGGAAGCAGAGACTGGCACAGATGAACATTGATCACGAATATTGAAGTTCTTAAATAATATAGATACAGGAATGTTAGAACAGGTTATGGAAAATAGAAAATGATGGGTTGATATTGATATTATTTTCATTATCAATAAATAGCAAAAATAAAACAATATTAATATGTAAATTTAAATATTTTTTACTAAAACAAGTTGCTGAATGAGAAAGGGAGTACAAAAAAATCTCAAAGAATTATTTATCAGGAAAACAATCAGCCGTCGGAAGTACTCGTATATAATAATCTGCTGTTTTAATTAAATTTAATTTAAACCGAGTCAGTTAGACACAAATAAATAGCCATCGATTCAAGGGATGATAGAATTCAAATACAATTTATACGTTCGAAGCGTCGTTTAATTGATCGTAATAAATTCAATATTCCTCTGATTTACAACATCGCGTGGAGACTCGGTGATACAATCAGGTTAGAGAACATTCCATTATACTTTATATATATACAATACATTTACTTATAAGAACAGATGTATTATATACTATATGTATGTAAATAACATTCATACTAACATAACATATATGTATAACACACCACATACAACTGAGTTATATTACAAGAGATGTATCGACCAGTACACATTGTAAGACGCCACGTCTCTCACACATCTGTTACACTTTATATATGTTCTTATTAGTTTTATTATATACATATAAGAGTTTTCAACATTGAGGAGCGGGTTTACTGCGAATGATTCTGTTTTGTCGTTTTGATGTCTATGAGAAATACCGTTATTATAGTTGTAGATAAAATAGGATAGGTTTTATAATTACAAGTCCGGTCTTTGCCAGGACCGTCCAGTCGCTGGTGTGCCCTGTCGCTGACAGATCCGGGGTACACCGACATTGCAGCCGATGGCTTTCGCAGTGGTTTTAGTGAGTAGGGGCCTGCCCAGGTCGAGTCTCACACATCCCTTCCGGTCCCACCAAGGCCGGTTGGACGGCTCGTAAAAAGAGTTTCCCTGCGTGATCCCAAAAAAAAAAGGATTTATAATTACATATTGAATATTATGTAAGAATAAAGAAATTACACAGTTTTATATTTTGTAAAACCATTTGCAGTACATTTATTTTCTCTGAATGTATTGTGTAATCATTCTCATGAACATGACACGAGTATGACCAACTGAGTAATGCCATTTAGAGAGAAATTGTAATAAATACAGCTGAAGTAGTAACTACAGAATATACATTGAAGAGATTTGAAGCTAAATAAAAGAAAAGAAAATAGTAAGGGACAAAATAAATAAGTTTTTATTTTTATGTAAATTAAATTATTAATTTTTAGTTCATCACTGAAGAAATTAAAAAATCAGTTTAAAATGTTTTGTTCCCGTGGCTAACCTGTAGCGCTTCATCGAACTTTAACTGCGTCCCAATTGTTGCTTTGAGATTAGAACATCTGAAACAGAAGCCACTTGTTTTACACTTCTAATACGTTTATTATAATAGATAGTGATACTATGTCTTCTTCTTCTTCTACCTGGCAATTTCCCAGCTATAGCCAGGGTCTGCCTTACATGTTGTGAATAGTTTTTGGCTATTTGTTTTTACGACCGGCCGCCTGCCTGACATCAACCCACTTTTGGGAATAATTAATCAGTGATGTCTAAATACTATTAGAAAGTACATATGATTCGGAAAAATCACATTGGTACTTGCCCGGGCCAGGATCGAACCCGCGCCCTCGGCAACGAGAGGCGGGCCCTTTAACCACTGAGCCACCACTGACTAGCCTTCATATACATAGTGATACTATGTATATGAAGATATCTAAAAATATATACGTTCCATGTATTAAAAACTTTAATAAATGGTTTGTTTGTAAACACTTCTATCATAAAAGTTTTAATTAAAATAGTATGTATGAGACATGGTTTAACATTTTTATACATTAGAATTAATTTATGACGGAATTTTGTGTAGAATATAAGATGTTATTCTTTTAAATACTCGTATAACTCATAACCTTTCTGATAGAGCTTTTCAGTTTTTAGTTTTCCATGGTGCGTAATAATAGGTCAGCTTCATTTGACCAAAAACTTAAGTAACGGTGCTTTTGTGTTACTATTAAACACATTAAACCACAGCTCTGCTTTTTTGATTAGTACAGAACACCACACTAGAAAACATTAGAAAAAGTCAAACACAATAAATGTATTCTGTGTATGAATTATATCTTCTATATATATAAAAATGGATTGCTGTTCCTTAGTCTCGCTAAAACTCGAAAACGGCTGAACCGATTTGGCTAATTTTAGTCTTGAAATACTCCTGGAAGTCCAGAAAAGGTTTAAAAGGTGAGAAAAATTGGAATAATTGCCGGGAAAACCCTAGAAACAGCCCTTTTCTATTTCCCATACAAACGTTTTTTTGACATTAGATTTGACAACTATAAACTAATATGTCAATCATTCTGTTTGATTGAAACAGGAAAAACCTGATTATTTATGGCCTCTAAGACGGAATAGAGTTTGCCTGGTCAGCTTCTTCTTCTACCTGGCAATTTCCCAGCTATAGCCAGGGTCTGCCTTACATGTTTGTGAATAGTTTTGGCTATTTGTTTTTACGACCGGCCTCCTGCCTGACATCAACCCTCTTTGGGAATGCATTAATCAGTGATGTCTTAATACTCTTAGAAAGTACATATGACTCGGAAAAATCACATTGGTACTTGCCCGGGCCAGGATCAAACCCGCGCCCTCGGCAACCAGAGGCGGGCCCTTTAACCACTAGGCCACCACTGCCTGGTCAGCTATACCTACATATATTACTCTTGACCAAACTAACGCGGACGAAGTCGCGGGCAAAAACTAGTCATTTATAATATTTAACGTGTTTAATGTTGTCATCTGCACGGTCAGAGGAATGTCAAAAACTAATTCAGAAACTGTTTATAATAAATATAAGTATGATTATGAATTCCTAAAGATATCAAAGGATTTGAAGTTCAAAAGCAGAAATAATTACTCTGTAATAGAAATTTGTTAATTCACAGTGAGTTCAGCTTCTCTCTCGACACACTTTAAGGTTATTTAACTGAAATTATTACTCACTTAATAGATTACTAATATTGTTTTTAAACTACTTGTAGGTTATGTTGTATCACTCATAACCTGCACTCGAGATGTATTGTCATTTCATAATAATATGTTCGTAGTTCATGTTTCAAAGGATTTCTTGTTAAAGGTTTGCAAACTAAGGTTAAAGTAACGAGTTCTGTGGGACTATATGATATATTATTAAGGTCCACTCAGTATATGAGGCCACTAGAGATGAACTTAATGTATAGTGTATAATATATTATGCATTAACTATATATATAAAAACAAACGTCGAAAACACTGTCGAAGCGATATTGTTCCCAAATTAGTATACATACGAGTACTTAATAGAAAATATAGAGGAATTTATGAATTTGAAAGATTTGACAAACTGTATGTGTGAAAAATATACTAAAATGAAATAAGTAGAAGAAAGTGTTTCAAAAATAAAAATATATTTCGAGTAAAATAATAATACATAATTTAGTACTACATAGTCTATTGATTTGCAGTGAGGTTTTAATTTATTACAAAAAGACTTTTTGTTTGTTTTGTTTACAGTAAATTCAAAATAAATTGAATAAGTCAAAAATTGTGTTATGTCCTATAATATTTATCCTATAATATAATTTTTAGGTGGTAGAGCCTAGCTGTAGCCAAGTTGCTACAGCTCGAACATGGGCTGGCTCGACCGGGGAAGTACCACCCTCTCACAGAAGATCGGCGTGAAGTAGCCTTTAGTTGCTACGTTTCGTCCGATGAGTGGGAGAGCCGGTTGCCTTTTCCCTATTCCCTCCCTTTCCTGCTATTTCCCTATTCCCATCCCTTCCTTTTCCTCAACAATTAAGGTTGGCAACACATCCGTAACATTTATGTTGCGGATGTCCATGGGCGACGGTCATTACTGCCCATCTACATAGTAGGCCGTCTACTCGTTTGCCACCTTTGACATAAAAAAAAATTAATAATTAAAAAGCTTTACATTATTTAATGCATTTACTGAACCAGTGCTATTATTATCAGTATTTTGTTTTTTTATAACATTACTTGAAATGGAATCTGTTATACTGTCAATTCTTAAGTAAATTATATTAGAAAATTTTCTATAAGAAATTAAGAAGGAAAATTTTGCAAAGGATTCTCTTAATATTGTAAAAAACTATAGCTTACATTTAATTTTAAAAATTACTTAAAATCTTAAACCTTATCAATACTCAGCATCAACACTCTAGGCTATATATATAGTAAGGTTTAATCATTAAGACTCATTCAACATGTGTTCTAGTATCGATCACTATAGTTTTATTATAAGTTTTAGTTTCAGTTTTTAATATATTATAAGAAAACTTGGGTTTTTAAAGTCCTCTGCTTGTCGTAAACGTAATAAGTGATATCCATATTTATCTACATGTCTTTCGAAAATTTACATTGTGTAACTGTTTTCGATCGTGTTTATATTTTATTGTACCTATTTGTTCTCTCCGTATTTTATTTTAGTAAATGTCTGTAACAGTTTAATTATTATATTTTGTTACCGTTTTTTTTAAGGAACTTTATCCATACTTGAATTGTTATGTACACAGATTTATTATTATTATTTAAATTACACCTTTAACGAACCTTTCTCTCAGTTTCAATGAGGACACATTTATCTTTTTAATAAAATACTCTGTTTAACTTTATGCTAAAAACCGATTTAAAACACATACAATAATTATTACCTAAATCACCTTCTCTTCTCTAGTGCTTGATATTGTTATTACTTAAACATGGATTTTATCACTTTGAATATTTTTTTTATATATAATTTAAAAAGGAGACAATTGTAGTGGACTGCATACATAGGTAATTTGTGATCACGGTTGTTGAAAAGTATCCGAAACATCAGGAGTATGCAGAGCTTTACAAAATTAAACTACGCGTTATACATATGTATATGCGAAAACTATTAGTTTCATTGAAATGAATAAAACTCGCGAAAGTCTTAGACGTCATTGGACATAGGTAGATAGATATAAACATTCATTTAGTTTTGCACAGTACATCCCTTGACAAAATGTAGGTATGTATGTATATATGTGTATGTGTGTACTCGCTTATACCAGTAATATAAATTATATAGTCATCAACAAGAAACTAAATATAGATTGTTTGGAAATTATTGTAACAATATATTCAAACTCAAATTAAATATGTTCATAAAATTAATGAATTAAAGTAACAGTGAATGTATAATTTTATTTGTACAAGTTTTAACAAACAATTAAAAAAGCACAACTTAAAAGATACTTGTTTCTCTTACAGTCATCATCACCGACAAGAACTCTGGAAATATTATCATTCCATTATAATTTAACGTTAAAAATAACTTGGTCTTTTAATATACAGTTCTCTTAATAATGAACACAAAGGTTGTCGGAGATCTAATTAAAAGTCAAACAAACTAAGTTTTTCATAAAACACACTGCGTACTTTTATAACCACACATGTGATATTACATATTTCATAACTTTATTATTAATAATAAAGTGTGTAATTATTACCTTAAAATTTATTATTAATTATAATAACATTGTTTCAGTTTAATTAGTAATAATCTGTGATATTTTAACGTTATAAGTATTTCTAGCGATTTGTTGAATAAAAATGATGACCAGCCAGTCCCTAATAGTGTGGTTAGTGTTATTAATAGTGAAGACGTCCATTATGCTATGGACAACCGTCAAACGAAGTGCACAAGCCTAACCTATAACCCACTTTTATCGTAATATTTGAGTGTGATTTTAAACACAGTTGTAAAGAAATCAAGTTATTAGATGTACAGTACAAGCGTGCTTCTATTTTGAGTTCAGATCGTTACAACGTCCATGATGAATATGAATAGCCACGACCGCCATGAGGCACCTTCCTGACGCTCTTATATACATAATATACATAGTTTTATTGGGCTCCTCATAATATTACTCTAAAAACATAATGCAAAAGAATTCAGTTTTGAATAAATGTCGTGCAAGTGAAAGTAAAAGCTCTTACAAATATTTTCATATCTATTTTCAATTTCGATTGTATCTATAGTCAGTGGTGGCCTAATGGTTAGAGGGCCCGCCTCTCGTTGCCGAGGGCGCGGGTTCGATCCTGGCCGGGCAAGTACCAATGTGATTTATCTGAGTTATATGTACTTTCTAAGAATATTTAGACATCACTGATTAATGCTGATTCCCAAAAGAGGGTTGATGTCAGGCAGGCGGCCGGTCGTAAAAATAATTAGCCAAACTATTCACAACATTTAAGGCAGACCCTGGCTAAAGCTGGGAAATTGCCAGGTAGAAGAAGAAGTATATGTATCTATACAATAGATATATTACACTGTCTTACGTACCCCACTAGAGAGGGCGGCGTGCGCTCGGCAGTCCAACAACCAGCGAGGAGCAGAACGGTGACCTGCGCCTGCGCTCTCGGCGGAGTAGTAGTGAGCCAGTGACTAGTTATTGTTATATATAGGACCACAGGTCCTACATACGGCGAGGTGGAAAAAAGGAAAGTAAAATTATTAAAAGAAATAAGTTAGGAGGGAGGTATGAGAAGCGGGCCTTTCAACCACTAGGCCACCACTGACTAGGGAGTATGTAGTTTATAGTCAAAAATAAAAAATCGCGTAGTAAATCCGAAAATATTAGTTTCATTTAAATGAGTACTCACGGAAAACTTAGATCTCATTATGGATTGAACTAGTCATCTTGGAGTTGTACATAAGAATATTCAGGCTGCTGATGTAGCCTCCTGCGGCGTGTGTATGTATGGTTACTTAAATTATACAAATGAATAAATAATAACTCCTAACTATGTTATAGTTTTATGAATTGATGTTATGATATTTGACGAGGGTTTTGGCGTCGTTTCAGGGGAAAAAAACGAACGAGCAAGCGTAGCGATCACTAAAAAAAGGTCGGTTATTGGATTAGATTACGAAGTGGGTTAGTAAAGGGAATTCAAAAATTACAGTAAAATATTATATTCATTTAAAAGTGCAGAGAATACTGTGTTCGTACTAATATTGAATCCTGAATAAATTGTGTTAAAAAATAATCGACCGTGTCTTGGTTCAGTCAATAAAATGTAAATCAATTACTAATACAACTCGCAGAACTAATGTTATGAGAAAATTACTTTATATTATATATGTCTTATAACAAAGATACTACGTAGAATATTTAATTGTTTCAATATGAAGTTATATTTTTGAAGTATTTTCCTATTTCATCTCTTGTCTTAAGAAACATTATTGTATAAAATGGTTTCATAAAAATATATAACAAAGGTCTTAATTCCAAGTAAACTTTTCCTTTAAGCTTGTTATGTAATAAATTGTCTTATAGGTTATTAAAACTATATGCAATCACTGTAAAAATAATTAAATTAATTATAAGCTCTTACGTATCAATCTAAAGTACCATAATACTATATAATATAGTAATGTATCGTCTGTGATCTGTTCACTTCATTCAATATACTTTTATGATCCGATTAGTAAAGTCACTGAGCACGATGACATTATTTAGTGTGGACAACATTTGTTTATAAATCTTTTGTTTTCAGTATAAATATTATGTTTAATATTAAGCATGAACAAGCTTCAACTGTTCATATTACGAGTATATGTATTTACATTATTATATATATATAATATAATACATTTGTATCGGAGGAGATGTTTTGGATCACATCACTGAATACTTGTTCATATATTTATAAACTCTCGCCTCCTCCATTAACACACGAGTTTGATCTCTTTACGAACCTCTCTGTTGACAACACACCTAAAAGATCTTTCCCAAACTGTAGTGTTACTTCACACCAAGTAAAGTAAGGGAAACTTGATAACCTAACTACCTGACGGAGTTCATTATATTGTGTACGAGATACTGCGGTCCTGGTACATATTTGAGACAAATAAACACACATGGTTCAAGAGAAAGACGGCTGACAAATAAAACGACTCAGAACACAGTATTAAGTATTAAGCAAGTAATCGTTATAAATACATCACGAATGCGTTCATATTTATAATATTATAAACTGTTAGTAAGTCTCTATCAACTATCATGATATATGTAAAGTTTATTTATTTTATAAAGAACATCTTGACGTCTAGTTTCCTCCACTCAGTTCATTGAAGCGGGTCTTTTTAATATCCCCCGCAGTATGCCCTGCGGTGTGTGTGTTGTGTCATGAACTCAGCTCCTGGGACGAGGGAAGCATTACTTTAAACAATTTTTAATTAAACCTTCGCGAGCTCTCATCTTGTGCTCCTAATTAAAAAATCTGCATTTTAATGAGGGTCGACCTCACGTCTGACCTTCATTGACAACAGAAATGATGACAGACATTATACATTAGATCTTTTTAATTTAAATGATGTGTGTGAGTAAGATGTATTAATATATGTGTACTCGTATTTACATTCTTTGTAAAGTCAATCACATGTAAAACATTCCACGTCCGGTAAATAACGACCTAGTTAATATACTTATTAAAGTATCGTGTTCTAATACCACTCATTGAATTAATGTTTTATTTGTTCCTCAGAATATTGTAAATGAGTTAAACATTTATTACATTACGAGATGAAATATTATTACTTCTATGAATATCACGAAGTACTAAGTATAGGATGGATGAACCTACTGCCAGGTGGACAGATGATCTGGTCAGTGTGGCGACGGCGAGATATTCAACAATGTATGGTTACCTCGGTTGATACTAATGTTTGATAAACAAATAGAAAAAGTCCATGACAAATGCGTAAAGTAAACGTAACATCATTATAACGAAAATTATATAAAAGTATGTAAACCTTACACGTATAAATATATTCTTTAGTTATATTCATATTATATAATGTTAGTTGTAGTCAGCATCATGCTCCCTGCTACGTACTACACAGAGCCGTCAACTGAAAGAGAGAGATTTATTTCCTCGTGTTATATTTCAATGAGTGCTGAGAGACTCCTTAGAGTGCACGAGGTTAGTTACTGTTCATATGAATCAAGAGGTCATCAATGTTATAATAAAGTGTGTTTACATCAGATCACATGTTTCACTAACTTTATTATAAATTCTTCTTTTAACGCTCCGTCTGTTCATGCGATGTCAGGACACGACAGACATATAAAGATATTTAATGGCTTCATAAATACTGAAATAGATATTAACCTTTTTATTTGATAAAAACCTTATTTTTTTCTCCGCAATAAAGTTAGTTTACGACTGGATCAGGTTAGAGAAAAACTAAAGTAGATTTACGAATGTTATATTTTTATTTCACCTTTTATTATTTTATTCAATATTCATTTCTTTTATTTTGAGATAAATAAATGATTCTTAAATTGTATATTTTTATAATAAACACACTAACAATACTATTAGAAGCTTAAGAAACTCTGTAAGCACATAAAATATTAACATGCTTGTGTTTTGAACATCTTTAGTCTTATCTCCAATATTGTATCATGTGTGATCTCTAATAAAATAACATATTTGAGGACATTCACTTGCGTATACTTCTAGTCGCGTATAAATGTAACAGCAGATGTGTTGAATAATTGAATATGAGTTCAAACTATGTATGAACCGACCCACGATAAATATGCATGGTTATATTGTCTAATTATTATAGTTAACCTTACAAATATACATAGTATATATTATATTTTTAATAACAATTGTATTATTTTTATAAGAACATTATTTGTCCTATATTAGTGAACTTTAAATGTCGTTTCTTTGTATTTTCAGATGAGATAGAGATGTAATTAGAATAGTTAAATGATGAACTGTTAAGATATGTTAAATAAAACAAAACTGTGTCATCAGAGGAACATTTTGCTATTTCATTTGTGGTTAATTTATTATTATACAGTAACTGCAGATTTATATATTTGTTTTCTAACATTAGATCATTACTATTGAGCTGGCTGCTGTTCATAGAAACTAATGAAATACTTGATAGATTTTTGAATTATTCTAAACAAAATATGTCGTAATTGGATATGAAAATGTCTAAGAGAAAATTTGAAAGTTTCATAAAATACGTAATTACATAACTTGTATGAGTTCTTAAACAGTAATGAGGTACATACAACTTTAAGTAACGTTGGGAGCGGATTTATAGTAAAGAGGTAGTCTTAAAACATATATAAGTAATATTAAAATTACAACATTTTAAAAACACAATGAATTTATCATTAGAATTTTACTCGTATCTCAAAAGTCTTTCCATTCAATTACTTTTTTCATGAATTCCCAATAATCATTCGATCTGTAAATATTTGTTCCCTAAAGATGTTTTCAGAAACACGGTTCGTAGTTTTTAATATTATACTGTTATAAATGTTGTACATGAATTCATCAAAGTTGTTCTGAAATATTCAAAATCAAAACTTTGTGTATTCATATGAAGAGGTCTTTAATTTATAATCACAATTAAAAATGTAATGTTTTATTACTAAGAACCATACAATGAGTCATTCCATCATAGAGGACCTGTTTCTTTAACACATTGACATAACAGGTTTAGGAGTATTGCAAGTTTTTATGTTTGTCTATTGTACTTAATAATACTGTAATAAAATTTTAATTTTTCGTTTTCTTCATTCCATTGATTTGATCGCTATTGTTTTCGGCTCCTCGGTCCGTCGGTCATTGTGTATTGTGTGTCTTTAAAAGTTAATTGATTTAGTGAAGTCCTCTTTCCCACGTATTTTTTCGTAATTCTAAATTATTTTAATAATTATAATAAAAAAAAAATATATTTCTACAGCTAGTATATCTCTTTAATCTTTCGTCTGTTAAAGACGTGAATCTTGAACTCAATAGCCATTAGTAAATATATAAAAGAATTGTTACTTTATATTATTTTACACCTGAAAAGAAGTTATTACATATTTATAATATATTATTCATTAGATCCTTCATTATCCGATCTCTCTACACACACAGTCATATATCAGAACAATAACAACGTATAAAGTTTGTTGTGAACAACTTTCACCAAATATCTCGCCTCTGTTTCTTTTTATTATTTGATAACACATGTATTATAAGTTTGTTATATATTGTGTGTGTGACGTTGTATTACGGTTTATTAATAAAATGATATTTAGCAGAAAGATATTCTGTCTCACACATTCCATATTTGGGTATTCTGTCATAGGAAAATACATTTCAGGAATTTTTCTATGACAATAACACATTTTTAAGATCCTTAAAAAGTCCAGGACCTTTCTGGAGCATCTTATTGCTGAAATGTGGAGTTAGTTATATTTAATATTAGCTTCATATCAAACTTCTAGATTATATATAAAAGTAGCTCATGTTATCAAGTGAAGAACAGTGCTCTGAAAAATATACGTACCATAATGATAAGTTCTATGTATACCTTAACTTCTATGTATAAAGTTAACTCTATCAAAGTTATTTTCATTCACATGTAAAGTGAGGAGTAATTAATATAAACGCTAGAGATTCCATTAAAATACTGTTTATTTCAATCCATTAACAATATTTAAAAAAAAATCATTTAAATGAGATCCGTTAACTCAGTCATAGATAGTGTTGGAGTCTTTATTATTATAATTAACACGGTCCTCGCTCCACAACAATATGTTAAAACATTTCATCTGATGACGAAATATGGTGATCTCTGGATTTGGAAGAAAACTGCACAGGAATAAGATTCATATAGAACACGTATCTGTTCTGATATAATATATGTGATAAGTATAGTAAGTACGATTCCTCAAACATATTGTTTCATAGCCAGGAGCTGTTGATACTTATTACGCGATGTTTGGTTTCATTAACATTGTGTTCGTCGTTTATTTGATTCACATAGAAGATTTATGTTTATTTAAAATTTGTTATTTTAAATAAATTGGAGTTATCTTATGTCATTAACAGATTTATTGAAATACATATATAATAAAAAAAACAACTTTAACTTTTTTAATGTATGTAAAATTTCCTATCTAAAAATTAATCAAAATACCTTATTTACTTTATAATCTACAATAAGACCATGTAACAAGTAATATTATATAATGATTATTATATTTTAACCTTATACATTTGTATATTGGTATATTTATGTTACGGTGTATTTGTATATTTTCAATATACTTCAACGCTCTACCATCTTCATCATGTCCTTCATCCAAAAGGTAACATAAGTGATAAGGTCGTCTTTTTTCCTTCACAATCTTCTGTAAAATGTTGTATTTATTTTACTTCTGTTCTCATACAATAAAGCATATTATACTTAACCTCAAATATTATCATGTCTGCTATATACAAAGTGTCAGTTGCAGGAAGGCGTGCTAAATAGTTTGGATATTTTTTTTTTCAGTATTTTCTTTTCTTGTAATTAAAAGAAAAAGTTTGTGTATTCATGAATATGAGTAAACGGAAAAAAGTAAATAATATTTACATAAAATATTTGTGAGACCACTGTCTTTAATCTGACAAGTGACTGGTCTGCTTTCTATAAATGAGAGTTGAGTGGCAATCGATAGTCTTTGAAGCCCTTCTAGATCAAATTTAAGACAAACGGTTAAAGATTATTTAGTAAAGATATATTCTTTCAACGTGTCTTTTTCTAGGATGAGTTTCTTATCAATAACAGTTTCACGCTCACCAGTTTTCTAAAATAATATAGTTTCCTTTTATAGTGAAAAGAATTAAGGGTTACTCTGGTTTAAGAGGTTATTATCTCGCTTTATGAAAGGTCTACTTAAACCACAATATTTAATAATCATTTGAAATAAACAAACCTTATTACATTGAGATGACAATAACAGTAATTTGAGTCAGGTCTCCCTCGTGTTATACATATTATGATTGATAATTTTAAGTATATTATTATACAACAGCCACCGACCTGTATAAGTTAAACAAAAGTTAAATGTTAAGTCGAGATAAAAATATACTAACATATCATATGATAAATTAAAAATACGGGATTATAAGAAGTGATTACTCTTGAAGAAAACATTTAGTGCATTGAAACTGATATCTTTACTGTTACAAATAAAAAAATTACATAATTACAATTATTACAATTATAGCAATTACAAAATGTGCATTATGCTTAAAGAGGTGTGTATTCATCTTACATATTGTCTCAGAAATCCAGGTAAATATAAATGCATATGGTGAGTAGTTTAGTAAACGAGTAAATTATTGCTGCAATTTGTAACTGAGCATGCTTCCATTGTTTGCCAGTTTTAGATGTTAGTTTCAGCCCGGAATAGTTAGTTAAAATAAGTTTGACCACTTTATGTAAATGAATAGATCTAGTAAACAATAAGAGTTAAGGAAAGATCTTGTTTTTATAATTTAAGCAACTCATACAAATATGGTGCTTTTGCAAAACGATGGTTCGAGTAATTTTGTATCTAGGTATATAATTTTTTTTATATATTTATTAAACCTGGGTTTTCTTTCAGGTAGTATAATATTAGTCGGGATTTTATAAACGTTTTATAAGTCTATTTAATTGTAATAATAGTAAACCTATTTTGTTATTTGGATGTAGATTAATAGTTGTACATTGTTGCGAAGTTATTTTATTTTAGTGCAATCGATTAATTACGAGAGATGTTTTTTGAGGAAATTTGCTCCGGTGCAGAACACATGATTTTTTTTTCTGGATTGCTTCAGGCTCTAAGATACAAACACTCATCAGTTAGAGATAATATCTTCAAACAGTATTTATGATTTTCCTTGAACAAAAGCGAGACCCGTCTTAAGGATCTCAATGTTTTCTGTATCTTATGTTTACTTTCAGAGACTAAAAATCATTCCCGGTATTTTTGTTTTTAACTACTATTGATTTTTATTATGTCACTTTTTTATCATTGTTATTTTTAGGCTGATTATGTTTCACGTTTATAAATTTATCAACACATTTTTGTCAATCTGCCTTTTATTAACATTTTCATATTTCATTACACAAGATTTTTTTTTTTAAATCTGACTCTAATATAAATATTTATCATTTTTAGACTGAACATTCTCAAACCAATGATATCCACGACGTACTGTTTACATAATGGTATCTAAAGTTTTTAAAACTACACATTTAAAACAAACTATATGTAATTATTTTATAATTAATCTCATACATGTCAGTCACTAATAATATAAAACTCTTCATATATGATAATACATCAGATTCAATCAGAGCTCGTATTTTCGTACGTCGAGATTCCATCTTCCTCTAAATAAATGTAAACACAACCAAGTCAGTACAGTGGTAACTCCATGGACTTTCTTTTTAAGCTAATATTTATTGCTTCGAAATTAATCGTCTTAAGTGGAAGCAGTTCACTAAGAGCTCTTGATTTCTTATACATTTCATATAAATTGTATTATAAGTTTTTTTTGTTCCGCCAACGGTAATGTAATGAAGCGAAACATATTTTAATTTAATACATTATTAGTAGAATCAAGATCTCTGTGCTGTAATTAAAATTCAGTATATTTGGTATTGAAATCACTCACTAAAACTAATCCGTTTATCAAGCTTCACTAAACAGCCGCCGTAGACGTGTTTTTAAAAATTTCTTGTAAAGTAATTGAATGATCCGGTGCTTATCCACGAGAGTCTTTGAAGATGACGGAATGATCTATATACGATCATCACCAAAAAGACATCTTGATGATAATTCCATCTTATCTGTAGAGGTAAGAGGACGGGTAAAGGTTGTCCTTCTTAATTTTCCATCGTGGGTCACTATCCTCCAAAGAGACTCATGTAAATGTACATATTACCATCAGTACAAACCGCGTTCAATAAGAAATGTTGCGTTACAAGAATAAGTAAAAACTTTTTCTCTTTAAAATAAATCTTCTAGTGTCTTTGCTTATGCTTATATTCTTATGATGATGAGAAATAGCAGCACGAACTAAAACAGACACAAGGGAGCAACAATGGGACACCGTCAGCATAGCATAGCACAACAACGCGTTGAGAAGAAGAGTTAACATAATACAACTCATAAATAAATAACCTATAATATACAGATTAAAAGTGTTACCTTATTTTTTTTTTAAAGCAATAGTCTCTTAATTATGTCAAGATCGACACTACCCGTTCATTTAACATTTTTTTTTGCTATGGTTGCATTCAAACTGGAATTGTGTAATATATTCCTATCTAAAACGTTTCATATAAATTGTAACTACATCAATACAATATACATGTGACAGTGAGATCCGACGACAGAGAAGCCGATAGTAACTAACATGATCACTGAATAGAAATGTTTTAACATACGAATTAAAATAGATATGTTTTACACATTGTATGAAATAAATATATATAAGATATAGTTACTGAATTTAAGAATATTTGTTATCTTTGATTAGTCACATTTCATAAATGTATTTCAGTATCGAGAGTTTGTTCAAAGCAGATACAGTGAAACTGAAACGGGCATTGATAAATAAGACTTACACGAGTTCATATTTAAAATTGTGTTTGCTGTGGGAAGTACACAAAGTATCTATTAAGATATTGACAGATGTGTGAACTGTGTTTTAAACTATTTATGATAAAATATTATGACAAATTTGTTTTGTAAAATAAAACTTGAGATTTCATCTCCTTGAAGATAAATGGTGCGTGAAATGAGTTTTGTTATTGTTACAAAGTATCGAACTCAAATGATTGATACGTTTTATATTATTTGTTCCAAATGAAACAAAAAGAAACTTAAAGAAAGACAAGATAAGATAAGAGTGAAATGCTTAAAATATTATTTGTGTCTGATAGAAGTGTTCTCCAGTCAAGGGTTGTAGTGATATAAAACCTTACATTACATTAAATTGAGGGCTTACATGAAACAATTCAATATATGACTTATGATCAACTGATGCCTAGATCTCTTACATATGAGTGAATGAAGCTTATAAAAGAAAAAGTTAAAATGTTTTTTTAATAATTATATAATAAAAAATAAATTTAATAATCTTTTAGAGAGTTAGAATTTATTATTCTTTGGTTCATAAAGAATCCAGAATGCTCCTTAAATTAATCTTAATGACAAAGATCTCTTATTTTGGGTGTCGTTGCTAAAAAAGTCGTAAAACATGTTACAATTGCATGTTAAACAAACTCTGACAGAATTAATACATTGTTAAATAAATAAAGAAATATATTTTGTAGAATTCCATATACATACATATATGTACGTAATTATAAAAAGTTATCTGTTATGTTATAATTCCTTTATGTTTTAAAACTTTTAAAATCAATAATACTTATTTATGATAATAGGTTTCGGTCACCTTGGGTCCTTTCAAATGACGTCGATTTTTCAGACATGCCAGGTATATTG
This sequence comes from Danaus chrysippus, assembly GCA_916720795.1. NCBI lineage: Eukaryota > Metazoa > Arthropoda > Insecta > Lepidoptera > Nymphalidae > Danaus > Danaus chrysippus. The sequence goes on along the minus strand of CAKASE010000047.1, from coordinate 491,040 downwards.
TGTTTACTTACATTTATATATTTTCTTAAAGATAAGAAAATATTCAAAATTAAAAAATCACAAATAATGATTAAGAAAGATCATATAAAAACTGTTTTGACTAAAATATTTAAGATGGAGAAAAGTACGACTCCCAACTGGATGTAAAAAGGGTATAAACAGCTAGTAGCCTCGAGCGTTGTTTTTTACTTTTTCTTGACATGAAAAAGTGTCGAATGTGTACCTTTTCGAAATAAAAAAATCGTTGTGTTCTAGTTTTTCACTGTTTTATATTTATATAACATTATAATTCAAATCCGGGTTCTGGGAGATAGATTCAATCTAAACTTCATTAAGGTATTGTAGTAGACAACGCGAGGGTAACAATACCTGAGGGAAATGTATTGTGTGTTCCTTATCCTGACCTTTGATAAAGCCTTTAATATGTGGCGGAGGGTGTATTGAATCCCCGATAAATAGTATCAGGTTGTGGTTTAGAAACAACAAGATGACTATACATATATGTGTATGTATGAACTTACACAGAGGTGGAGCAAAATACACGCTTATATAGAACTTACGGACCTTCAACTACGAACCTAATTTAAAAAGCAATATCGATATTGTTGGTATTTGAAATACAATATTAGTGATGTTGAGATCCTAAATAATGCGTCAGTTACAAACGGAATTATATGAAATCTATAAACAAAGAAGTGATTTTACATCGATTATGATTAATTTAAAATATTTTCACAAAAACATGCTTTAGAATATATTAAGTAATTTAAATGTAAATCTGTTAATATAAAACAATATTGTATATAAGAGTATGCTATCAGTATAATGAGTGTATTTAATTTGTATTTACAGCGGGAAATCTTCCAGACTGCTTTTAATATTAACATAAAGATATTATTCATGTTCGGTTCATTTGAATAATTAACTGGGAGATGGGAGAAGCTGTAAAACACTTACATAAAACTGCTCGGGAATAGCTAGCCGTTTTAATTAAAGTGGAAGGACGTGAGAACTAATCATTAGAATTGATTATTCGCTGACGTCAGATAACTACCACTAACATGTTTATTGTATACTCTTATACTTAAACTATATTTTTTTTCTTATATTCATTAAATAAAGAAACGTGTTATTAAAATATAACCAAGAAATTGATGATACATGAATTTATACGATATACTGAAACATCGAAAAGTCATCCAAAGTCGAACAAGTTTCTATTCAAATTAGAATTCAAAGTTGAAGATTGTAATATACATAAATGAAATGACTGACACTATCGTTGTAATTGTTTTCAGTTAATTGTCAGGTTAATTCCTTCTGTTACAGAACAAATCTTCGTATAAGTGGGAAGGGTTAGGTTCAGGCGTCAAGGGTCACGGGTCAGGGTAGAAGTTGATCACTTCACAAATAGTGTTATTCTTTATACATCTTAGGATGATTAGTGTTGTACTTTGAAAGAATTTTAGTCAGTGGTGGCTCAGTGATTAAAGGGCCCGCCTCTCGTCGCCGAGGGCGCGGGTTCGACCCTGGCCCGGGCAAGTATCAATGTGATTTTTCCGAATCATATTATGTACTTTCTAAGAGTATTTAGACATCACTGATTAATGTTGATTCCCAAAAAAAGAGGGTTGATGTCAGGCAGACGGCCGGTCGTAAAAACAAATAGCCAAAAAAAAAAACTTTTCTAGAAGTAAACAAAATACCTGTATATAATGTGTTTTATATTAAACTAATTATCTTTTTCACTGCATGTAATTATAATAATTTCATTATTTTAATATAATATAATATTTGTTCGTTGAATATCATATAATGTTATAGACTATATGTATACGTCGTATTATGTGCTTGTTATCCGTACTCCTCTCATTAGTTTTGTAATGAGTTTGTTATATAATTTTAATTTCATAGCAATGAGTCAACCATATTAATAATCTCTCAAACAGAATATTAAATATGATTGTAATCATTAGTTCTGAACATCACACTGGACTGGGATCAGTCACTGTCCAGTGTGATGTGTAGATGTTAAAGTGTGCTTGTGACCAACCACACTTTAATTAACAATATTTTTGATGAGTATATAATGAATTTGTTCCCTATAGCAAATATAATATTGATAAACTCATATGTACGAGTATATCAAAACAGAGATATCAATGTAAAGTACAGTACGAAAAGTATCGTTTGTATCTTCTTCTTCTACCTAGCAATGTCTCAGCTAGAGCTGGCTAGAGCCAGGGTCTGCATTGGATGTGTGAATAGCTTTGGCTAATTGTTTTTACTGCGGGCCTAACTTTGCGCAGAGGCAATATCGTAACCAATGAGGTTAATCTGAGGTGCGATTATTGCTAGTTGAAAACTTTTTACTGCGGGCCGCCTGCCTGACATCAACCCTCTTTTGGGAATGCACTAATCAGTGATGTCTAAATATTCTTAGAAAGTACATATGACTCGGAAAAATCACATTGGTACTTGCCCGGGCCAGGATTGAAACCGCGCCCTCGAGCATGAGAGGCGGACCTTTTAACCACTAGCCACACTGACTAAACGTAATGTATCGTTTGTATTAAATATTATATCCTTATAGATACACACCACATAGAAGTGACTGAAATTACATTTCATTGTTAAAGTTCGAACAAAGTATCTGGACTGGAGAGATAATATAGAGAAATAAGTTATATATTACACAATACACATACATATTTATAACATGTTGATGGATGTTTGATGAGCACCATATAATTTTATCAGAAAGCTCACACTCACTTTAATATGATAAGACCTTTATATAGGTATATAAAGATATATTAAGCTCTCAGTTCAATAAGATACTTGGATAGAATAATTAAATTAGTTACTGACTTCAGATGCAGCAGAGGAATGTTAGTCTTAAAGATAAATGACCTAAATACTGTCAATATTAAGTAATATTCTCCCGAGAGAGACGAGATGCAGACCAGTAGTAGAGGAAGTAACCTTCCTGTCTTTACATAATAATGAACTGCTATACTTACATTTGTGTTTAAATAAATCGGCTGTACCTGAAACATTATGTTGTTACAGAGTACCTCATATCACTACATTATTATTAATGCTTCAGATCCTGGGTGGTATGAGTTTACTACATCTTACATCTATTCAATACAACAGTTTTAAGACGATGAAGTATTTTGAATGTAAGAGGAATGTTTACGTATATTATTATACATAATTTATTTGTGTTAATGTAAAATTCGTGCATCTTTAGACCAGAAAAAATCATCGAATGTATGCACTGAAAGAAATTTAAAGACAGTTTGTCTATTTAAACAAAAATTGAAAGAAGAACATTTGCTAGTTCAATGACGAGGACCACAAATAATTTGTAGAAAAATGTATTTTTTTATGTTTTATAATAATCAGGTTTAATGATATCAGTATTCCGATTACCCGACGTTTATTATACTATTAATATATAAAGCGATGTTAATTTATATTTTCTTGTTTTGTTATTGAAGCCGCTGCAATCGTTAAATGGTTTATGCAAAACAATATGTGTTTGTATGACATAATGAGTGATCATTATTTCCTAATGTCATTTTTATAATAATTTTAATTTTATACTGACTAAAGAGGAAGAGGCCACAACTCACTTCGTTATATTGAACTGGAAAAAGGTCGCGTTATATTGTTTAAGACTCTTTATACCGCTCTGTTCAACGAGTCTATTGAATCAGCATCGGCTTTTGAAATGAGTCTCACAATTATTACAAAGCATTTACAAATAGTTAAAATATATTTATATGATCTGTTTATTTTAAGTTAATATTATTTAGAGAGAAATTGACACTAGAAGATACATTTTAAAAGTAATGTGTTCAAGAATTAATTCACGTATGAAACTATGTACTTAGTAAATAAAGTCGTTAAAAAAATGTACGTAAAACAAACAACATTATTGCCCGGAACAGAGTTCGTGCGACATTTCCAATATGTGCATATTATTATGACTATCCCAGATCACACTGTTACTGTGTTTAAGGTAATCCGATGTGAGGGGAAAGGAATCCGATAATTGTTCGCTATCTAAAATTTCTCTCGTACACCCCACTGTATGAATGGGGAGGAGGGGGGGGAGGTGATGAGTGAGGGGTGGGGGGAGGGGGGAGGATATTGAATAGGAAATTGACGCTCCCATGAATATTGCAGGACGAGGGTGCACTCGCTTAGATCCGGATTTGAAGGTTTTATTTTATTTATAGATAACGATAAAATACTTCACCACACTCTTTAAATTTTAAAAATATTAATATTGTTAATATATATGGTATACATATATATTTTTTAATATTGTCTACTTCGAGTCTGTATAGAAGCGATCTTATAATAGATGAACAAGATTTTTCTTAGGTTCATTTATTATGAAAGTGGTTTTGTTAAAATTTGTTATAAATGATGATTACCTTTATTTATTCATTGTCTGTGAGATTAAACCTGTTTAAAAAGTTGAAGCTTATAACGATAAAGTTCACATTTATTTTTCAAACCGTTTTTTTCCTCTAAATCTGTTTCTCGGGATTTAAATAACAGATTGAATATCTTAATTGATTCCGGTTGAAGACGATTGTATTTGGAAAGCGTTTTTGAATTTTTAATAATATTTTTTTGAATAAATAGTTGATTGATTTGAATAATTGTTTTTTTGAAGTTTTATAAATTTTGCCTTGAAGTAATTCGAAACGAAATATTAAATAGTTCATACAGACATTTAGAGTTTAATTTATTTTGAATGTATGAAAGTAGCGTGTGTGTCATCTGGTGTACATATAAGATGTATATTTATAATCATAAGAAATATTTGTTACTACAACACACAAACTGTCCAACTTGTATAATGTAAGAAGAAGTAAATTAATAATAACAAACTGATTTGACTGACTCACTGACTGATTAAATTTCACTTACAATTATGTTTTATTTGTATGTTAAATATATTTCAAAAACGAATTCAAAAATCATTTTTGCGTCTCAAAACTGAAAAAACTGATTTCTTAGAGATGTGCAATAATTTAAATCAAATAACTGTGGAATTCTCCAATGATTATGAGTATGCTTTTATTCTATTATAAAGCTTTTATCATGAAAATGTTACACATTTCATATTATTTGTAATAATATTAATCATTAAATATAATTACTCTATCAGGAACAGAGTCGCGGTCTCAAACGGTATGTTGTATATATTTATATGACTCCTCGTTTGATCTAACGTCTCATTATTTTCTCCGAAGTCCTACTAGCAACGTCTTTATTGAGTGTTTCTCTAAACTTGGCAGATTACTTTCGGAAATTTACATTTTCAATCGACGACGACCGGATTGAACTTGTTTAGTGTTGATCTATTCTGTTAACAATTTGGTTAATTATTTATTTATATACTTATATAGGAGGTCACGTTTATGGAATATAAACAATAGAATTATTCCTCAAACATATTCTTCCAGTAAAATCTTTGTTGACATTTACAAGGATATACTAACGACCTCACTAAACTAATTTATATGATGTCTTTACTTCGTAATAATTATTATTTTTCACGGTATACTTCTGTTGAACTATTTTCTCAAATCATTTGAGAAGACTTGTCTCTCAAGATATGATGTGTACTGAATGAATTAAACATAATTACTTTGAACAGGATTGAATAACGGGTAGCTGTAGAAGAACGATGTTACAACACAGACGATAACGAGACTAAATAATGTAAGATTATGAATAGTAAGAGAGATATAGATGGCTTCTTAAAATAATAAATAAGCGTGTAAGTTTCTACATTTATTTCTTTTTTTGGATAATAGGCCTTTTGTGTTACAAATTGAAAACAGCATTCATTCTCATTCTTCATATTGCCCTTACCATTACCCTGTCTTACGATGGTTAACAAGATGTATAATTTTTTGACTAGCGATGCACCGAATATCGCCGGAATATCTTATTCGATTAAAATACGGTAAAATTATAAACCAAAAACATTTCCTCTACGTTTATACGTACTTACTCCTCTCAGAACAACAAGAGACTTTAATTGCCTGATAATTCTTGTTGGGATTCATTTCAATTACAGCAATGAAAATAAATTAATGAGTTTTTTATGGAAAATCTGTATTTTTATATTCTATATGGTTCCTGAAATAACTAACTTCACTGATTGCAATATAACTACATTTATTATATTAAAGTTTACCTTATTATTATCTCACACGTGTAAAAAATAAATTGGAAGAAAAATAAACTAATGTCAAATTAGAAATAATTATGAAATTTTGCGTGGTCCTTGATTTTTAATGTTTTTATTACTTAGAATAAAAGTTATGATTTGGTAAAAAGTGTTCAAAATCGTATGTAAGTAAAGTTACATAATTATTTTTGTTTTAATACACTCGTAGTTGTTCATAACACATGATAGGGTACAGTGTTAGAAGGCTCGTGTCTGTCAAACAAGTGTTCTCATAAAGTCAAACAAGTGTTCTCATAAACTGACGTGTAGGGTATGGAGGTGTTATAGAGAGACTAATAAATTAACAATTTATTATCATTACACAAATCGCAGTTTCACAGATTACAGTTATAACTGGTTCTTGGATTTCACTGAAATAGTGATTGTAGTATAAAGATACTTTGACGAAGTGTCGCATAACTTTGATTAATAAAAAGAAATGATTGGAAAGTAAACAATAAGAAGTCAATAATATTAATTATCAACATAAAAATCATCTATTATATTTTTTAATTTATTTACAATATTTAATAAAAAAAACAGTCTTTATAAAATGAAACAAGTGGTGGTTTACAGTCAGTGGTGGCCTGGTGGTTAAAAGACTCGCCTCTCATGCTCGAGGGCGCGGGTTCGACCCTGGCCCGGGCAAGTACAAATGCGATTGTTCCGAGTCGTATGTCCTTTCTAAGAGTATTTAGACATCACAGATTAATGCATTCTCAAAGAGCGGTTGATGTCAGGCAGGCGGCCGGCCATAAAAACAATTATTTTTTATTTTATTTTTTTATGTTAAAGGGAGCAACCAAGCAGACGGCCTACCTGATGGAGGTAGTGCCGTCGCCCATGGACATCCGCGGCATAAGACATGTTGCTGATGTGTCACCACCCTTGATTTGGGAAGAAGGGGAGGAAAAATGGGAATGGGAGGAAAAAGGGAAGGGGTAGGAAAGGACGGAAAAAGGGAAAGGGCAACCGGCGCTCTCACTCATCGAACGAAACGCAGCCACTAAGGCTACTTCACGCCGACCTTCTGTGAGAGGATGGTACCTCCCCGCTCGAGTCAGCCCACGTTCGAGTTGCAATCACTTGACCACAGCTAGGCTCTACCACCGATTAAAATTAGCCAAAACTATTCACAACATGTAAGGCAGACCCTGGCTAAAGCTGGGAAATTGCCAGGTAGAAGAAGAAGAAGAGTCTTAATAAAATAAAACAAGTGGTGTATCAATAACAAAATGATCTTAATATTTGTAACAACACTATCTGTAGACCTCACTTTGACTGGATTACTGTTTACCAACATGATATAATTATTAAAAATCTTCTTCTATATTCAGTTACATATTATATTTGTATCAATAGTATTCTTCATCACAAATGTTATCAAATATTATTTAACTCCAGCTCCTTCAAAGCTCTCACCTCCGACCTTTCGTCTTCAAAACACTTGTTGTTTGTATTATTGAAAAATTATTATATTCTTACATTAATAAAATATATAATTGACAATAAATTAATTAATTATAAGTCGTTATATTACATTCAAGTATCTCGACAGGACGTATGTATGAAGTTTAATTGAAGTTTCAAGTTCAACTTTAATTAAAAATAAAACACAACTATAACAACTCATCACATTTTTTAATGACAACCTAATGTAAGTAACTGTTTATAAAGTAAATTTATCAGGCCTTCGTCACCGTCCCACGACTCATGGCTCACCCTTCCTTGATCAATATCCTAATTGACTTATTACAAGAACGTGGAACTTTGAAAAGCAGATTTATGTAACGATCGTCTTGAACATTTTGTAGTTAAATTGTTTTATACTCGTATGATAAAAACTAAGGAATTAAGATTACTTTTACTAATATATATTCATATGGTAATTGTTTACTTGTAAGAAAAAAATAAATGTGAACGTAATGCATGAAAGGCTTTTGAAAAAGAAACAGAATAAAAAAGTTTGATTAAAACTTATATCAATTAAAGTAAAGACAGGATCTGCTCCAGAATTTGCCAACAAAAAACTTGCAAAGAAATTTTAAAATTGACAAATATAATCATAATTTCATTACATTTCAATGAATAATTAAACCAAGTTCTTGATTTTTAACTAAAACCTTGGCTCTGTCAGTGCTTCAGCTCGAATTGAACTCAAGAAGATTTAGAATATTCAAAAGTAGTCGAATTTTTTTTACATTAATCTGTTAAAGCATTTTTTATTTATTTTTGAAACAGCTTTGAAAGCCTTTCACACATTTATAAAACATCAAACATCCCCAACTCTGAAAAACAAAAACAACTTTGATAAATTTAATTTTCTTCAACTCGATCACAAACTCACCTCTTTCTGTTTCAAACTCACAAATACTGAGTTAAAGAACAAACTTTTGTTTTAGTTTCAAATTAATGGGATCCCATCCTCGATAAAAAACAAGTTTAATAAAAGAACACTCAAACTATATACTATAAAGACAAATCTCATTTATAATACATATCAAAGAATTTTATTTCTTTTTCTTTTTGTTAAATCATGTGAATAATCACGAAGCGCCGACGTTTCAAACAATAATTAATTTATTCATTTAAGTACAAGGTATAATGATACAATAATCAATTATATTTATATTTTATATTTTATCATGAACCTAATTATCTTTCCCACGTACTTGTTTATACACACGTTGAATACTCTAACTCTCAGTGCGGCCACGTCTATAGCTCATTTTATTTTCTTGACTCATTGATCCCAAGTATTAGATAAATATTAGAAATAGCATGTTTTTTGGAATTCCAGTCATTCTTAAAACAACATTATAAATAGTCGGTCTTATCTTTTTTACCTCTGTTCTGTAATTGTTTATTTTTTCTTGTCCCATTAATGACTAATACAACAAAAAGACTTCAGTTATCCTCTACAAGGTCTGTCCGAACATGTCATGACACAGACCATCATTGAAATTATGAGACGAAACTTCTCAGCATTCCATGGATTCACCGTGCGGGTGCCGGGTCCATCGCGTTGCAGGGAGAGCAGCTTCAACAGTGCCGGGGACTTGCGACTCTAGTGTAGGTTTAAAGGGCCCCTTAACTAACGCGCGTTATACGCTCACCTTTAATTATATCCGAAAATAGAGGAATTATAACGTGTAGAGAGTCTGCTAATCACGACCTTTAACTTAGAAATTTTATGTCCTTAAACTTGGTTAGCTTTGGTTTAAACGATGTTACACAAAGCCTCGGAAAATTGTAAACAAAGATATATTTCAGTGAAAAGGAAATGGATAAGATAATATTTGACGAGGTCTGCTTGATAATAAATATTAATTCAATATTTTGAGAATTACTTTCTACTAAAGTTGCTTTAATCTCCGGACTCAATTCCACGATTCTGTTCCCTCGATGTCAACAAATTGTTTCTCTAATATTTGTGACATTTTGTAATCAGAAATATTATTAAATATTAAGACAGCAGCTGAGAGACTTGAACAACTTTTATACTTTGACTGCATCATAAGACGTCTAATTACTGTACTAGATCTTGTGCAATCGTGGATTTAATTGGGTTTTGATCGTCGCCAGTGATTTGTATTTTCAATACAAAACTTTTGATTTCAAACTGTTCACTTTCATTTGTTTGTCTCTCTGCCAACTTCTCTGAGTGTATTACAAAAGTCTCGATGCTTTATGAAGTTCAATTTCAATTCCGAAAGGAAATCACTAACTCTGTCATGAAGGCAAGGTATTAAGATTGTGGGCTGCCTTCATTGTAAAATCTATTATTGGCCGCTTTTCTTTTAAATTACCTACAACGTAAAGTTTTAATACTCTATAACGGTATATCTTTGACATGGAAAACAATATGATGGAATCCAATCTTAAGTGTGTGAGAGAAGGCTCCCTCTGGCGGTTCTGTGGGTTTGTCTTTTCAATTATTGATATTTAAGAGAAACTGCTTAACTTTCAAAAAACTAGAATTAGCTGCGGTGTACTTTGTCAAGACTTGCTAAATATTATGGTTATTATAGAATCATTTTCCATAAATATTTGTATGAAAAGATTGATTGTCTCAATGAAAAATTGAGATTAATTGTCTTCTCTTTGCTTTAAAATAATAATTATTATTAATATCATGTTATATATAACCGAGTTCCGAAGGTGCCCGAGAAAGATATTTAGATGAAAATCATTCATAATTTAAATCAATAATATTAAAATTATGTGAATTTTCAATCGAACCTTATTAGAAATCTCTTAACATTTTGATTTAATAATACCAATTACAGTGATTATGACATTTGGTGGAATACATCACAAAATTTGATTCATATGTATGTATAAATATAGACGTTTCCATTAACATTAATGCTGCATCAACAAGAATGTTAAATAATGTTACAGTAAATAATTGTCATAGTATACTTTTCATCTTATGAGATTACATAAAAAAACTTAAAAGAATATAAATTACTGAAGTTGAACCTTGTATTTGAACATAAATATTTTCTTTGTAATACACAAAGTATCCAATAAACAAAGTACGACTTTTCAGTTCTAGACCATTAATTATAACTTAAAAAACTTCACTTGGCATATTGCCGCCTGCCTCTCTGACGCCACCAATAATATTGATATAAAAAAAGGAATTCGTTATTGACCCTTATACAATCATTATTAATGTCTTTTTCGATTTTAGAAATAATTGGCCATGAAAACTTTATGAGTTTAATGAGGTCTGAGATTTTCGCGAGTCATATAAATGAAACTAATATTTAGTGTATATACTACGCGAGTTTATTTTTGATAAAAACGACATACTCCGTGTCGTCTCGTCATCTCGTCTGAGGTGACCGACGAACCGAACATTTAATTGAAATAATATTAGTTTCTTCAGATTTTCACTATTATTCTATAAAACATATCAAAATTAATAAAAATAATTTTGTGATTTACAAGTAAATTTCTTGTATCGTGGACGTTTCAAAATTCAATGGACATCATACTTCAAAGGCAAGGCTTGTCATGAGTTTAATGAAGACGTCGAGCCAGTAACATAACCTGTAGTATCTGAATCTTAACAAATGTTTATTCATTAATAGTGTGTGTCGTGTTCAACGTTATATGAGTGTGACGTATTGTTATATACCTACTGTGTGAAGATCAGAATATAATATGTAGGAGATGATTTGAAAACAACTAACATGAGAGTGATACAAGTGTGAATCGATAAAGTTGAATATCATCCTATTAGGGTTAATAAAACAAATTAGTATTTCAAAGAAGACATCAAACATTTCCATATATACATTGATATTATCATTACGTTACGTTTAAACAGTTATATAATAATATAAGAGCTTACATTTAAATTATAGTTTATTTTATGAAATAAAATAGGGAATATTTTGTAAATGAATACAGTATAAGAGATTTATATTTTACGATAGTTTTCACTTTCAAAGATACTCTGATGATAATATTCAGAATGAATTTTATTAATAAAAAATATAAATATTTCGTTTTAAATTTCATACCGTCGGTTTTTTTACCGATTTAAGATATCTATACATTTATATTGAATACGAAAGTAATATGACGTCATTGTATATATGACTTCCGTGAGTAACAAACGAGTGGAAAACGTTCGTCTCGTCAGGCCGGGATCACGGTTACTACGAAGTATTCGAAACGTCGAGTTTATTGTATTAAAAAAAAACACTACAAGCAAATCCGGAAATAGGAGTTTCATTAAAATATAAAGTCAAGGTTTATAATAAATAGTCGACGTGTCAGTATGTATTGTGTTATAGTTTTAATAGTATGTGTGTCATCGTTCTCTACAAGTCACACGTCATGACACTTCTTATACACAAAGTAACCAAAACGTTTATATTGTAATAACATTTTTAAGATAATTTAAAAGACAATTTTGTTCCATGATAAAAATTAATAAAAGTTTCCCTCGAGAGTAAAGGAACCCCTCACTGAGAGTATTTATGAAATTGAACAATTATTAGTGTTATTTAGAGAATTTGAACAATTCTCGTCAAAAATAAAATATTTGCAATACCTGAGATGTCCCTGACCTTTGAGATTATTTTAATTAATATTTCTTATCAAAGCTTTCTTAGTTAAGATTTATAAATAACTGTAATATCTTAAGAAACACTTTTATTCCATGTTTTGTTTGTTTATAATCCCTTTTATATATTTCATGTGCCTATGTATCAATGTAATGTATTAAAAACTCATCGACTTCTTTTCGCTCATATATTATTTCTATACCTGTAAGATCTCCCAATATATATTGATGTGTCTAGATTCTCTTAATATATTAGTATTAAAAGTTAAGTCTCGACCACATAAGTGTGTATTCTGCCCGGCGTCGTCGAGGTGGTCCTAATTGCCGGGATCGCCCCCATATTCCGAGGGAGTAAGAAGTCAGGTCATTGGCAGGACCGGCCAGTCGCTGGTGTGCCCTGTCGCTGACAGATCCGGGGTACACCGACATAGCGGCTGATGGCTTTCGCAGTGGTTTTAGTGAGTAGGGGCCTGCCCAGGCCGAGCCTCACACATCCCTTCCGGCCCCACCAAGGCCGGTTGGACGGCTCGTAAAAAGAGTTTCCCTGCGTCATCAAAAAAAAATGTGTATTCAAATATACAAGTTTATCTAGTTATTAAATCTATCAGAAAGAATCAGCTAACTGTGTCTTCCTAGGTCGCATCCGAGTTGTTCATACATTACATGGGACAAACAAAATGACTGACATAATAAAATAAATTTTACTAATCGTTATTTTTTATATTATAAAAACAATCAGCAATTATGAATATATATATGTTGAAAATCATACACTGATAATAAACATTAAGGGTAAGAAACGAGCAGGGAGACAGAAGCGACGATTCAATATGGTACAATATGTTGAGAGGACAACGTATAAAGGGTAGGTTGAGTTGTCTGACTATATACATATATAATATTTTATGTAACTCTTACAATATTTATTGTACTTTGTCTTGTACTGTGACTGTACCAGACGGACGAGGTTTACACGATGTAACAGATAGGAGCTATAACTATAGACGTATTAAAATATACAAAGATATAAATGTTGACATATTCAGAGACACTGAAACAACCTCTGATGAACTTTAAGATGGGATCTTATCTTAATAAGATATACATACATATGTTTATTTCATATTACCTGCCATTTCACTATACTGGAAGTTAAATATATTTTATTATGTATCATCGAACTCCAACATGAATGAATCGAACGTTTTATATATTTTATTCCTGTGTTTAAATAAAATTAAAATCTAAAGCCACGTGTACAAGCTATTATATGATAGAAAGAGAAGAAGAAGAACAACTACGTTGGATAAAGATTGAACTAAACAATTTTCATTACAAGGTAATAACACTGTTCATGTTATAAGTGGTCGCTGTCTTGTACTCGTATAGTGGACATGTGAGGCAGACGAGTGTCACGCGGACTCTAATAAAAGAGGTAACAAGTCACTTTTAATGTGCTGTTAACTTAATGCCCTCTTCACGTTTGAACCAAAATTACTAACAATAAAACATCTCAACATAATGAAGTTATTAATGAAAACACAAACAACTAGCTTCTAACTTCACGGTACTTTAATATTCCGCGTAGAAAATTAAACCAGTATTTTGTTTTACTTTGAAGAAATTAAACTAAAAATTTTTTTTTGGTAATTTTGAATAAAAAAGTTAGTTTTAAGAGTACATATTGAATACAATGAGCATCGAAGTTTAATAGGATTTGATTACATCAAATCTGAAATCGTTAAATTTAACACAAAAACGGAAAAAAATTGTCACATTTTAAGGTGAGTAAAAATATATTAATATCTATATTTTGTATTCCCTTTTTAATGATTTTTTTTTGATTTTCTTTCTTCTAATCAGAGAAACAAAACATATTTTTTGTTTTATACACAATCAAACATAATTTTACTAATTCACTTACATATATTCACTTTCGATATTATCTAATATATAAAATTCTCGTGTCACGGTGTTCGAACTTGAACTCCTCCGAAACGGCTCGAACGATTTTCGTGATCCTTATCGAGGATACTAACCAGGGTGGAGAATCGGCCAACATCTATTTTTCATCCCCCTAAATGTTAAGGGTAGTCCACCCCTAAATTTTTGTTTTTATTTTTTAGGCAATTTTTTTTGTTTTTATTTTTTTATGACACAACCTACAAAAATACATACAACCCTAAATTTTCACCCCTCTGAGATCAACCCTTATTTTTTATTTGTTAATTAAAAACTTTATTTTTTTAATTGACAGAAAATTGTCTGTAGAGTCAGCTATATATAATAAAGAAATTAACATCATTCAAATAAAAACTAACATATATTTCTTGATTATAAGGCGGTACGAAGTTCGCCGGGTCAGCTAGTTACTTAATATAAGTAATTAAAAAAATATATATTTTCCAAATTAGATACCTTCAGGGGCCGCAATCTCAATAACACAAAGTATGAATATTAAAAGGTTTACTTTATGAATAAAGGTTAACATGACAGTAATTAGTTATTTTCCTTCAATTTTATACAATATTTTTTTTCTATTGTCATGAATATTTAATCTGGGAGTGACGTGCAACATTAATTACTGAATCATTCCCTTCAGGAGCTGTTCTGAATAGATTAAAACAATACTAGGTGATAAAATTTCAGTATAGATTTTTATTAATTTAGGAAAATATATATCGGGTTTATTACAATTTCGTTATTTTTAAAGAGAGAGACGCCAACCTCGTTGACGTTACAAATGTCACTTCTTCTACTCGTAGTACGTTCCATGATATTTTAAAATGAAACTTCAATTGTTCGTCGTGCGTTTAGACGTCATATTTATAACAAGATTCAAACATAGTTCTATTCTCCTTTTAAACAATCTTTGATTTCGTTTTACTTTTAACAATAATCATGAATACTAATGAGGTTTAATAAGAATTGACAACAGCCTCAAATTATTTTCATGTCGCATCTGTTATTAAATCTGATAGCGCCGATATATATAATATGGACACTAGTTTCAAATTCATTAAGAACTACATTTCAACACAAACAATATTACTTCGTGTCGTAATAAAGTTCTTTGTATATTCTTATAAAGCAATAACGTAAACAAATGTCATTTAAATTCTAATATCATAGAACTCCCTGTCCCTGAACTAATCGAATAATAAAACATGTTTATTGGCTGAAGGAATCTGACATCACACAATAAACTGGAGATGTTTTCATTGTTGTCTCGACACACGCATCACATATTATATTACATTATGTTCACATTAACTGGAAATGAAATTGAATTGAAGTTTATGAATGTTGAAGTGATTTAATATTTAACGAACCATCACATACGACGCTGACAGAGCGGGTTCAAGTCTGCTGTTCGTTCTCTCGCGGGAAAAGTTTTGCTTCTGTTTCATTGTAAGTTTGGAAAGGAGTAAGGAACTAAAAACTCCTATATATTCCTTGTGTAGTGATACTGTTTTTTTTTTAACCTTGGGAAAAATGCATTTACGCATCCCCGCCGTTTTTGAAGACAGCGGGGTATGTGGGACTCGTTTCCACTACCCACTAAATTCCACGACGGCCCTTGTGTCGGAGCGGGTAGTGATACCGTTACTACTCGCACTCGGAGAGAATAAAAGTTTCAAAAATGTTTAGTCTGTAATAAAAAAAATATTTTTTATCAAATTCTAAATTTTCATTAAATTTCCAACCTTACTTTTTAAATAGCTTAAAGCTGATCCTTTAAAAAACTAACAATTTTCTAATAATTTATATTGGAGATCACTAACAACTTTTACTTAACGTTATACAAAAGAAAAATACTTAAGGAAGAAACACTACATGATATTGGATGTGTTTTAAACAAGTCCAACGACATTAGAGAATTTGGTGCTAAGTCGTGTATATACGAGTATATATCATAAAAAAATAAAATAAATAAACAATACATTAATATTCATATAAACATAAGAATTCTTCAAGTCATGATTAATGTATAAAACAAAGTAAAATGTGACGAAAACCATTTTCATTTAAACTGCTGACAGTAGGAGGAGACGCCGTCTGCTTACAACGCTATTGCTGAATGTGATTTCGGGTAAATAAGTCTTTAAACTGAATTTACACATTATTACCTCAGCACATACAAAATTATATACAGAGTGTATATTTATATTACCACAACAGTTTTTACTTGTTACTTTAGACACACGATAGAGGTGTTATAAGTTTGAACTCGACATCTGTCGGAGTGTGTGTCTGCGGCATCGAAGCTCCCAAACGAGTCGATCAATTTTTATGCGGTTTTTTCATTTGAAATTCAGTTTCCTTGTGGAAGATCGTATTTATGTTTGGTGAACTATTTGTCCACCGGTATAAGATAAGCACTAGCACCTGTTTTCAAATGTATGAAAGGCATTTTTGATCTAAGACAACTCGATTACAATACTTCATGAGTTTCATTATGATTGATTTATGTAAATTAAATCTAATTTTTAAAATTAATTAAGGGAATTTTTAAAATTAAATAGTAATAATTTTCGCCTGTTTTATTCATGTGCGTTCAGTAAGGATCACTTCAATCCTGACTGACTATAGGAAATTACACACATGTAATACATGAATTATATGTACTACAATATCTTGTTAACTTGTATCGTATCCGCTCTTAACAAAATACTGATAAGAAAGTTAAAATGACATAAAGTTACAATTAAGTAAATATAAAACAATATAAATTGGGAAATATTTTTTTTAGGCGACGGACCGTTTAATGTAATAGAACTTAAGTGTTTCTTAAACAGACTAGTCAGTCACAGTCAGTCAGTCTGTAAGTCTACAGATAAAGGGAAAAAATACAAAAATGAAAATAGCTTATACATTACTCGTTTTCTGTATGTTATGGTGTTTAGGAAACCGAATACTAACAAACTATATCACTATCTATATACTATATACTTACATAGCGTATCAAATGTAAATTTTCCTTATAAATATTTTCATTCCCGAAGAAAAAAATTTTAACAATGTAATATTTACATTACGATGTTTCAATTTAAGTAACATATCAAACAGCTTACTCTGTTACAAACACATTAATATTGATTTCAACAAACTGGGAATTAATTTAAGACTGAAACATCATAATAGTCGTTGTTTCCCGTCTCTTCACTTCCCCGCAGTTTTGATGACGTCGCTTTTTTAAAATTTTATTCTCATTATTCGTGAAGAGAGCTTCAACTTTAATTAAAACAGAAATTACTTTCCTGTCAACGTTCTCTGGCAACTCGAAAACTTGGATTTAAATGTTTATATTTAAACACGAATAATGTAAAAAGGAATTCATATCTTATGTAAGTATATACATTAGGATATTTCTTCTAAGAGGCCTCTGAGGTTTCAAATTAGCATATTATTTATCAAGAAAGAAACATGCGCGGCCTCTATACGATGATTATGTAGGTCTGTGTAATTGTGAGAAGATATACATTTGTTTACAGTGACGTGTCCGATGAATAAAATCTATCTTTGTCAATTTATTTGTGTTATATCATATTATATTTTATTTGTAGATGGGAGTGACTCAAATATCAGTACATAGTGTTGTAGCATATTACTGAACAACTTATAGAAGCTTTAAGTTTCACAAAGGGTTACAAAAAAACTATGTTCTTCATGGCTACTTATCTTTTTATGACTCCACACTGTAATAAACTGTGATAAAATGTACAAGTACGGAGTTTTATGGAAACATTTTAAACTGTTACGACGCACAGACATAAGGACCGCACAAGCTCGACACTATTACTGAACAGAGAACATTCACGTTCTTTATTGTCAAAAATATTATTAAAAAATATTATATAACATTTACTTTAGTTTTTTATTTTTTCGGTAGGGTCTATTGAAAGTCTAAACAACTGTGCCTATATAGCATGTCTAAGATAAGAAAAAATCTCATCAATCGGTCCTTAATTAAATATAAAAGTAATTGAATGACAAGAAGCTTATGATAGTGACTCAGAGACAGAGATGTTATTAATGAGAGACCTCTGTGTGATCAGACAAACTGTTCTATAAAAACGTATTTGATTTGACTGGGATTCAATGAAGAAGGCATTAAATTATAAGAATTTATACAATTTCAGGCACTTATAGAGACGTTTGATAAAAGTCTCCTGACTATTTAATCATTTTGACATAGAATATTTGTTGAAATATACCTTGGAACTCAACATACTGTTTGTGACTATGGCGCGTTACAAAAACGTCAATGTTTTAGATTTTAAGATTTGTTTCCAGAAGAAAGTTTTTGTTTGGTGTTGTTATTAATGATAAAAGAATATTCAGCTTGTATTTCATATAGAAAAAAATACAGTAGAAAATACAGCAACAGGACTCGAATCTGTTTTCTTCGGTATGTCCCGGTATGACAGTTTGGTTGCCAAGTTAATTTAACAAATAATGTTTTTGTTGATGTATAGTTTAGTTATAAATAAAACTATTTCTATAACTCTGTTCTTAATTCTTAATTTATATGAAATACAGCTATGAAAGTTATTGTTAATTTCATATTTATATTTGTGTTTTCATAATACGTCTAAAAGCCGCCAATTGAATCTATTATAACTGTAGATCAGTATTTTCATAAAATCTAAATAGTTAAGAATGAACTTATAGTAATCATGTTATGTTTTTTGTTTCTGGTTCATGTTGGAATATTTCGTGAGGATAATTTATTTCTTACAATTTCCTCTTCCTCAGTATAACCTTAAATTTCCATCATTATTTTTAGCTGTATTGAAAGTATGTAATATCATGAGAAAATTATATTATGCGCGTAATCTTTGTAATTTCGTGTTTTCCATAATAAAGTAAAAGGGATCGAATAAAGGTGAAACATTATATAATTGTTACCACGTATGTATACTTTTGAAATTGACTGAAATATTAATACAGTATTAAAGTTTTAGAGTAAAATATACATATTGTACGAAAAAAACCTAATGTATCAGAAGCGAATATTTATATTAAGTTGGTTTGGCAACGATTATTGGTTAATATATTATATATTAAATAGGTTTCGTTTCGTGACTTTACCTATCATTAAATATTAAAATCATTATTTTACAGAACAGTAATAGAAGAGGGATGTGATTTAGCTTCAAGATTTACCAAAAATCAGATAATATTAATCACACATTTGTCGAGTATTTTGTGGTAAATTCTTGTGAGGAATATTACTGTTTAATATTTTTAAACAAAGCTATCTTTCATTATGTACGAGTAACTTTACTGTCGCTCTGTTTTCTTTACTTTGAAACAATTATAAATATTTTTTTTGATAAAATCTAATTACATCGATAATTAATTTAACTTAAACATCGTTTGAGTTGATCTCAATGTTTATCCTACTTAATTAGTTCATATAATAGTTCATACTGTTTTTATGATAATAAAGATCAAAAGAATATATTTATATGTAAACTTGTACATTATACTCAAATAAATTTTTATTGTACTCCAGTGTGTGAAATCTCTACCCAATAACGAATGAGTGGAGTTGGTTCGTTCAAATATGTATCTGACATCGATAAATTACTGTTTGATGGTGTGTATATTAGTAGTATAAGTGTTCCAATAAAGGTATTAAAATATATTCATCAACAATATGGTGTCGTTGTTAAGTATAATTCATTTTATTAAAAAATATAACAACATAATTGTGTCAGTACAAGCGGTGACTCGCCCCTCGCTCGTCATCAAAGGAAGGAATTTATAAATGTTATATTTTCACAAACAAACCGTGGCCAGGCGCGGTTCATGAGTTTCTTCAGGGTCTCTCATAAATCCACATAGATTGAAATATCTGTTCCTCGGGATGATAATCCATGAATCTTTTGACATTTTTTTCTTAGAATAACCTTGTGTTTCTTATTATTTTTTATTGAAGCCTTAGATGATTCAAACTTACATAACTATCAAATTTGAAATTCATTAAAGTGAATGAGAGTAGTAAATATATGTTTAAAAAGTTGTGTTGTATACTAAACTTACCTATTTATATTGTACATTTACTTAAACATTAAAAACGAAAATAAGAGAATTCTTTTACAATAATACTTTGATACACTGAATACGCTGATAAAAACATACAAATATACTAGGGGTGCTGGACGGGCAGCACCTGATGTGTCCAATTTTGCTAATTTGAGCTATTTGGCCGAGGCTACTCTACTGGTACTCTTTGCTATACCTTTATTCCTTGTCTCCTGTAATACGATATGTAATAGAGGGACAAAAATAATTCAGTCATTGAAACAAAGTTTCACTTTAAATGTCAAAGAATTTGATATAATGGTATAATGATATTGAAGAATGAGAAAGTAGGAGAGAATTTAATTCTTTAAATATTTTTTCAATCTTTAACAATTGTATTTGTAAACGTAAATCCTCTAAGTGAATCAAATAAACGACGAACACAACGTTAATAAAACCAAACATCGTGTAATAACTGACTCAGTTCAGCTCCGGCCTATGAAACATTATGTTTGAGGAATATAACTCTGACTAATGATTTATGAACACGGAACACGGACCAGTCGTTCATCTCGAGGGGTCTGAACTGTTGTTACAGATGACTTGATGTGATACATATATACAATATGTTATGTCAATTAACATCATGCAACTATATTTCTGTAGTTAATTGGTTACTGGTACTATTCTTATATGATCTTTGTGTATTTCCCCAACTTTTCAATACTACTTTAGTTTGAGAGATTCTTATATTTTAAATATATATTTACTGTAAAGTTAGGACTTATCGTCGAACTTTAGAGGCGAAACTGTTATATTGCCAGTTCTGTTGTCCTAGTTTATAGAAACAATCTTCGCAGACTTCTATACAATACCGTCGTAAAACAAAAATAATGAGAGAAAATATTATAATACCGGTACAGAATACAACCGTACAGATTGCAGAAGTTGTTAAATTGTGATACATATTTATTAATATATGTAACTGATCAAAATACACTAATACTGTTGAGGATCTCCTTGACACAGAAGTGATAAAATAATTGAGGTGATGTTATTAAATATTTATTCTAGAAGTTGCTTATAAGATGAGTATCTCATTCATATGTTCAGAGGAAACAAGATCACATTATATCTGCAGATGTGTGTGTGTGTTATGTTACAAATGAGGAGTTTATAAGAACTGCGGTGAGAGATTCCTGATGATGAATGAGGAACGATGAGACATATTGAGAAGGTGGAACTGACTGATAGTTATTAGAGGATAATATGTTACTATACTAATGACTTGTGTAACGATGACTATTGTACATAGATTTTCTTTATCTTGTCAGTTTTTCTTAGAGATTATTTGAACAAAATTACTCAATTTTTTTTTTCATATTTACTTTGACATATTACAACACGGTTAATATGATTTTTAAGAAATTAATATGTTTAATATTAAAGTAACACAAAGTTATATGTTTACGGTTAAAAATATACATACAAAAGAGATAAAGATATGTAGTATAATTTATCAAACGATTCATATGGACCCACAATCAGTCCGACAATATTTTGATAATGAAACCAGAAATGTTGAAACATTGAACATCACATAACGACCTTTTTGTCGCCACAGCATTTATCAGAGGAGTTAAAAGAGAGCTCTTTGTGATATAAATCAAACGCGAGGTCGGAAATGTGGATGTAAGGCTAACGTCCAGCGGCTACGGTCAATACATGACACAGAGAGAACCTGTTTACCATCGACGAGATTTGGTACAGAAAATATTGATTTTACAGATATTAGAGATATAGTAGAGATATTTTTTTCAGTATTTTATAGGAGACATCGTTCGTATATTCCGTTACTATTTGTAATAAGAGCACTTAGATTTTTTATTCAGAGGTTTTATTAAATAATACTCGCGTATACAATTGTGATAGCGGTTTATCCGAAATGGAATAAAATTATAAGTAAAGGTGTTATTGGAATCTACTGATGTAGTTCTAACACTGATTAATGTACTGCTTGTAAATATTATTGATTATATAAAATAACTTTTATAAATCATAATAGAAAAGTACCTTGACAATTGAAATGTAAAAAAAATATTCTATAGTTTTAATACAAAAGTTCTGTTTTTCATATAAATCTGTATCATTTAATTATCATTCTCAAAAAACATTTTAACTCTGCGTAAATTGGTAGTTAAGCGGTGATATTTTTATAATAAAAATATACGAATGAAATAACTCAAAATTTTCGTCAGTCATCTCTGAGTGACCAAAACATTGGGCCACCATAAATAATAATATATTGAATTATCCCATGTTACTCCGTAATTTGACCCAATTTGTTTTACTGCAACTCTTATCAAGAGAGAACCCTTTCATATATTAAATACTAATTATCGTTTACAACATATGTAGTTCATTGAATATATTAACTTCAACACATATTGTACCTGTTACTTTTACTGTTGCGGCTGCCAACGCATTGCAAGCTATATATCTTCACATATTGAATATGAGGTTCTCAATACAAAACCAACTTCCTAACAATAATTTCTCATAAATGGTTAAAAAATAATAAAATAGATTCAACAAGTACATTGGAAATCTAATGTTATTTGGAATAACTAACTTTCTATTACAAGGTAGTTATTACTTCACTTTAAGTTATTTGACGTGTTTCCGAATTTACAGTCATGTTTATATTTTGTGATAGCTTCTAAACTAGGGTTTGTTATTTTTCTGTCTCTGCTCTGTGTAGTTGTTCCCGTGATGATGTACGAGTATGTATGTTTGTCATTCTGTCTCTGGTGTTTAAATAATATAATTTTGTCATAACACAGAACAACACTTTCACACGACTTCATTGTACTGTTATTTCTAGGACTAGCACAGTAAACTTTCATATGTTAATACTTTTTTTTAAAGAGTATCACATTTTACTTTCCTATTTGTTTAGTTTTCAACTTTTATGTTCCATAATAAGGATTATTTATAACATTATTTATTTGAATATTTTACTTTATCATCTCATATCTTTTTGTAACATTAAACAAAATATCCTCTCATAACATATTTCTCCTGCTCTCTATTGCTAAGAATCAACAACTGATTTTAATCGTTAGTGGGGCAGAAGTTTGTTTGAGTTGTGGTTGTCTAGATGTTTATTCTATTCCTCGTTTAATAATTGTGTTGAAAATGTTGATGATCGTGATTGCTTTGGACTGTATAATATTTTAAGATTATTGTTATAAAAATACTTACTTATTCGAAAAGGAGATTTATCACTGAATTACTTACTAGGATGATAAGAACATCTGTCTTAATGACTTCACTGTCAGGGCTGTTTCTTCTCAGGGTGTACAATGGTTCAAGTTGTAAATTTCAGTACAGATATCGATCTTTTCTAATATTTCGGATATTTTTACGTATGTGAGCGCGAGTACAGGAGTGACATGTCTACTTAGTTCTATATAATGGTAGGTACTTAATTAATATCAGATAATAATTATAATAAGTGTTTTCTCTCTTGATTAATGAAATCTTTCTATCAGATACAAAGTGTTCCTGGCGATTAGAGTATTTTTTTTACCAATTACGGCAAATAAAACTGTCTATTGATAATAATTTGATCATTACAATTTCACTGAAAAATCCTATTTTCCTTTCTTAATAAACAATGAAAAATAAACTGTGAGAAAACATTTTCTTTTCTTTGTCATAAATATTTTTGTATGAATGTTATCATAAAGACCGGATACCAAGAATTCTAAAGGAAGTTCTTTTGTGAAGTTTACAATGAAATACTATCAATACATTACATAAGTTAAATATTTCACAAACAATATTTATTGTATATTAAATATTATTGCCAACAAAGTTTAATTTTCTTACGAATAAATAACTTTTCTCTATTAAGTCTAGATATTTTTAGTAACTACTTACAAAATTAAATCTTTTTCTTTTTCTTATTCCATATATTTTAGAGTATCCCTACTAATATTATAATTGTGAAAGTAGCTCTGTCTGTCTGTTACGCTTCCACGCCTAAACCACTGAACAGATTTTAATGAAATTTGGTACAGATATAGAGTTGACCTTGAGAAAGAACATAGGATAGTTATTATCCCAGACTTTTGAAAGGTTCTCTTGAAAACGCGATATAACCAAACCCCAAGCGGGCGAAACTGCTGGCGGAAAGCTAATATATATATATATATAACAGTAGATTTTGTTAATATTAATATTATTGTAAACTTGTATTTAGGAAAGTAAATGTTAATGTATTTTAAATACTACGCGAGCGGCGCCTATTTAAAAAGATTAAATCCAAACGAAACAAATATTGGTAAATTGGAAGAGGAAAAGTCTACGGAGTGTTCCAGGTTACACGGCGAGGTGGAGTATTGACTGAGATTGTTGTGATTTTATTTATTTAGAAGAAGATGGAGTCTATACGAACGAAAATACGAGCTCTGATTGAATCTGATGTATTTTAATATATGAGGAGTTTTATAATATTAGTGGCTGACAACGAGTTTGAGAGAAATTCGTTCCAAATTATATATATAATTATTATAATATATTAATATTAATATGAGAATAATAAAACGAGAACATATTTATTAATAAGGTTAGTATGTATATTGGTATTTATATTGTGATAGTTTCTTTGTTTATATTATTTAGTATTCTTATTTAAAATAGTTTATTATAAGGGATCCTCTCCAAGACATCCAATTCGGTCATAAAATAACTCGAATCTCAATACAAAACTAAATCCACCAATATTTCATTTGATACTCGTTTGGTTTTGCTATTCTGTATTGGAACCAATTTTATAGTTTTTTATTATTATAACTGAGATAGCGATCGTATATTTATGTTATTACAGTATATATTATATGTATAGGTTTTATATCTAAAATATAAAATTCTCGTGTCACGGTGTTCGAACTTGAACTCCTCCGAAACGGCTCGAACGATTTTCGTGATCCTTATCGAGGATACTAACCAGGGGGGAGAATCGGCCAACATCTATTTTTCATCCCCCTAAATGTTAAGGGTAGTCCACCCCTAAATTTTTGTTTTTATTTTTTAGGCAAAATTTTTTGTTTTTATTTTTTTATGACACAGCCTACAAAAATACATACAACCCTAAATTTTCACACCTCTGAGATCAACCCTTATTTTTTATTTGTTAATTAAATTCAATGATTGACAGAACATTGTCTGTAGAGTCAGCTATATATAATAAATAAATTAACATCATTCAAATAAAAACTAACATATATTTCTTGATTATTAGGTGGTACGAAGTTCGCCGGGTCAGCTATGCAGTATAACTATAATATCATGTTTTCAATACATAGTCGTCATACTTTGTCTCGCCCTGCAAAGTATATATTTGTCTCCTTTAGTTTCTAACGATCTAATTTCGTTTATTTAATTGTTGACATAAAATTTTCTTTATTAAGTTAAATGCCGAATCTGTCGATGAAAAGTAAAGTGAAAACAATATCACTTCAAGGTTTCTATTAATACTTTCTAATTGTCAGTGAGTGTAGAACTTACTTGGAAAATATTAAATTTAAAATACCTTTTAAAATATTAAATAAATAATTATGTAGAAGAATATTTTTTATTCCAAATAAAATTGGTTTTGAAATGTGTATTTATAAACAGAAATGTTGTAATTCAATACTATAATAAACTGATCGTGTCTTATTAAAGGAGAGGACTATGTAAGGTTAGAATTAAATATAAAATCAAATTTCTGAGAAAGTATGTAATGAAGTTATTTGAGTTTATTTAATATGTTTGAAGATTCAATTTTCTATAATATATTATATGTATAATGTGTCTATCAACCGTCCATCAATGATCATCATATATTACAGGCAGATATAGTTTTGTGTTTTTGTATCTAACTGTAAGGTATAAAAACAATGATATAACGAGATGAAAACACACTCAGCTATCATAACACGCATAAGAAATCTAGTCAGAGACAAAGTGTAAGTCTCGGCGCGGAAACAGTTTAGATTAAATTTCATAGAATGTAACTCATGTAGGATGTAATTATTATTATCAATGTTTTGGAATTGATATAAAATTTTAATCAAAATTGTTTTTTCAGCCAAACAAATGAAATACGGATATATACAAAAAATAAAATATTAATTACAAATGTAGTTAAGGAATTTAAATTTTAGATCTTTGAGTACGAATCCATTTAAAAAAATGCTTTTTGTATAATTAATATTCTCAATAATTGAATTTTAAAACGAATCATTGAATTAATGTGCTTATCACTTAAGAACAACTTCTAATCGGATTCAAAGTGAAAATAATATTCCATATATTTTATTATATTAATTAGCCTCGAAGAAATTCTTATTAAACACAAAAACAACCTTTATTCATGAGTTTTGTTCCATCACAGTACGAAATAAATTTCTGTATTAACGAGTTCACACATGTATTCTGGCATAGAGAATTATTGCATAAATGAAACTAATATCAACAAAATATTAGTTCCATTTAAATGAATACTCGCGAAAGTATTAGATCTTATTAATTATTGCTTACTTTGATGGACAAAACATATCTTCACAATTTATTCTGCATATTTCTCCTCTAATCCCTCCCAGTTTATCTTAGTCCTCATCGTTCTCATTTCAAAAACTCTAATATAATATAATAAAAATAATAAGAACATATATAAAGTGTGACAGATGTGTGAGAGACGTGGCGTCTTACAATGTGTACTGGTCGATACATCTATTGTAATATAACTCAGTTGTATGTGGTGTGTTATACATATGTATATGTTATGTTAGTATGAATGTTATTTACATACATATAGTATATAATACATCTGTTCTTATAATTAAATGTATTGTATATGTAAAAAGTATACATAATCGAATGTTCTCTTACCTGATTGTATCGCCGAGTCTCCACACGATGTTGTAAATCAGAGGAATATTGAATTTATTACGATCAATTAAACGACGCTTCGAACGTATAAATTGTATTTGAATTATATCATCCCTTGAATGGATGGCTATTTATTTGTGCCTAACTGAATCTATGTTACTTATTGAGATACAAATATGTTATTTTGTAATTTTAGTATTTACTGCACTGTATTTACCTATAAAAGTTCACTACTATCACAATTATTATTGAATATTTCCTTGAAGAGAGTAATGAAAGACGAATGTCTTCTGTTCAAGTTTTTATCAAAATAATTTGAATAAGCATTATGTATTTTAGTTCTGCTATTCATTGACATTGAAAATAAATGTATCAGTTACTTTTCAAAGGTCTTTTATAAACACTTCTAATATGATTTACTTCATCAATTATATTTAATGATATAATTATGGATGTTCAATTACTAACATATCATATTCTACATTACGTAATGGGAGTCAAATTCTAATGAATGATAGATAGAAGCACCTTATTATACCCGAAGTTCCTTATGTATATCTTGTTTTCATTTTAATTCGTGTTTTTATAACAGTAACTTTTCATACAAGAGGTTTATGTACCCTGTAATTTTTTGGGCTTTCTACCATCTTGAGAATACGTGCATTTAGGTTCCATTGAAGTTTGTTTAAATACATTGAAGTTTGTTTAAATACATTAATACGATCATATATTCTGCAGACTCCACCACAAATCTCTGTACACGAATCAGAGAACAAGAACAATATGCAAGCCTTAAGTGTAGTCCAAATATAATAAGTAATGACTACAAACTCAGTGTTCTGACTGATCTTAAGACAGATGTCCCGTAATGTTGGCACTAAATTACAATTTACTACGCATTTTCGCCTCTTACTAGTCTAGAGAGACTAAGTAAAATAAGGTACATTCAGAAACTGATTATATATAAATATAAAAAAGAAACAAAGTTAGGATATTCACCTTGGTTTCTTCTATTGATGTATAAGTATACTAAACCGATCCTAGATTGTAATAAAAATACACAAGGTGATAGAAACAGTCTGGTGATCTTAATAAGGCAGAAACAACCACAATACGTTTCAACCATTTTCATATTGTTATATTAATTCGTGTTAGTTTTTAATAGAGACATGTTTTAAATTGTACCAGAAGAAAGAATAGAATAAACCAAAATTCTAACAAAATAAAAAAGGTTTTACTGTTAAAATAGTTATAAAAGTAGTTCAAAGTTACAGAATTTTGAACTACTTTTTATTTGAATAAAAATTATATCATGCTTCATCAAAGGGGTCCATAATGTTTGGAGACATTCATCAAGAAATCACAACCTTACAGTTTAAATAACAAAACTCCTTCATTATAATATAAATGATTAATGTTTTATAAACGTTTATTAACTAAGATTTATGTAATAGAAATAAAAAATAAAGCTGAGACTAAATTAAACAACATTTGTATGAACGAGAGTATTTTGTAGGAAAACGTAATCTGAAAAATGTGTAACAGGAAATTAATATTATAGATGTTGAAGGTCCAGTCCTCTCTCAAACATAATAATGTGTGTCGTTTATACGGAGCTCGGTCACAGTGGCATCTGAAACAACTTGTCAAATATGTTTGTTATGTACATTTGTGGTCGTCGGTTTGTTTGTAAATGATAAGAATTCATTTGACTCGTTCATGTCATACATCACGTATATTTCGTTATAGAAAAATGAAAAACCACCTAACAATATTTTATATCTAAGATAATTACAATTCAATTCATTTTATAAAACCAGTTAAGTTGTTTATAATTTCAAGTCTTCTTCATTTTGTTTCGTTGAAGAAGTAAATTAATAAAAAAATATAAAATTAAACAATAAATATTTAATCATCTTATCTATAACATATACTCGAACAGTGTTCTGAAACGGTATTTATAAATATAATGTTATAAATGTCTAAAACAGACTTACAAATAGTTCATTTGTTATATCAATACATCAACAAGTATTGTATCTAATTATATTTGTGTTATCACTTATGTAAAGGTCTAGTTAAATTTTGTGACACTATCAAACATTTATATTATAATATTAAATAATTATTTTATTAAAGTCAAGGAATAAAAATTTATATAATTTACAAACTCTATTTCAGAAATATTATAAAAGATATGTAACCACTTGTAGCTAATGAAACGGTAAAGCAACTTAATAAAAAAGAAGCACATTTCCTTGTGTCTCGTTTATAATCGAGTTAATTTCTTTAACTAACACACACACACACACATACATATATATATATATATATATATATATATATATATATATATATATATATATAAAATACTATTAAGTAGTGATTCACTTAAAAGCCAGTCAACTAATTGCCTCTAAGTTCCTGCAATATTCATAAACTACCTCCATTACCGGCCCCCTTCTCCTGTTAAATGAGGCTGATTCAAATAAGCTCCGTAAGTATCTAACGCGTTAACTTGGGAGGTTTTGCCGTTGAAAAATCCTGACATTTGAAATAAATAACTATTTATATATCTGTCGTGTCCTGACACCGCATCAACCGACGGAGCGTTCAAAGAAGAATTTACAATAAAGTTAGTGAAACATGTGATCTGATGAAAATACACTTTATTATAACATTGATGACCTCTTGATTCATATGAACAGTAACTAACATCGTGGACTCTAAGGAGTCTCTCAACACTCATTGAAATATAACACGAGGATATAAATCTCTCTCTTTCAGTTGACGGCTCTGTGTAGTACGGTACAGAGAGGATGATGCTGACTACAACTTATATCATATAATATGAATATAACTAAAGAATATATTTATACGTGTAAGGTTTACATACTTTTATATGATTTTCGTTATAATGACGTTACGTTTACTTTACACATTTGTCATGGACTTTTTCTATTTGTTTATCAAACATTAGTATTAACCGATGTGACCATACATTGTTGAATATGTCGCCGTCGCCATACTGACCAGATCATCGGTCCACCTGGTAGGTGGTTCACCTGCACTGTACTTAGTACTACGTGATATCCATAGAAACAATATGTAGTCTTTGATCTCGCAATGTAATAAAAGTTTAACTCATTTACAATATTTTGAGGAACAAATAAAACATTAATTAAATGAGTGGTATTAGAACACGATACCTTAATAAGTATATTAACTAGGTCGTTATTTACCGGACGTGGAATGTTTTACATGTGATTGACTTTACAAAGAATGTAGATACGAGTACACATATATTAATACATCTTACTCACACACATCATTTAAATTAAAACGATCTAATGTATAATGTCCGTCATCATTTCTGTTGTCAATGAAGGTCAGACGTGAGGTCGACCCTCATTAAAATGCAGATTTTTAATTAGGAGCACAAGATGAGAGCTCGCGGAGGTTTAATTAAAAATTGTTTAAAGTAATGCTTCCCTCGTCCCAGGAGCTGAGTTCATGACACAACACACACACCGCAGGGCATACTGCGGGGGATATTAAAAAGACTCGCTTCAATGAACTGAGTGGAGGAAACTAGACGTTAAGATGTTCTTTATAAAATAAATAAACTTTACATATATCATGATAGTTGATAGAGACTTACTAACAGTTTATAATATTATAAATATGAACGCATTCGTGATGTATTTCTAACGATTACTTGCTTAATATAATGTGTTCTGAGTCGTTTTATTTGTCAGCCGTCTTTCTCTTGAACCATGTGTGTTTATTTGTCTCTAATATGTACCAGGACCGCAGTATCTCGTACATAATGTAATGAACTCTGTCAGGTAGTTGAGTTATTAAGTTCTCCTTACTTTATTTGGTGTGGAAGTATCAGTACTGTTTGTAAAAGATCTTTACGTGTGATGTCTACAGAGAGGCTATACGGTGATAATATTGTTCATACATTTTTTAAATATTTAATATTGTAAATAGTTTAATGAAACTATCAAGACCTATTTTGATTTATATCATCTAAATCCATTTGAAACCTATAACTGTCTCTCTGTAACGTGGCCTCGTATATTCAGAGGTGACATCAAGACGTCTATGACCCTCGTCAAATATCTTCACATCTCTCAGTTAATGTTTGGTTTTATCGTTTAAATCACTTCTCCATCAAAGACTATCTTACAGTAGGAAGTAAATTACTTTTTACTCGACTTCGTTGACGAGTTTATCTCACAGATAGACACAGAAGCTTGGAAATTAACTTTTCATGCCACGAGTTACACTTTGATAAGCAAGAAGAGTGTATGGGAGTAGTTAATAAGATACTGTACATATGCTATGCTACATATAACAGTTCTTGTATAATCTATAAAACGAATGTATTACAACATACGTCACATATATTATAATACATGGTAATATTTGTGTGAGTTATTTCTTGATTGTTATATTTCCAACTGAACTAATTACAGTGTATATTTCCAGTTATATACATAGTTTAGAGTAATATATTGGTCACAAGGAGTGAAACATATAAAGTAACATGTTTCCTTGACACACTCCATTAATTTGTCACAGTTAATATAATAATATTCTCTACGTGGTGTGTTGTATGAGGGACCTTACTCTTGAGACTGATTCAGTTACATCTCCTGAGCGTCTTCACTTTCAATAATACGAGAGCTGTATATTAAAAGTTATTTTTAACGTAAAATGATAATTCAGAAGTATTATAAAAGTTGCTTTTAGCAGTTACAATATTCTTTTAATTTCTTTTGAAGTGTAATTTTTCTATTTACACATATTATTAAAGGAAATGATTACAAAGATTCGCTTTTTATCACCTTCAGTTACGGTAAACTTTTATCAGCAGTGTACAAAAATCATCTTGGTACCAATAAACTACTTACGAATGTATGTATATAAGAATTTGATTAATTGGTTAAACTTTTGATTCGCCTATTTATTTGAATAGATTGTTTAATATATATAACAATACCTATGTCACGTAGTAGTATTTCTTTCAAAACTTTTATATTAATATTATATTTGTAAGTATCATAAATGTGTGGTGACTGTTGATGAAGTAATAACGAATCAGGACTGTTATACAATACGTGATAGTGAATATTTGGAGTGATTAAAGACTCCTCGAGAGATGATACATATTCATGAGACGTTCATAACACGTTCTGTAGATGGAAGGTTTAATAGGGATACGAGTAGTTACTGTAGCTGAATTTACATTTGTTATTTAAATTTAAAATGTATTCCATTTGTAAAATGCTGAAAGTTTACATTAAGTTGATTATATTTAATTGGAATGAAAGGATTTTTTCCTTCAATGAGTTAAAGAAATACGATGTTTCGTAAGTTATATAAATAAAAAAAAAAAGAATTGAAATGGTTAATTCGGAAGTGGAAAACAATTTTACATGTTTTTTGCGAAAACACATGGGAAGTTTATTTTATTCAAGGTTAAAGGTTTCTGTCTCACTCTGATCTTAATTAAACATATATTTTGAGTAAAATATCATTTCATACTTGTAGTGTTCTCGAATTGAGTTCAATAGAAGATGGGAGGAGATGGTTAGCTGACAATATATAGAGTGCCTCATTATACATATTTTATATCTAGATGTGCTTAAAAGCTTTTGACCTATGGAATAACGTATTATGTTAAAAAAATAACTAAAAATTATAAACGAAAAAAAAAGATGTTTATAAAAAAAGTTTAATTTCTTTAATTCTGCAGGAATAAAGTCGTTCTTGAATTCTGTCACTGTATCTATTCAATGATAATTTTGTTCGTCAATGTTTGCTCTAACAACAGAGGTCTGTGAAGAGACGCGTGCGAGTGTTTGTATTTGATAGAGTATGCTTCGACACGGACGACCTCAATAATCTCTGCTTCATTGGAAATGTTTGAACATATAAAGTAAACATCGCTTGTGACACGATTGTTTTATCTTACTTAAATGATTATGAGCTTCGTTTAATTGAGACTGATTAAAAAACTTCAGTGTAGAATACGACGACTATCTAATACAAAGATATCTTCGTGAAGGATTAGCCATGTTTGTTTTAAGTTGTCTCGGTAAATCTTTTTGAAAATAGAAATGTAAGATTTCAATTAAAAATATAATAAAATAATATTATGTTAATATAAATATTATTTAGATGACTGTTGATATATATATTTGTTTTTCTTATTTTTATTTGTATTTCCTTTGTTATCTAGACATCCTTTATTGAATCCACGAGTTCTAGTTTCCTATAAGAGTTGTGTTTCTAAATCCACACACATCGAATGAAATATTTACTTCATAATATGAGTATATCATTAATATGTTCAGAGGAAACATGAGAGACTCCTGATGAAGCATGAGGAACAATGAGACACAATGAGAAGGTGAAACTGACTGACAGTTATCAGAGGAATATATTACTGTATGTACTAATAACTTGTATAAATATCATTGTGTGATTTAATAGAATTATTTGTTACGAAACAACTCTGATAAATGTTTGTTGTTTTTTGTGCTAAACTGCTGAGAATTGTAAGTTATTTATAGCATAAGGGTTGAAATAAAAAAATAATTTATACATTTACAATAGACAAATAAGTTTATATTAGAGAGTAACCATCTTCCTGACATTCATTAAGATCAATCATTTGTTCTAACTTCATGACGACGATGAAACCAGGAATTTTGTAATGTTAACTTTGACATAACGATCTTTTTCTGACAATATTTTATAAAAGACGAATCAGCGGAATGATCTTAGAGGTATGAATCAAAATTACATAACATCCGAAGAGAACTGTAATCTATTTATAATGACTCGTGCCTTTTACGAGTATAATTAAATACTGAATATTATAAAGACCTAGCAGCAATAAAATGACTTTGTAGCCGTTGAATTTTTTTAACCTTATATAAAAGCTTCGCTCAACGACAGTCATTATGAAAGGAAAAACGAATTTTATTTAAATATATGATAAATGTATAATTACAACCAACTTCACTGAAACCAATTAAGAACCATATAATAACAATATTCAAATGTCTATCGTACAAATATTCCCTAGCATTAGTTTATAAGTCAACCGGCAATCAGTCAAATCGATGCTGATGTTGGTACCCGGTACAACAAGTGATGAAACGTTCCTACCACATTATAATAAAAATAAACAAGTGGACTGAACGCCTGGTCAGGGAAGTTAAAGCAGAATACATGGAATAGTAGTAGTAGTGGAATGTGAATGTGATACTGTTACGGGACGAACAGTGAATTAGATGACTCTATTGAGTTGTGTATTTTATTAAGTAATTGCTTGTTGAACTTTACAGCATCAAAAATAAGAATTTAAAACAAAACTTGCTCGTGAAAGATGAAAATTAAAAAAACTGATAAAGATGAATTCGGCGTGAAAGAAAGTTCACAATATAATACTTCATTAATATATGTTATGTATAAATTTAATAAAAATGAATAAAGTCTTGTGGTGAGAATCTCTTTCATGATCTTTGACGAAAATATCATAACTCATATTCTTGTATTATTTATTAATAAAATTTTTTAATGTAGAAATCATTCATTAACACCTATGTAATACTAATTAAGAAGACATTATGAGGATATTTTTTTTTATAAAAAGAATATTAGTAAACTTATTTCCTAAAATTGATGCTCGATTTACTAGGTTTTTCAAATTAAAACGAATGGCATACCTAGCACGAACAAAAAGCATTTAACTTTATTCCTAGATATCTTGTTAATAATAATTATGTTTTTCCTGAAAAAATTAAATGAATACTCCATACCGATCTCGTATAATACTAAACATAAATAAATGTATCTATTATTTATTTGAAGAATAATTTAATTTCTTTTTAGTTCTGATTCAGTATGGTTTCAACAGACAGATAATAAATTAGGTGTAATGTATAGAACATCGTCGACATTTGAAATCACAGAAGACGAAATAGGATCATAGTTTAATGTAATTTGTGTGTGTCCGTGTGTAAGTGTTATAATAATATAAATTTCTAACTAACAGATGAGTCTATAATAAATGTATAAGACGTGTAGCGCGTCTCCTCCATCTTGTGATTCAATTTACGAACCAACCACGACACTTAGTGATAACTTCTCTCTGAGAATATTTACTGACATCGTTAATATAAATTACGAGCGAAAAGAAAACTAAAATGCTTTTAAATTAAAGTTATATACAAAAATAATAAAGATATAAGATAAGGGAATGTAGCTTCTTACCTATTTTAATTTTATAAAAATATAATATATATCATTTTACTGATTTGATTTGTTTCCTTTATTTCCACCATTCGTCTGTTTTTTAACGTTTGTTATAACGAACAACAGCAGATGCCCGATTACTTTAAACTGTTCAACAATTTAACTTTAATTAAATTCAATCCTCAGTTCAAACATAATTCTGACCTCCTAGTTATTGTTTGCAGATTGTTTAATTATCTTACTAACACTTTCCTTGTCCTTTATAATATTCAATTTTTATATTTTATTTCACTATTATATATTTTTACCCATATCCATTTAGTACCTATATATGTAGTACTTATTTTAAAACTGTATTAAACTTAAAACTGTGTACTGTAAACTTCAAACTTAAAACTGTGTACTGTATTAAAAACATAGTTTCGTACATTCAAATATTATTTGTACTTTATTTTCACTCTCGTTCCAGATTTTATGTCCACCAATAAAATGACTCAAATGGAGAAAAATCGTCTTAAAGGACCTAATTGAACGAAAACAAGGCAAGTTAAAATTGCTCTTATTTGAAAGTAAAAAAAAATAAAGTCTGAGGAAATAATAAAGAAATGTTTCAGAACCCAAGTTCCTTCCTTGAATGAATGTGTCTTTCAGATTTGACACTGCTGATAAAGTACTAGTAGATATCTTTGGTATATCCTCGAAACCTCTCACATTGAAACTCTTACTGTGATGTTGAAAAATACATGGCGTTTTGATACATTAATGATAAATGTAAGAAAAGATTATAAATATAATAAACATTTATGAAAGACAACTATTAATATCACTTAATACAAACAAGATGTGGTATAATATATGTTGTAAATGTTTGAGAGAAACTTCCAAAGTTCTGTGAAACACCTTATTACTAAACTTGTATGATTTCTTTAACAGAAGTAAGACGTTTGATGAAACGACATGAACTCGGAACCGTCATTATAATTAAAATGTACTGAATTCGCTTACACATTATTTGGTTAATTTTTGCAAAAAAAAAATCTCTTCCTTCTAGTGAGAAATAAACATTTACTTTTAAAGCTTGCAGATATTAAATTTATGCCTAATTAGAAAAAACTATTTATATTATTTTAAATAAATACTTATCAAATTTTCTATTTTTTTTCTTTTCTAATTTTTTCACTGATTGAATGACGTTACAGTAATCCACCAGAGTTATACCGAGTCATAACATCACATTTATATACCTAAGTCTGAAGATGACATTCTCTTTTACTTGAAATAGAACAGTTCTCAAATCGTGTCCTAAAGAAGTTTTACAACATTTTGTACACTTTAAACTTACAAAGACATACTTTGTAGGAATTATGATTATGTACGAAGTACAGAAGAAATCCTATTTAAAAAATAACTTGAACATTCAACCAGAGCAACTAGAATAATCCAGAATACTGGGATTCTGGGGGTTGACACGGGTAACCTAATTTAAGGCCAGCGTCACTTGAAGAATATAAGGTTATAAAGAAACTAGATAAAGAAACTAGGGTTATTAAGTTGAAAACCGTGCAATAAAACGATTAACTACCGAGTCGG
This sequence comes from Danaus chrysippus, assembly GCA_916720795.1. Classification (NCBI taxonomy): domain Eukaryota; kingdom Metazoa; phylum Arthropoda; class Insecta; order Lepidoptera; family Nymphalidae; genus Danaus; species Danaus chrysippus. The sequence continues at coordinate 453,847 of CAKASE010000047.1, read as the reverse complement.
AAATGAAAGATTTATAGAACTTGTTTTCATTCATCATAGTTATGAGCCATGTCAAATAAGTTTGTAGCAATAAAATTTAATAATATCAAAAGATAAAACGCTGTCATTACTGTTATTACTACAAATGTTACCTTCGCTCGTTATTACTTGTGTAATCGTGTCGTCCTTCATGTAGGTGCAGTAAGATATAAAATATATCAATTAAATATGGTTATAGACTTATAAGGTTAAATTTATATCAAAAGGATCTCTTCATTGATGAGATATCAAAGGTTTTAAATGAATACATATTATAAAGGTAACGTTTGAAATCGGAGATGAAATGGTAATAAGAAATTATCTTCTATATATATAAAAATGGATTGCTGTTCCTTAGTCTCGCTAAAACTCGAGAACAGCTGAACGGATTTATCTTATCTTAGTCTTGAAATGTTCGTGGAGGTTCAGGGAAGGTATAAAAGCTGAAAAAAATTGATTCATTACTGGGAAAACCATAAAAACAGCGCTTTTCTATTTCCCATACAAACGTTTTTTTTTGACATTAGATTTGACAACTAACTAATATGTCAATCATTCTGTCGCACTTCAAAACACGGAGATTTATGGCTTACAGGTAAACTCCAAAAATATAAATAAAAAAACGTAATAGATATTTCTTGATTATAGGGCGATATGAAGTTCGCCAGGTCTTCTAGTGCTAAATGAAAATCTAAAATTTTCAATTAACATTGATAACAATTGAGAGGATTTCATTTAAAATATGTTTCATCTATTGAGTAGCTGAGGCAGTGTTCAGAAACTGATACGTGATGATTGATGAACTTGGAAAAATAAAGTTTGTTGAGAAAAAATAAAATACAGATATATGAAACGACTTGATATTATAGAACAGAGATAGATGTTTAGAAAATAAATAGTTTTAAAAACGATATTATTACTTTCAAATATATTATATTCTTTAAAGTAATTTATTGATGATTAAATTTGCTTTTAGAATAGAAATAATCCTTTGAAATAAGTCATTTGTGATCATACTTGTTTAAATATATGTATATATGAAATGGCTGCAGATTACACGGAATTAAAACCACAAATTACATGACGCAACTAGTCATATGAATTTAACAAAAACCAAATATTTTACTAGAAACAACTGTGATTACAGCCAATATAATGGTAGATATACATATTTATTTGGTGAATGTAATTTAAAAAAGTAGCCAATATATGTAAACATTAAGATAATAATGAATAAGTTAAGCGGCGAGAGTTAATGAACCTTTCATTTTATAACGTTATTTTATAAAAGTCCCGACACGAAAGGCACGTTTATGAGAATTTATTAATTATTATTTATTTTAATGAGCTTCCAATGTAATATTACTGGTCGATGAAGGGAAACAAGTTGGAGAGAAAACTTATCTTGCGGAATGTAGTTTACAAAAAGAAATATATTAGGTGGTAGAGCCCAGCTGTGGTTAAGTTACTACAGCTCGAACATGGGCTGGCTTGACCGGGGAAGTACCACCCTCTCACAGAAGATCGGCGTGAAGTAGTCAGTAATGACTGCGTTTCATCCGATAAGTGAGAGAGCCGGTTGCCCTTTCCCTATTCCCAACCTTTCCTTGTATTTCCTTATTCCCACCCTTCCCTATCCCTAAAAAGGTTGGCAACGCATCCGCAACAGATATGTTGCGGATGCGGATGCGATGTCCATGGGCGACGGTAACCACCTTCCATCAAGTGGGCCGTCTGTTCGTTTGTCACCTATAACATAAAAAAAAAAAAAAAGAAATATGCTTAGAACGTAGTCTATAAAATGTACCTATTGTTTTGTATTTTTTTATAATTTCTATGTTTGTGTTATTATAAACCTTATACATATGTTAGTAGTAAATATGGTAAGTTATTCATGAAATATTATCAAAGAACAGAAATTGTGTGGATTTATAACAAGCACTGTGACAAGTTGTTAAACGTATTATGTTTTGTTTTATGGAAATATAAAACTAAATTATTGGAATTTCTAACGGCCCTTAAAATATACAGTATTATTTAAAATAAATAATATATGAATGTATATTAATATAATTTTATTATATTCTTCATTTGATAAACATTTACTTTACTGATCTTTATTACTCTACGGTGATTTATTAAAATAAGCTTCTTAAACATGACGTATCATGAATCAAGCATTTATTTATAAGATGTTATTCTTTTAAATACTCGTATAACTCATAACCTTTCTGATAGAGCTTTTCAGTGTTTAGTTTTCCATGGTGCGTAATAATAGGTCAGCTTCATTTGACCAAAAACTTAAGCAACGGTGCTTTTGTGTTATTATTAAACACATTAAACCACAGCTCTGCTTTTCTGAATAGTACAGAACACCTTCGACTTAAGAAAACATTAAAAAGAGTCAAACACAATAACTGAATTCTGTGTATGAATAATATCATTTATAATACATATTTAACGTGTTTAATGTTGTCATCTCCACGGTCAGAGGAATGTCAAAAACTAGTTGAGAAGCTGTTTCTAATAAATATAAGTATGATTATAAATTCCTAAAGATATTAAAGGATTTGAAGTTCAAAAGCAGAAATAATTACTCTGTAATAGAAATTTGTTAATTCAGAGTGAGTTCAGCTTCTCTCTCGACACACTTTAAGGTTATTTAACTGAAATTATTACTCACTTAATAGATTACTAATATTGTTTTTAAACTACTTGTAGGTTATTTTGTATCACTCATAACCTGCACTCGAAATGTATTGTCATTTCATAATAACATGTTCGTAGTTCATGTTTCAAAGGATTTCTTGTTAAAGGTTTGCAAACTAAGGTTAAAGTAACGAGTTCTGTGGGACTATATGATATATTATTAAGGTCCACTCAGTATATGAGGCCACTAGAGATGAATTTAATGTATAGTGTATAATATATTATGCATTAACTATATATATAAAAATAAACGTCGAAAACACTATCGAAGCGATATTGTTCCCAAATTAGTTTACATACGAGTACTTAATAGAAAATATAGAGGAGCTTATGAATTTGAAAGATTTGACAAACTGTATGTGTGAAAAATATACTAAAATGAAATAAGTAGAAGAAAGTGTTTCAAAAATAAAAATATATTTCGAGTAAAATAATAATATATAATGTAGTACTACATAGTCTATTGTTTTGCAGTGAGGTTTTAATTTATTACAAAAAGACTTTTTGTTTGTTTTGTTTACAGTAAATTCAAAATAAATTGAATAAGTCAAAAATTGTGTTATGTCCTATAATATTTATCCTATAATATAATTTTTAGGTGGTAGAGCCTAGCTGTAGCCAAGTTACTACAGCTCGAACATGGGCTGGCTCGACCGGGGAAGTACCACCCCTCACAGAAGATCGGCGTGAAGTAGCCTTTAGTTGCTACGTTTCGTCCGATGAGTGGGAGAGCCGGTTGCCTTTTCCCTATTCTCTCCCTTTCCTGTTATTTCCCTATTCCCATCCCTTCCTTTTCCTCAACAATTAAGGTTGGCAACACATCCGTAACATTTATGTTGCGGATGTCCATGGGCGACGGTCATTACTGCCCATCTGCATACTAGGCCGTCTACTCGTTTGCCACCTTTGACATAAAAAAAAATTAAAAATTAAAAAGCTTTACATTATTTAATGCATTTACTGAACCAGTGCTATTATTATCAGTATTTTGTTTTTTTATAACATTACTTGAAATGGAATCTGTTATACTGTCAATTCTTAAGTAAATTGTATTAGAAAATTTTCTATAAGGAATTAAGAAGGAAAATTTTGCAAAGGATACTCTTAATATTGTAAAAAACTATAGCTTACATTTAATTTTAAAAATTACTTAAAATCTTAAAACTTATCAATACTCAGCATCAACACTCTAGGCTATATATATAGTAAGGTTTAATCATTAAGACTCATTCAACACGTGTTCTAGTATCGATCACTATAGTTTTATTATAAGTTTTAGTTTTTAATATATTATAAGAAAACTTGGATTTTTAAAGTCCTCTGCTTGTCGTAAACGTAATAAGTGATATCCATATTTATCTACATGTCTTTCGAAAATTTACATTGTGTAACTGTTGTCGATCGTGTTTATATTTTATTGTACCTATTTGTTCTCTCCGTATTATATTTCAGTAAATGTCTGTAACAGTTTAATTATCATATTTTGTTACCTTCTTTTTACGGAACTTTGTCCGTAATAGAATTGTTATATATTTATGTAGATTTATTATTATTATTTCAATTACACCTTAAACAAACCTTTCTCTCAGTTTCAATGACGACACATTTATCTTTTTAATAAAACATTCTGTTTAACTTTAAGCTAAAAACTGATTTAAAACACATATACAAATTATTACCTAAATCACCTTCGCTGCTCTAGTGCTTAATGTTGCTGTTCCTAAAACCAATATTTTTTACTTCGTATAACGTTTACTCACTGCAATACTTAAATGATAACTGATTTTATATATAATGTAAAATAATAACAACTGTAGTTGACCGAATACAGAGGTACTTTTACCGTGATCTCGGTTGCTGAAAGGTAGCCGCAACATCGGGAGTGTGCAGTTTTTACAAAATTAAAGCACGCGTTATATTTTCGAAAAAAATTAGTTTCATTTAAATAAATAAAACTCGTGAAAGTCTTAGACGTCATTATACATAGGTAGATAGATATAAACATTCATTTAGTTTTGCACAGTACATACCTTGATAAAATGTATATATGAATGTGTGTATTAATGTACTCAGTTAAATCAATAATATAAATACTATACAGTCACCAACACGATACTAAAACTAGAATGTTTTAAAACATTTATAACAAGAAATTCAAACTCAAATGAAACATGTTACAAAATTAATGAATTAAAGTTACAGTTAATGTATAATTTTATTTGTACAAGTTTCAACAAACAATTAACAAAGCACAACTTAAGTGTCATTGAGTCTCTTACAATCACCATCACTGACAAGAACTCTGGAAATATTATCGTTCCATAATAATTTAACGTTAAAAATAACTTGGTCTTTAAATACACAGCTCACTTAATAATGAACACAAAGGTTGTCAGAGATATAATTAAAAGTCTCAGGATGCAAACTTAGTTTTTCATACAACACGCAATTTACTTTTATAATCACACATGTGATAGAACATAGTTCATAAATTATTAACTATACACTTTACAACTACATATATATATATGTACAACTACATATATATGTATGTACAATTTACATCACGGCGCGCCGATTTTGAACTGTTTTAATAATAAAGTTTGCAATTATTACCTTACAATTTATTATTAATTATAATAACATTGTTTCAGTTTTATTAGTAATTTCTGTGATATTTTATCGTAATAAATAATTCTAGTCATTCGTTTTATAAAAAATATGAACGACCAGTCCTGAATAGTGTGGTTAGTGTTATTAATAGTGAGGACGGCCATTATGCTATGAACAGCCGTCAAAAGAAGTGCACTAGAATAACCTATAACCCAATTTAATCGTATTATTTGAATGTTATTTTAAACACAGTTGTAAAGAAATCAAGTTATTAGATATTGTACAGTACAAGCGTGCTCTTATTTTGTGTTCAGATCGTTACAACGTCCATGATGAATATGAATAGCCACGACCGCCATGAGGCACCTTCCTGACGCTCTTATGTACGTAATATACATAGTTTTATTGTGCTCCTCATAATATTACTCTAAAAATTTAATGCGAAAGAATTCAGTTTTGAATAAATCTCGTGCAAGTGGGAGTAAAAGCTCTTACAAACATTTTCATATCTTTTTTCAATTTCGATTGTGCAGTATATGTATCTATACAATAGATATAATACAATGTCTCACGTACCCCATTAGAGAGGGCGGCATGCACTCGGCAGTCCAACAACCAGCGCGGAGCAGAACGGTGACGTGCGCCTGAGTTCTCGGCGGGGTAGTAGTGAGCCAGTGACTAGTCATTCTTATATATAGGACCACGGGTCCTACATATGGCGAAGTGGAAAAAAGGAAAGAAAAATTGATTTAAAAAAACAAGAAATAAATTGGGAGGGAGGTATGAGAAGCGAGCCTTTCAACCACTGACTAGGTAGTATGTAGTTTATAGTCAAAAATAAAAAATCGCGTAGTAAATCCGAAAATATTAGTTTCATTTAAATGAGTACTCGCAAAAATCTTAGATCTTATTATGTATTGAACTAGTCATCTTGGAGTTGTACATAAGAATATTCAGGCTGCTTTTGCTATTGGATGTTGTAGCCTCCTGCGGCGTGTGTATGTATGGTTACTTAAATTATACAAATGAATAAATAATAACTCCTAACTATGTTATAGTTTTATGAATTGATGTTATGATATTTGACGAGGGTATTGGCGTCGTTTCAGGGGAAAAAATGAACGAGCAAGCGAAGGGACCACTACAAAAAGGTCAGTTATTGGATTAGATTACGAAGTGGGTTAGTAAAGGGGATTCAAAAATTACAGTAAAATATTTTATACATTTAAAAGTACAGAGAATACTGTGTTCGTACTAATATTGAATCCTGAAAAAATTGTGTTAAAAAATTATCGACCGTGTCTTGGTTCAGTCAATAAAATTTAAATCAATTATTAATACAACTCGCAGAACTAATGTTATGAGAAAATTACTTTATATTATATATGACTTATAACAAAGATACTACGTAGAACATTTAATTGTTTCAATATGAAGTTATATTTTTGATGTATTTTCCTATTTCATCTCTTGTCTTAAGAAACATTATTGTATAAAATGGTTTCATAAAAATATATAATACATGTTTAAATAGCAAGTAAACTTTTCCTTTAAGCTTGTTATGTAATGAATTTTACTTATACGTTAATAAAACTATATGGAATCAATGTAAAAATAATTAATTATAAGCTTTCACGTAGGTATTTTATAGGTGGTAGAGCCTAGCTGTAGTTAATCACTACAACTCGAACATGGGCTGGCTCGACCGGGGAAGTACCACCCTCTCACAGAAGATCGGCGTAAAGTAGCCTTCAATGGCTGCGTTTCGTATGATGAGTGAGAGAGCCGGATGCCCTTTTCCTTTCCCCACCCTTCCCTCTCCCGGAATGTTGATGTGTGTATTGACTTTCTGTCCTACATTAGTCTGAGTTTGTTTTGAGGTGTTGAGCGTGTTTCATTGGCATGGGGTCCAGGGAGACCCGATGAAACGGTTTACCGCTGGCCGCCCGTTGGTTCGTAGGGGACCCGAACCTAGACTGTCCCGATCTAGGAGGCTGTCCCACCGCCAATGACAAAAGCCCGTCGGTTGTTGACTGTGCCGGAGTGGGAGACCGGAGTGGAACCCAGTTTTCAACCGCGGGTCGGATCGGGGGCCCTTCCGTGCCTCATGCCAGCGACACACTAAACTCCACTCTCAATTCAGACCATTGGCAATGTTCTTTGACAGGATAGTTGATGGGCCATCAGCATTCCTCCTTCAATCCCATCTCCTGAACTAAAACTCAAATTTATGGCTGTCAAAAAAAAAAGAATTAAGGTTTTTACAGCGGCACCCCCTTCCACGTTTGTAGTGGACTTTTGCAACATAAGGGGTATACATTCTAATCTACATGCCGTCCATTACCACCTAGAAACGGCTAAGCCGGCCTTGTTATTTTTGACCGAGACGCAAATATCCAATCCTCAAGACACCTCGTATCTACATTACCCCGGTTACAGACTTGAGCACCTATTTCTGCCGCGGGCCGGGGTGTGCTTATTCGTCAAGGAGGATATTTGTTGTCAACGTCTTGACAGCCTTGAACATAAGGACCTGTCAGTGATGTGGGTGCGAGTTTACAACGGTAGCTCAAACCGTGTCTACGCGTGCCTGTACAGGTCCCATAGTGGTAACACCGAAGTCGATCGTCTTTTTGGACACATCCAGGAGGCTACAGATTTTGTTCTCCAGCGGTATCCCAGCGCGGAGGTAGTGATCCTAGGTGACTTTAACGCCCACCATTGCGAATGGTTAGGATCACGTACCACAGACTACGCTGGAAAAGCCGCAAATAACTTTGCTCTGGCTTATGGGTTAACACACTCGGATCCCTGATGTTGAGGACCATAACCCCTCTTTGTTGGACCTTCTGCTGACCAGTCGCCCGGATCGCTACAAGGTGTCCGTCAATGCACCCCTTGGGTCATCTGACCACTGCCTGGTGCACTCCGAGACACAATTAGTGCCAACAACGACTTCCCGTCCACCCGGAAGACGTCTAGTTTGGCACTACAAGTCGGCAGATTGGGAAGGACTGCGAGAATTTTACGCATCCTACCCCTGGAGACAGCTTTGTTTTTCTTCGGACGATCCTTCGATCTGCGCGAACGCCGTTGCGGATACTATTCTGCAGGGAATGGAATGTTTCATTCCCAGCTCTGTTATTCGCACGGGGGGTAAGTCTCAGCCCTGGTTTGGTAAATCCTGTACAGGAGCGTTGCGCTCGAAACAGTTGAAATACCGATCATGGGCTGAGGCATCAGCTGCGAAGGATCCAAAAACGTCCGAATTGAAAAAGGGTTATAATGCTGCCTCCAGGTCTTGCAAAAAGGAGATTACCAGAGCAAAGAAGGAGCACGTTCGCAGAATTGGAGAGAGACTACTTGACGTTCCCTCAGGAACTCGATCTTTTTGGTCTCTCGCCAAAGCGGTGCAAGGCAATTTCTGTAAGTCTTCCCTACCATCCTTGCACAATCCTGATGGAACGCTGGCTAATTCCGCAAAAGAGAAGGCTGATCTTCTGTGCACTCTTTTTGCATCGAATTCAACTCTTGACGATGGGGGAAAAGCACCGCCTACCATCCCGCGGTGCAGGGAAAATATGCGCAATGTGCGTTTTACGCAGAGCGCTGTGCGTGCCGCCCTGTCATCCCTCGACGTCAAGAAATCCAGCGGCCCAGACGGTATCCCAGCCATTGTGCTTAAGATGTGTGCTCCTGAATTGACTTCGGTTTTAACGCGCCTATTCTCACTCTCTTATACTACTGGTAAAGTTCCGTCTTCGTGGAAAGTGGCCAATGTCCACCCTATCCCCAAGAAGGGTGACAGCACAGACCCATCCAATTACAGGCCTATTGCGATCACTTCCCTACTCTCAAAGGTGATGGAGCGGATCATCAATACGCAACTTTTAGGTTATCTAGAGGATAACCAGCTTATTAGCGACCGTCAATATGGCTTTCGCCACGGACGAAGCGCTGGTGATCTTCTAGTATACCTCACGTATCGATGGGCTGAAGCCATTGAGAGCAAAGGGGAGGCCATGGCGGTCAGCCTAGACATCGCAAAGGCTTTTGATCGGGTCTGGCATCGCGCACTTCTATCGAAGCTACCATCGTACGGACTACCCGAGGAATTATGCAACTGGGTAGCCAGCTTCCTTCATGGGCGGAGCATACAGGTTGTTGTTGTTGACGGTTCTTGCTCGGAACCCAAGCCCATCAACGCTGGTGTGCCCCAAGGCTCAGTGCTGTCACCAACGCTGTTCATTCTGCATATCAACGACATGCTGCATACCAGCAACATTCGGTGCTATGCAGATGACAGTACTGGTGACGCTTATTACATGGGCCGAGCTAATATTCCTCGTGACCAAGTAGAAGAGAGCAGAAAGAGACTTGTGTCTGAAATTGAGACCTCCCTGGAGCAGGTCTCCGAATGGGGTAAGCTGAACCTTGTTCAGTTTAATCCCAAGAAGACACAAGTCTGCGCGTTTACCACTAAAAAGACCCCATTCACTGTAGCTCCAAAGTTCCAGGACGTTCCCCTTGAGATCAAACAGAGCATTGGGATCCTTGGGGTTGACATAGCGAACGACGTTCAATTCCGGAGACATTTGGAGGATAAGGCTAAACTAGCATCAAAAAAAATTAGGGGTACTGAGTAGAGCGAGGCAGTACTTCACACCGGGACACTTGCTTTTGTTATATAAAGCACAGGTTCGTCCCCACATGGAGTATTGTTCTCACCTCTGGTCCGGTGCCCCACAGTACCAACTTCTTCCATTTGACTCCATTCAACGTCGGGCAGTTCGTATTGTCAATGATCCCATGCTCACAGACGATCTAGAACCCCTAAGTCTCAGAAGGGATGTAAGCTCCCTTAGTGTGTTCTATCGTCTTTACAATGGGGAATGTTCCGAGGAACTGTTTGATGTAGTGCCATCGTCCACATTCCACCATCGCACTACTCGGCGTAGGGTTGGATTTCACCCACATCATCTAGATGCATTCAGTTGCAGGACTGTACGTGCGTCGCGTTCATTCTTTTCACGCACGTGCAGGATGTGGAATGATCTTCCGCCCGAGGCTTTTCCAGAGAGCTACAACATGGGGTCTTTCAAACATCACGTGTTCAGGTGGCTCCTTCACAAACAAGGCCGGCAACGCATCTACAACACCCCTTGTGTTGCAGATGTCCATGGGCGACGGTGACTGCTTACCATCAGGCAGGCCGTCTGCTCGCTTGCCCCTTTGGTTTAAATAAAAAAAAAAAAAAAAAAAAAAAAAAAAAAAAAGGTATCTAAACTACCATAATACTATATAATATAGTAATGTATCGTCTGTGATCTACACTTCATTCAATAAACTTTATGATTTGATTAGTAGAGTCACTGAGCACGATGATATTATTTAGTGTGGACAACATTTTTTTGTAAATCATTTGTTCTCATATAAATATAATGTTTAATATAAAACATGAAGAAGATTCAGCTGTTCATAATACGAGTATATATATGTACATTATTATATATATAATATAATACATTTGTATCGGAGGAGATGTTTTGGATCACATCACTGAATACTTGTTCATATATTTATAAACTCTTTAACACACGTTAAAGATCTTTCCAAACAGTACTGCTATTTACACACCAAATAAAGTAAGGAAAACTTAATAACTCAACTATCTGACAGAGTTCATTATATTGTGTACGAGATATTGCGGTCCTGTTACATACTAGAAACAAATTAACCCACATGGTTAAAAAGAAAGACTGACAAATGAAACAGCTCATAAAATATTACATTAAGAAAATAATCGTAACAACGACATCAATAATGAGTTCATATTAATAATATCGGTAATTTATAATAAGTCTGTATCAACTAACATGATGTATGTATGTATATATAAATTTATTTATTTTATAAAGAACTTCTTAACGTCTAGTTTCCTCCACTCAGTTCATTGAAGCGAGTCTTTTTAATATCCCTCGCAGTATGCCCTGCGGTGTGTGTGTTGTGTCATGAACTCAGCTCCTGGGACGAGGGAAGCATTACTTTAAACAATTTTTAATTAAACCTCCGAGAGCTCTCATCTTATGCTCCTAATTAAAAATCTGCTTTTTAATGAGAGTCAACCTCACGTCTGACCTTCATTGACAACAGAAATGATGACATACATTATACATTAGAACTTTTTAATATAAATGATGTGTGTAAGTAAGATGTATTAATATATGTACTCGTATTTACATTCTTTGTAAAGTCAATCACATGTAAAACATTCCACGTCCGGTAAATAACGACTTATTTAATATACTTATTAAAGTATCGTGTTCTAATACCACTCATTGAATTAATGTTTTATTTGTTCCTCAAAATGAACTAAACATTTATTACAATATCAGGTGAAATATTATTGCTTTAATGAATATGAAGTAGTATACCATGTACAGTGCAGGTGAACCGACTACCAGGTGGAACAATGACCTGGTCTGTGTGATTACACCGTAATATTCAACAGTGGACGATCATATTGTGATACTTGTGTTTGGTAAATAAATGGGAAAAGTCAATCAAAAATACGTAAAGAAAACGTGACATAATTTTAAAGAAAAATATACGGACCGATGAATATAATATGTATATGGCATAGTTAAGGTTCATGTAGGAATCTATAGGAATATATGTTTAATGATAATGTATTAAAATACATGAAAGTGTATACAACACTACACATATATTCTTTAGTTATATTCATATTGTATAATGTTACTTGTAAGCCAGCATTGTCCTCCCTGCTACGTACTACACAGAGCGGTCAACTGTAAGAGAGAGAGAAATTTCCTCGTGTTATATTTCAATGGGTGCTGAGAGACTCCTTAGAGTCCACGAGGTTAGTTACTGTTCATATGAATCAAGAGGTCATCAATCTATACTAATATTATAAAGCTGAAGAGTTTGTTTGTTTGTTTGTTTGTTTGTTTGAAAGCGCTAATCTCCGAAACTACTGGTTCGAATTGAATAATTCTTTTTGTGTTTTATAGTCCAGTTATCAAGGAAGGCTGTGGGCTATGTAACATCACGCTACGACCAATAGGAGCAAAGATATAGTGGAAAATATGTAAAAAACGGGAGAAATCATTTCATCTTTGAAGCCTTCCGTTGCGTGCGTCGTGAAAACGGTTCAAGATACACAAAAAATATGTATTAAAGAATAATAGCTCTTTTAATGATCTAAAAGACAGTTCGCGACAGTATATGTCTATCTGTTAAAACTAACTCAAAAAAATCGTTTTTATGGTACCTAATTTGGTCGAAATAATTTTATAAAATCTTTATTCAAATAAACAAATAAATATGTTGTTGGTTAAGAGTACTTCATTGTGAATAAAAAAAGACATAGGTTTTACCCTGAAAACTCTACGGGAACTCGACCATTCCGAAAACCCCGCAAGAAAGGGAACTATGTGGGAAGAACCAAAAATCTGCCGGAAGTCACTACTCCACGCGGACGGAGTCGCGGCAAAAGCTAGTGTTATAATAAAGTGTGTTTTCATCAGATCACATGTTTCACTAACTTTATTGTAAATTCTTCTTTGAACGCTCTGTCGGTTGATGCGGTGTCAGGATACGACAGACACTGAAATAGATATTAACCTTTTTATTTGATAAAAAACATTATTTTTTATCTGCAATAAAGTAAGTTTAGGACTGGATCAGGTTAGAGCAAAACTAAGATGGACTTACGAATGTTATAATTTTATTTGACCCTTTATTGTGTATTGTATTTGATATTCATTTCTTTTATTTCGAGATAAATATAATTAATGGTTCTTAAACTGTATATTTTTATAATAAGCACACTAACAATCATTAGGAGCTTAAGAAACTCTGAAGCACATAAAATATTAACATGCTTGTGTTTTGAACATTTTTAGTCTTATCTCCAATATTGTATCATGTGTGATCTCTAATAAAATAAATATATTTGAGGACATTCACTTGCGTATACTTGTAGTTATATAAATGTAACAGCAGAAGTGTTGAATAATTAAATATAAGTTCAAACTATGAAGTGACCCACGATATTATACATTAATATTCTCTAATTATAGTTAACCTTACAAATATAGTAGATTTTGCATTTTTAATAACAATTATAAAAACATTATTCGTGCTATATATAATTTTTTTTAGCCTATCAGAGCCCACTGCTGAGCAAAGTCCTCTTTATCTCATGGAGAAGGGATAGATCATTAATCACCACGCTTGCTCAAGAAGGGAAGGGTAAAACATTTATAGACCCTTAAAAAGTCCAGGACCTTTCTGGAGCATCTTCTTGTTGAAATGTGGAGTTAGTTATATTTAATATTAGCCTCATTACAAACTTCTAGATAATATATAAAAGTAGCTCATGTTATCAAGTGAAGAACAGTGCTCTGAAAAATATACGTACCATATTGATAAGTTCTATGTATACCTTAACTTTTTTAAAGTTAACTCTATCAAAGTTATTTTCATTCATATGTAAAGTGAGGAGTAATTAATATAAACGCTATAGATTCCATTAAAATACTGTTTATTTCAATCCATTAACAATATTAATAAAAAACATTTAAATGAGATCCGTTAACTCAGTCATAGATAATGTTGGAGTCTTTATTATTATAATAAACACGGTCCTCGCTCCACAAAAATATGTTAAAACATTTCATCTGATGACGAAATATGGTGATCTCTGGATTTGAAAGAAAACTGCACAGTATAAATAAGATCAATGTCTCACACGTATCTGTTCTGATATAATATATGTGATAAGTATAGTTAGAACGATTCCTCAAACATAATGTTTCATAGCCAGGAGCTGTTGATACTTATTATGAGATGTTTGGTTTCATTAACATTGTGTTCGTCATTTATTTGATTCACATAGAAGATTTATGTTTATTTAAAATTTGTTATTTTAAATAAATTGGAGTTATCCTATGTCATTAACAGATTTATTGAAAAACATACATAATAAAAAAAAACAACTTTAACTTTTTTTAATGTATGTAACATTTCCTATCTAAAAATTAATCAAAATACCTTGTTTACTTTATAATCTACAATAAGACCATGTAACAAGTAATATTATATAATGATTATTATATTTTAACCTTATACATTTGTATATTGTTATATTTATTTTGCGGTGTATTTGTGTATATTTTCAATACACTTCAACGCTCTACCATTTTCATCATGTCCTTCACCCAAAAGGTAACATAAGTGATAAGGTCGTCTTATTTCCTTCACAATCTTCTGTAAAATGTTGTATTTATGTTACTGGTGCTAATGTACAATAAAGCATATTTTACTTAACCTCAAATATCATGTCTGCTATATACAAAGTGTCAGTTGCAGGGAGGCGTGCTAAATAGTTTGGATATAGTTTTTTTCAGCATTTTCTTTTCTTGTAATTAAAAGAAAAAGTTTGTGTATTCATGAATATGAGTAAATGTAAAAAAGTAAATAATATTTACATAAAATATTTTTGAGACCACTGTCTTTAATCTGACAAGTGATTGGCCTACTTTTTATAAATGAGAGTTGAATGACAACCGACAGTCTTTGAAGCCCTTCTAGATCAAATTTAAGACACACTATTGGAGATTATTTAGTAAAGATATATTCTTTTAACGTATCTTTTTTTAGGATGAGTTTCTTATCATTAACAGTTTCACGCTCACCAGTTTTCTAAAATAATATACATAGTTTCCCTTTATAGTGAAAAGAATTAAGGGTTACACTGGTTTAAGAGGTTATTATCTCGCTTTATGAAAGGTCTACTTAAACCACAATATTTAATAATCATTTGAAATAAACAAAACCATATTACATTGAGATGACAATAACAGTAATTTGAGTCAGGTCTCCCTCGTGTTATATTATGATTGATAATTTTAAGTTAATTATTATACAACAGCCAGCGACCTGTACAAGTTAAACAAAAGTTAATTTGTTAAGTCGAGATAAAAATATACTAACATATCATATGATAAATTAAAAATACGGGATTATAAGAAGTGAGTACTCTTGAAGAAAACATTTAGTGCATTGAAACTGATATCTTTACTGTTACAAATAAAAAAATTACATAATTACAATTATTACAATTATAACAATTACAAAATGTGCATTATGCTTAAAGAGGTGTGTATTCATTTTACATACTGTCTCAGAAATCAAGGTAAATATAAATGCATATGGTTAGTAGTTTAGTAAACGAGTAAATTATTGCTACAATTTGTAACTGAGCATGCTTCCATTGTTTGCCAGTTTTAGATGTTAGTTTCAGCCCGGAATAGTTAGTTGAAATAAGTTTGACCACTTTATGTAAATGAATAGATCTAGTAAACAATAAGAGTTAAGGAAAGATCTTGTTTTTATAATTTAAGCAACTCATACAAATATGGTGCTTTTGCAAAAAGATAGTTCGAGTAATTTTGTATCTATATAATTTTTTTTATATATTTATTAAACCTGGATTTTCTTTCAGGAAGTATAATATTTGTCGGGATTTTGTAAACGTTTTATAAGTCTATTTAATTGTAATAATAGTCAACCTATTTTGTTATTTGGATGTAGATTAATAGTTGTACATTGTTGCGAAGTTGTTTTAGTGCAATCGATTAATTACGAGAGATGTTTTTTGAGGAAATTTGCTCCGGTGCAGAACACATGATATATTCTGCTGGATTGCTTCAGGCTCTACGGTACAACACTCATCAGTTAGAGATAATATCTTCAAACAGTATTTATGATTTTCCTTAAACAAAAGCGGGACCCGTCTTAAGGATCTCAATGTTTTCTTTATCTTATGTTTACTTTCAGAGACTAAAAATCATTCCCGGTATTTTTGTTTTTAACTACTATTGATTTTAATTATGTCACTTTTTTATCATTGCTATTTTTAGGCTGATTATGTTTCACGTTTATAAATTTATCAACACATTTTTGTCAATCTGCCTTTTATTACACAAGAATTTTTTTTAAAATCTGACTCTAGTATAAATATTTATCATTTTTAGACTGAACATTCTCAAACCAATGATATCAACGAAGTACTGTTTACATGATGGTATGTTAGGTTTTTAAAACTACACAATTAAAACAAACTATATGTAATTATTTTTAAATTAGTCTCATACATGTCAGTCACTTATTATATTATTATAAACTCCTCATATATAATAATACAACAGATTCAATCAGAGCTCGTATTTTCGTATTTCAAGATTCCATCTTCCTCTAAATAAATGTAATCACAACCAAGTCAGTACAGTGGTAACTCCATCGTCTTTTTCTTCAAGCTAATATTTATTGCTTCGAAATTAATCGTCTTAAGTGGAAGCAGTTCACTAAGAGCTCTTGATTTCTTATACATTTAATATAAATTGTATTATAAGTTTTTTGTTCCGCCAACGGTAATGTAATAAAGCGAAATATATTTTAATTTAATACAGTATTAGTAGAATCAAGATCTCTGTACTGTAATTAAAATTCAGTATATTTGTTATTGAAATCACTCACTAAAACTAATCCGTTTATCAAGCTTCACTATACTGCCGCCATAGACGTGTTTTTAAAAATTTCTTGTAAAGTAATTTAATGATCCGGGTGCTTATCCACGAGAGTCTTTGAAGATGACGGAATGATCTATATACTATCATCACCAAAAAGACATCTTGATGATAATTCCATCTTGTCTGTAGAGGTAAGAGGACGGGTAAAGGTTGTCCTTCTTAATTTTCTATCGTGGGTCACTATCCTCCAAAGAGACTCATGTAAATGTATTACCATCAGTACAAACCGCGTTCAATAAAAAATGTTGCGTTACAAGAATAAGTAAAAACTTTTTTCTTGAGTAAATCTTCTAGAGTCTTTGCTTATGCTTATTTTTTATGATGATGAGAAATAACAGCACGAACTAAAACAGACACAAGGGAGCAACAATGGGACACCGTCAGCGTAGCATAACAACGCGTTGAGAAGAAGAGTTAACATAATACTACTGATACATAAATAACCTATTATTTACACATTAAAAGTTTTACCTTTATTATTTTTTTTTTAAAGCAATAGTCTCTTAATTATGTCAAGATCGACACTACCCCTTCATTTAACTTTTTTTTTTTTGCTATGGTTGCATTCAAAATGGAATTTGTGTAATATTTTCCTATCTAAAACGTTTCATATAAATTGTAACTACATCAATATACATGTGACAGTAAGATCGACGACGGACAAGACGATAGTAACTAACACGATCACTGAATAGAAATGTTTTAACATACGAATTAAAATAGATATGTTTTACACATGGTATGAAATAAATAAGTATAAGATATAGTTAGTGACTTTAAGAATATTTGTTATCTTTTATTAGTCACATTTCATAAATGTATTTCAGTATCGAGAGTTTGTTCAAAGCAGATATAGTCAAACTGAAACGGGTATTGATAAATAAGACTTACACGAGTACATATTTAAAATTGTGTTTGGTGTGGGAAGTACACAAAGTATCAATTAAGATCTTGACAGATGTGTGAACTGTGTTTTAAACTATTTATGATAAAATATTATGACAAATTTATTTTGAAAAATAAAACTTGAGATTTCATCTCCTTGAAGATAAATGATGCGTGAAATGAGTTTTGTTATTATTACAAAGTATCGAACTCTAATGATTGATACGTTTTATATTATTTGTTTCAAATGAAACAAAAAGAAACTAAAAGAAAGACAAGATAAGATAAGAGTGAAATGCTTAAAATATTATTTGTGTCTGATAGAAGTGCTCTCCAGTCAAGGGTTGTAGTGGTATAAAACCTTACATTACATTAAATTAAGGAAACAATTCAATATATGACTTATGATCAACTGATGCCTAGATCTCTTAAATATGAGTGAATGAAGCTTATAAAAGAAAAAGTTGAAATGTTTTTCTTATTAATTATACATATAATAGAAAATAAATTTAATAATTTTTTAGAGAGTAAGAATTTATTATTCTTTGGTTCATATATGTAGAATCCAGATTGCTCCTTAAATTAATCTTAATGACAAAGAACACTTATTTTGGGTGTCGTTGCTGAAAAAGTCGTAAAACATGTTACAATTACATGTTAAACAAACTTTGACATAATTAATACATTGTTAAATAAATAAAGAAATATTGTTTGTAGATTTTTCATATACATACTAGTTTTTGCCCGCGACTTCGTCCGCGTTAGTTTCGTCATTAGTAATATATGTATAGCCACTTCGGCCTCGGCCTCGAATTTTGCGGGCAGCGGAGCGGCAGCGGGAGCGGCAAGATCTTACGCGTATAATCAAATGGACCGACCCTCGAATACAGCGGTGCCCGCTGCCCGCTAGTTTGGAGAAATGTATGCGTTTCCGTGCCGCCGCCGCTGCCGCTCCGCTGCCCGCAAAATTCGAGGCCGAGGCCTTCTTCCCCACCGCACCTACCCCGCTCCCCCCACGCCCCGTTCGCCTGGCACCGCTGCCGGTATTTATCACCGAAATTGCTATGACTCTGCATTTTAAATCTGTGATATCTTCGAAAATATTTATTTAATTTACATGCTGTAAAAAGCCATATTGATCTTTATTAAATGCACAATGTATTTAAGATACTTAATTGGATAAGGATTAATACTGTATTGCTTAAAATCGCTTCGTAAATAAGCCATTATTTCTCGTACAAAGTAAAGGAAAAAAAATTGTTATTGTGGGTTATTCCTAAGAGATAAACATATACCATCACGGACTCTTTTGTAGACCTTTTTAAGTTGTACAATACTGTAGTACATTGTTTTGATCTATCTTGTAGGATTCAGTCAGCGTTTGCAATGTAAGCGCAAAAAATGTGTTTTTTTACGACCTCACATTAGAAACCTCAAAAATTGAAGCCTATGTGTTATTCTGATGTATAAGCTATAGCCTATCTGTTATTCTGATGTATAAGCTATATTGTGGTAAAGTTTCATTCAAATCCATACCGTGGTTTTTACGTGAAAGAGTAACAAACATACATACATCCATACTTACAAACTTTCGCCTTTATAATAGTAGTAGGATGTATATGTACGTAATTATAGAAAGTTATCTGTTATGTTATAATTCCTCTATGTATTAAAACTTTTAAAATCAATAATACTTATTTATGATAATAGGTTTCGGTCACCTTGGGTCCATTCAAATGACGTCGATTTTTCAGACATGCCAGGTATATTTTGTTTACTTACATTTATTTTACTATTGATCAGAAAATATTCAAATAATAATAAGAAGTTTAATAAAGATCCTATAAAAACTGTTTTGATTAAAATATTTAAAATGGAGAAAGGTACGACTCCCAACTGGGTGTAAAAAAGGCTTTATAAACAGAGGCACCAGCTATTAGCTTCGAGCGTTGTTTTTTCCTTTTTCTTGACACGCTACAATGTTGAATGTTTACCTTTTCCAAATTTTCATTGTATTCAACTTTTCGAAATAACAATTCTTTGTGTTGTAGTTTTTCATTGTCTTAATTTATATAATATTTATAACATTATAATCCAAATCCGGGTCCTGGGAGCTGATAGTTAACAGAACAAAACAGTCTCAATGAATGATAAATTCAATCTAGACTTCATGAAGATATTGTAGTATAGACAACACGAGGGTAACAATACCTGAGGGAAATGTATTGTGTGATCCTTATTCTGACCTTTGATAAAGCCTTTAATATGTGGCGGAGGGTGTATTGAATCCCCGATAAATAGTGTCAGGTTGTGGTTTAGAAACAACAAGATGACTATACATATATGTGTATGTATGAACTTACACAGAGGTGGAGCAAAATACAGGCTTATATAGAACTTATGGACCTTCAACTATGGATATAGTTTAAAAAACAATATAGATATTGTTGGTATGTGAAATGCAATATTAGTGATGTTGAGATCCTAAATAATGCGTCAGTTACAAACGGAATTATATGGAATCTATAAACAAAGAAGTGATTTTACATCGATTATGATTAATTTAAAATATTTTCACAAAAACATGCTTAAGAATATATTAAGTAATTTAAATGTAAATCTGTTAATATAAAACAATATTGTATATAAGAGTATGCCATCAGTATAATGAGTGTATTTAATTTGTAATTACAGCGGGGAATCTTCCAGACTGCTTTTAATATTAACATAAAGATATTATTCATGCTCGGTTCATTTGAATAATTAACCGGGAGATGGGAGAAGCTGTAAAAAACTAACATAAAGCTGCTCGGGAATAGCTTTCCGTTTTAATTAAAGAGTAAGTACGTGAGAACTAATCATTAGAATTGAACATTCGCCGACGTCAGATAACTACCACTAACACTAACATGAACTAACATGTTTATTGTATACTCTTATACTTAAACTATTCTTATTATTCTTATACTCATCAAACGAAGAAACGTATCACTAAAATGTAACCAATAAATAGATGATACATGAAGTAGTACGATAAACTGAAACATCGAAAAGTCATAAAGAGTCGAACGAATTTATTACAATTCAGAGTTGGGTATTATAATATAATATTTGATATGTATAACAACAATATAGTTGTACATAATTGTTTACAGTTAATTGTCAGGTTAATTCCTTCTGTTACAGAACAAATCTTCGTAGACGTGGGAAGGGCTAGGTTCAGGGGTCAAGGGTCAGGAGTCAGGGTAGAAGTTGATTACTTCACAAATACATCTAAGGATGATAAGTGTTTTACTTTGAAAGAATTCTATAAGTCAAAAAATGCCTGTATATAATGTGTTTTATATTAAAATAATTATCTTTTTCACTGCTTCTAGTTATAAGATTTTTAATGTGTTAATAAAATTGTTTGTTCGCTGAATGTCATATAATGTTAGAGACTGTAGAGTATACAGAGTATTATGTGCTTGTTATCCGTACTTGTTATACAATTTTAATTTCACAGCAGTGAATTAATCAAAGTAAACTCTCAAACGGAACATCAAATATGATTGTTATCATTAATTCTCAACATCACACTGGACTGTCACGGACTGAGGACAAAGCAATCAACGACACTTTAATTAACAATATTTTTGATGAATTCAGATATTAAAATATAAAGAATAGCATATAATCAATGTGTTCTCTATAGTCAGCAACATATTTCACACGTGACATATTGTGAGACATATTAAAACAGAGGTATGAATGTGAAGTCTAGTACGTAATGAATTGTTTGTATTAAAGATCATATCCTTACAGACACACAATACATAGAAGAGACTGAAATTAAGTACAGATCATGTGATCATGAAGATTTGACGGGCCGGGAAACAATAAATTACATTTCATAATTAAAGTTCAAACAAAGTATCCGGGAGAGATGTTATAGAGGAAGAAGTTATATTATATTATATACTAGTATGTTTATTACATCTTGATGGATGTTTGATGAGCACCATATATTAAAGACTATCAGAAAGTGCACACTCACTTTAAATGTTAAAACGTATATATAAATATTTCAAGCACTCATTGAATAAGATACTTGGGTAGTATAATACAATTAATGACTGACTTCAGTTGGAGCAGAGAAATGTTAGTCTTAAAGATAAATGACCTAAATACTGTCAATAGTAAGTAATATTCTCCCGAGAGACGAGATGCAGACCAGTAGTAGAGGAAGTAACCTTCCTGTCTTTACATAGTAATGAACTGCTATACTTACATTTGTGTTTCAATAAGTCCGCTGCACCTGAAACATTATGTTGTTACAGAGCACCTCATGTCACTACATTATTATTAATGCTTCAGATCCTAGGTGAGATGAGTTTACAACACTGTTCACTACTTACATCTGTTCACTACAACAGTTTTAAGACGTCGAAATATTTTAATAGTGAGAGGAATGTTTAGTTACGAGTATATAAAATATTCATTATTAATTTACTAAACATTTATGTCGTTAGAAAAATGTAAAATTCGTGCATATTTAGAAACAGAAAATATCATCGAATGTACTGAAACAATTTTAAAGATTGTTCGAGTACTTATAGGCCAGTGCAGATGCCGCTAAAAATGATGAAAAGTGAAAATAAATTATAGTAGAATGAAACTCATTAGAAAAGGAGAGGAATCTTTATACTCATAATGCTCTGTTCAACAAGTATGTATATTGAATCAGCATCGGCTTTTAAAATGAGTCCTAGAATTATTACAAAGAATTTACAAATAATTAATTAAAGAGTATTTTAATACTTTGTTTATTATATGTTTGTATAACTTCGAGTGATAGAACGAAACTAGTAGATATATGTATGTATATTGAAAAATAATGTGTTAACGAAATAAATTGCAAATAAAACTACATAATAAACCTACATAATAATTAAAAAAATGTAAAAACATGTTTATTCACTGAAACAGAGTTCGAGCGATAGTTCCAATATACATATGATTATTATTATGATTGTTCCACATCACATTGTTACCGTGTTTTTAATGTCAGTAATTCGATGTGAGGAGAAAGGAATCTGATAATTGCTAGCTATCTAAAATTTCTCTCGTACACCTCACTGTGTGAATGGGGGAAGGAGGGGGGGGGAGAGGTGATGAGTGAGGGGTGGGGGAAGGGTGGGGGGAGGATATTGAAAAGGAAATTGACGCTCCCATGAATATTGCAGGGACGAGGGTGCACTCGCTTAGATCCGGATTTTAAGGTTTTATTTTATTTACAGATAACTATAAAATACTTCACCACACTATTTACGAATTTTAAAATATTAATATTATATAAATATTAATATGGCATAAATATATTTTTTTATATTGTCTACTACGAGTGTGTATAGCAACGATCTTATATTAGTTGAACAATTTAATCTTAGGTTTATTTATTATGAAAGTGGTTTTGTTAAAATTTGTTATAAATAATGATTGTCTTTATTTATTCATTCTCTGTGAGACAAAACACGTTTAAAAAGTTCAAACTTATAATGATAAAGTTCATATTTATTTTTCAGAGCGTTTTTCCCCTAAATCTGTTTCTCGGAATTTAAATAATAGATTGAATCTTAATTGATTCCGGTTGAAAACGATTGTATTTGGAAAACGTTTTTGAATTTTAATAAATGAAATGTAATTTAGTTAATAATATTTTGTTGAAATAATATTTGATTGATTTGAATAATTGTTTTCTTGTTGAAGTTTTATAAATTTTGCTTGCAATTTATTCGACACGAAGTATTAAATAGTTCATACAGACTAAAAAAGTTAAATTAATTTTTATGTATGTAAGTAGTATTGAAGTGGAAGATCTATACCTTCTTTATAATACTGTTCATACTTTAATTATTATCGAACGCAGCTTTGAATAAGAAGCGTAGTGTCATGAAAAACAGGTGAAATATATTACCCATAGATATATGGTCTCCATAATTGATATTCCATAATTGTTATTATATGAAAAGTATCTCAACAAAAATTTTGCATCAAAATAGTGTTAAGGTGAACGTAAACGAAGGGTTGTTAAAACATATTCTTTAAATATAATAATAAGTTTTTATTTATCTTATTTTATTCAAAAATTATATGTTTAAACAGAAAATAAACCGTATGAAAAATGAGAAAAGTAAAATATAATTTTCGTTTTAAAACGTTTTATATAAATGAGAAGAGACCTCGGCGAGGGGGACATCACTGTGTGTTATCTTTGTACAGAACGACTGCTGTCTCGTGTTGTTCTTATTTAATATTTATTTAAATAGATCTATAAATATATATTGTCATTGAGTATTTATATCGTTTGTGTGTTATTATTAGCACAAAGTTCCAGTACAAAGAAATATAACAGTATCAGTTATGTATGTGCATTATATGTCTGTCTCGAGACAGTCTCATATATATATGGACCACGGCCGACCTTCCTTGTTTCACTGTATTGTATAGAGAGTTACTCTGAGTTTAATAAGGGTTATATTTTATGTGGTGACTGATGTCATCACGCCTTGTGAGACGTGTTACAGTCAGCGAGTGTGTGTGTGTGTCCTTCAACAGAACTCAACAAACGACTCGTGTCTATTATTATTAAAAGGATACGAAATGCGTACGATGATATACGAAATAATGTTTAATGAAAACAATTTGTATCAGACAACATAGAACATATCTATTATTTATTTTTTACTAAGCGGTACTTTTAACAAAGATGAGTAAAGATAAAAAATATATTTATTAGAGTTGTTAGATGTACAATTTAATATGAGTATGGTGTGTGGGATTGATATCTAATGATCATTAAGTTAATGGAATTTAAAACTTCATTACGTTAAAGTTGATGAAAACTGTTATAATTTTAGTGATCGTTCTATCATAGTTTGTTATATATTATAGTAGAAGTGTTTGAGCGGTGACGGTGAATATATAGAAACCTTATCATCATCGGTTGAGGTTTAATTGTTTTTCTTCACGCTTGTAACGCTGACAACTCATTGATAGTTAATACATAATCTTAAAACTCATCACTAGCAAGTTTTCTTTAGTTCAATTAGTTTACCTATTATTTAAATAAATATATCTGCTATGTTTTATCATGGTAAAAAAATATGTTTGCGTATCAAATAGTCCGTTTATATATCTAAGTACTATTACTAATATTTCTAGTATCTAAGTTATGAGTAATCGTATTAACAAAATAATATCATCTGAATCACAGCTCAGCTAATTAACATTAAAGATGTGCACTGTAACTTTTCGCCAGTACATGACCACCTAAAGACCAGTAAGCAGGACTTATTTTGTGTGATGAGACTCCAAACCTATGTCTTACAAACGCGGTGTATGTCACTGACCCAGGTCGCTCTATTGAGTGTAATGTTTTTCAACGCGCCGGTCCTGTATGTACGAGCATCTACAATGACATCAGCTATCAGCGCCTCCGGCATCTTGAACACGTGTTATGTATGTGTCTGTGTTTTCTTTCAATTATAATTTGGGTTTTCTCAAGTCTAGAGTGAATAGTCTGTTTCTGAGTGTACGAATTCACTTTCATCCACCAGCCGTTGGAGTGACAGTCAAACACTAACTATCCAATCATTATTAATGGTAAAAAATTATATCTTAAAAATATTATATAACATTACTTAAGTTTTCCTTTATAATAAATAAAGTATTATGAGATATTCAACCGAATAATATGACAAAAGTGTATACTACATGTATACATACATATCCGATAACAGCTGCAGGCTTCGATGGGGCGGCGTCTAATCCACGCGCGCCTCATAGTTGAGTCTGGTAGCCGGGTGACGGCCACAGAGTGGGCCCGCCTGACCATCTGGTGGGTCAATACCTGTCGGAGGGGTAGCGATGAATGCTTCGGCGACACCCGCCTCCCCGGCACACGGGTACATGAGGAACACGGGTTGGTTTTTAGTCAGTAAGAGTCTGACAGTCCCCTCCGTCCTTCCCCAAGGGCGGCGAGGCTCCATGAGGATTTTCCAACCCGACACCAAAAGAAAAAAAAAAGTTTAAACTAATGTTAGATACATATGAGTACAGACCCGCAACTAAAATACTATATTATTGAAAATTTCCTTTTCTCCTACATTCCTCATAATAAACATATGTACATTTACACCGTACGCCAAATATACATTTTAAAAATAGCACTTTAAGTTCATCACAAAACTGTTTCTTCAAAAGACTTTAAAAATTTACTCAAACGTCTGGACTATAGGCTCCCCTTGCCCAAAATTAAGTCTTCTTTTACCAGACGCTTCAGTCCCTTCATTGAGTCTTTTATTTATAATAAAGTACCTAACGCTTGTGACATTAAACATTGCTCTGTTAAACAAGCCAAAACAAAAATTATTCCTTGGCTCTCCTCATTAACCTACAATACCACCGAAGAACTTTTCTTGCACCTAGTATAGCACCTTTTCACTAACATAAGAACACTTGTAACTTAAATTATGCAATGGTTCTTAAATAGTTATGTCATATATATTCTCTGCCGAGCGACAACATTAAACATTTAATGTAAATCTATCAATTGGTACCCACGACACAGGAATACCTAGTGTGGGCACCACCGGACATTTCTTTGTATTATGTTGAGTTTTTTTGTTAATAAACATTTTTTCATTTTTTTTTATTTTCATTTGTTTATGACAGCCTGTGGTCACAACTTATGATATGTGGTCG
The DNA here is from genome assembly GCA_916720795.1 of Danaus chrysippus. Taxonomy (NCBI): domain Eukaryota; kingdom Metazoa; phylum Arthropoda; class Insecta; order Lepidoptera; family Nymphalidae; genus Danaus; species Danaus chrysippus. The sequence continues at coordinate 427,259 of CAKASE010000047.1, read as the reverse complement.
TGATCACGATCAGTCGCACCACTTGTACCAACTAGCGTGTGTGTCATCTGGTGTGTAAGTTATATATAATAAGATCAAATATTTGTTACTACAACATACAAATTGATAAATTTTTAATATAGTTAGCGTTTCTCGTATATTACTAGAAGTAGTGAATTAATAATAATATTAAATCAGCTCTTTGATTTGAATATATCTTTCAGGATTCTTGGACTGAATTTGACTCTACTCAAATACGTACTTTTTGTATAATAATAAAAAAAAAGTGATATTAAAGTAATTTTTGGTACTCAAAATTGAACAAAACTGATTTCTTAAAGGTTGGCAAGAAATTTTGTCAAATAATTGGGAGTCTCCAACAATAGTGAGTATGTTTTTATCCTTTTAAAAAGATTTCCATGCAAATGTTTCACATTTCATATTTTTTATAATAAACTAAATTATGAAATATAATTACTTGATCAGGATCATAGTCGCGGTATCAAACAGTATGTCATATATAATTTTAATGACCCGTCGTTTGATCTAACGTCTCATTATTTTCTCCGAAGTCCTACTACAGACGTCTTTATTGCCTGTTTCTCTAAACTTGGCAGATTACTTTCGAAAATTTACATTTTCAATCGACGACGACCGGATTGAACTTGTTGTTTGTTGATCTATTCTGTTAACAATTTGTTTAATTATTTATTTATACACTTATATAGGAGGTCACGTTTCTGGAATATAAACAATAGAATTATTCCTTAAACATTTTCTTTCAGTAAAATCTTTGTTGACATATACAAGGATATACTAACGACCTCACTAAAGTAATTTATTTGATGTCTTTTACTTCGTAATAATAATTATTTTTCACGGTATACTTCTGTTGAACTATTTTCTCAAATCATTTTAGAAGACTTAGCTCTCAAGATATGACGTGTACTGAATGAATTAACCATAATTACTTTGAACAGGATTGAATAACGAGCAGCTGTAGAAGAACGATGTTACAACACAGACGATAACGAGACTAAATAATTTAATATTATGAATAGTAAGAGAGATATGGATGGCTTCTTAAAATAATAAATAAGCGTGTAAGTTTCTACAATTTTTTCTTTTTCTGAATAATAGGCCTTTTGTGTTACAAATTGAAAACAGCATTCATTGTCATTCTCTATATCGACCTTACAATAACCCTGTCTCACGATGGTTAACAAGATGTATAATTTTTTAACCAGCGATACACCGAATATCGCCGGAATATCTTATTCTATTAAAATGCAGTAAAATTATAAACCAAAAATATTTCTTCTAAAATAAATATGTATGTATTCGTTTATACGTACTTACTCCTCTCATAATGACAAAAGACTTTAATCGCCTGATAATTAATTCTTGTTGGGATTCATTTCAATTACAGCAAAGAAAATAAATTAATGAGTTTTTTATGAAAACCTGTATTTTTATTTTCTATATGGTTTCTGAAATAACTAACTTCACTGATTGCAATATAACTACATTTATTATTTTATATTTACCTTATTATTATCTTACAAGGTGTAAAAAAAAGAAAAAACCAAAAACTAATATTAAATTTGAAGTACATACTTATGAAATTTATCGTATTCCTTGATTTTTAAATATTTTTTGTATTTGTTACTTAGGAAAAAAAAAAAAAGGTTTGGTAAGAAGTGTTACAAAATCTTCTGTAAGTAAAGTTACATAATTATTAGTGTTTTAATACACCCGTAGTTGTTCATAACACATATGACAGGGTACAGTGTTAGAAGGCTCGTGTCTGTCAAACAAGTGTTCTCATTAAAATAAATTGACGTTTAGTGGATGGAGGTGTTATAGAGAGACTAATAAATTAACAATTCATTTTCATAGCACTAATCACAGTAACACAGATTACAGCTGTAACTGCCTCTTGGAGTTCACTGAATTAGTGATTGTAGTATAAAGATACTTTGAAGACATGTCGCATAACTTTGATTAATAAAAAGAAAGATTGTAAAGAAAATAATAAGAATGTTCTTCAGAGTCAATAATGTTAATTATAAACATAGAAATCAGTTGAAGACATTTATTATATTTATAATTTATTTACAATGTTTCATTAAAAACAGTCTCAATAAAATAAAACAAGTCGTTTATGAATAAAAAAATGCTTAATAATGTTAACAATACTATAGTCCTCACTTTGACTGGATTACTTTTCACCAACAAAAGTAATAAAAATCTTCAAATTTCAGTAACAAATTCTATTTGCTTCTATAGGATCACAAATGTTATCAAATGTTATTTAACTCCATCTCCTTCATAGCTCTCAACCTCCGACCTTTCGTCTTCACAAAACTTCCAAAACTCACAATAAATTAATTCTTAAAAAAGTTAAAAGGTTCTCATTGTGGGTTTCGGTTCTTTTATGAGTCGTATAAGTTATCTGACTTATGAAGTATTAACCACATTTTAACATTAAATCCTTTCTACTGTTGAAATAAATATTATTGTAAAACTTATTAATAAAAGTTTTTGAACTTCGCACTAAGGTTTTGCTTCAGACATTCTTTTTTAATAAATTCAAACTTTAAATTAAATTCTATAACTATATGTTAAATTTACAAAAAAATCCTTTGATGTGTCTGAAACTAAAGAAAATAATATAAAAAGACTTCATTTGAAAGTTCATTTTATTTGAAACAGTGCGTCCTTCGTAGAGTGAGTTCCTTTTTTATTATTTATAAGTTTTGTTATGGTTTGTATGTCACATATGTGTATTTAGTCAGTGGTGGCCTAGTGGTTAGAGGGCCCGCCTCTCGTTGCCGAGTGCGCGGGTTCGATCCTGGCCCGGGCAAGTACCAATGTGATTTTTCTGAGTCATATGTACTTTCTAAGACTATGTAGACATTACTGATTAATGTTGATTCCCAAAAAAGGGTTGATGTTAGGCAGGCGGCCGGTCGTAAAAACAAATAGCCAAAACTATACACAACATGTAAGGCAGACCCTGGCTGGCTATAGCTGGGAAATTGCCAGGTAGAAGAAGATCACATATGTGTATTTACGGATTTTATGTGTGTAACATTGAAAAATTACATTCTTTCATTAATAAAATACATAATTGACAATAAATGAATTAATTATAAGTCGTGATATCATAAGATGCTTTAATTTAAAAAACATATAACTATAACAACTCATCACATTTTTTTATAACAATCTAAAGTAAGTAACTGTTTATAAAGTAAATTTATCAGGTCTTCGTCACCGTCCCCCGACTCACGGCTCACCCTTCCTTGATCAATATCCTAATTGACTTATTACAAGAACGTGGAACTTTGAAAAGCAGATTTATGTAACGATCGTCTTGAACATCTTGTAGTTAAACTGTTTTTTATGATAAAAACTAAGGAATTAAGATTACTTTAATTAGTATATATTAGAATTATAAAAGTAATTGTTAACAATATTTAAAAATGTTCATGTAAAAGGGTTTGATTCAAACTTATATCTCTTTAAGTTTAGACAGGATCTTATCTAGAATTTGGCAAAACAACCTGAAAAGAAATTTTAAAACTAGCAAAGATAATATCAATTTCACTGAAATATAATTAAACCTAGTTCTTGATTATGACTTAAACCTTGGCTTTGACAACGCTTCAGCTCGAATTGAACTTAAGAAGATTTAGAACATTCACAAGTATTCGAAATTATTTTACATTAAATAATCTGTTAAAGTATTTTTTGTTTATTTTTGAAACAGCTATGAAAGCCTCTCGCAGATTTATAAAACATCAAACATCCCCAACTCTGAAAAACTAAAACAACTTTGATAAATTTAATTTTCTTCAACTCACTCACCAACTCACCTCTTTCTGTTTCAAACTCACAAACACTGAGTTAAAGAACAGAGTTTTGTTTTAGTTTGAAATAAATGTGATCCCATCCTCAATAAAAAATAAGTTTAATATAAGAACACTCCAACCATATACTATAAAGACAAATCTCATTTATAATACAGATATATATCGAAGAATTTTGTTCCTTTTCTTTGTTAAGTCATGTGAATAATCACGAGGCGCCGACCTTTTAAACAATAATTTATTCATTATAGTGCAAGGTATAGTCATACAACCATCTTTTAAGGTCTGTTATACTCCACTTGAGTCTAGGTTTCCACTGTTCAGTTGTACCCGTGACCACAATACGACGAGAAGATAATAATGTCTGTCATTTGTACCTATTACGAGTATGTGTTATATTTTATGATAGACCTTCTTAACTTCCTCACGTTATTGTTTATATGCGTGTAGAATGCACTAACTGTTTCTTGAAGTGTGGCAGTGTGACCACGTCACTGTGATTTAATTCTTTTTGACGCGTTGATCCCAAGTATTAGATAATTAATATTAGATATTATAATTATTATGTTTTTGAATTTCAATCATTCTTATGACGTCATTATAAACAGTTTCTGTCTGGTCTTTCTCTTTTACCTCTGTTATATGGTTATTTATTTTCTCTATTAATAACTAATAAAACAACATAACTGGAGTTCTTTGTTAAGGGTGTGATAGTTGCTTGTGGGTACCTTTACTATAACAACTAAGTCAGGTTATAGCTTTAACATATACAGCTCTATCATATATAGCTCTATCATATATAGCTCTAACACAAACGATCATTTAAATTATTATTAAACTATTCAATTATAACCGAAATCAGTTGCATGGTGTCATGTAAAGGATCTGATAGTCGCGACCTGTTACATAAACTTAAAAAATGTATATAAAAAGTAATTGAAAGTAATTAAATTTTATCACTAATTTATTTATAGTCACAAAACTTACTCAAACAAGACTAACTTCCCTTTTATAATATTACCAGCAAATAAAAATAGAATTAATAATTATATTTCACACGATTTATTTAAAATTATAACTCAACATTATATTTCTCAAAGAGTTCAAACGATGCTACACAAAGCGTCAGATAATTGTAGACAAAGATATATTCCAATGAAAAGGAAATGGATAAGATAATATTTCACGAGGTCTGCTTGATAATTAATATTAATTCAATATTTTGTAAATTACTTTCTGCTAAAGTTTCCTTAATCTCTGGACTCAATTCCAAAACTCGGTTACCTCGATGACAACAAATTGTTTCACTAACATTTGTGACATTTTGTAATCAGATATATTATTGAATATTATAATAATACTCACATAATTCAACTTCTGTACTTTATTCTGTTCAATCCGTCTTCTTCTTCATATCTAAAATAACGTTTTCAATTTCTTAGTTCTTCACATAGCCATAATCTTCGTTCTGAAGAGAATTTGGTCTTAAAAATACCACCCCATACAACATCTTTTTATAGTAACTCAATTACAGTTCATTCAATTCGTCTTTGGAACTCTCTTCCACTAGAAGCAAGACGTGCACCAACTATGACTTCATTTAAAAAAATGATAAAAAAGCACTATCTTGCTTCATGAAGAAATACTGCAATTAAATATTTTATTTATTATGTAAGTATCTATAGTACGTAAATGTATATATTTATAATGTGTATGTATATTATATTATTATATAAGTATATATTTATGGAATATTTATTTATGTATCGTATATATACGTTATGTGTGTATGTATATCTATATTTATAATTTGTACACCCCTACCATCCTATATCTCTCCTCTACCAAAGGTTGCCTGGAAGAGATCGCTGTTTTAGCGATAAGGCCGCCTATTGTACATTTTTCTTTTCTTTATTTTACTCCTATTATTTTTGTCTATATATAAATAAATATTAAGACAGCAGCTGAGAGACTTGAACAACTTTTATACTTGGACTGCATCATCAGACGTCTCATTACTGTACTAGATCTTGTGCAATCGTGGATTTAATTTTTATTGATCGTCACCAGTGATTTGCATGTTAAATTCATAACTTTTGATTTCAAACCGTTTAACTTCGACTTGTTTGTCTCTGTATCAACTTCTCTAGTGTATAACAAAAGTCTCAATGCTTTATGAACTTCAATTTCAATTCCGAAAGGAAATGACTATCTCTGTAATGAAGGCAAGATATTAAGATTGTGGGCTGCCTTCATTGTAAAACCTATTACTGGCCGCTTTTCTTTTAAATTACCTACAATGTAAAGTTTTAATACTCTATAACGGTATATCTTTGACATGGAAAACAATATGATGGAATCCAATCTTAAGTGTGTGAGAGAAGGCTCCCTCTGGCGGTTCTGTGTTTTTGTCTTTTCAATTATTGATATTTAGGAGAAACTGCTTAACTTTCAAAAAACAAGAATTAGCTGCGGTGTACTTTGTCAAGACTTGCTAAATATGATGTTTATTATAGAATCATTTTCCATAAATATTTGTATAAAAGGATTGATTGTCTCAATGAAAAACTTAATTGTCTTCTCTTTGCTTTAAAATTATAATTATTAATATCATGTTATATATAACCGAGTTCCAAAGGTGCCCGAGAAAGATATTTAGATGAAAATCATTCATAATTTAAATCAATAATATTAAAATTAAGTGAAATTTCAATCGAACCTCATTAGAAATCTCTTAACATTTTGATTTAATAATACCAATTACAGTGATTATGAGATTTGGTGGAATACATCACAACATTTGATTCATATGTATGTATGTATAAATATAGACGTTTCCATTAACATTAATGCTGCATCAACAAGAATGTTAAATAATGTTACAGTAAATAATTTTCATAGTATACTTTTCATCTTATGACATTAAATAAAAAAACTTAAAAGAATATAAATTACTGAAGTTGAACCTTGTATTTGAACATAAATATTTTCTTTGTAATACACAAAGTATCCCATAAACAAAGTACGACTTTTCAGTTCTAGACCATTAATTATAACTTAAAAAACTTCACTTGGCATATTGCCGCCTGCCTCTCTGACGCCACGAATAATATTGATATAAAAAAAGGAATTCGTTATTGACCCTTATACAATCATTATTAATGTCTTTTTTGATTTTAGAAATTATTGGCCATGAAAACTTTATGAGTTTAATGAGGTCTGAGATTTTCGCGAGTCATTTAAATGAAACTAATATTTAGTGTATATACTACGCGAGTTAATTTTTGAAAAAACTACATACTCCATGTCGTCTCGTCATCTCGTCTGCTCGTGACCGACGAACCGAACATTTAATTGAAATAATATTAGTTTCTTCAGATTTTCACTATTATTCTATACAACATATCAAAATTAATAAAAATAATTTTGTGATTTACAAGTAAACTTCTAGTATCGTGAACCTTTCAAAATTCGATGGACATTTAATAATTATTAAAAGTCAAGTCTTGTCATGAGTTTAATAAAGACGTCGAGCCAGTAACATAACCTGTAGTATCTGAATCTTAACAACTGTTTATTCATTAATAGTGTGTGTCGTGTTCAACGTTATATGAGTGTGACGTATTGTTATATACCTACTGTGTGAAGATCAGAATATGATATGTGGGAGATGATTTGACAACAACTTGTATGAGAGTGATACAAGTGATGAATCGTTAAAGGTGATCTTCATCCGATTAGAGTTAATAAAACAAATTTGTATTTCAAAGAAGACATTAAACATATCCATATATACGTACATTGATATCATCATTACGATATGCTTAAATAGTTGTGTTGTAATAAAGTATAATATTTTCAAAAAAGGCAGATATCAGTTATCAGAATCATTTAGGAGCTTATAGTTAAATTTCAACTTTATTTTTTGGAGTAATTAGTAAATATTTTGTAAATGACTTAAGGGTAAGATATTTATATTTCACGATAGCTTTTACTATCTTATTATATTAAAGATACTCTGATGATATTATCTACACAGTTAATTTTATAAATAAAAAATTAAAAACAGTTTTTTTTTAATTTGTTACTGTTTTTTCCTTTCACTAATGGAAGTATCTATACATGTATATTAAATACGTAAGTAATATAATGTTATTGCATAAATACAATATATGACTATCGTGAGGAGTAACGAGTCGAAAAACGTTCATCTCTTCAGGCTGGGATTACGGTTACTACGAAGTAAAACGTCGAGTAAATTGTAATAAAATAAAATACTAGAAGTAAATAAGAAAACAGGAGTTTAATTAAAATATAACGTCAATTAAGTTTATAATAAACAGTTGACGTGACAGTGTGTATTGTGTAATTGTTTTAATAGTACATAGTATGTGTGTCATCGTTCTGTACAAGTCACACGTCATGACACTTCATATACATACATATATCAAGTAACGAAAACGGTTATATTGTAACTAGCTGACCCGGCAGACTTAGTACTGCCTCAATCAAGAAATAAATTATGTCTTATTTATTTTTTTGGTATTTACCTTTAAGCCATAAATCTCCGTGTTCTGAAGTGCGACAAAATGATTGACATATAAGTTAGTTGTCAAATCTAATGTCAAAAAACCGTTTGTATGGTAAATAAAAAAGCGCTGTTTTTAGGGCTTTCTCGTAAATTAATAAAAAAAATTCAGCTATTAAACTTTCCCTGAACCTCCACAAACATTTCAAGACTATGATAAGATAAATCCGTTCAGTCTTTCTCGAGTTTTAGTGAGACCAAGGAACAGCAATTCATTTTATATATATATATATATATATAGATAACATTTTTAAGATAATTTAAAAGACAATTTTATTCGTGATAAAAATTAATAAAAGTTTCCCTCGAGAGTAAAGGAACACCACACTGAGAGCATTGCAACTTGGAGAATTTGAACAATTCTCGACAAAAAAAAAATATTTATAATATCTGAGATGTCCCTGTCCTTTGAGAAGAATATTTCTTATCAAACCTTTCTTATTTTATGTTTGAATAACTCTAATACCTTAAGCAACACTTATTCCATGTTTTGTTTATTTATAATCCGTTATATATGTATATTTCATGTGCCTACATATGTTGGTACGTTTCAAGCTATGTAATGTCTTTAAAAGCTCCTCTACTTCTTTTCGCTCATTCATTATTTCTATACCTGTAACATCTCTCAATATATGTTGATGTGTCTTTATTCTTTTAATATATAAGTACTAAAAATTAAGTATCGACCATATAAAAAAAAACAATTTCTTATGATTTATTTATTAAATGTGGTATTATGATAAATTGAACAATTATATCTAAACTTAATTGTAGACAAAACAGTAAATCAAAAATGAATTATCATATTTTTTTAAGATTCAAAACTGTTCACCATAGTATGTATAAGACGTTTCATTCAAAATAAACAAATAATTGAACTTTAAATAATAATGACTGTGTATCCAAACATACAAGTTAATGAAGTTATAAAATCTATCAGAAAGGATCAGCTAACTGTGTCTTCCAAGGTCGCATCCGAGTTTTTCATACGTTACATAGGACAAACAAAATGACTGACATAAAAAATAATTTGTACTAATCGTTATTTTTTTATATTATATAAATAATCAGCAATGATAAATATATGTATATTGAAAATCATAAACTGATAATAAACCATAAGGGAGCAGACACGAGCAAGGAGACAGAAGCGACGATTTAATATGTTACAATATGTTGAGAAGACAGTCTATAAAGGGTAGGTTGAGTTGTCTCACAAATCACAATATAAGTAATATTAAACGTAACTCTTACAATATTTAATGTACTCTGTCCTGTAGTGTGACTGTACCAGACGGACGAGGTTTATACACGATGTAACAGATAGGAGTTATAACTACATATAGATGTTTGAAAATATACAAAGATATAAGTATTGATACATTCAGAGACACTGAAGTGACCTCTGATGAACTTTAAGATAAGATCTGATAGCACCTAAGGTAGGTAGTAGAGTAGGTACGTTATCTCAATAAGATAAGTGTTTACTTCATATAACCTGACATTTCACTATGCTCGGAGGTTAAATATATTTTATTATGTATGATAGAACTCCATCATGAATGAATAGAAAGTTGTATATATTTTGGTTTTACCTTTTTTATTATTCTTTATTGCACAAAAAGAAACGTACAAAGGGAATGACTTAACGCTATTACAGCATTTTCTGACAGCCAACCCAGAATAGTGTAGGAGAGTAGTAAGTAGGATGTGCACAGAAGTTAAAGAAACAATTTAAAATATATACATGGTATAAAATACATAAATATACATATACATAATATACATAAATATTTAACATATATACACAAACATATACATATATATACATAAACATATATATATATATATATATATATATATATATATATATATATATATATATATATATGATAATAGTAAAGAATAATGATAATAGTAAAGAAGAAAAGACATCACATAGTGTTGACAGACGATAGATAAAATTCTTTCACTTGGCGCTTGAAAGAATCGCGCGAAGGGGCTCTACGAATAGAGTCAGGCAAAGTGTTCCAAAGCCGGGCTGCGACTAGAGAGAAAGAGTTGGAAACAAAGCCAGATTTATGGGAAGGTATGAAAAGGGTAAGGAATTGAGAGGATCGTAGAGGCTTATTATGAGTAGAGGAGAGAAGAGAAAATTTAGAGGATAAGTAAGTGGGAGCATTAGGGTCGGTAAGAATAGAGTAGAGAAGACATAGAATCCGAGTATATCTACGTTCCCGTATAGGAAGCCAGTGTAACTGCTTCCTAAAACGAGAAACGTGGTCGAATTTGTTCTCGTGATTAAATAAAATTAAAATCTTAACCACTGTGTACAAGCTGTTATATGACAGAAAGAGAAGAAGAAGAACAACTATGTTGGATTAACCTTGAACTTAACAGTTTTCATTACAAGGTAAAACACTGTTCATGTTATAAGTGGTCGCTGTCTTGTACTCGTGTAGTGGACATGTGAGGCAGACGAGCGTCACGCGGACTCTAATAAAAGAGGTAACAAGTCACTTTTAATGTGCTGTTAACTTAATGCCCGCCTCACGTTTGAACCAACATTACTAACTATATAACATCTCAACATAATGAAGTTATTAATGAAAACACAAACAACTAGCTTTTAACCTCATTGAACTTAATATTCCGCGTAGAAATTTAAACCAGTGTGTTGTTTTACTTTAAAGAAATCAAACTAAAAATCTATCTACAATACTGTTTGAATAATATTTAATTGTTTCTTTGATAAATTTGAAAATAATAGTTTTTGTTCAAACTCAGTTTATTTGATTTGTTTAAGAGTATTTCATTCAGAGAGCAGCGTAGTTTAACAGAATTTAATTACATCAAATTTTAAATCTTCACATTACACAATCAAACGGCAGAATTTAGTGACATTTTAAATGGAATAAAAATATATTACATATACCAGGGTCTGTGATAAATATTCACAAAATTATATATGTATATTTTTAATTCATAATATCATAATATATGTATAATAATTTAACTTTGCCTCCGTTTCATAAGAACAGATGCCTTTATTCTGTATTCCCCTTTTAAATGAAAATATTTTGATTTTCTTTCTCTCTGACTAGAAAAACTAGACATCATTGTTCATTGTCTGTTTAACATAGAATCAGACATAATTTTTAACATATTTGTAGTAATTTACTTGAATTGACTTTCCATATTCCCATTTAATACCTACCTATAATATAATAACAATAAAAGAATATATATATATATATATATATTGCGAAGTAGATACCTTTATGGTCCGCAATCTCATTAACAAAAGTATGAATATTAAAAGGTTTACTTTATTAATACAGTGTAACATGAGAGTAATTAGTTATTTTATTTAAATAATTTTATACAATATTTGTTTCTATCGTCACGAATATTTAATCTGGGAGTGACGTGCGACATTAATTACTGAATCATTCCCTTCAGTAGTCGTTCGGAATAGATGAAAACATTGTTCTATGAGATAAAGCTTCAGTATGGAAGGAATTAATTTAAGAAAACAAATAATATTAACACTAGTTTCAAATTTGCACTCAACTAGAATAAAAGTTTCAAGAATGTTTAGATTCTAATAAAACAATTTTTTTTACCGAATTTTCAATTTTTATTAAATTGACAATGTAATTATTTAACAACTTATAGAAGGTGCTGCTTTAAAAATATTCACGATTTTCTTTAATTAATATTTGAGGTCACTTACGACTTTACGTAGCGTTATACAAAAGAAAAATATTTTAGGAAGAAACAGTATTGGATGGGTTTTAAGCAAGACTAATGAAATTGGAAAATTTGATATCGGGTCGTGTACATACATCTGTAGAAAGTTTGGCTTCATAATGATTATAAGGGGTTTTTATTACTTGATAACTATACTTGATAACTAAATACTTCCGACATTTCGACAGCTTTACAACAACTGTGATCAGTGGCAGATGAGATGAAAGTGATACTTTTATTATATGGGGTTATATTTATAGGTACTGGCATAAGTTATATTGAATAAAAACAGTCAGCTGTTAAAGAATATAGAAACTGAGAGTGAAGTGTACGAGTATCAATATAATATTATGGAAATATTATAAAAAAATAAAATAAATAATACATTAATAGTAATATGAAGAAAAGTTTCCTACAAGTCATGATTAATGTATAAAACAAAGTAAAATGTGACGAAAACCATTTTCATTAAAACTGCTGACAGTAGGAGGACACGCCGTCTGCTTACAACGATATTGCTGAATGTGATTTCGGGTAAATAAGTCTATTCAACTGAATTAACGCACACATTATTACCTCAGCACAGACAAAAATAAATGTGATGATTTATTTTCCAACTTTACATATACCCTAGGGAAGTCTCATGTATTTTATAATATTAATATAATCTTATCTCGTAATCACTTCGACCAACTTCTTAACATCTATAACTCCCCGAGCAGAACATATGTTCTCATGATTCAATGTAAGCCATCCTTCGTTACTTCTGTTGTAATTGATACTGAAGGGTTTAAAGACTCCACATCGTGATTTTTGTGAAGGATTATATTTATATTACCACAACAGTTTATAGTTATTACTTCAGACACACAATAGAGGTGTTATAAGTTTGAACTCTATTTCTGTCTGTGTGTGTGTCCGTGGTATCGTAGCTCCCAAACGAGTCATCCTATTCCTAGTCAGACATATTCATGTCCACCGGTTTGAGAAAAGCAGCTCTTTTAAAATTTAAAAGTATCAGATATTTTTGTGACATTTTATCTCATTCAAATTAATATTTCTATAACTTACTATTTTGCTTGTATTAATGTCCTACAATTAAATTTAGAGTGAGCTACCTTATTACTATACTACAACTGAATCAGTACACACAGACAAAGTTATTATAGTCATCAGTCTATCAGCGCCCACTGCTGAGCAAAGGCCTCTTTCTCACATGGAAAAGGTTTGAGCATTAATCACCAGGCTTGCTCAAGACGGGTTGGTGATTTCAAACTTATAATTGTGACACTATAAGTCCAGGTTTCCTCACGATGTTTTCCTTCATCGTATGTCAGTGGTGTCTAAATACTCTCAGAAAGTACATATGACTCCGAAAAATCACATTGGTACTTGCCAGGTTTGAACCCGCGGCCTCGGCAACAAGTTATTATCAAATCATATAAATTATTTTACGTTTTTCTTTTAAAATAACTCTATACTTAATATGTTATTTCTATAATTGTAATTAACGATAAAATCCTATACTTAGAGACAGACAAACATACATAATGTACAATATCATAAAAACATAACATTCCATTCACTGAGAGACTGGAGATTATTTAATACGGTGTATTTAAATCACAAGTTACACGTTAAGATTTAAATCATAAGAAACAAAAATATTCAGTTATTACATATATTGTTGGTGATATTAAAAGAAATTGGATCAAACTGATAAATGAAACGAGATAATTATAATGCCATGTCTTTAGTTATAAGAGGTGACTGTGACTGACTTACAGATAGAAGCATGAGAGATCCTTAAAAGATGAAATGGAAAATATATGAAAAACAATTATCTTATAAACTCTATATATCTGTATCTATATACATGCTCAATGGGAATTTTTCATACATTTTCACCTCCGAAGTAATTTTTTTATAATATATTATTTCACATCAAGACATTTCAATTTAAATAACATATTATACAGTTTACTCTATTAGAAACATAATAATATTGAATTCAACAAACCTGGAATTAATTTAAGACTGAAACATCATAATAGTCATCGTGGCCCGTCTCTTCACTTCCCCGCAGTTTTGATGACGTCGCTTTTTTTAAATTTTATTCTCATTATTCGTGAAAAGAGCTTCAACTTTAATTAAAACAGAAATTACTTTCCTGTCAACGTTCTCCGGCAACTCGAAAACTTTGATTTAAATGTTTATATTTAAAAACGAATTATACAAAACAGGGAATTCATATCTTATGTAAATATATACATTAGGATATTTCTTCTAAAAGGCCTCTGAGGTTTCAAATTAGCATATTATTTATCAAGAAAGAAACACGCGCAGCCTCTACACGATGTTTATATAGGTCTGTGTAATTGTGACAAGAAAAACATGTTTACAGTGTTTCCGATGAATAAAATATACATATTTTTGAAATTTATCTGTGTTATATATATTTGTATATGGAAGTGCCTTAAATATCAGTACTGTATAATGTTGTAGCATATCAAACAACCTATAGTGGCTTTAAGTCTCACAAAAGATTACAAAAAAACTATGTTCTAAATGGCTATTATCTTTTTTGACTCCACACTGTAATAAACTGTGATAAAATGTACAAGTACGGAGTTTTATGGAAACCTTTTAAACTGTTACGACGCACAGACATAAAGACCGCACAAGCTCGACACTATTACTAAAAAGAGAACATTCACGTACTTTTATTGTAAAAATATTACTTTAATATGTGGAAATAAATTCTTATTCATATCCTTACACTAAGTCTGGTTTATATTTCATCAGTAAAATAAAGAAAATTCATATTCTTTTATTACTATACCTATTCTATTACATTACCTATCAACTCTTAGTTCATCGTACATTTAGGATTAATTAATTATATTCAAATATATTATAATAATTTTATATTTTAGACATATATTAAAATGTTTTATTTAATTGTTCCATAAATTCTCAATACAAAAAAAAAGTTTTGAAAAGGATGCTCGATGTTTTATAAAATAAAATTTATAATAATAAATGTGTCAATCAAACTTAGCTCATTATTCCTATAATACAGTGCACAGTCAAGGTTCAGCTGGGAGAGTTCAGTTATTTCAAGTCACTGTTCTTGTTATTTTCTCACACGCTCGTTACACATCACATACAACACAATACACTTCATGTTCATTATTGTTAAAGCGTACTATCATTATTGCTCCTTCTAGACTCTCTCTCATTGTCAGCTATCCTCTGCGGAGCTCGATAGTGTATTAAGCACACTATAAGCTGTTAATTTGAATTATCTACAAGCAGCGCGTCTCGGAGAAATCTCTCAGTATTATAACAAATGGGTTCCCGCTTGAAACATTGTATGATAAGAGAAGAAAGAGAAGAGGATTATGAATAAAAATTGACCAAACATAATACGTAGAAATTAATGATTTAAAAAGTACCGTTAATATTATAACAGTAGGAGGAATATAATTTGTCTTTAAAAATAAATTTGATAAACATGATTTTGTGTGTATTAAAAAATAATAATAAATATATGAATGTTGAAAGGGTGCATGTGACTATTGGTATCCATAATAGATTCAATATAATTGGGTTAAAATGATACAAAGAAAACAGATAATAAATGAACAGACTGACAACAGACGTTTAGAGATAGAGATTGACTTCGGTTATATTATAAAGAATATAAAGTGTTCTTTGATTGTTACTGAATGAATAAAGAAATAAATAGATTACAAATATATCCGTAGTTTACAAAAAATATTAAAATGTGTTGTTAAAGAAGAAGTTATCCTAAATGATAAGTCATGAAATCAAATATAAAAGGTCTAATAAAATAAAAATTAAGAGCAATGAAGTTAAGTGTGTTGAAGAGAAGTGATGTGAAGTGAAGTGAAGTGACACGAACAATGTCTTTGAGGACTTCTTGAAAGTAATGATGGACTTTGAACCCTAAAAAGATTGAGGAAAAATAATTATTGTATAATCGTAAAACCATTTAAATAAAAATGTCACCTGCTATACATACTGTAACAAATATTTTAACTGAACAGATTAACATCAGATTATTATTTAAGGCTCCGCGAGCTTTATTATTTAAAAGTTGGTTAAGTTTATTACCGGTTACAATAAACGTTGTTTGTAATCGAAGACACTCGTTTGCAGAAGTTATTATAAAACACACCTCGACTATATCGACGGACACTTTTAAATTGTTTTATAACAAACATTCATTAAAAAGTTTTCTAATGTTGTTAGCAACTTGAAAGAAAACTTGCAACATACTATTATAACGAAGGGTAGAATATTATGAGAATAACATTGACAAGCGTGGAGAACATTAAAATGTAAACTTTTAAAAATATGGCTTAATGTAATCCTTATATTTACATAGTACTTCGGTACTGTTGTGACGTTTTAGGCACATTTCATATCAATGTTATGATTTTTCAACAATAATTTGGATAATATAATTACTTTACTTTCTAAGAGTATTTAGACATCACTGATTAATGTTGATTCCCAAAAAGAGGGTTGATGTCAGGCAGGCGGCCGGTCGTAAAAACAAATAGCCAAAACTATTCACATCATGTAAGGCAGACCCTGGCTATAGCTGGGAAATTGCCAGGTAGAAGAAGAATATAAACCAATTTAACAGCCTGAAACATGTACATAATATATATAACATACTTATCATAAAAACGCATCCAACACAAGAAGTTAATGACAATAAATGACCTCCCGCCGTCCCTACGATGATCGATGACCGTCTGACACTGACTACACACACACTGACTGATACACTGTGATGAACATAACAGACACATGGACATACATTACACTCATACTATAATATATATATCGGCGCTACCAGCTTTAATAACGGATGCGACTTGAAAATAATTTGAGGCTGTCATCAATTCTCATTAAACCTCATTAGTATTTATGATTATTGTTAAAAGTAAAACAAAATCAAAGAAGAATAGAACTATGTTTGAATCTTGTTATAAATATGACGTCTGGATGCACGACGGCAGAATGGGGACTCCAGAATTGAGAATTCAGAGTTCAGTGAGTGCGTATCATTGAAGTATGTGATTATGAAGAAACTTCTAGAAATACAGGAACATTAAGAACAATTGCAGTTTCATTTTAAAATATCATGCAACGCTCTAGAAGAAGTGACATATGTGACGTCAGCAAGGCTGGCGTCTCTCTCTCTTTAAAATCAACGAATGTGTAATAAATCCGATATATATAATACACTATCATAGTATTATTTTGTTATACATATTTATACTGTGATTATAGAAAATATTGGCGAGAAACTACCATCTTAGCTTAGTGATAACTCTGGTTGGTGGTAATGTAACCATTTGGTTAAAAACTAAAAGACTTAAAATGTTTTTCATTACTAAAAGTTAAAATTGAGAAGATAGAGATCTACATAGATAGAGATCTACATAGAGGATACCAATTATCAAAACCTTGTGAATTATATCCATGAGTAAACAGAACGAGACACAAATTGTGGTTAAACGTTTTAAGTGAAAGCTTCGTCGAGTAAAGCTTTTAAATTGAAAACAATAACATCATATGAGCTCCATTACCACGCGGTGTTGATGCTTCTTTAGATATTTAATTTACAGCGATTCATTTAACAGAAATTAAAATTACGATAATATTTACAGTTGGTTTTATATTGTCTAGATATCCAACATACCACGTGACACTGGCGGTGTCGAAATGCGGACAATAACACGTCTTTATCTCGTAAGTATAAACTGTTGAACGTCCAGCGAAATATATCTCAACCAACTAAATAATAACCTTCTCTGACTCTCAGATCTCCCTCGGAACTTATTTTCAATGTTAGCTCGGTCATCTTTAACCATCAACTGTATCATTTTATTTTTACAGTCTTATAAGACGTCAGTTCAGTTTAATGTTTGCTCCACGATTCATGTCCTAGATCCATTTACTTTACATCTCACTTCTGTTTAGTATGAAAAGTCTTTAAAATGATATAAGTTACGTGAAACGATTAACTACATTGTATCGTTAAACAGACGGACATTGAATTTGAATGAAAAACAACTGAAACAAATCATCTTGATACAGAGAGAGAATCGAATTAAAAATGATAATAATATTCATAGCGTTTCGTTCTCAGGATTTATATTTAAATTGTTTCAGTCGCTGGCGATTCAACTTGTTTTTATTATGTTTATTTTATTATGAAGATGTTCTAAGGTTTTGTCCGAGAGGGAGAAGGTTTTTTATTGTGTCGTTTATGGACGTTATTATTATCATCCTGAACTTTATCATCTTTAATAACGGACAAATGTCGCGAGGGCACTTACATTTTACAATCGCAGACACAACAATACATAAAAATTGTTTACAACGGTAACAGTTATTGCAAGCCGTTATACCGACAATGAAGAAATAGCTTCTAAACTTTTACATCAAATATTTATAATAAGACGAATTCTACAGTAAACTATTAATCGTGGTCGTTATCATCATAGTGCTAAGTTGGAAAGTAAACTTGTAAACTGTAAACTATGACCTGAAAATTACAGCACAACTGTCTTTATTATCTCACTATAAGTGTGGATTATTTGACAATGAAATAAAATTATTTAAAGTAAAGTAAAATAGAGTAAAACAATTAATATTTGTTGTGTTGTTGTGTATGCCATAGTAAGGAGCGAGTCAGGGTGGTGTGCCGTCGTCACCTTTTGGGAAGCTGTGATGCTTGCAAAGAAGGTGGCGGGCTGGGAGAGAGTGGCTTCCTCCTACCGCCCCTCCTGCAGCAGACACATTGGGCGCAGTAGGATTGCAGACTTCAGGCCAACGTAGGGAGCGACCTGTAGACGACAGACTCGGGCCATCTTGTCGTTCGATAACAGTTGTAGGCTCCTAGGTGGTGACGTGTGTTCCGCACGCGCCTCTAGTGAATCTTGTGGCCGAGTAACGGCCACAGAGTGGGTGACTGGGCGCGCCTGACCAACTGGTGGGTTCGCGGGGTAGCGATGAATGCTTCGGTGATACCAGCACCTTTGACACACGGGTACGTGAGGTACACGGATTGGTTTTTAGTCAGTAAGAGTCCCCTTAGCCGTTCCCCGAGGGCGGAGGGGCTCCATGAGGATTTTCCAACCGGACACAAAAGAAATGTCGTGACGTAATAGAGCTCAGGTGACATTATTCTACTATTAAAGTTTAGACTTATCAATTAAACGTTAAACGTTATTAGTATCTGAAACAGATTTATTACTAAAAATGGTAATTATGGATTCAGATCAATACATCTGATAGAAACTAATAAGTTTTTTTAATTATCTATAAGTTATTAGTATACTAATAGAACTTTTTCGTAGTTTTTTTACAATAATATAATGTACCGTGTATTTGAGAGCAGTAATTTTTAAAATCTTAAATTTTTTGACAAATTAAAATTTTTAAGGGAACTATTATTCCTTGAAATTTAATGAGGCTTAAAAAAATTCTCGCAGACTATTCATGGTAAAGTATAGATATTATAAAATTTATTAAATCTTTTGGCTGTTCTTAACGAGGAAACACTAATATCACAATTTAATGTTAATAGCTTATCGACCTATATATTTGGAGCCACTAATCTGATCTTTATTAAAATCGTCCTTAAAACAGATCGCAAAATTGAGGTTTGTGGGGATTAGAACAAGGACATCTTAATTTCTACATCTCGCCTAAATCGAGTAAAGTATTACAAGTACCTCACAACCTTAAAATGACCCCCACACGGTAAACGCCTCATCAAAACACTCATACTCATCTGTGTCGTATGAAGTGTGAAGTAATTTATTCCTTTATGTTTGTAACAACGGTGTTCTACAGATGTCAGCATACCTTAGGGTTAGTAGACGAAGGTAGTTAGGGGGGATTACATTATGAATCATTGTTTAATGAATATATATGTAGCACAGAAACCGCGATAACTTCTGTCTTTAAATAACATGGGCCCATTAACGAAAAAATGTTTTGTTATCCCCATACTAGGTAGTATCATAGAATTGGGTTAATCTTAATATTTATCACATACATATACATATTTATTCATTTATACAAACTCGAGAAATTTTGCTATACATATTAAATAATAATTGTATTAACTATACATAAATATAAAATTAAATTATAATTTTCAGTTAATCCATGGAAAGGGAAACTCTTAGGAGCATTTGATTTATTTATCAAGAGGGAAGCTTTTAGCTTTAGTGTTCATTAAAGCAGAAGTTCTGTTAGTGAGGTTGTAAAACTTTCCACGTTGATGTGACATAAAACAGTTGGAGCTAGCTTCAGGAGATCAAAAAGACGTTGAAAATAGTAACAGACGGACAAACTAAACAAAACTGTTGTCATGAATATTTTGATAAAAATATGTTAACATTGTTCTTGAGTGTTCACGAATTAATTTTAGTAGGAATGTATAACATTGTCTATTTATAAACATCGAAGTTGTTGCGATATCGATTAGAGTTTATCCAACTCACAGTGGTCAGTTAGTATTTCTCGTGTAAAGATTTCTATATAATTCAGAAGTATATGAAATTTATTTAACCATAAACTATTTATATAACATAAGTTATAATAGAAATTATGATTCGTCTACATATATAACTCTCTTTTAATTATAAAACAGACCTCAGAGTGTAGAAGTAAAATATTTTTCTTAAAACAAAATCTTTTATTTTATTTAACGAAAAAGTTTTCTTAAAGAAAACAAAATATTTGGTCATTTAACCAGAAATAATATATATCACCAAATAACATAGCAATTCATATTATTCCGTATAGTTATACAAATGTGAAATTAAAGAGTTTTATAGGAGAATTCAAATAATCTGGCCTTTTTTTAAGTGGTCGAGAAACTGGTGTCACTAGCTGTCCGCTTATACGATGAGACTCGGAGGATCTTATCTTTAATAAGAACAACCTTTTTGTAAAATAAATGAAAAGTGATAGAAAATAATAAACATGAAGATGACGGTTGAAATATACGTTGTGTTAAAACTTATCAATGAGATGATATATTATTATTGATGGTGTGATAGTGAGATACACATATAAAGATGGTAGTGTTAATGAATCAGAAATTAATAAACATATGCTCTTTGGACTCGACTATAATGAATACCTTAATAAAATTTATTTTTAAAGTAGATGTTATTTTTGTTGTAATTTTCCTAATCTCTAATAATTATGATAAAACAGACTGTTGTCTGTTGTCACTGTTCTTGTGTATGTTATTGTATGTAAAGTCCTTTATTTCAATAACGTACTGGAACTACATATAACGATCATTTTTGCTTATTAGAATGTTACAAGATTATATCTCTTTATTATATTTTTTATTTTGGCTAAGAAAGTTTATTATAATCACCACATCTCACTAGATACATGAACAAAACAAATAAATGTATATGTGTATATGTGTTAACGACGGCCGGAGGATTTTCTTTTACTATATGTAAAACTAAAAGATACAGATACAGCAAACACTTATACAAACAACAATAGTGATCGATACTAGAACACATATTGAATGTATCTTAATGATTAAAACTTACTATATGACGTATAGTTTACAGTGTTGACACTAAGTATTGAATGTAATGTGTAAGTACAACTCGGGGCGCAGTGTCAGTAGTATACCAATAGGTACATATATAACAAGACTTTCTCTTATATTGTAGCCCCTGTTAAAAATTCAGCATTTTTTTATAAAAGAATCTTCAAAATAGGGGAACATTACATACAGTCTGGAATGTTTTGTGATCATCCCACATTAAGAATAGTTCAGTTAATGAAGGCATAAATCAGCAAAAACGTCTGATTTCGTTGCATTTCGTTAGATGTCGATGAAAATTTCTAATTGAGCATGTTTTATTATTTGCTTCATAAGTGACATATTATGTCCGTTTTAAATACTCACCGAAAAGAATACATACAATTAGCTTTATCTGACTTTGAATTAATATTAGAAGGTTTATCAAAGTAGGGGATGTGTTTGATTTTTTTTTTGTTATATGCTTCAATTTTGGTAATGACACGTATTACGTAAAATAATCATAGTTTTTGGTGTATTTATGAAAAACTGCTTTAAAACATGAATTGTATCACCAAAAATCAAAATCTTTCATCCTTAACACCTTAAAAATATATTGATTACTTACAACAAGTTCTTTATAAAACAAATTTTGCTTGGAATTTGTCTCTTAATCGTTTTTGAGGTTATTTTTATTAAAATAAAGTTCGCTCTCGAGAAGAGGTCGCATCCGACCCCGGGGCGAAAACTCAAGTGTGAACTATATCACTGTTTTTTCTACAAGTTTCCCTATCTACATGCGAATATTCATGAAAATCAATAGAGATTCAACAAAACAGGTGAAACTTTCAGAATGATGATTTGGACTAATGAGTTCACAAGGTATGACATTCCTTCTAATAATTCTAACCCACGATTGTT
This sequence comes from Danaus chrysippus, assembly GCA_916720795.1. Lineage (NCBI taxonomy): Eukaryota > Metazoa > Arthropoda > Insecta > Lepidoptera > Nymphalidae > Danaus > Danaus chrysippus. The sequence continues at coordinate 404,527 of CAKASE010000047.1, read as the reverse complement.
TTTTGACTAATTCATAAATATTAGCATAAAGTTATGATTGTACATATCAATTAGTGTTTTTATTTTCCCTTGTAGGCTTTTTTAATATTATTTTCTCTACAGGTATGATCTTAATATATTTTTTTTATATGTTCCTCTCTCCCTGTGTTCAAGTCATCTTATTTTTTATCTTATTTTTTCTTAAAACATGCTTTCCATAGCAAAAATTTTAATATTTATAATATAACAAACAAAATTGATTGTATTTCGAAATTTAATTATAAATTATTTTATTTCTGTTTGAAGTCCTAATATGAGTAGTACTCATTTTCAATAGTACACAAGTATTGTGTATTTTCTGTGGAAACAATATTTTGGTCCGAAGCAGAGAAAATCTAGGGTTATTGTTTTAAAAATGATGAAACACTAGTAATGGTTACACTTACTCAATTAACGTTTGTAAACATTGTTTCGAATAAAATGTCATATTTTCCTTAAAAAGTTCCTTCAGTACTGTCAATTATAAATATTGACGAGACCCAAAATAACTGAGAAGGGCAGTTCTATTTTCTTTAATTGACAATTTAATTCTTGTAATTTTTTTTTAATGACTGTTATTATACAAGAACGAAATCTCTTTTAAAATAAATGATTTATAACTTACAGGAACACAATAATTGTATTTTGTATACATTTTGTATAAATGTACATATACTATAAGTGTGTTAAGTAATCGAATGTTCTCTAACCTGATTGTATCGTCGAGTCTCGACGCGATGTTGTAAATCAGAGGAATATTGAATTTATTACGATCAATTCACAAAGTCTAAAAGAAAATAAAACATCCCCGTAATCATATTATGTTTTATAATTTTAAAACACTTAAAACATGTATTAAAACCTATTTACACATAACAAAAATAATAAGAATGCGACACATAAATTATATTTCTTATTCTTACTGCTTAAAACATTATTATTTAATGACTTTATTTCTGAAAATGAAATACTACTACTAATAATTAAAATATTCAGTTGGTCTATCGCTGACATTTTACAATCATAAGATAGAGCAAAAAGTGAATTTAATATCCAGCTTTTGTACAAATGTCGGTTAATAGCGTCTCAGTTTCATAATACGAGTATCACACAACTATATCTGATACGAGTCATAAAATACATACAGTGAAGGATATTGAACCCCAGGAACAACTTTATACATCCAATTAGTGTAATAATATTATAATAACTTATGATATGTACTACTTATAATATTAATTTAAATGACAAGTAAAGAATAATTTCAATAATTTCGATGTTAATCACCTGTCACGTTACATAATGTCAACATTATTTTTTTGTTCCACTCAATACCTTTACTATAACTAAACAGTAAGGTCCGACTGTTCACAGAACAATAAAGATATCAGATGTCATAATAAACAACAATTAACGATAGCTTCCCTCGTCGCCGCGCCGACTGACACACTATACTCGTACTAAAACAATACCATTTGTTTCAATCAAATATCACATTAAGAAATTACTATTAATCAAATATCACATTAAGAAGTACAAAACAAATAGGTCAAATACAACACAAAGCTATTAAGTTTTGTTTATACGGGATATTAATAAATGAAAGGCAAATTTTATTAAAGTTTGCGAGAGGAAAGTAAGAACATTTTGGAAGGATTGTGTGAGAAATAATATGTATAAGAAGAGAGTGAATATATATATATATATATTCTTCTATCAGCCGCCATATATGGCGGCTGATAGAAGAATATAGAAGAGTTGTACATACTGAGGACACCACAAATAAATGTAATGCCAGGGAGATGATGATGAGATTCTATAGACGGTCATCACGAATTATCAAGAAACAATATGTTAAATTATGTAAGTACTCATTGTTTTAATGAACCACGCTGTATGCTACAATTATTATTTTAGCTGCTAATTGTGTTTTCTCAACAAATTAAGAAATAAAATGATTGGCGATTTGTAACAATTTTTTGTGCGTAATGTTAATCAAGTATGCAGTATTCCACTAATAGTAAATTTTAAATTCTACAAGATATTTCATGTAAGTTACAGAAGACGTTCGAAGTTTCAAGACATCCTGGTAATATGATAACTAGATCAATATATATACATACATATCTCTGTGTGAGAAGCCTCGTGCCCCAGCCTCGTGTCATCGGTCACTGGTGGCCCAATTTTGTAATTGCTTAATAACTTTAACTACGAACAGTTCGGAGAACAGTTTTAATGACATTCATAATACACCTACACTAGACTTAGACGTAGCAACCATTGACTATTACAATATTGGAGGTTGTAAACATTCTTCTGAGAATTCAAAGGTAGTTTTTTAATAAGCTTTTTTACTTTTTTTATTAATGTTACCTCTATCATAGCGTGTATTATTTTATTCACTGTTTAGAAGCGTATAGTTTTCTCTTATTCAACTTTTGTATTTTTTAATAAAACATTGCCAAAGCATAAGTTGATACCACAAAAATCTGTAAATATTTATTGCAACGAGTACTTTTTAAGATATATAAGTTACAAGGTTATAAATAGTTGACTGCGACTGTATCTTAAAAAAAAGCAATCATTAGCAGAGGTATAAGAGGTGTGGAATCTAATACATATTAACAATAGAGGAGCCTTAAAGAAAACGATTCAGCAAAAAAGTAAGCATGTTTTAGGATCAGGATTAGAAGTAATTGAAAAATTTCAATCCCACTCAGATTAACATAAGTTACTTATGATAAGCCGACGTTTACCGATTAATAACGGTACACAAAAGTTCACGTTAAAACACTTTCACACCTTTTAACTTTACAACGCCTGACTGGTCACACAGATTACTTCACAAATCATATCGACATTTCGTTAAAGTACCGAGATGCCATTTTCTCGTACGATAAACTAATAAGTTATACGAGTTGTACAGTATGTTTACCATTTAGAGCAAAATCTGGTTCAGCAAGAGGACAGATCTCGTTTGGTGCGAAGCGCTTACACTATTTATCCTCACTAAGCGTCAACCGCATTTCGATTCACCGAACACAGCGATAACTGTGCGGAATGAGTTGTTTGTTTATAAGATACCACCATATCTACATATATCAGGTTTCTAAAGATTTAAACTCAGAACATGTGTTGAAGTTGGTCAGAATGGCACCGATGGTGGGTCAACGTAAACAACCCTTGGTTGGTATAACTAGCTTTTCGTTTTAGAATTCCAGGAGCCCGGTTCGATGAATGAATTTACTGGTGAAAAGTAAAACTATAAATATTAGGAAAGTAAATAAAATCAGATTATTAGAACATTGATTTGTTCATCCCGCTTTTTATATAAGAATCAAGTTTGAAAATAGCTCAAAATAAATCTTCTCAATTACTTTTATGAATATCCAAAGGTTTCAAGTATTAACAGTAAATACGTGAAAGTCTATATTCTTTTCAATACCACGACTAATTATTAGATACATATATGACTCGGCGCACTTTCCACCCAACTATCAAAAACTTACATCAACACAAGTGTACAGACTCCACGCTACGTTACATTTGAAGCAAACAACGACAGATGTCCCTCTTACAGTAATGATACATTAAAACCAGAAAATTTGAAGATATTTTTAACCTTTTCTTTACATAAAAATATAATTATTGTTGTTTTAAATGTATTAGTTCATACATTTTAGACAAAGATATTTTTTTACAGATATAAATCTTTTAATCACTAAAAGTTCATCCTCCAAGTGTTACACTCATTGTTAATTGTGATAGCTGAATTTAATGGGAAACTGTAATGGGGAATGTCGTATTTGGGGCAAGATACCCTCGCCCTCAAGATTGTAGAGAATCTATACGACATAATAATAATGTTAGTGGAGTGTCAATAACCAACTCTGTGATAACACAAATATACAGATATGTATATACTGTTTAATGTTTAAAAATATTATATGATAGTTAATTACTTAACTTCATGTCACTTTACAACAAAAAAGTTAAAATAAATCACACCTCCTCATTCCAAAAATACTTCAAAGATTATTAAAAGGTCAAAAATACTTATAAAATTTCACTATATCCTTTACTTGTTAGAATAAATAACAAATTAATGAAGATAAACATGTATTATTGAAGAAGACTTTAACTTTAACTTTAAAATATAATGTAAGACCTTGCCAATCACAAATTAGAGACGCCTCAAGTTGTAACACAGATGTAATGGTCTTAAAAGTAAAAATACATACTAAGAAAATATTGGATAATAACAATTTCTAATACTGTTTACTTTTCAGCTACTCAGTTTTATCGAGAAACATTACCATGAAAACAATAAAATAGAAATAAGTTAATAATAAAAGAGCGTAGGGACATATAACTATTATGAAAATCGACATTACAATGTGTGACGAATCACAAACAACTACTAAAAGAGTTTTAATTTCGTAACAGACGCTGTAGAATCAAATAAAGAAATCTGGAGCTTCCAGTTCAACGAAGAGGAAAACAAATAAATGGAGTGACTGAATTCAACTCAATCGGTTTTACGAAAATAACTTTCTTATGGAAATCATTAAAATGTATTCCTACTATATAACCGGTGGGGTCCACACAGATACACGTTCATATCCACAGTTTATTAATGTAGATATAAATCCCCGCCGTCTTCAAACTAATCGAATCATAAAACACTTTTATCGGTGGACGTAATCGTGTTCAGACAATAAAACAGCAACGTGTTCTTTGCACAGGATTACAAACAGGCGTTTTCATGAAGCGAGCAAGTCACATTAGATTATCCTTTACGGCTACCAATAATATACAGAGGTATTAGATTGAAATATTAGAGACTCCTTGTGGATTATAGTTTTACATAATGTATGTGTTTTTACGGACGAGTAATATTTATTACGAATGAGGTTGAGGGATGACTTTGTGTGTAGAACAAGTAATGCGGCTCTTTGAGGTTTAATAGAGACTCATTGTTATTCTATCCATGATATATATATAGAGTAGTAGTGTAATAAAGTGATCGTAATGTGTTATAACAGACATTTCAGTTAGCAAAATGTTACTGAAATAATAAAAACAGAAACAAGAGATCGAAAAATGTATAAAAAAAACATTAATATGTGGACAAAATTAGAATAACATTTAGGATTATACTCGTATATATTATTAAAAGACATCAGTTAATTAATAATTAAAAAATATATATTCACAGTTAAATTTTATATGTGCTGGGTCTTATTATACATATATTTTGTTGCAAAGAAAACATTAAGACTGTTACAGTATATTAGTTTAATGAGTTAATACAAACACATAACAATATATAACTTTTTATTATCAAACTTATGTATTACTTTGGGATTTAATGTTATGAAAGTGTTTAAAGCAGGTTTTAGTTAAAAATTACAATCTAGCGTATTCAAGTCAGGATTCTTTGACAACCAGGATTCATCTCTTACAAAGTTGAACAAGTTTTTTTTCTAGTCTGGGTTTTGTTAATCAAAATTTATGAAAGAACATTTTTGGTTGCTATATAAGATGTTCCTGAAGGGCTTAACAACTTTCTCAATAATGATATATTGATAAAACATGACTATGTCACATCACCGTCGCTAGCTCCAGACTAAATCATTATTCAAGTCAGACAATGGCCATCTTGCCTTCGATCATGATACGGAAGCTTCTTTAGAGCTCTAACATAATAAGATAACATTATTTGTCAAGATGTTGCTCACTTAAATAAAAAAATATTAGCAATAGATATTTTGTTCTGCGGACTGTTGATAAGACGTTACCTTTTTTACTAATGGAAAGCTAACCGTGTTCACATTATTTACATTAGAAAAAATAAATAACACTAAGACAGATCCATTATCACATAGTAATAATAAATATATATAAATTAAAAATAACTTAAGTAAAGTACTAATTAATAATTATAATACATATGTAGGTATCGTATAGCGTGAGTGGTCGTCCTGTGACTGGATGGGTGGGTATTTGTGTGTGCGTGTGTTCGTGTTTTCATGTTGATCACTAAGAAGAGTTTTGATTGATTTTAAATTCAGGTTTTTTCGTATTAAAAACTTCTAAATAAGGATATAATTGGTTCACAACGTCTACAACACAAATACTCGCATATTTTGTATTCATCAACAGTGAATAAATTAATTCTGATAGATGAATACGCCGACTGAATATTCAAAGTGGAAGCGAGAATAAAAGTAGGCCACAGTCTATTTGGTTTAAGAACATTGTATAAACCTTCATAATATGATACCTCTCTAAGGTATCTGTATTATGATAGCGGCGAGTCTCAGGACAATTGTTGAATATCTTACAGTTATTGTTACTAAGAAAGTAAGTTTAATATACCTCTGAATGTTTTCTACTATTTCCTTGTTAACATTATGTTGTAGTGACCAACTGGGAATATATATTGTAACAATCAGCGTAATACGTATGTGTATCATAAAATTTTAGTACCTTCAACGCTAGTGAAAGACTGATATTCACATTTTAGGAGTTAACGTCAATATAATGAACTTAAGGAATTTCAATGTTCTTGATTTTATATATTTTTGTATATATAATTTAAACTATTTATTTTGCTAGAAAATAAAATTTGAGCGCAATTTAATACATGTAGGTACGTTAATTTCTTACAATCACAAAATGTTCACGGAAACGTTTAAGACTGTCCGAGGGTGATTTTATGTTTAGAAACAATTTTGTTCCATCTCAGAGACAGGATATAATAAGGTATAATACAACTTTTTTATATGTGCGATATATAAAGAAGTAGCATTAAATCTTGTGGGTTACCACAGCTTATGGAAGCAAATGACTGCAAAGTCTTCCCAGACCAACCGCCAGCCTTCGTTTGGTTACATACGAACAAAACCATCCAAACAAATCCGATCGTATACCAAAAGCTTGTTTATAAATATAATGTTGTGGTCGACATAATGGAAACCTTTTGTGAAGCTAGTATAACTTCAACTTGATCATTTTTATTCATTGAGAGTCAACCAAAGCCAATAAATGAAACTTCTAATTACCGCTAGGCACAATTTATTGATGTGGAATGTTTGTATGTATGTATGTACATGAAACCGGTTTGTTAAAACGTCCATTCATGACCCACTGTTGCTATTCAATTAAACAATTCTTTCTCTAATATGTTACTTATAGTGTTTAGAGCACATGAGAGTCTTTAACTTTATACGTCGTTTCTTTAATCTCTCATATGAAGTGTCATAATTAATGCTTTCTTCCACTTGTATGGAATAGAAGAAAAACCGTTCGGAGATTAATGAAATATAATTTTTGATCAACGTGTAAACAAGATGGGATGGGATAATTTATCACTTCCACAACGTTTTAAGAGATCCATTTTCTTTATTATTAATAATGTGAAATTAATTGTCACTATAAACGACATAAATCTTTATTAGTCATCTGTTCTTGAAATTTATTATAAACATTATTTAGAAGTGCTCTTATCGAATGTCATTTTACAAAAGTAGCCCAGCTTATATTTAACGTGATTGTAAATATCCTTTGTTATAGGTTTAAAATTCCAATTTAAAACCTATGTCAGCAGTTTCTATTTTGATTTGATTTGATTTAGACCATCTGATATAATTTTTTTTATGTCAAAGCTGGCAAATGAGCAGACGGCCTACACGGTGTAAGGTAGTACCGTCGCCCATGGACATCTCTTTGTTGTTTCTATACGTGTGGCCTCTCTCAGGTAGGATATAAAGCAATCGTATGAGAAGATCACAATTACAATGAAATACTCCTGATGGGGTATCTTGAACTGAAGCGCAAGCCCAATCGGTTCTTTGCTATGCCTTTAGATAATGCTTAGAAGGTTATAACAATCTGTCAGTTTTTTATGTTTTTGAAGTTGTTTAAACCTATCGATACGAAATAAATCCTAGCGACATATTATCATAGAGCTAACCGTTTTAAAAACTTTCATTTAGGATATTTGAGACGCTGATTTCACATAACAAATATCCCAAGTAATTTGATGTTACTTTTCTATTTTACTCAAAAGACCATGTTATTTCCCTTGAGATAAAAGTAGTGAGCTAGGCTTTATTTGCTTAAAATACATCTATATATATAAAATAAATAAATATTGAAATTACTAGTTAGGTATACCTTAAAATTTATCTACAATATGAAAAAGTATTTAGCGAATAAAGAAATGTACGGACTGTTATGAGATACAGACTTCTTACTACCTTCTGCAATTAAATGTACAAATGAAGATTTCTATTAGGTAAATATGAGGATGTCGATATTTATATTCTACGATTTACGATCTCATCTGTATGATTAGAGGACAATATAGATAACAAGTAAAGTTCTATGCACATGCCGATCTATATTGAGGCTGTAAAATAATGATACGATCTTTAGGCGAAAAAGCGACTCCCGGTTACATAGAGAAAGCTTATATACACAATGAGTACGAATAGGAAAGGTTTTATCGCCATAAGGAAAGTAAATTAGAATTATACAGCTCACAGTTTTGAAGAAACCACGAATTAGTTACGAACGGGTACTTAAAGCCAGTGTAAACCTTCACTTGAAAATAATGCACTAGATTTATATGACGTACAAAAATTTCCTTCATCTAGCTAAAGATGAGAGATCTAGAGGTAGATGGTATTTACTTACATCCACAGTATTCAAATTTGAGAATTAATCAGGTTATACATATTATGCCATTTTTAACTGTATTTTTGTATTGTATGTTAAGTTTTAAAGCTGAAGCTATACTTAAGTCTGAAGCAACAACTTATAGTGACCATGAATGATAATAACCATACACCAACACTCTTCATCACATTTTAACAAGTTTTAAACACGTAAAAAAAAATTTCATAAATGTTATTAATTTGTAGAAGAGATGTATTTTCAAATGATTTTGTGAATGTTAATATAAAACAGATATTGACTAATCTTCCCATTAAAGCAATAAATTGGGCACGAAAGGTTTTTATCGGGTTGTTTCAAAAGATGTTCCCTCCAACATTCGGATAATAAATAATTGATGACAAATCAGAATATTCAAGTCAAAACACAGTGTTTGTATTCTTCGAGTGCATCATGAATGCAATAACAGAAGCTCGTGGAATAACTACGAGCTGCAGAAGATTACGAGATCGAAACATACTTGTACATATGTTGCTGCACCATACTGTGTACGATACACTTCTACAATAATACATATATAACTATTTGATAACATCCATAGAATGATACACAGGTGCATCCAGTTTTTTAAAGATCAAATCACCTTTTTTACAAAAGTAACTTAAGCTGAATTGTGAAAATTCAATGTATAGTGGAAAGCGGGAGCGGCTCACATGAAGGTGCACAAATAACAATGAAGTAAGTCAGTCACATTTATAACACAATAGCTACAAATATACGTCATGTATAATATGTACATATTATGTAATGGAAACTATGCTCGGATGTGTTATAGCTGACAGAAGAGTGGTGTAGATCAGCGACAAACTCCTTTGTTTTAATATCGTCTGAATTGATACAACTTTATCAAATTGTTGTCTAACTAATGTAAGGAGAGGTTTTCATCTCCGCTTCCAGTATAAGCGATATTAAGTTCCAATTTTGTGTTTGTAATGTCAGGCTTGTCAAATTTCCGTTAATTTCGTCTTTTTAATAAAATTATAACAAACCTTCAGCGTTAATACGTATAAACTAATCGAAAGAAATCACCTTCATATTAACTTCATTCTCCACTATTTCAATTCCAGTGACGTCACTCGCCTCACAAACGCCTTTAGAAATTCTATCGCATCGTTACTTATATAACAACTCCGACATATGTATTTTATTTTATAAAACACACGCAAAATATATTTTTCAATATTTCTGGAAAATACAAATAATATGACATATGTATGTATGAAACAGTTACATATTCTATTAGCTTATTAATACTTTATATTGATGAAAACGGAACAAACATTCATGGAAATTACATATACTAACGCTACTACTTTATAAAACCGCCATACACAAGCCCTCACACACAAAACAAATATAACGTTCTAAAAATATTTAATTCTTTTAGAATTTCTTTTAATATTTGTATGATCACAAAATGCCAGCCTCAAGTAATAAAAAGGCTATATTAAACAGGTAAGATTTTGATCTGGGTAATCTTAAAAGGTCGCTGCGCCGCAAAAAGGCTCAGATACAATCCTACAAAGAGCGCCTTTCTTGTTTTCAGAAAAAAGAATGAAAATTATATTTTAATCTGAACGAGTACCTGAGTTTGGTTTTGAAATGAAAAGAAATGTAAGAAACTTGAATTACTTACTACATTAAATAAATTCGACTATATTCTTTTCTACTTTTATCAAAGAGTAATTTATATAATTACTACCAAGTATTACGCTACGAAATAATAATAAATTTAATTTAAACCCTTAATTTCAGTATTATTAACTCATCCATTTATGATGCTTTAAATTATACAGCTTTTCGCGTGTAACATTTTAATATTGTTTTGAATCAGATAAAATGTATTTCACTTAAAGTTTGCAGTGTAACATTTAAATTTATTAACAATATAATAACTTTCCCTCCAGACCTACAAGCTCTGCTCCTAGCAAATACATATATAAAGGAGAATCCTAAAACATTCCCGCTGTATATTACATTTAAAAAGACATTTTTCACATACCTACTGTGAAGACGGACGAAATGTTCAATGTATAAGAATACATTCCATGTTCAACACATTTATAAAAAAATACTTAACTATCCAGATAAACTAAACATTACTTTTATAAACACTGAAATTACATTTAAAAAGACATTTTTCACATACCTACTGTGACGGACGAAGACGGACGAAATGTTCAATGTATAAGAATACATTCCATGTTCAACACATTTATAAAAAAATACTTAACTATCCAAATAAACTAAACATTACTTTTATAAACACTGAAATTTATAACTAATGTTTAATATTCAACTAACCGGTTCGTCCAACAAGTCATGTAGTAGTTATTAGACTCAACTTACACACATATTATGAATAAATGTGTGAGATTGGAAATCCTTTATTTTTAAGCTTCACGCACTAGGGATTAGAGAATTACTTAAGATGGGGACTGGGAAATATAAAGAAACATTCTTTTGTATCCACAAATTCTATTTTTAATATAAAAGCTAAATATGTTGCTATGTGAAAGCCCCATTAAAATCCTTTTTTCGTTTCAATGGTTTCCATAAAAATAGAAAGAAATATAGATCCACATAATTCATATCTTGTTATAAAAATAATGTTATTTCTAAAAGTCAAATAGTGTCTTACATTTATGTGAGATTTCACCTCTTTATATATATAAAAATTTCGTGTCACGTGTTTGTCCGCCATGAACTCCTAAACTACTAAACCGATTTTAAATTTGATTTGCATTCCTTTTGCATTTTGATCCAACTTGAAAGATAGGATAGCTTACACCTCAGTTTATATTCAAAATATTATTTTATTCAAACTCAAACTCAAACTCAAACAACTTTATTCAACATAGAAGCATTACACTTTCTTATTGATGGTCATTTGAGACACTACCACCGGTTCGGAAAAGAAAATACCCTGACCTGAGAAGAACCGGCGAAAGAAACTCAGCGGGTTTTTTTTTAATAATATATATATATATATATAAATTTGTCTCATATATTATATACACAATTTAATATGAGATGAAATAGCCAGGAGGCGATCGATTCATTCCCAAGGTGTACTATCGTTCATAAACTCATTAATTGTATAGTCACCTTTTGCACACAAGCGTTCCTTAATAATTTTTTTAAATTTAGCAATAGAGGCATTTTGAACGCTTTCTGGGATCCTGTTGTAAAACCGTATACATTGCCCCACAAAGGAGTTACTGACTCTATGTAGTCGAGTAACAGGAGTAACAAGTTTATGTTTGTTCCTTGTACCAATGCTATGAGTATCACATTTTTTCATGAAATCATTAATATTTTTTCGTACATACATAACATTGCAGAATATATTGTAAATTATTTGTCTATTTAAGAAAATTATTTGTCATTATTACAATTATCTGTTGACTGAGTTAAGTATTCAAAAGAAGGCGCTATGTTATAAATACAAACGTCATATATAAGCGACTATTTAATAATAGCATAACCACCAAGTGTTTCTGAGGCTAAGGTATAACCTAAAATCATTTATTAAAAAAACGTAACAGATATTTCTTGATTATAGGGCAATACGAAGTTCGCCGGGTGTTCTAGTTTTTTATAAAAAGTCATTAATATTAGTAATCAAAACGATAATAAATATTGTACAATAGTGAATGTAATAAATTAATTTCAAAAAATATAACACTTATAATAAACAACTATTGCTATACCTTGTATGTTTGTTTGTGATTCAATAACAAGTAAATCGAGGAACTGTCCAGGTTTTCTGTATTGGTTGAACAACACAAAGACCGTCACATTTTATTTCAATCTTCCCTTGGGATTGTGAACTTGTGATTGTGACTACTGGGAACAAAGACATAAGAAATATTATTATTATAAAACCGTACGGTGTAGCGCAGTTGCTACAAATAAGCTTGGACATTCTTAACATAATAAAATAATTTGAAACGTACAATATTAGAAATGTTTAGTGAAGTAGCTCTCCATGGGTTATACAGTACACACCCAGCTGCCGGCTCCTAATGTATTCCAGTAAAAGCGAATCATCATCGTAAATAAGTATTATTGTCTTCTCGTAAAAGTAGCTTTAGTTTAACATCAATAAGTTTATCTGTATGTGCTGTGTATGTGTTGGTATAATTTATTTGTGTTTTCATATTTATTACTCCACATCAATACTTTTCGTCCGTATGTACATATTTTGACAAATTGATTATGTTATGGCAATATTTAGAAATTATTGTGTATTTTTGAGATAATCATCTTTAACGTCCATCTCACTACGTGCGCGTGTATGTGTATGTGCTTGTGTGTGTGTATGTGTGTCTGTGTGTGTATCCGGGTCTAAAACAAGGCGTGCGATCATAAAAATGTAACGACTGCGTAATGTCCAATAAATAATAAATCAGTTTCTATTTAATGTTTCTTGACATTTATTTTACATTTAGCTCCACGTTACAGTTCCTTTACATCAAACTTGATCACTGAAAATACTTTCATTTTTTGCCAATTTAAGATGTTTAATATCTTTAACAAACTGTTATTCTTAAAGAATGACACGGCGTGTCCCCGGAGTAGTATTCTTGGAATAAGTCGGACCAGTTTATATGTTGGTGAATCAATCTTATACTATAAAACATAAGAGAACAGTTTTTTATGGATCGTAGGTAACGAATATACTCGTATGTAGTCTGGGTACGTACTGTCATATATCATTTTTATCTACATCAGGTTTTTTACTATTTTTTAACCAAAGTTATTTTTACCTTTACTACTTTAATATGATACAATCATCGGAAACTATAGATAAAAATGGTATCAATTATTAAGTCATACGATTTATGAACACAGAAATAAAATTAAAGGTAAAATAACTGATCGTGTTATTTAATCATTCTTTAACGTTTATAAATGAAGTACGAGAAAAGTAATTTCTATTTAATTTAGAAGTTTTTCAGACTACTCAGATCATAATTTATTAAATGTTTTGTAGACTTCAAAGCCCCTTTTTCAATTTAGTAAAGAGAAAGGTATTAGTTATATAACAGTACTATTATATACTGGAAAGTAAAATTATCAATATTCGAGTCATCTTATAGGTGTATACCTTATTGGATTAGTATTCATAAAATAACCACTCAATACTGTTCTTTTTGTAATATATTTAAACGATATTTATATAAATAATAATCGAGTCGTTGTGGCCTAGAGGTTAAAGGCCCGCCTCTCATGCATGAGAGAGCGGGTACGAAACCTGACAAGTAACAATTTGATTTTTTCTAAGAGTATTTAGACACCACTGACAGACGACGAAAGAAAACATCGTGAGGAAACTTGGACTTATTATTTCCAAGTTAGTTTGAAATCACCAACCCGTCTTGAGCAAGCGTGGTGATTAATGCTCAAACCTTCTCTATGTGAGAAGAGGCGTTTGATCAGCAGTGGGCTCTGATAGGCTGATGATGAATATAAATAACGTTATCATCATATCATCTGTAATCTTTGTAATAAAGTAATACTTATTACGTGTCATTACTACCTACGTGAAGCCACCAGTATAAATGTAGTCACAACTGTTGCAGCAATCCGACCTCTTACTACTGACCTATGACTATTTAAAAAGCTCAAAAGACTGACTAGTATTATCAGAAAACCGTAGTTTTATTATAAATAAATAGCTTAAATTGTTATTGTAAAAAGTATCGCGAGCATGGACCTTCAAGCTCATTGTTTATAAAAAATTAATATCCACACGAATCTTACAAGACAAGGAAGCTGAAAATGTTGTAACTTAATATATCTGTACATACATACTTTAACTTATATATTATATTTTAATCCTCGTAAAGTGTTTATAGTTATTTTTTTCTCCTTTTCATAGAACCCGTTGTATATTCCCCGCTGGCCTGAATGTGTTCACGCGTGTATTGTTCGCTCCTGAATGTTGTTCGCTTAATGGAATGTTCAAATGACTGATGGTATTTTCCGATATTATTTTATTTTTTTCAAATCTTTTTTGACTTTTTATTTTTTATTATTTAGGTTACTCTCACCAATTCAAATTTAATAAATCATACCTTCCTTCATTCAAAAAAGTGTTAATGCTTTATTGAGTATTTTGAAATAGTAAATTTAAACTATATTTTATAAAACGCTTATCTTTGTCCTCACGAGCCAAATTTTTAGGAAAAGTACTCTTTAGCTGATCTCAGCTTAGCTTAGACTTAGTAATTTTTCTTACATCTTGTGTTGAGATTCATTTTGGCGAAATTTTATATTAATGTTTTCTTGATCACCATAATTACCTATTTTTGCTTACATATTTTAAATACATGCAATAAAAAAATATCGAAACAAAAAGTACTGACTATTCATTAGCGTACATAAACCGAGCAAAGGTAAAATGTGGTAAACTGTGTTATGAATGAAAGAGCAGGAAATTCACGATGCAATTAACGATGGTAGCTCCACCCATAAATAGGAAACCGGGCTCTATACAAAAATAAAAGTAAAAAGACAAAAAAAAAACGGATAATGTATTAAAACTTACTGTTTTATTTCTTATCCACTTTATAAGTTATTGTAAAATTGCTGGTTTATAAAAATGACAAGATTTTCAAGTCAAATGAATAAAATAACAACCAGTCATTAAATTAGACAATATTCACTCATATAACATACTGTTTAATATAAATGTTATTTGTTAAATAACTCTTAGAGTAAGTAATAGTTTAGTATTATGTCTAATGGGTCTTCCTTAATGGCTTCTAGAGGTCACGCGCTAACTTTCAAAAATTAACTTGAAATTTCGTTGTAATAATAGATCAGGAATACTTATATATTTGTGATGATAAGGTTATACAAAAATGAAAATAGATCTGTAAGTACGTGTCTCCACTTAAGTAACTCCATGCTATCATCTGTATGACATCCCTCAGAGAAAATTGTTATTTATTGACATGAACTCAAATATATTCATTCAAATAGCCATTTAATTAGTTCTTACAATCACTATGGGATAGTTTAATGATATCGTAATAAATAAAACAGACGAAGCGTACTGTGTCCAGGTCCTCTGGTTGGTCACATTTTGGATATTTGAGAGAGATGCTGTGTTCACTTAAACAAATTAATAAATATGAAAACAAAGATTAGCAGATTTATTTTGAATGAAACGTTATTGATTCCTCCGTAACGTTTAGTGTGTCATTAAAGCTTTCATCTAACTATCACACACATTCTTGAAGACTGACGACCAAACCCTTGGCATACCATTAAGATATTCTTTTATGATTTTATGTTTTACTACAGACGAGACACCCTGCATCTATAAGATAAAATGACTTCTTCCTTACCCTATTTCTGAAAAACCACATATTTCCCCAACTTGTAAATATTTTAAAATCTATTCATGTCCCACGTATTAAAATAAAGTGTGATATTCAGCGACAACTTATCAATGATCCTACAACACTCCGGGGAAATTAGCAGCTATTAATTAGCTAGTAGAGCTCGCGGGTGATAATAAAGGGATGTTATGATTCCCGCACGTGTGTGAGGGAAAATGTGAATAATTAAAGAAAATATATTACACGCTCGTATTGACATACAATACGTTTTTTTGTTCCAAAATTCCTCGACCATACTTATTAAGGAATTATTAAAGTAATCATATCTGAATTTACGATCATCTCACCCTGTATTGTTCCCGCCCCGTCACCTACCCTCTGTCCCTCCCTCCCTCCCCCCACCCCTTACTCAACACTATCCCTCATAAAAGCCACATATGAGAGTCTGCGTCGACCTCACACTGCACACACCGAGCCCCTCTCTACTTGCCACATGTGCTTTTATTCGGCTTCATATCAATCAATTCGGCACTCAATTTCTTTAGTCAATCAAATTCCATTTAAAAAATTATTTTCTTCATTCTACAAACTGACCTACAGATGTGGGTTGACTGTTTAGATAAAAACGATTCGGAAACTTAATATTCTCACTCCCGAGATACATTTTTAGCTGCTTATCCTTCTGTAATTATACATAAGGTATATTTTAACGTATGTTATATAACCTTATGTTTTGTAAAACCTTATCAATAATATTGGTTCTATCTATCAGAGAGTTATTTTCATTTCCTTATATATTTCGTGTATGTCATGAGTCAATATTGAACTGAGCATAATATTAGTTAAATTCTGAGGTGGAACTGTCTTAATAAAACCTCGGATAATAACGTTCGTGTATCAATATGTTCGAGGTACAGTTTCAGATTTGATTCTTGAAGTTCAGTGTTACCTTCAGTATGTCCAACAAAATGGCTAAAGCCAGTATTTTTAGTTTACAAATACAGGTTGATACTTAAATATAGCCGTTACAAAATTAAAATATTTCAGTATTATAATTAATTAAAATTATAATATTATACTATACTTAATACGGCACAGATATTTATAAATATATTGAAAAAATATATTTTTGTTTTAATAAAGAAAACGTTAGTAAAAAAACAGAGATTCATAAATTTAAAACTTTCTTGTGAAAAAGAAAACCAATCATAATGCGACACTCATGATTTCCATTAAACTCCATTCCAACGAGAGGTTCATCTTGTTATACAAGGAAAAGTCTGTCAAATACAAAGCAAATTTCTTTAAATTGCATTACTCATATGAGACTAGCGGGTGTTGTTCAGAGTCGTGTTGTCTATATTAAATAGGATTCTTTGTGTAACACAAACTTACTCCTGCAATCAACTTCGCTTCAAAATAAGATGTTGAACGCAAGAGTTCAGGTTGAGGGTACATTTAATATTCTGCTTAACAACATTAGCAAAATCCTTACAAGAGACATTTTGTATTATATTTGATTAGTATTTCGCAATAATTAGTAATTATGATCGTTTATAACATTACTTATTTTATCTATTTACAACCAGATTTATAAGTTTTATACTAATTTTACAGGTACACATGTTATTATTCAGATACAACTTGCACGATTAGAACAACGAAAGTTTATAAATTATCATCTGTAATAAATGCAGTTTATACAAGAACTCCTATCAAAACAACGTTCAGACTTTGAGATTAATTATTAATAGAGTTCAATAATATATCTATGGTATTCAGTTTAGTTTCCGATAATAGAACACCACCACGTTTATTGGTCTCAAATAAATCAGTGAAGATTACGAACAGTGTGAAATATGAAGCACATGAGGAATAACAAGAAAAAATAATACGTAAAGTAACGACACAAACATGCAAGATGAACATGAACTAGTAACTCAAGGGAATATATGATGTAAATGTATGTATGTATGTATGTATGTATGTAAAAGATTTACATAATACGTATATACGACACTGAAGGTATTTTTGCATTTGATAGTAAAAAACGCAGTAAATGTATTAATATATAAGTTTCAGGCCAATAATAATTGTGTTATAAAATATTTTACCAAATATCTTTTTATATATAACTGAAGAGGGGAGGAAATAGTCTTACCAAAATAATTATTAATCATTCATCATATTTAATATAAATAGTATCAATAAAACGTTTGATAAAACAGTTTCAAAGGTTATTTATCATGTACATACAGTGACAATGATACGACACGAGTTTGAAACTGACATTTCAGCTTCCTCATAACAATATTAAGATAATATAACGGATTATATTTTCTAGTCAAATCCAAATGAAACTGCATATTTTTGGAAACTATAATATTGTTGTAAAAATATTGTATCACAGAGTAATTTTTCATCAATTATATTGAATCATAATATATTTTATATTCACCAATAAGATACCACTTCTTTTGTCACATTTATTGCTTTTCAGTTTCAAAAATTATGTGATAAATATAGGAGAAAAAAAACTAAATACGGAATCTATCAGTACCAAGTTAGTTATTTTTTAAGAAATAACAAAACTAATTTCAATGTATAACCCACACTAAACTATTGATTTTTAATTCTACTAACTGTACATAAAAGGTCAATGAACCAGATCTTTATCTTCACTTTATCAAATTAATAAGAAAACCCCGAAAGGAGATCAGGGTGTTTCGAAAACCGGCAAGCGATGTGTGAGAACATCACATAAACTAAGAACACAAAAAATATTATAAATAATCATATTATTTGAAATGAAAACAATGACGTTCAATTCGTGTGTTATTTGTAACTTATTGTTGGCTGTTAAAAGTATATTGTAGACACAAACACCTCGAGGCGGCGGTCGGTGGAGGGTGGAGGGCGGTCGATACCGCTCGGTATTTGTTCAATTAAGTTTTACCTTCGTTTTATGCGACGTTTGACGACCTCACCGCCACTCTATTACTTGGACGTTCTTATTGAACAGGTCGTGGTGTCACGTCTCACCGCTATATACGGAGAGGTCTCAATTAAAAACACTTCTATAACCGATGACCCACCCCACCGGCACTACGACTCCTAGTGAGCGTCACACTGACCGTGTGCTGTCTACAGTCTAGAAGCTGGCATCACTGTAATGTTCCTTAGAAACAGTTTCACAAGCGATTTATTTTAAAATTCTGATTCTCCTTCACAACTTCCTGATAAACAGAACTGTAAAAAAGCCATAAACCAATGTAATTCAATACATTCAGAGCGCCGTCATACATATTATTTAAATTTAATGTCAAATTTCCATTAAACTGAAATGAATTTTAATAGTAGCTGTAGTGTGATATCACAGAGCCGCTCGTAAAAGATAATGCTAACAAAACAAACTTTGAAATTTCTCTGGTAAATATTTATTAAATTGTGTTGCGGATTTGTTTACTTTCGTCTAAACTTGTTTCAAATAATTTAAAAACTGAATGAGAATAAATGAAGCTTAAAACAAATATTTCATTTTGGTTTCGTTTACAAGAGACTCCCGAAATAACTCACAGTACTATGAGAGATTGTACCGTTACAGCATTCATTTGATAAAAAAGTTTTTGATAGAATATTTGTTATTGTAGAATTTAGATTATTATTTTATCACTTCACGTCATTTGCAGAACACAACATTAGATATTCAAAATTTGGTTTGTAATAATGAAACTTACAAAATATATTTGAGATTTAAAAAGTTAATTAAGGTTAAGTAATCTTCGAATTAAGCGTGGGAGGTGAACATGTGGTGAATATTCAGATCATTCTCATAAGAAATTTAAAAGATTGTTTACTTATACACAAAACAAAATGAGATTTGTACAAATAGACACCACTCAGATAGTCTCATGTAAAGTGTGTAATATAAACGTGACTTTACAAACACAGTACCTGCTGTATACAACACAATGTTGGCGCACAATATACATTCATAGGTTGATATCCTGAGACTTGTATAGGAATATCAAACTTAAAAAAAATAAGATTGATTAAAATCACCGAACAAGAAACACAACATTTCCGAATTCCTAACCCATTTTTTTTTTATTTTGAGTATGTAGTAAAATAGGTAATTGTTTAAATTACTCTTACAAGTGTTTTGAACATTTTTTGTACAATCCGATACAAACTCGACCATAATCCATATTATATCTGTCACGTTTGTCCGCACACTGTACATAGTAATATAAAAGTTTTATTCGACAAACACTTTGCAAATAAAATTGGAATTGAGGCGAATTGGTCAGAGAGTTGAGTCGCTCTTCAGATGTTTAGGATCTTATGAACATGACATCTTCACTCTGACCTCGTTTTGTTTCTCATTCACCTTACTATTTTATATGTGTACTGCGCCCTATAGGAACTTATTGTTATTTTCGTTACAATAAATCTTATATTAAACACAAATTTTCGATAATGTCATTATTTATAGTTATAATATAAGAGTTGTGTTCAAAAACATCTAATTAATATAATGATGTAAGTTTCAGTTATAAATCTCTATGGAAGTTGTTTACTACGACAAATACCGACGTGCGCCCCATTTAATTATTTTCGTGAGAAGCTTCTCGTGGCCTGGATTTGCGCTTTCGGTAGTGTCAATAAACAAAAACTTACGAGTGTGTCGTGAATTCGATATGTTTTGAAAGGAAACTGATTAAAACTTCTGATTATTATCAGGTTACACTCTCTGTGGTCCCCGACACGAGCGATGTTACATATATATATAGGGCTAGGTCTAAAGCTGGTCTCACTGAGGTTAAAACCGCGTCGTTTCTGTCGCGAGGAACATTTTTCATAACAATATAATTGTATATTTTCCGTTCCATCTGAGACGTTTGAAGCGTCTCACGGTTTTCAAGGATACAGATTACCTACAAATGACATCAAATTGTGCCAACAAGGGGTATGAAGGGGCTTATCTTTTATGAGCATCGAAACAATTTCGGGAAAGGTAAAGTAATAAATATAATTAAATGTAAGCACACAATGTAGGTTCTTAATATCTTCCAAGAAATACAATTTATATTTTTGTGGATGTGTTATGTTGTTGTGCAAATAGGTTTTACAGAAAATATTACATATACATACATATCTGTAACATTTTTTTAATATCTTTTTTAATGTGGTGATAAGGAGGAACTAGCGAACTATATTCTCACCATTTATGACATGTGGTCTCTCTTCAACATATTATATTATCTTACAGTATTGTGTTTCTTTCCTCTTCTCTCCGTCTCCTCTATATTAAGGCTGACAGTTTGTTTGTCCGGATGTCTGTGAGTATCAAGTTTTCTTGCATCACGTTTCTTCAGTTTGAGTTTCTTTTATATTTGTGACATAAGACTTTCAGCAAACTTTCATACTCGTATATTGTTGATCTTACATTACACTGATTATAATTTATCTTTATACATCCACTGTTACTTTACGAACATATTTCTTAGTTGTTTATAACAAGGAGTAACATCAAGGACAAATTTAGTTTTAAGCCACGTAAACATACATATATGTCAAAAAGAAAAACAGAAGAAAAGCAATATTTTTACTTATCTATGAACGAACCAAACTAGACCCGAGATATTAAAGGAACCTGTCCAATCAATGTTGTATTTAGAAACAGACTCTGAACAGAGTAACTTTATGAACGTTACATTCATACTGAAACTGAAATAAACCCTGAAGTAACTTTTAAGAATATTCTTTTCCCAAGTATTTAACAGATATAGTGCAGAGTAATATCTGTAACCTGGTGATTCCCAAAGCAGTTAAATCGGAAAAATGACGTCTGTAAAACATATTGTAAATAAAAATGCTTTTACCGTTTACAATACTGTATAGAATTCTGTCTATTTTTAAATTAATGGTTTATAAATATACAAGATCAAATCTAGGAACAAAAATTGAATAGAAAACATATTAAAGGCTTTCAATCATCATATTACTATATTATGTAGCATGTTCTACTGTAACAGAAATAGATCGCACACACACATACACACAAACTTGTAAATATTATACACAACATGCAGGTCAAAAGATGGCGATGATACATGAAGTAACAGAAAATATAAAGAACCCAATCTACAGCAAAATATTGCTATGGAGTCCGGATATGATTTTTGACAATATTACAAATTGAAATGAAGGAGCATAATTTCACAAACGTACGAACATTAAACACTTCAAGAACAGTTAGGAAGTTCTGGAGACGAGGTGAAACTTAAAGCAATTAAAATGAAATTGTACATGAGATATATATTACGAGAGTTAGTGGTGTCATCACATCACAAAATAACATAAAGTTTTCATACCAGGGATTATAATGTGAGATGATGATGATCGTGACTTGTTACAGTCACGAGTTTGTTATTTTAATGAATGATTTCACACAAAAATTACATTTTATCAGAACGAACAAACCGAGCTGACTGTTGACGGATGTGAGATAATTTAGACGAGATAAATGAATATTAAATACGAACCTTTATAATAATTATGACACTACAGATATACGAACGAGGATCGCAACCCGTGTGTGTTGTCACGGTGTAGGTAACGGATGAGTTCTATTTAATAACTCGCACCGCAATTATAACTTTGTAAACGACACCTCCCCTCGACCACCTCACAATATGTTCGACACGTTCCCTCACAGACAATTATTAATGATCCGATGTCCCTTTTCAGTTTTCTTCTTGTATTTTTAGTAGAGTCATATTATAAACCTCTGACTGTGTTGGTTGATGAACAAATTTGGTTTTTATTTTTTGTTTAAATTATATTGTATGGTGCAATCGAACACGTCGAGTCCAAACTGACACAAATTACCCTGTGAACGAATGTGACTACTGAAGTATTTCAAATGCAATAAATATAAAAATGAACTCCCATCTTACAACAAATTATTACAAAATAGATAAGAACTGAGAATCAAGTTTCATAGAGAGTTGTACATTTTTATCTTTTTAAATATTTAAAATCTCAATCATCTGAGAACAACATCACCGGATCATGAATCAGGTCGTTGATAAGTGCGAGAGGTATGAGGTGAATGTTGTACCTACACGGTTAGATATAGCCTTTAGTAATGGCAGTAAGCAAGGATGTGAAATAATATCGTAATATAAATGTTCTTCATAGCGACATTACCATAACAAGTCTTCAGTGACGTAAAACTCTTGTCTCTTCAAGTCGCCGCCGCCCGCCGTCCGCGTCACGGGTTAGGTTATAAAGACTGAACATTACATAAATTATAACATGAAGCAGATACAGCTCCAGCTCACATTAAATATACATTTGATGATCTTTATTAATACAAGACGTATTTCCCACTGAGAGTATGTGTTGTTAATATACATGTATTAAACAGTAAAAATGGTATTTTTTTATGAATGCAGATTATTCCTTCCCTTAACATTAAATGACATCTCTCGTCGTTTCTTTATAGCGTTTTATTTCATCCATTGTGGTGTAATCGTAGTTTCAAATCGTTATTAATTAATCTTACAGTAACAGTCTTTTGATCCACTAAACTTGTATAATGTTATATATGTATAATTGTATAATATATTTTCAACATCTTACGACACTCTTATTATCTCTTCGACGTAACCATAAAAATCTATTTGTCAATTTTTTTTCTATATTTTCGTTGTGTCTTAAATGTTATCAAACGTACAAGATGTAATCTCTTTTTTTTTCTGTTTCTGTCCGTCTTCTTGTTCGCTCATCTCTCTGTATCATTATAACTCAAGTCTCTTCTTCTTTTCAGTAATTAGTTTTATTTATTAGTGTGTAATGTTTCTATTATAATAGTGTATTATTTCGTTGTTCTAATCTCTATAAAGCAGTGTGTCGTGTTATGATTCGTGTCTGATAACGGCCGGCTCCAGTCGCCGCGGACTCTCTGAGCGGGTCGCTCGTCGCCTCCCGTCTGCACAGAAGTTATCTGACTAACACATACAGATATCTCCACAGTACGAGACACAGATCCGGAGCTTAATGTGGTTAGTTTCAATGTTTATATACACACATACATATACATGTACATATACCATGTGCAAACGTACAAGTTTAAGGTGATTTACCTTATGTCATAATTTTATTTTTTATTGTTATATATCGTAAATCATCTATTTGTTTTTTTTAATGAACATAGTTTTCATTTTTTCTAATCCGTCAGGTACATACATTTCATTAAAGTCCATATTGAACGTCAGTAGTAGGTGTGTATGATTGTGTTCATCTCGTTTAGTTGAGTCGGTCGCATCTGATTTCAATATGAATGACGGTAGCAGCTTGAAGTCATTCTTGTGACGAATCATAGAATAGAATCGATTATTACAATCAAATAATCTTAACAGAACGATGAACGGTGAACGGTGCAACTCACACAATAACAACGATGTGTGTAGTCATGAATTAAACACATTACTCCGAGACGATTAATTTGATGAATTATAAGAGGGACAAAATTGAATGTACCAAAAGATTTTTAATACTCCGCGAGTACCATTTACAGCCTCTCGGTGTTAAGTACATTTCATTCAGAAGTAGATCTTGTCAATATAAATGATTCATCGAAAACGTTCGAAAAGAATTTAAGAATATTCAGAGACACTTAGTAAAATTTATCAAAAAATCCCGTAAGAGACAGACACAATCATGAGAGAAAGTAGTAACCTTGTGTTATATTTATTTTTTATTTTAGTATGGTAACATGTATACTGTTAATTAATATACCAAGGAAGTACCCGCCGGTTAATACGGAATCGACAATTCATATGTTAAATGCTACAGTTCCAGGTGTAGCATATTATATTAGAAAAAGTATTTTTCGTTTCAAATAAAATAAATTCAAAATACCCAAAATTATAACTTTTAAATCCGATCAAATAAAAGTTTTATGAACCAATATTAATTTGTCATCGCTCAAATATGTATGTTAGTCTTCATTAACTTATGAAAGAAATTGGAAATCAATATTAATTAGCCATCGCAAGGCATCGATTGCTTCTCTAAACGTAAATAATCATTTTGTTTTATATTTAACTGCAGAAAAATCCATAATATTCATTTCACTAGGACAAAAACTATACAAAAATATTAAATATTAGATACATCAAATATCTGAGTGGAGCTGCAGCTTGTGTGTCAGTTCCTGGGCACGGAGTGTTACCTCAACCTGACCTAATGATGTAGGGTTTGAAAGTGAGAGAAGTTTTAAAGAATTTTAATGTATTTTGTAATCTCTTTATAAAACCGTCATGAAAATTTTAAACTTTATTCAATAAATAAATTGAATATATTTTACTGTACCATAATCAGTGTTCACTATTGACGGATTTATATATTAAGTTATAGTCCGAAAGGTTTTCAAAAGATCTCAAGTCAAAGGCGACCAATTCCACATTCCAATTATGTTTCAGTGATAGTGTTCTCTGTACAGCAGCCAGTAGGAGGGTAACGGATCGCCGTTCGTTCGTCAGCCATCATCTTAAAGTAATTCGACCATAAAACCTCGGAAATTGCCTTTCAGCGGACATCCGCGGCTGTCGCTACAAATGGCTCACAGAACTTACACATTTATAGACTTTTCATGATAAAATGACATACAATTTTTTCACTTATGGATTTTGATATCTTTTACTTTATATGAGGGAATAACTTTAATAATACACATGCTGTTAGTCTTGTATCTTTATTACTTTTTTATTTTTGCTTAAATTTTAATTTTATTTCACTAATCCAAAGATTGATTTAATTTTTTTCAACATGAAGCTCGTCCATTTGACAACAAATCGTTCACACTCACTTGCACTACTTTATTTCATCTTCGTCTTGTATGTATTAGTAATCAGATAAGTTTCTTGGTGTAATCTTCTCGCACCACTTTGTACTCGCTTCGTCATTATCAAAAGTTTATTCCTATTTGTGGACACGTCGCATTTTCCTTTTTTATCTCAAATATTAAGTCACTAATGACACTAATGACAGTCTAAGTCATTTAAATAATCTTAATATTTTATAGTAAGTTCGTTTTATTAATATTGATCGCAAATTAGTTAGTTTCAGTTTTTCTTTTATATTATGACCATATATATGTACAGTTAAAGTTTAATAAATAACTATTCATTATTAACTGTCCTCGCGACATACTTAATAGAAGAAAAACAAAAAGGACCATATATTTAATATCTTAACAATGTAAGAAACATTAAAATGACAAAATAACTATCACTCAATTTTGTTTTTTTAACTTATTGGAGATGTTTAAGGTGATGAAGTAAAATGTGTTCAAAAGCAACATTACTGAGACTCAATATTCTGATCGTGGAGACGTCGCTCGTTTATGTAAATAAGATTTCACGAACATGTTCTCTTCCAATAACAAAAGAAAAGAAAAATATTATTTGTCTGTAAACAGGAAACCAGGAATTTATATCTGAGATTTTCCATGTTTATTGGTATTTAGTAAGAAGTCATTTTATAAAGTAATAAAAGATTGTGTTAAGCATACATTAATGAATGTGAGTGACGCGACGACTATTGAAAATGTATCGTCTTTCAAGATTTATCTCACTTAAAGAACTTGAAAGTGGTCCGCGATTTATAATATTATCCAGTAATATACATACATATATATATATGTGTATATGTTTGTATGTACATATATGTATGTGTTTGTATCTACATAATATATTATATACTTATTACGGACCTATTGAGTCCTCGAGTTTGAAATTGTTTTTCAGACAGCGATCAATTTATCTAACAGTTTATTCAAAATAACTGTAACGATTTTAATCACATTAAATTAAATGTTCATTTTACTCCCTTCATCTCATGTTAAAGAAAATAAATATAATAAAACTTTGTATTAATACTGTCAAAGTGAGTCAAAACAATATAGGGTAGATGTAGTCGGTTAGTTTAGGAAGTATATTTATATTCATGAAACTAAGATACATCTCTCGTCTCACTTGGGATTGTTTGTGGGTGATTCAATTTAGTATAAGGATACATTATACTACTGAAATAATACAGTAGGTACGTGTAGACGGGTGTTATGTGAGAGGCGGGGAGAAATGAATCTGTAACGATATTAACAAACATTACATTACATTAACAGAATTATCTTCCCCACAAAGTTTGAAGAAGTCTACTGATACAGATCACTTTGAACTGAACAAAGAAACAAATTACAAGACTGAATATTACAAGAGCCCTCT
This sequence comes from Danaus chrysippus, assembly GCA_916720795.1. NCBI lineage: Eukaryota > Metazoa > Arthropoda > Insecta > Lepidoptera > Nymphalidae > Danaus > Danaus chrysippus. Next base: position 377,115 of record CAKASE010000047.1, on the reverse strand, counting down.
TATTATACGATAGTCTTTAATGAACTACATAACTATGATGAGATGACATCGACACCTCCCGTTAAGAGATCTTTAAAATGTGTATTAAAGAAGGAAACAATGTGTCCCTCGAGTATCAGTAGACAGTGTTTGTTAACTCTCATCACGACCACGATGAGTCCACGGAGAGACACGTGGTGGCTCGTAGAGTGCAGACTGTGATTAATTACTACAAAAACTTTACACATAAATAAATAAAACAAATAAATAAATTTCATTGATAACGAAATGATTTATAAAAAATACTTTTTTGAACTTGTTCAAACACAAAAGTATAATGAGATAATAAAAGAAAGTCACTGAATATTTTCACGATATTTGATAGACCACCTTATCATAAGTATGAATCAGCGCGGATTGTTACTAAATGTACTTAACTATGAATTGTTAATGAAATAAAGCAACAAGTGATTTTAGTGAAGAATATTTAGTGAAATAATTTTGAAACATATTTTTTCGATACTATATTTAGTATGTTGTATGAAGCGTGTGTTTCGTAAACACAATTAACCTGTCGTTATATTTATTATTATAAAGTACATATTTGTTTATTCTAGGCTGGTTCCCACACACTACACGTGTGTATGTATGTGTGTATGTGTGTGTGTAGTTCCACAACGCGGTACAATTCATTCGATACGCGTGGTGGCTGACGACACAATGCCACTGCTCGCCTTAATTAAATAAATCCTAGGCCTATTATCAACTTTTACGAACAAGTAATGTCATAATTTTCTAACAATATAACTGTCATTTTTATTCCTTTCTAAATTTGTTTACATGCTGTATCGAATGTGATAGTGCTTTCACAGAAATGTTTGAGTTTTTTCCTTCTGTTATTAATGTTGAATCATCCGACCCTCGCGTACATGTTTATTAATCCAACACTCTATCACCAGTTCTCGTTATGTATGTATAGTGTATAGTGTATCGCCTGTCACAGAGGCTCCCCGGTTCCTCTTCTGTATTCGGGACACAGAACAGTTTTTTGTAATTATTTCCACGTCAGCGGGTGTCGACGTTTGTCGGCTGTCACGATCCGGATATTACGAAACACTTGAATTCGAATGCAACGAATTCTGACGCAGAAGCAATTAACCTGACGGGGCTTTATTGACATCGTTTAGTGTTAGTTGGAAATACTGGGAAATGTTAGACAAGGTCAAACGGAAGTATCACACGTTATACGACTTTAGGAACTTAGGAAATAATAGAGATGGATTCCTTCATTTTTTTAATTGTATGATTCTATCGTCTAGTTGGTTCATCTGACGGTCTCTGCGCGTGTGGTCTTACGAGGAGCTCGACACATCACATATTATATCTAGTCATTTAATATTTTGGTAACTTCAGGCAATTTCCAGTGCGTTCTAGCTCTCTATTTGCATATTTTTCACATCATCTTTGGGGATGTATTTTAATGTTTGTAATTTTTTTTTATTTCATTTCAAATTAAAATATAGCTCAGACTATAGTTTGACCTTTACAAGTATACATGAATATGTATTAACCTTGTAAAATATTCCAAACCCTCTACTTTACAAAACCAGTTGTGTCATATGTCATAACTTGTAACATAATCACTAAGCAATACATTCTAAGTATATAATTTTAGGGTAACAAAAAAAGTTGAGCTTACGACTTACCAACAATAAGTTAAAAATTTTCAACTAAAAAAACCAAAGCCAAAGGTGCTGGGGACTTGGTTAACATTAAACGTAGTAATAATTATATTATACTAGCTTTCCGCCCGCAGCTTCGCCGCGTGGAGTTCGGTTATATCGCGTTTCCAAGAGAACCTTTCAAAAGTCTGGGATAAAAACTATCCTATGTTCTTTCTCAAGGTCAACTCTATCTCTGTACCGAATTTCATTAAAATCAGTTCAGTGGTTTAGGCGTGAAAGCGTAGCAGACAGACAGACAGACAGACAGACAGACAGACAGACAGAGTTACTTTCGCATTTATAATATTAGTAGGGATAAGAACAAGGAGCGATGAGATTTAAATTTTCTTCACGATAAAATGTCAGTTATTTTGAAACGTAAAGGAAAATTGGAATGGAAGCTAAATATAATCTTCGGGTGGAATTGTGTTCAACCAAAACAGATCCCTCATAATTTTGGTGGAGCGCTCACGGCGGCGCTGTAGGGATCTCGAATCCTTTATATTCTTAGACTCTTTACATAAAATATTATACAATCTGAGACGGACCTTTCTTATTCAAAGTATATTTATTGGTACATTCATTCATATCCTAAATATGTTTAATATTCCAACTGCATTCAAGATAGCGCGGTCAAAGGTTTTACCAATAAAAAAGCTTGTGCTAAATATTTTTTTTCTAACATTAGAATTTAATAGCAGTTTTAACGTTCAATGGTATATACTAGGTCCTTGTATATATTATAGAAGTGTATAGTGTATAGCATTTTCACAATCTATAGTCTATATGAAAGTATCTTTTACTAATGTATTGGACTTTTTTCAATAAGCTAGGTCAGGTTTTTCTTTCTGATGTTAAGTAATTATTTACTATTATTCAGTAATTATTTACTTATTTTCAGACTTGGTCATTCGGTCAATCTGGTTATCGTCAATAATAATAAAATAAGTTGCCTCTATGTAACGCCGAGTCCGAGGCCATCAGTTAATTCTTATTTACTCTAAACAATATGTAGTAACAACTAAAGATAGTAATCACAATAAACACTTGTGTGGTGTACATGTACGTAGGAGCTACTTATTTTGACTCTATAATATATTTATTTATTGTTCTATTATAATATATTATGAAAAAAGCAAAAAAATAAGTGAATTCATATTATAATATGAATATTATTACCTCAATTTATAAATATAATGTTTCTAAGTTTATAAAGTTGCCGACTGAACTTATTAACATTAATAAATAAATTCCCAAAACGTGAACACAATATTTATTATATTCTATAGAGAATGTTCTGTCTGGCTTCATTTACTATGGAACAACAGCCATTGAACTGTGACTAAATTTCCAAAGCTTACTATAAGTTAAGTTCGTCTATTTTTATATACAAAGGTTTTACTTGAGTGAACATAGAGACTGTCTGTATTTCATTATGATTGTATTATTACTTCTTTTATCACAAGACTTACTTGAATAAATGTAGAACAATAATTAATAAAGACTTTGACTCAGTCAGTATTCTCATAATGAAACATTTATAATCTGACCGGTATCACAATATTTTTTCAATGTTCAATAAGAGTGTTTGTTTAACGAAGAACAACTGAAACTGAAATATCTTTACATACCGACGTTTCTTTAACGGGCACGAGATGTTCATGAAAAGTATTCATAAAATTATTATGAAGCCAGTTTTGATGATAGTGATAAATAATAAATTAAAATTCCATTTGAATACAAAACGATGAAATAGATGAAAATAAATCAAATTTAATTTAATTATTTAACATAATTTACTAAACTAATCTATTTAAAAAAAATTCAAATGTTTGTTCCTAAGTCTTAAGATGATTATGATGAGTAATAAATGCGTAATGTTAAAAAAACAACTATTTTCCCGGAATGTTTCGTGTCGTCCTACTAACATGGCTAGCTTATAGCTACCATCTTCTACTGTTATATAATCGACCAATGGAACCAGTCACCAGACTAAGAAAAGAAGTCTACACCTTCCCTATATCGTAGACATCGGACCACATCAACTGACTTGTAACATCCATCAATCCAATTTCATTAAAATTCCTGATACATCATTTAGAATGGTTGCAATTAAAACAGGTCACACTTTCCCAGTTTTACTAGTGTTTAATAATTAGAAAGAAATATGATACACTGAAGATCTAACACTTTACACTTAACATCTTTCTAGTTTTAGAGAATTTTACTCAGACTAGTTATTAAATTATCGCCATTCAAGTACGTGGCAAATGGGTGCTCTGATTCACTTGAGTAGTCTACTTGATAAATGAGGAAGGCTACTAAATTACATCCAAGAAGCGTTTACCTTAAACTTTAAACACTGTTTACAATTTAACATCCAGAACTAAGAAATTGTTTACTTCTATATTTATTAAATTTAAACCAGAGTCTCGATGTAATCAATGTGAATTACAAAAACACCATTCTGTGGAATAACTCTAATCAATCAATTTATATTGTGGGTGATTCCCTCCTATAATTAATTTGAAACAATGAAACACAAAGCTCTGAAAGCGACTGGTCTGTAGCAATTAAACCACCCTTAGAGTTTTTATATTTTTAATATATATTTTACATAAATATTAATTTTGCACGGCTGTGTTTATTTCGTTAATATTTTTAATTGTAATTTAATGACTGCTCTTTATCATTAGTTTAATATTCTTAATGAACGACAGCACTCAACACGCAAGGCGGACGTTTTAATCAAATAATTTAGAAAGTCTCTAACATTATTAGGGCGAAGTGAATAATACATTTAAGGAATGATTCAAAACATGCAAACTCTCATACCTTCAATATAAACTAGACATAACTTACACGGTAACAACTGTTTTAATTCATTTACATGATGTATTTAGTGATTTAGAATCTATTCTTGAATGTATACAACCAAACACCATCGTTTAATTTGAGACGAACGTAAAAAGATGTGTAACTTTGTGTTTATCAAAGTGGCACTACTAATGACAGAGTGCACACAGACAGTACTCGAACCGTTTTATCCCCATTTAATGTCCTTTCGTAGCCACTCTTATAACAAAGGCTGTGAGAAAATTAATACTATCATGCATTTAAAAGAAAAAATGAGACTTTCATTATTCGCTTTATAGAAGTGAAAGTCTTAGAATATAAATACATTAGCTTTTGTTCCTACAGTTTATACATTTTTAGAGGTACTTTATTTTATTGTAAAGTGTTTAAATCATATTCGACGACATTTTAATATTTAAAAAAACTTCACACAAAAAACAAACCATTACGAATTACTAAACAACTTTAAAGAAAATTTGTAGTTTTCCCAATTCGTTCGAATGCATGGTCTTACGTGTGTATATCTTTTAAAAATAAATGTTCACAACAATGACATGCTAAAGAATATCAGCATGAGATGATTTTATTCGAGACGAATACAAACACTGCCCCTTTAAAAACCGTAGCTAATTTAGTTTTGAATATATCCCGCGTCAAGTGATCGTCATCATTCTTATTACAGATCGTGTTTCAGGTTAATTATTATTTCAATATTACTAACTGTTACACACACTACATGTCAACTACTCAACGTTCTGATGAAAACAGTAAAGCATCATTATTCATTAAACACATGCCGTGAAGATCCCGCCGTATAATAGTTTTTATTATTCTTGTTAAATTTCAATAATCTCGGAGGTTTTTCACGACTCGTCGATCTAAATCCGTACTCGCGTTTGTTATAATTAGTCTCCCAGCAGCTGTGGGCCGGTCTCTCATGAACCGGACACATTTTTGTTTAGTTAACAAAATACTGTTTCATTCTACGTCATTCAGTAAGGATGCTGGAAATAATTTTATATCGCTATTATTAGCTAACATCAAACTCAATTGAAAATACTTTACGATATACACAGACGGAATGATACGACTCTGAGGAATGTAAAAATGTAATACAGCCAGTCGTCCTGACTACTAACACATGTAACGGGCCCGAAACGAGATATTACTGATCGTTCATTTATTTAAAGGTCGTGTACAATATACAGAATTATTATTGTAGATCGTTAACAACATCAAAATCAGGAAAATATTCAGGCTTCTGCTTCTCTTGTTACATAGATTATAATTAATCTTCTGCGTGTATAGTACCTACCTAATTCGGGCCGAGTTCTGTTTGCCGCATATGATACGACTTACATTACATACATTTGATAATTAAATGACAATTACAAAATAGCTAAAACGTCGTTAAAGTGTTTAATATGCTGGATGTGTCACTTGTAGTGATGTTAATTAATTAAACTGCTAGCAGGAATTTCATTATTTAGTAAAGTCGAGGCTCCATAATGGATTTAACTTTAATGATGACAAATATTACGTAAAAATTAAAGTTTTGTCTTTAAATATTGAACATGTACTATACATATACTATTTATATTATTTAATGGTTGCCGTAACTTTTTACACACGGCACACCGATAGCTATGGCTTGTAAAAATTTAAAATAATTTCCTTACATTTAAATGAAAGTAATATTTTTGGTTTACGACCTGTTATTTTATTATTTTTAAAACTACATATATATTCCCGACGTTTCGGTTAGTTTGTTTTAGTAACCAAAACGCCGAGAGAACATCCAGAAATATTAGTTTCATTTTAACAAATACTCTAGAAAGTCTTAGATCTCATGATTTTCTAACATTCATAGTTCTCATCTTATGTAAAATTTTATTTCAACACATCTCACTAACCACGTAACATAAGTTGATATTTATTTCCTCACTTTGAATATTCGTTTATCCTTATATATAACTGTACTGCTAATATAATATCCTCCCCCTCCCCCCTCCCCACCCCACGTATATTCTGAAAGTTCTGTTAAATGTTTGTGGAGGCCCACACAGTTTTGTTATTCGTCGACACTTCGATTAGTATTATTAACTTGTTTATAATAATCGTCTAACACGCCCGTGTTATCACCCTTTTAATTATTTTGTAACTTTTGTATTTAATTAATTACAAAAATAAAGAAACCAGAGTAGCAATAACCCTTAATAGTTTATAATATAAGTCTAACAATCACACTACTGCCAGATCTCCTCATTTTTTATCTTAATATGAAGTCAATATATTTTCATAAGTTCTAGTGTGTTCACTCGTACAATGTTAGTCAATATCTTCAATTAATTTTTACTTTAAAAAACACATTTTGAATAATTCCAGGTTCTTAACTAAATGTAATATATATTATTGATATCGTATTTGGTAACCGTTATCAAATTAGAAGTCTTACAATATTATAAATATACATCAACTAATGGATTTAAGATGACTTGAAGAATCCTTTCTCCTTTAAGATACCTTATGTTCTGTATGAGTAACGTTTATATCTGTATACAGTTGTTATATATACGTATATCGAGTAGATACATTTCAGGTTTATCTTTTCATGATATGTTGGACTATAAGAAAGAATTATGATATTAAACTTAAACGGAAAGATTTTTTATTTTAGTGTTTTTATGGTTATGGTGTTAGAGTTGTTGTAACATGTTTTGGCTTTTATACACGGCACAGCTGTAGGAAATGAAGTCTTCTTGAGACACGTTTCAACCTGGTTGGCTTTAGACAACATCATCCTCTGACTGACTTACAACTTATATACATTATAAGCTACATTTAATATAGTGAACGTAAGTTCTATGATTATCTTTTTCTTATAGTAGTAACCCTGCGTTCCTTGGTTCAAGCTCTCCAAGCAGAAGACACGTTCGGTGATATACAACTAGGTATTCATGTCTGACGATAGTTCTAATAATAAAATGGTCCTCTCCATTACTATCCTCTCCCGCCCAATAAGTCAAAAAGAAAAAATTTTTGGTAAAAAGTTAATTTAAATTCTATTTTACAAGGAAGCACACTTGACTAATCAACAATGTACGTAAGTACGTGTGTACAAAACAATGTATTCAAACTACGAAACTAAATTCAAAACAATATTAATTGAGAAGTAGGAGCACGCGGCGCGCCGTACACACTACAATGTAATGAGTGTACGCTAACTCAAACACAATACATTCAAAATGTATGTGTATGTGTTTGTGTGTATGTGTTTGTGTTTGTGTGTGTCTGTGGTGGTTGGTAGTCAGTGGTTGTAATGTGACGGTCTCCAACACGCGACTAATCGATTAAGCGCCGTAGCTGACGGAGCGGCCGCTCACATGCTCCCGACCTCCGGCGTGTATTGTTTATGAAAGACGTCACATTTGTTTCATGTACTTTAAAATGACTTGTATTAGTAAGCAAGGTGTTCTCTCGCGTGTCCAAGTCCCCGTTCCGTTTCAGAACACGTTTATTTGTTTCTATTTCGGTAAATGAGTCCGGTGTTTCAGGGGACTGGAAATAGCGATTCGTCACCGTCGACGTCTTAACGATCCCTCTTGTTATTAAATATCCTAATTGTATGGTATGCGACCGTGTGCTACGACTGTGGTAAGGGAAAGTAAAAAAAACAATCTTAGCTGATTGGTACGAGGGTTATTCTCAAAGTACTTCCAGGGCCAATCTCAAACCGTTTCTCGCGTTTTCCAAAAAATTTTTGAAATCGCTTTAGAAGTTCCCGCGTTACATAACGATGGTATATTTTTGTAATACTTTACTTTTTATTATAATTTTATAAATATAAATTATGTCAAGTTTAAGAAACCTTGGCAACTTTTTTTTTGGTAACTACGTGTCATAATAATTTTATGATCTTATTTTGTTTAGTCATACATACGGTTTATTATAAAGTCTATAAAAACTGCAATACATTATTCAAAATATTGAAGACCTAAAGAAAAGATGTCAAGCACCTTTACCAAAACTTTTGGCATCTTGAAAGTGATGATTTCAAATCACACTTTAAACGAGTGAATTGACACATTTTAATATTAAGTGTTTATTTTGTTTTTCTTGCTTCATATCATACTCAACTTGTCCATTTATTTAAACTTTTTATGATAATTTATAACATAAATCGCTCGATCAGTGTAGACTAATAAAATTTATTAATGAAGTAACTGAGCCCTCAAGCCGCCGCTCCGTCGCTTATGACAATATTCATCAAATAAATGTTTTATATCATAAAGAACGCTGAGAAGTCAATAATGTATGTGCTCAATTATGTTACTCTAAAATTATTCATCAGAATATATGAACACTTGTCTTGAGTCAACATCGTATAAATTCAGAGTGACTGCTATGAGATTTAAATATTTCATACTAGGAGGTCATGAACCTCGGTCCACTGAGAAAACCTTCTGAAACTCGATTTCTACCAAACTTACCGAGGTATTAGGTGAGTAGGTATTACCAACGAAGCTAAACCCACATGAGCTATATTAATATAATGTGTACATAAAAATATTTTTCATTTTTATTCTCTCGCATTAACTTCAAGCTCTCTGATTAACATTAAGCTAAACCAATTAGTGTCGCAAACGCGTATCTTTAAGCTTATTTCTGTTATTTTTTTAATCATTTAAGTCATTTTATGTAATAAAGAATGTTGAAAGTATTAAAACTATTAAGTAAGTTCCAAATGCAGGTGTGGAGGGGGGTTCGACGTGTACGAGAGGGTGACGACCCCCAAAAACAATTACACTAGCTCACTTGCACACGAACTTGATACTATGCAGTGGACGTTTGTAGCTATACCAATCTTCATTTTCTGTGTTGCATTGTGTAGACATTGTGTTACAAGAATCATTAATATATGTTTTCATGTTTATTTTATTTACAAATAATGATTTTTTTAAGTTAGTAATGATAAAATACCATCAATGAAAATGAAACATTTGCTCGAGTGGTAGTTCGGTAATTAGCATCACAACCACTTGTGGAGTTAGTTACAGAGTGAGGAGAGAGACTGAAGAAATATAATAGTAGGAAAACATATACGACTAGTTGATGAAGGTATTCAGTGAGGTATTGTGTTGATCTTAAAATACAACTTAGAATTTATATTAAATGACGAGATTGAACCGATTATATAAACGACATTACTAACAAACGAAATAAAAACTACTGCTCTTTTTACACCACTAAATCATATTCTGTTATTTTCTATAAGATTAGTAAACATTGAAAACTCGTACAAATTATACATTAATTTTATATATGTTAATATTTTCATATATTATATGTACATGTTATATACGACAATATTATATCAGATGCTGAGAATAGTCGGAATAATAAGAAAATATGTTCGTTTTCAATAGTTGTACCAGCAACTGTGTCCGCCTATAATAATATTGTTTGGCAAATTTTTTTAATTATCTTATGTTTTTTTTGGATTGGGTTCGACACTTAAAGAATTAGGTATAAAAAAAATATTTCCCTATACGTGATGTTAAATACACAATGCTTTATGTACCATCTTCAAGCTTATGATACATACAGTAAAATACATCAATTACAGTGGGTATTAAAGTTGTGTCAAAATCTGTTTTCCATAAAAAATATTTATAATTTAAAATCTTTAATTTTATAATGAGTCAATTTTCAGTCGTTCTTAAAACAAATATGTTTATGGAAGTTCAGTGAATTAAATAATGAAATGGTCGAAGTGGTTCTTTATATTGGCTTAACTTTTTTTATTCATATTCCTCCATGGTAAGTGAACCTCTCCACAATATATTAGTGACAATCAAATCTCATTTAGTAAGTGGTATTTGAGATTACTGTAAGCTCGATCACAAACATATAGACAAACAGACGACAATGATTGTTTTTAAAACTTTTAGTCTTGATAACGGTTTACTTTTCCCATAAATATTTCAGTTTTACTATATGTAAAGATAAATAGAAGAAACTATGAACCGAAAAAGTATTTTTTTTCAGACTAAACTATAACAAGATAGTATTTTGATAATTCAATATATTAGATAGATCTCAAGAAACAAAGCTTGTAAATAAGTTACAAGATAATATAAAACATAAGAAACGGCTACGAGTGTGAATGTTGTCTGAACATGTTTGAAGATTTGTAAGTTAATTTAACATTCTGTCAGAAGTTGGTCGAGAACACGCGCAGGAACATGGAAACCATCTCATGTACGATATTATTTATTACAAAGTTCGCGGCGCTACGGAATGTGTTCCGATGTTATATTTACTTCAATATATATGAAATATTAGGTACTGAAATGTATCAAAAACTGAACATATAAGAAACAGAATACACTAGAGAGACCCGAACATTACCATCCATTTATAATTTATTTAATATGATACTATTTATATGTAAGATTTTCAATAGTACACATTTCAATGAATTGGCGTGATTCATCTCGTCTGCCCGAGATCACGTCTGCTGTAAAGTAACAGATACGTCGCGTCGGGTAAAATGTAACTGTACAATAAATCTCTTGGTGAATCCGAAAACTTAATCTCATTCTAACATAAAACTGTTTAGAAAAAAAAACGATAATTTGAAATCTTTATTAGGTACGATGTCTAAAAATGGAAGCGCTGAGTTTTTAATAATCTTTTAGATTGGTAGAAAATTTATGAGAAACAATTACTTTTAACAATTTATTTAAAATCAACCTCAAATTACAGCGACTTTTTACAATAAAGTTTAAAACAATTTTGTTACAATTAATGCAATTCATCAATTTTGGAAAAAAATATTTCAATTTAACTCCCGAACAAAGTGACAGTTCAAAATGACGAGAGCCGACCTTTCAAAACTGTGATGATTCAGCAGAAACACCAATTGTTAGACAATTCCTTTTCCCCAACTTCCCTCTCCGTTTACAAAATATGAAACGTGGTACTTAATCGTTCAAGTTATCAGCATATTTAAATCACAGTAGACAGTGTCGCGAACTTTTATGAGTCTGAGATCATTTTAAGATGGACATTAGGTAGACGAGATATTTATAATGAATAATTATCAACTATTCTTATGTTATACATATACATATAACATGCCGGCCAGGTTACTATGATCGGTGTTGGTGACTAATAACAGTTATATTACAACATCATGTCGTCTCATCATTTTGCATCTAAAACGACATTAACTGTGAGGTCTCGCTCGCCCGGTGTCGTCGACTCTTATTCTCTTTGAAGCGTCTTTGTTCCATTTTCTCGTGATAGGAATAAACAGAAAACTGATTTACTTTCACTTATGGTATACAACATGATAAAGGAGTTATTGTCTCGAGGAGTCGACCTCGCACCAGACATGACTTGATCACTAATACATTTTGTACCACACACACACATACACACACACGCATACATTACATACATACACACACATATACACATATGTAACATATTAGTTGTCAGAGAGTGTTCGCTGATAGTTTTGGAACGTGATTTGAGATATTTAGTAAAAATAATATATCGAATATTTTTCAATTGTTTGCAATAATATTAAAAAATAATTTTGTTACATACGTTTTAAGTCACATAATTTCATTAAAACTTTCTTATTATTTTATCTTACATTGAAACAATTATTTTTTACGTAAAACGTTTATTTAATAAATAGTATCCATTCAACTCTTCATATAGCAATATTTCTTCACACAAATGGGTACAGCAGTAAAAAACTGATGACATGCCCATATAACTTTTCACGGGAGGCTCACATTCCTCCCCCCCCCTGCCCCTCCTACCGACGCTCCCCCCCGTCACCCCGGAAAGCCGTCAGAAGCTATAGAGAAAACAGCAATGACATGCCGAAAAACGGATAAATGGAAAAGTTGATAAGATTTCTGAAGGAATGTGAGCTGAGTAGAGTAAATATATATGAAATAACTATTTTATGTTAAACTCGTTAAATAATTAATAATAAGTGATAGTTATAGCAAAAGAACTGAAATTATAATATGACGTTACGAATTATAAAATTTTACTATAGTTTTTACTACGTAGGACGTAGACATTAGTCAATTAATGTTAATACCATTGTATATTATTTCATTGTAAATGAGACCCGCCCTCGTAGTACGTGTAGTCATTGGTTGGTGAGTCTCCGTTATAGAAACAATATGTTAGTCCTCACAGACAGACATTAATCTGATGCTGACGAGCTGCAGGTGACACGGCACTAACACGACCAGCTGATAGAATGATGAGGAGCTCCGACAGACTGGACGATCATTAAAAAGATTATACTATTAGTTGATTAGAGCAACATTATATTCAATAATATAATGATTGAACGACTACCTTCAAACGATTTATATTCCTTTCTGGGAACACAAAAATCAAAGTACATTTTGTTTTCATTTTAATTATTATAAACGTCCCATTGCCGCTGCTAGGAACGTCTTTTATGACTAGAATTTATAAATTTTCGAAAGGTACCAATAAAGTTAATTAAATAAATGTGACGTCATACTTATTTTATTTATTTTAGAAGTATATTGAAATCTAAAAGATGTTATATTCAGTTATTGAAGAGATACTTTCTCCGTTTCGTCATTATAATGAAGCGAACGTTTCTCATCCGTCACCAGTTGCTCATATACATATATCCTGTTGATTGTTAAGGGTCCAGTACGGGTCCACAGTCAGCATGTTGTTCCTCCACTCTCCACTCTCCACAGTCCGTCCCCAGAGCTCGGGGCTCGCTCGTCAGTCAGTGTGTGTGAGGAGGTCGCCGGAGGTGCGCGTGTCGAGGAGAGTGTCGCGTCCTAACAATCTGTTCGTTAGTTAGATGATCTCAACGCGACCGGTGATGTGATCAAAGTTATATTACATAAAAACAGTGACGTCTTAAATAAAATGTTATAATTTAATTTCTTCCCTGTCAATGTGATTTAAATAATTTCGACGGAGTGATTATACATAATAAAACGACATTTTAAAGACAGTGTTTGATAAACTTTGTTAGAACTATTATAATAAAAAATAAAAACAAATACTAGAAGAGGATACGAAAGAGAAGACACGGGTAATTTCAATTAATAAAACAAAAAAAATATATATATAATTAAAATCGCCAAAGTTAATTAGTTAAATGAGTTAAACGTTACGAATACTCTTACATTTATAATAAAATCATAACTGAAAAATCTATAAAAGTTATTAAAATCAATCGTTGTGAACTTTCTGATGGAAAATGATTTGATTGTTTTCTTTACAGAAAAATTTACTTATTTTATTTACCTTTACAAATTTACATTTACTTCTAATATTAATATTACTCCGAAGTGTTTAAAGACTGTTTATTTCGTCCCTCGCATACAAAGTATTTATTAAAATTATTCAAAGTTTATCTCATTCTACAATTATTGTATTAAAGGATTTGTTTTCGTAAACCTCTCTAATTTTTCATGACGAGCTCAAAGGATTACAGTTGTTATCCTCGTCGGAGATTAAACCTACTTTATATTATACAGGTCTATACGCACACACTGTACGTACACGTACTGTTATAAAGCCTTCCTTACCATGTGTTGTGTACGTACATACAGAGCGACCGTAGTCGTGTGTCTACACATGTGTGGTAGAGGGATCACGGCTGCGTACGTACAATACTAGTGTGAGCATCATGTGTCTGTATTTTTGATGGCTTCTCAGAAACTGGTTCCTCTTCAGTTCATGAGAACGAATTGTTTTAAATAGATATACTGAAGTGTGACTTTAATAACACGACACATAAAATATCTCTTATTTTTTTTCATTATTATACTTTCGAAACCAAAAGTTTCTGTTATCGAGGAGAAAGAACATTTTATAATTTCAATTGGCCATAGTTATACTTTTATTAACATAAATACAATAATAATAATTATTAAAAAATGATCGACGTGAGCATTACTCGATCCTGTGTCTTCCGGGATGTAAAAAACTGGAACACAATATCCTTGACACATGCCAATATTCCTCAACCTGCAAAATACAATAAAATTACCTTTTATTTCATTTTGTTTCTCAGTACATTCAATAAGTTCATAGAGCCTCACACATACTTAATGTTGTTTTCAGAAATATACGAGTATAGTGCGTGTGTCCAAGTTTGCGGATAAGTTTTTATTTCTGCAACAAACAAAATGTTTTAGATTGTAAAGTTATTATGAATACGTTTTTTATTCAATGGGACAGTAATCAAAAAGTTTATTTTTAAATTTAAAACAATATCTTCACGTTTTAATATTGATATTAATATCATTTTTTTATGAATAACTAAATAAAGATAATGATCAAATAATTAATAAACAATTATAGCAAATATTCTCTCAATCATAACAGTTTATCATCAACATTTCATATTTTCTTAACTTGTCTTTATTGTGACAGAGTCCTTTCCGCTCGTGATTCTCTCGGTCACTCCTTCATGTCCACTGGCACTGCTTCATACACAAGGCTTATAGAACCTTACTTTGTTAATGAAAATAACATCAATTACTTATTTTATTAAATTTTCTTACTTCACGTGGGCGTCCGGTTGGTTTAAGTGTAATTTCTTTCCGCTGCTGCGACCACTTGAACTTTGCGAATATCCCTAACACAAAACTCGACAATGTTTAATCACTCACCCATACCCGCCCACAAACCTCCTACATTAATATGTATAAACCTTCAAATATAAATTATTTCCTCAAATCTACTTAGAACACTTATAATCATTAATTTTATTTGTGCTTGGCTCGAGTTCAATAACAACAAAATGTTTATTTTGTTCCTCTACGATTACAACAACAGTCATCAAACAATCCTGGAATGAACTTTCAATAATATTATTAAATGTAAAACTCAACTGTAAATAACATTCATCAATATAAACAACCAATATCCACCTGGTCCTAGACTCCTGTTTCTGATCCTTCGAACTTCTTATAACATAATACAATCTGTGTTTTTTCCGTCATCATAATGTATAGGTAACTAGACTTACAAATACCACATCATACATTTCCTTGATGTAGTTTTTACCTGATTGAATAAAGTAATCTAATGAAATGTTTACTTTTCCAGTAGACGGTTATAAGGAAATAATATAAAACAATATGTGAAACTGAATTAATAGGTTATTTTGTTTTTTTTTGAAAATTTTATCCGTAATGCAAATGTTCACTTTCAGGACTCTCTCTCAGGTGTGACTAATCCAAGTTCTGATCAGTAGAGCTGTGTCTTATTGTTCGTTATAACGGTATTCTACATATAAACTCATATTGTAAAGTGTGTCTCTCTTATAAATAACAGTTGTGTCTTATATCATGTTCAAACGTTTGAGAAGATGGAGATGTTAGTGTATATTATCTATAAATCTCATAATTTCGTTTGGTTTATTCAACATTGCTGATGCATTCTTGAGTAATATTTCCATCTGACTGTGTGTGGCCGTGTGTCGTTTAATAACTCTGATCTAACTAATCCGAGGGACAGTTTCGTGAAGTCGTCTCATCGATAGTTTAGTTCCATCCTAAATGTTGCTATTCTCATACTGCTCAATACTTTCAGAGTGCACAAAATAAACTAATCAATAACTACTGGAGCGCCTTCCGTTTCGTGATATCTGACCGGTCACGACACATTCACTATACTATCCACATCTTTGTTTCTATCACATTGTGTATCTATCACATATGGCTGTTTTGTTTTTATACATTACTAGCTTTTGCCGCGACTTCGTCGGCGTGGAATAGTGACTTCCGGCAGTTTATTGGTTCTTCCCACATAGTTCCCGTTCTTGCAGGGTTTTCGGAATGGTCGAGTTCCTGTAGAATTTTCAGGATAACACCTATGTTTTTTTTATTCACAATAAAGTACTCTTAACCAACAACATATTTATTTATTTATTTATTTGAATAAAGATTAATATTATTATGTTGATACACCTTAAACAAATTATTTCGACCAAATTAGATACCATAAAAACGGTTTTAGTTAATCTTAAAAGTCGCGGACTGTTTTTTAGATCATTAAAAGAGCTATTATTCTTTCATATATATTTTTTGTGTATCTTGAACCGTTTTCACGGCGCACGCAACGGCAGGCTTCAAAGATGAAATAATTTTTCCCGTTTTTTACCACTATATCTTTGCTCCTATTAGTCGTAGCGTGATGTTATATAGCCCACAGCCTTCCTCGATAACTAGACTATCCAACACAAAAAGAATTATTTAATTCGAACCTGTAGTTTAAGAGATTAGCTCTTTCAAACAAACAAACAAATTCTTCAGCTTTATAATATTAGTATAGATTAATATAATGTTATTCGTACTTTAGAGGAGAGTAAAGGGTGTGTTAAACCAATCAAAAATTAAATTAAAAGTTTAAAACTTCGCTGAGTATTATTGAATAAACTATTTGAGTATCATCTTGCAAACATAATAACTTACTTCACAATACTTTAGTTAAATGAAATACGTCACATGTATTTTATTGAATTGTAAACGTTAATAATGTTTGTATGAAACATATTTTTTTAACAAGTTCTATCTCATGAGACCTGATTCAAACACAAACACCACCATGTTACAGTGTGAGCTATTTAAAACGACATAACGTAACTCACCATTACATTCCATATTGAAGGGTGAATTTATCAGAATATCGTGGATCCGATCCTCTGTGTAACGGCCGACCACAAGTTATTAATGAAGCTCCTAATACTTATATTGTATTTTAGTTCTCAACTATTCATTGAGAAAATAGAATAGAATGTTGCGTACAAGATAAACAATAATTAAATTTTTGTTTCGATTTCGCGGTAAACAGAGTGAGTGACATACTCGTAGGTACTCGTCCGTTTTAAAAAAATTACTAAAACACATTCTTAGTACAAACAACTTAATTTTCATTAAGTAACTAATTTTCTATTTGATATGATCAAAAGTTACTCTTTATTTTTACTTTTTACAAATTGAATATTATGTTTTATTATATACATTTTAAGATATTACAACATCAATTACACTCAGTGACTGAAATAATTTATAAATTGTCACAACACAACACCTCACTAATGAAAAATGCAACACAACGTGTCTAAAAGACGACGGAACTCTCACAAACAATAAACAATCTTAAACAACTTTTGAAATATCGCCCTCCGAAGAACTTTTACAATTTGAAGGACGGATTGCGTCGTTGAATATTTAAGAAAAGGTTTTCAGGAAATAGTGGGAACAAAGTTAGTTGAAACGAACAGGGTGAGTGGCGATTATTAATAGTTTATAAATTAATTTAAAAGAACACACCAAGATTCTTTGATGTTACAGATACTCCTTTAACCAAAGAATGAGAATTGTTCTTAAAATAGCAAACGTCTACAACATTGAGGTTCGGCGCCGAAATGTTGCTTGTCATTATTATCCTCATGAGTCGTCTCTTAGATTGTTTATTAATTGTGTATTGTTGACCTTACTTCTAGGTTTTAAGAAAGAAAATGACACCAATATTTCATTAGTTGTTTTATTATCATTATATATTATATATACTCAATGTTAGTCACTATGTATTGAATGTAATATTGTCGTCATAGTTATGATGACAATCACTCAGAGAGTTTTTAATGTATGTAAATTATGACCACAACTCATGTTCTGTTGGACCCCCCACTGGCCCCCCACTGGCCCCCCACTGACCGTCCGTACCGTCAGTACAGGAGACTCCCGAGTCATTTGTATCTCGTGTATGACGCGTGAATGTTAAAGGACGCGGCGGTCTTCATTAACAGTTCTTTCACGTACTCGCTGTTTTGTTATCGTTGTTCCTCAACACTTTAACGACCTTTATTAATTTTGAAAGAAGATGACACAACTATTAGCTAATTCTGTTGTAATTTTTAATTTATTACAATATTTCTCTGAAACTTTACAAACAATTATAAAACAAACTAATAAAAATTGTGACAAATTTTCTTGTAAAAAAAAAAAATATCTTGGAAGAAAAACGAAATCAGATTTTTTTTGAAAATAGTTTAAATTACACACTTAAGCGCGATGTCAAACAACCTCTCACACTACAAACATGCACCGTTTACTGACTTTCCTAAAAAATGCAATTTTTTCTCTTGACTAATCCAAAGATATTGGAGACGTTAACGATAGCAGATCTTCTATATTTTTTAATATTCTGGCTGCTTAGTAAGCGAATAATAAGGATTTAATTTCAGGAAATGCTAATAATGTGATTGTTCTGTGTCATCTATCTTAATACAGACAGCTTCCACTTTTTATTCATAAACCTTGGTTCATATTCTTTATTCAATCAGCCGGCAACATTGTTAATTATTTTATATCGAGGTATCATAACCAAGTATCACAAGAGTAAATACAATGTTTTTTTTTTATAAATAAAAGAACAACAACTAAAACAATAAAGGTAGCAAATATGTTTTAATTGAGTCTTTGTGAGACACTATAGTGAAAACAAAACAAAACCCTTATTTATGATGAAGATTTGTTAATGTTTATTTATATTTTAAGAGTTGTTATAAACACTTAATGAAAAACATGTGATTTTATTATTACAAGGAAATCGTAACGTCTCTGATGTCTGTTTATAGGAGCTACAGATTTCTGTTTTTTTTATAAATTTTATACATCATGTACTTGTTCACTGTTTTTCAAAACTACTTCATTGAATTCAGTTTTTAACTATCATCAGAAGGCCTTTATTAGGTATATAGAAAGTATTGTATTAAGCGAATTATTATATTGACTTAATAAATTCCTTTTGACACTTTGGGTAGGAATTCTTTGTAACGACGATTCCTCTCATCGAACGTTAGTAAATAACATCTAGTGCTGTGTGTTCTTCTGTAGTACACGAAGGTTACATTAGCAAGTTTGTAGTCGGAGTCTCTGCATACATTAATTTATATACGACTAGATTTACAAGTGCAATATAATGTGTGGAAATGAACATCACGTTATGATAATTAATAAGATTTGGAAGAAAAATGTTGTTTTTAATATTTTATTCAATAATAATATATAATTCATAATACATCTAAAAAAATTAACCAAACTCTCAATATTCCTTCTATAACGACTGTGAGATCTGCGGTTTGGTTTAAATGAGAAGGAAATGGTTATAGAAAATACTCATTAGTAGACGTAGAAGAAAGCTGGAACAGAAAAAGATCTCACCTTGTAAAAGAAGTCGCAGTAAGGGTTATTTGTGTTTTCAAAAACTCTCTTGAAATAATTAAAATAATTTGGTTATAATTAAAATAACATAATAATTTATAATATGGAGTGACATTGGACGATCATGAAAAACGAGAAAAGACGCTTTCCTTTCTCATCTTCAACTCATTTTGAAAGTACTAATAAGTTCATTTCCAGGGAATAAGATTTCTAGTATAAGAGGCTTCATGAAAGTATTATTAACAAATTTACAAAGATCCTAAACTAAGTTCAAATACGAACGAATCTATACGAACAAATAGCAAAAACACTCGTCTACAGTCAGTAGATGGAATAGCTTTTCATATCAAATACGTCTAAATTAAAACATAGTTATAATTACTGACCCAAAAAGAGACAACAACCTAATGACAAAGGTTTTAATTTAAGTGTTAATTTATTTCCTCTATGAAGGATGTCCGTCTGTTGAACAAGAGATTGTGACGGAACTGATCTTTCTCAAATTATGTTAGCTAGTTCAAATACATATTTTCTTTTGTTACTTTAGTTTTATAACATGCAAAGAAAATATTTTATTCTAATAAGAAAATTTTCAGCTGATATCTTTAAGTGGTCTACTGTACACGACCAATTAGTTCATACTGTTTTAGTCATCTGTAACACTCGCAAGGTGTTCTGCTGTTAAAGTAAGTAGTTTAACAATTTTCTTTATGATTTCAGCTAACTGTCAGTCCTGTGTGATACGCTCCATTGTCTCCGGCTCGCGATGGACGACCCTGAACGGATCGCACGCGACGCGGCTCTGTGCGAGCGACTCAATAACGACACCGCG
Organism: Danaus chrysippus; assembly: GCA_916720795.1. Classification (NCBI taxonomy): domain Eukaryota; kingdom Metazoa; phylum Arthropoda; class Insecta; order Lepidoptera; family Nymphalidae; genus Danaus; species Danaus chrysippus. The sequence continues at coordinate 356,452 of CAKASE010000047.1, read as the reverse complement.
CCACCAGCAGGTTCACTTTGGATACTTTATTATGTTATGTTATTAGTAATCGTGTTACATGAACCCAATCCAGGGTAGGAGTATCCATCTCTAAGCCTCACGCAGCAGAATAGGGGAGCATGCATACTAAAATATATCGAGGCATTACTTGCCAGTCAAGGCAAACTCTAAGAATTCTAAAGATGCACTGTGATGAGACTAATCTTTCTTATAAAATATAATTTTTATTTTGTTTCATGGTGCGTAAACACACAATCAGATCTGTTAGGTATGGCGCGGAACACTTACAGTCGACCCTAACGATGAATAGTACTTGTAAAATGTAAATTCGTTGTCAAAAGTCAAATATTATGAATGCGTTCAGAATGAAAATTTGTGTTAAAACTTGAGATTGAACAATCTACATAAAATATTTTGATGGATAGTTAAAAACTTTCAAATTTATTCACCTCTAGGACTTTTACAACGAATTTGAGCCCAAAATTAGATAAATCTAATTCTAAAAGACTAACGAACAGTAATACATATACATACATATAGTTATGATTGTAACAAAACATTAAAAATATAGTCGTCTTAAAAACCTACATTTAAATAACAAACCAAACCTTAACTGGAACAAATTTGTTTTCAAAAGTTTTAACTAATGGTTATCTCAAACCGAGTCACCGTTTAACTTAAATTTAATTTACAAAGACACTCACAATTAATAGTGTGAACGAATCATTTCCCATGAAAAAGTCAACAAACCAATGTCATATATATATAGATAAGAATATAATATGTATATGTAAATATATAGAGCATATTCTCAAGTGACTTGTTTTCGATTTCAAACTCTTTTTTTATATAAATTTATTTTATTTTATTTCTATTTCAGGTGTTTACTGTGAAGGCACGTTCGACTCTTGGCTATGTTGGCCGCACACACCCGCCAACTCTACCGCCTTCGCCGCCTGTCCAGAGTTCGTACCTGGCTTTAGTCCCGAACGTACGTTAATTATAAAAATAATGAAATACATATAAATACAACAATCAAAATGATTATGATCCAAAATACAGTGTTTTTTCTTTTTTTAGTTTTTGCACATAAGGAATGTACTGTAAATGGAACGTGGTGGAATCATCCAGAAACGGGTAGACCGTGGTCTAACTATACGACTTGTGTGAAGCCAGAAGACGTAAGTGATCACTTAGTCATTACAAAAAGATAAATGAAATGATACGTGGACCTTCTTTCCGTGTGTAGGACGTCAGCGACATCATCGCGGTATACGAGACAGGCTACAGCGTGTCACTGGTCGCTCTGTTACTCTCGCTGGGAATACTGTCCTACTTCAAGTAAGATTTTGCCTTGATGTTAGCATTATGTCGCTTAAATAGAGGAGCATAATTTAAGCTATTTATTGTTATTATCTTTTCAGAAGTCTACGATGTGCCCGAATTACTGTTCATATGAATCTGTTCACGTCTTTCGCGTTCAACAACGCCCTGTGGCTGGCGTGGTACGCACTAGTTGTTCGGTCACCGGAAACACTCCGGGACTCACCGGTGTGGTGTCGTCTGCTGAATGCTACGCTTCAGTATGCACTGCTCACCAACTACACCTGGATGCTCTGTGAAGGCTTGTACCTCCATACCGTGTTGGTGAGCGCGTTCGTGTCCGAGCGGCGGCTGGTGCGCTCGTTGCTTGCAGCTGGATGGCTGCTCCCGGTACTTCCTGCCATCATACACGCAGCACGACGGGCTGCTGCCGATGAGCCGTTATGTTGGGCCGACGAGGGAGCACCTCGCCCAGAGCTGGCCGTTCTAGTGTGTGTGGCCGTCTTGCTCAATTTGGCCTTTTTATGCAACATCGTACGCGTTTTGTGTACAAAGCTGAGGGCAGGCGGCGGTGCAGGCGTAGCGAGGCCCTCCGCCACGGCGCTACACGCCCTGCGCGCCACTTGCCTTCTAGCTCCACTTCTCGGCTTACAGTACCTGCTGACGCCGTTCCGTCCTCCTCGTACCGCTAGCTGGTGGCTCGCTTACGAGTACCTGTCCGCTCTCACAACATCTCTCCAGGGCCTCTGTGTCGCCGTACTCTACTGCTTCTGCAACGGAGAGGTGTTAGCGCAACTGCGGCGTCGTTGGCGCATTTTAACTTTTCGACCGAGAGCTAATTCTACGACGAACACCACGGTATCGGTAAGCATACGACTTGTATATTGACTACTATTACCAATATAACAAAACTATTAACGTAGTGTAAATGATACTTTTGTTCAGTTCGTCCGCTCGGCCGGTGCGGGAGCGGGAGAGGAGAAAGTGTGACTGGCGGTAGGCGGCGCGGGCACCGAAGACGATCCAGATGTTGAGGGGGAGGAGGAGGGTGCGGGGAGAGGGAGACGGATCCGCTTCCAGTGTGCCGAGAATGGGGAAGACGCGCCGCCACATACTAGACTACTTTAAGTGAGCTACTATTGTGGACTACAGACATGGATTGAAGTGTTAAATACTTATAAAGTTTTGCTTGGAGGTGCCCACAGACATATGTATAAATGAACAAAGTGTTGAGGAAAAACTTAATGAATACCTAATGCATATAGAATGAAAATATCTGTACATTTTATTAAATTATGATGTTATAAAAGTTTTGTAAATTATGTATAAGGTTGTATGTGAAAAATGTTCAAGATGTATGGAAATAAAATTTTATTATGTTTATTAAATCCCTACTAATAATATTATAAATGCGAAAGTAACTCTGTCTGTCTGTCTGTCTGTCTGTCTGTCTGCTACGCTTTCACGCCTAAACCACTGAACTGATTTTAATGAAATTCGGTACAGAGATAGAGTTGACCTTGAGAAAGAACATAGGATAGTTTTTATCCCAGACTTTTGAAAGGTTCTCTTGGAAACGCGATATAACCGAACTCCACGCGGCGAAGCTGCGGGCGGAAAGCTAGTATTTCTATATTTTGTTGGGGTGTGAGGTTCGACTTAAGCACCGAGTATTTCAAGGCTTATATTAAAATGTTAAGTCATGTATTATTTTTATAATATATGTATAAGGTGCGTACTTCCTTGTACTTCAAAATAAATATATATTTGATATAATATCACGTGTATATTAACATATTGGAATCTTCTATATATATAAAAATGGATTGCTGTTCCTTAGTCTCGCTAAAACTCGAGAACGGCTGAACCGATTTGGCTAATTTTAGTCTTGAAATACTCCTGGAAGTCCAGGGAAGGTTTAAAAGGTGAGAAAAATTGGAATGATTGCCGAAAAAACCCTAAAAACAGCCCTTCTCTATTTCCCATACAAACGATTTTTTGACATTAGACTTGACAACTAACTAATATGTCAATCATTCTGTTCGATTGAAACAGGAGAAACCTGATTATTAATGGCCTCTAAAACGGAATAGAGTTCGCCCGGTCAGCTATACATATATTACTAATAACGAAACTAACGCGGACGAAGTCGCGGGCAAAAACTAGTAATGAATATTTATTGTACAAACGAAACAATTTACCTTATAAAACCGTACATGACTATTCAAAGAATTCATAAAATAATGAAGTAAATAATGTTATTGACAATTTTGCCAACTCTTACTACCTTGTAAATTAACACGAACAGATAGACGGGTCACGGGTTCACTTTAAAACAATTACGGCTATAATATTAAGAATATTTTGTTGTTTTTTTTTACAATTCTTATGGAACAGCTTCGACGTATTTGTTGTATGTAAATGAATAAATTGTAACACATATAATGTAATGAATTTTGTAAAATACAACATATTACGTTACTGATCTTTTTGTTTTTCTTGCTGTCATGGTCACCGTGGTCACTAAAACTATCTTATAACAGAGTAACTTTCCATATATGACGAGGAAATATTCTTAACCGATCGTCGTCTCCCCTCAAAGATGATACAAACCATCTAAATATGGATAAAATTTATGAGGAAGTTATTCTATGATCCTGTCAGATGATGCTGTAAGGGTCGCTCCAGATACTGAGAAGGTAACAAAAATTTTCGAAACTTAAATGATGCTGTTCGGATTAAATATCGACGCGCCGTCATCTTTATATATATAATTCTTCTATGAGTGTGTATGTCACTGAAGTTCTCTTAAACGACTGGAAATTTATTGATGAAATTTATTGTTTGTGTTCAAGGGGATCTGGGAATGGTTTAGATTCACAATTTAGTCCGCTGGACAATGTTTTTTTAATAAATTTATAATTTACTAGAAGACCTGGCGAACTTCGTATCGCCCTATAATCAAGAAATATCTATTACATTTTTTTATTTATATTTTTGGAGTTTACCTGTAAGCCATAAATCTCCGTGTTTTGAAGTGCGACAGAATGAATGACAAAATGACCGTGATCACTCACATCTCGTCTGCCCGTGATCACGGTTGCTGAAAAGTAGCCGAAACATCGGGAGTATGTAATTTCTAAAATAAAACGCGAAGTAAAATCCGAAAATATTAGTTTCATTTAAACGTGTAACATAATTAACGCACACCCTCAAACACCCCAATTAGAATATAATAATATAAACGCAATGCATACACCAAATATTGTTTATATGTGCGTTATTTATTTGTGAAATTAGTTATCCCAATTTCGTGCAAATAATATGGTCAGCTATTCACCAATACTCCAACCAACGCGTGATTTGATTAGACACCACAATACCTACGACAAAGTCGACGTGTTTATATGGTGTGAATCAAAATATTAACAATAATTTAAAGATCATAAACAAAATTACAGTTTAATTTGTACTCGCACGGCGTTGTTGTTTTAAAACATTTTCAAAATGTCCACCGCCTTGTTCAATGCACTTTAATGACCGTTTTCGCAATTGTGGTTTTCTTTTAGATAATACTGCAGTGTCACTTTTCACTTTTACAAAGGCGGTAATTATCTTATTTTTTAGTTCCTCGACACTTGTTGTCTCTGTGTTATAAGCGAGAGATTTAATTCGCCCCACAAAAAAAAGTCGAGTCGCGTCAAATCAGCTGATCTAGGAGGTCAATGGACACGTGCGTAGGTATTTGATGTGTGCCGACTGTCGCTGTGCGTGCGTAGATATTTGTAAAATACTATTTTAGCCTTGAAACAAGTATCAGTTTTCTTAAATTGAATGATGATTACTAATTTATTATTTCATTTTTAAGATCTTAATACTCTGAATATCCTTATCCTAAATATCCAAGAATTTCCGCATTAATCAATTTACTCAAATTAATGACGAACTAAGCAATATAGATATAGTTCAATATGTACCTATTTTAGTAGTATTATAGTAGTACCTATTGTAGTTCAATAGGAAAAAGCTTATTTAAAATATAGATGACTATTATTTTAAGTTTAAAATTAGCGTTAAAGGACCCCTGGTGTTGTAAGATTTGATTGAAATAGATCAAGAACAAGAATCTATAGTAATAAATACATTGGAAAAACATATAGAAGAACTTTTATGTGTGCCAGATTTATTATTCGATAAATCTGTCATCTTCACGGTCATGAAACTTAAAATTTTGTTAAATTGAGTGACTTTAGTCGAACATAACTGAAGTTTTTACTACTTCAAGGAATTCGATCTAAAAACTATATATTTAGTAGGAATTAAAGATAAAAGCGTTAGGTTTGGGACGGGTTCTCCAAAAGAGGCTAGAAACGCAATCCCTGAGGTTTTGAGTGTATCATCTGAGATCTGAAAGCACGTGACTAAAATGAAATATTGAATGTACTATTGTCTTAGAGAATATTAAAATATACTGTAACTTTACAGGACAAATTCTAACATCATATGTTCCTGGGTCCAGAAGACTGGTTCTGTGTATCAAAAGCTAACTTCAAGTGACCTGAGACCGAGGCAATGGCTTTCATTCATTTTGACCACGACTGACGACGTGGTGACACAACTCAGGAGCCACAGAAAAGCACCAACTGAATATGATAGTAGTGTAACATGAACAAATTAATATTTTCTAGTTTTTCTTCAACAAAAAATTTACTAATCCAAAAATTTATCATAACTACAAATAGAACCGAAACAGTAAATAATTTAAAGTAAGATCATTGAAAGACAATCGACAAATTTATTTATATTTATTTGACAGATCAAATGAGTGTTGTATAGACGACATCGGCTGTTTTGTATAAACGCTAATGTTTTGTTTTTATATTGTTGTTGGAAAACTTATATAATATACTTAGGAAACACACTTTTAAATTGAACCGAACCTTTAAATTCCCAACGCATCCAAAGTGATGTTGAAGCGGTGACGCTCAGTGTTGCCAGATGAGGCTATATAGCGCCAATGGGGCCATCTCCCTTACCGAGTGGCGATATTATTTTATCCGCTGAAATCAGGTATGAGGTAGCCGATTTGATTTGATATTAGCAGGTCAAGGAGAGGCATATTGGTGCCGGGTGAATTTACGTGCTCATAAGCATGATTTAAAAGTTCATTGCAGCAGAAAAACTCATCAACACAAGGCAACAAGTTTAACTAGTAAAATACAGAAAAAGTTAACTGAAACATGTAAATTATTTTAAAAACAAAGTGCAATCAATAAAAATAAAAAAATCTAGACCATTTGTATTATAAAAGAATTTTATTTGTATTTAAAATATTAATAAAACCAATAATAAGCTCATGAATTTATTTCAACTTTCCCGCCTAGCTACCTGTGCGCCATGATGGGGCTATCTCGGGGTTACACGCGAGCTCCAGCGGAGCGATTCGAGAAAAAAATATTCTGGTAACACTGATAACTGATGACGACAGTGTTTCCACATTGAGGGGAAATTAGGAAATTTAGGGGAAATTAGGGTCAAGAGTGAAAAGAAAAGGGGAAAGACTATAAAAGGGGAAATTAGGGAAATCAAAGATAAATGAGGGTTTTGAGGAGGAGACGTAAAATATTATTTTGTGCAAAAATGTATGCGCTGACAGTGTTAACTGATTTGGAATAAAAAATGACTATACAACTCCATTTTTGTTTTTATTATATTTCTGGTCAGTCTGTAAATAAAACACAAATACGATAAATCTTCTATATATATAAAAATGGATTGCTGTTCCTTAGTCTCGCTAAAACTCGAGAACGGCTGAAACGATTTGGCTAATTTTAGTCTTGAAATACTCCTGGAAGTCCAGGGAAGGTTTAAAAGGTGAGAAAAATTGGAATAATTGCCGGGAATACCCTAAAAACAGCCCTTTTCTATTTCCTATACAAACTTTTTTTTTGACATTAGATTTGACAACTAACTAATATGTCAATCATTCTGTTTGATTAAAACAGGAAAAACCTGATTATTTATGGCCTCTAAGACGGAAAAGAGTTCGCCTGGTCAGCTATACCTACATATACATATTACTCTTGACCAAACTAACGCGGACGAAGTCGCGGGCAAAAACTAGTAAACGATAAATTTTAGATGTGGCGTGTGGTGTCAAAACTACAGCAAAATAATTTTTGAAGGGAAAAAAGTCCGTAGAAGGGGAAATCTGAATTGAAGTGTGGGAAAAAGAAATCGTTCTAGTGGAAACACTGGATGACGATGTGTTTGTTAATTTTACGCGGGAAAGTACTTTGTGAACACGACTTTTATTTTTGTAAATTGAATTTAACTTATTTAAGGTGTATTGAGTTAGGATTATTATTAGTTGGTTCTAGTTAAGGTTTTACTTGTTATTTAAAAGTAATAGCTTTATAAGAAAACTATACTTTTGTGAGTATTTTTTTAGAATCCTAAATTCAGAAATGGGATACTATTCACGTTCACAGTTACATTTATGTAATACGTTTTTGATTACGTAAAGAGTTATAAATAAAATAAAACACCAATTATGTTTTAAAATCTATTTTAACTATGTATTACTTGCGTGTGTTATAGGTGACTGGTTGATTGAGTAAGCAGATGACTGATAAATAACATTAGTCTCGCAACAAGTCGCGTCGACAAGACAAGGACCGTTTAGGTTTGGAACAGAACTCGATGTAAGAATATAAGTTTGGATTACGATCGAGAAGCAGGACAAATTCTTTTTCAGGCCACCCTACCACGTATCAATGCATTAGAAATTTAATGCTACCTAAAACAAACAAGCAATTCAAATTAAGGCATGAGTCTAACAGGTACAGAATTTGTTTTATTAATAGTACACGCATTTGGTAAGTTTTATTTGCTATATTCAATTCGTAACCATATAGGGGTGGTTAACTTCATGTTCACTAATATAGTCTCACTCTTTGGCTTAATAGTTTCTGACCGTTAGCAAATTTTCGAGTGTTCTACTTTTCTTACCGAATTCGGTAACATTATTTATTTAAAAATACATAAAATGTTTGAATTAGAATTGTTTAAGATAAATGAGAACTTGTGGATAACTCTTGTGATTCTACGGTAGCTCAGTACAAATGGGTGTTTAAAAACAAAGTATGATAATGTTGGTAAGGTGCATTATCATTCAAGATTAATGGCAATATGTTTTTCACAGAAACCGGCATAGACTATCATGAGACCTTCCCCTGTGCTACATTATTCTACTCTAAGATTGTTATTTTCTTAACTGTAAAATTAGGTTTAAATATACACCACCTTGATGTAACTATAGCTCTCCTGAATGGTTTTTTTTTATGTTGAAGGGGGCAAACGAGCAGACGTCCTACATGATGGAGGTAGTACCGTCACCCATAGACATCCGCTACCTGAGACATGTTGAGGATGTGTCACCACCCTTGGTCAAAAATGGGAAGGGGAGGAAAGGATGGAAAAAGAAAAGGGCAACCGGCTCTCTCACTCATCAAACGAAACGCAGCCACTAAGTCTACTTCACGCCGATCTTATTTGAGAGGGTGGTACTTCCCCGGTTGAGCCAGCCCATGTTCGAGCTGCAATCACTTGACCACAGCTAAGCCCAACCACCTGTGATATTTTTGAATGATTCTGTGTATATTGAAAAACCTGTATTGTATGAGGATGATAATAATAAACATGCCATCTATGGACTTGACCAGTCCTCACATGCATGGTATGAGAAAGACAATGATCACTTAAAATCTTAAGTTCATTTAAAATCTAAGTATGAACCTTGTTTATTTATAAAGTTTGAAAGAAATCTTAAAGGTATAATAGATTTGTTTGTTGATGACTTTTTTGTATTCTCTAATTGTAAAATGACAACTAATCAGTTAATACAAGATTTAAGCAGTAAATTTTAAATAAAAGATCTAGACCAAATAAAGCATTGTTTAGGCTTAAGAGTAAATATGTATGAAAATGTTATAACTGTTGATCAAGAACAATATGTAGAAAGCTTTCTGAAATGATTTAATATGTTACATTGTATAATTGGAAACTCCTATGGAGATTAATGTAAGGCTAGAAAAATCTAAGAACAGTTGTTATAATAAGAAAATTCCATATAGACAACTGGTGGGTAATTTTATGTATTTATCTGTCTTGACCAGACCAGACTTAGCTTACAGTGTATGTTATTTGAGTTAGTTTAAGAATTCATGTGATGGAACTCATTGGAAACATTTAAAAAGAATTTTAAATAACTTAAAAGGTACTAAAAATGTTAGCTTTGTTTTTACAATAGGATAATTCTTATATACAAGGATATGTTGATGCAGGTTGGGGTTCAGATTCAAATGATAGAAAATCTTTTTCTAGATTTTGTTTTAAGTTGTCTGATTTAGTCATTTCTTTTGAATGTAGAAAACAGAAATATAGCTTTGTCTTCAACCGAAGCACAGTATATTTCCATGTGAGAAGCCAGTAAGGAGGCTATGTATTAAAAAAACTATTTAATTTTGAAATTGGAGTTAATTCAGAAACAATGACTTTGTATAATGATTATCAAAGTGCACAAAAACTTGTTTTGAATCCAGAATATCACAGGAGATCTATATATATAGATGTTAGATTCCATTTTGTGAGACAGGCAGTAGCAGATAAGTTTGCTAAAATTGATTATTTATAAACTGCTAAAATGCCAGATGATATTTTAACAAAAAGTTAAAGTTCTTTAAAGAATAAATATTTTACTAAAAAACTTGGTATACTAGCTATTTCAAACTTTTTATCATTTTGTTAAGCAAAGGTGTTAGTATTATAATGAAAAAACCATAAATATATATGTGACTAGCGCCATCTGTAGTAACTAATGTGTTTGTGTCACCTTGTTTCCCTAATGTCTATTGAACCATCACTGTGTGTACTATAATCAGGGAGCTCACCGGCTGCTGATATATTTTATATTTGTTTATATGATTATATATTTTATACATATATATGGATATGTTAAACTACATTTTTTTTCTAATATTTTGAAAATGCGAATAGATAGGCCATATACGAACAGAACATCAATGAGTAGTTCCTCATATAATTCTATAAACTCTGTTGAAAGCAAATATATATTTAAGCAATAACATTTTAATAAAATCGGTTATTTATTGTAACTGCATCGATATTATAATATTTCTAAAATAATTTTCATTTATAATAATATATGTTAAGTAACGACATTCAATACATATTAGATGAGCACAATAAGAAACGAATAGTCTTTGTACCATCGTTATGGGGCATAGCATGGAGACGGTCTTGTATAGGCCATGCATCATCAGAACGTCAATAACTAGGCCTTGTAACATCAGGACTTGCTGTATTGAGCCGTCGTGGAGTGCTAGTTCTCGTGGCGCTCCGGTGACGGCTCCCTTATAATAAAATACATTCTTTACTTAAATAGAAACAATATAAAGTAGAACTCATAAGAATTAGTGAACCATTATAACAAAATGACTTAAAACATTGAATTTAATTAAACTCAAACGATCTTATAAACATTATAGGTAGGATTAAACACGTCAACCTTTTGAATTAAACGTTTTGTGTATTATGTTAGTACCTGGATCAATCGGGCGACTCTATAGCGGCGAGCGAGGTGGCTGGGAACAGAGGATACCATCCATACGTGCGCTGCGGCAGTGACAGTTTGTCGAGACATATAGACGCTCCTCCCAGGGCGAGGTTGTGTTCAAATCCTCCGCATCGCTGCCACAGCATCACTACCAGCGTACGACCTAAGGCCTCGCTTGCTTAATTTTAAAATAGCATAGTTTTAAATTTTTTAAAAAAAGATAGTTTTAAAATTGGATAGGAAGTCGTTTATCATTCAAAGCTTGGACACTATAGAATCAAGAATGTAGATGTTACAAAGGTAATACATTCGGAGCTTAAACAAACTTGACTATAGAATCAAAAATATAGATATTTGGCTCAGAGAGGAGCACTGGTGCGAAGTTTAGAACCAACATTACCTGATAGAAGGGATATCATATCAGTTTCTCTTAGTCCTTCTGGTCAGGTCAGTTATTATAATCATAATCATTAATAAAAATAAAAACAATTCAGTATAATGTTTTTGGGACCTACAAGTGACGAAGACCTTTGTTTTAGACAATAGCATTCGGTGTATTTGATGGTTGTTTGATCGGTGCAATAAAGAAATCCGGAAGTATGGAATTCTCCACGTTAAATATATCAAATTTGTATGCTGCGCGATCTTTAGCCTGGAGTGGAGATGGAACCAAATTGGCAGTAGCATCGCAAACTGGTGCAGTTTTAGTTTTTCAAGCGGTCCTGAGGTATTATCAAGAGCCATTATTCATTATTATCCACAAAAAAATATTAAGATAAACCGACCGAAAGACCAAAATTAAAAAAAAGAAAATATATATATATACACATATATTGCACAGATAACCTTAGATTTATAACTACATATAATAATTTCCTATTAATTAGTACTTAATTTAACATTATTTTTTTAGACACTTTAAATTCGTAGAGGATAATTGTCAATACTATTATATCATTATTTCTTAAAAAGTATGAACATAGAGAATGAAAATATTGAATGCAAAGTAGACACCTTATGACATAACTTTGTCAATATTACGTTGAACACCCAAATATTACTATTACCTACATAAAGCGCTGTAACTAGTTGTGAAAAATTAAAGCAGTTTAAAGATCCCTTAAAATTATGGTTTTAAAATAAATAATATGCATTACAATTTAATCGTAATAAAATAAAAAATATTATTCGACTGCAAATTGATGATAACTTCCTTTACCCATCTCTTTCCAACATGCATCTTATACATATTGCTAACCTTTTTTGCACACCCAAATTTAAATAGGATTACTCACTAGGTGTCGTTATATTACTACTTACTACTTTACTTACTAGCATTGACAAAATTATCTTGCTTTTGTTTTCGCAACAACTCAAAATGTGTACGCTATTTAAGTATGTAATTGTTAATGTATGTTAAATGAGTTAATTAATAATAGTGTTATAGCGCGCAGTGTTTTTTAGATATAAATTATAAAGTATGGAAGTTCTAGCGAAGTGACAATGTCACCACTAATTCGTATGATCGTATCAACTAGCCGCGGTTAGATCTTTTAGTGCGTTTTGTGAAAGTTTTTCTAAAAAAAGAGAGACCCAGTGAGTTTTTTGTATTTTCCAAATACGAATATCTTTATTATTAAAAGGAAGCCTACAAAGTATCTTATAAATTTTATGTTTTCTTTTTAAGTGTCTGCCGTTATCGAGTACATACTTTTGTTTACTCAATTTAAATTACACGCAGCCTACTTGTTTATATTTATTGTTTTGAACATATTATTTCAAGACTATATCAACGAAAACAAATTACTGACGAAATGAATATACCTACCATACAAATTTCGTCAGCAATTTGTTGTCGTTCTTGTAACGGCATGTTTGGTCATTTTAAACGGTTTTTTTACTTTTTAATTGTTTTAAATTACATTGGTTACAGGGGAACTACAACGTACTAAATATAAATTGACGTAATTTGCGAAGTATCTATAGTAATTTATATTTGTATATTAGCGCCCGAATATTGTTTAAAAGTCTTAAGATTTTTATACGGTAATTAATGTGAATTCAAAATTAGTCTCATTTTTTTTCGTAAATTCGCATAATCGATGTTAAAAAGCCAAATTCGTTAAAGAAACATTGTCTATATTTCATACGCATGACTTATGTGAGCTGTATTTTTTTCAAAAATACTCCTTTTAAAATTTAAAATTATTCCATTTGAATTCATTTAGGTATTTTGAAACGTAACAACTAAGTTTGTTAAAATTTTCATGTGTCTCATTATTACTATGGCAGATATGTTTTTCACCTATTATATGTATAATTGCTATTTCTTAATTTATCTGTAAGAACACCACGTTGTTAACACATATAACGGGATTCGGGAATAATTAAAATTGGATAACTATAGAATTCGCATTAATTGTCGTAATATAATATAGTAAGGTTATGATAGTTATTTCGCAATTGTCATGAATAAAAAACTTAAAAGAGTTTCTAGCAACCTGCATCCGATATAATTTTAATCAGGTGAACAGTGGTGTACACAACCAAGATGTATATTCAGTAAACAGTAAATAAAGGCAATTTGAGTCACTATTCACGTTGATAGGTCTTTTATAAAACCTATTTGTTGTGTTTATTGTCGTGGCCAAAATAAGCATGATTTATTTATATGAAGTAACTTGTTTTTTTTTGTTTGAGATGTTTTTTTATATAGTAAAACAATAAATGCTTTTTATTTTAAAAATAACTAGTAAACCTGGCGAACTCCGTTTCGCCTCCAGAAGGCTTTGTATTATATAACATTTCGTTTCGAGATTAAAAGATGAAGAAATTTTTCTTTTGTTTTATATTTGAAAAGGAAATTTTTTATTTCATTTTACAACAGTAATGAATTCATTTCGATTACAAAAATGAAGTGTTATTTAGTTGAACTTCTCTAAGTAAATGAAAGTGAATCCAAAGTAGATACCGAATCGAAGCGTTATACGTGTTCGCAAATTATCCGTTTCATTGAAGTGCTCCTTTGTAAACCACATTTTTTGTTTTTTTGGTCTAACGTTAACACAAATAAACCGGATGGTTTCCCAACACACACAAACTATAACTGCCCATGTGAAAAACAATGATTTTCTAAATTGATCCCGCAAATACAAAATTACATATCTATCATTATACGTCAATTGCATAGCTGTCAATTGTGTTTCGTTATTCCACGTTTTATAGTGACTGACGTTTCATGTCAAGTCCCACGGGAATGCTGTCGAACGGAATAAAAAGTATTGCAGTTTCCTGGCTCTAAACTACCTCCCTGCCAATTTTCAGCTAAATCGGTTTAGCCGTTCTTGAGTTATAAGTGGAGTAACTAACACGACTTTCTTGTATATATATATATATATATATATATATATATATATATATATATATATATATATATATATATATATATATATATATATATATAGATAGACTTAACCAACGTCGACTGTTACAGGTAACGATTGGTACGCTGTCTGTCGTACCAGTAATAGTCTGATCCTGTGCGATATAGCTCGTGGTCTAACTAGCGAAGTGAGTTATATTTTCCATCGAACTTGTATATAGTATTAAAAGTTTATAGTCATGAATACTCCAGACACCATGTGGTGGAGGGGAGCGTATATATGCAGCTGTGGGTGGAGCTTGTCTGTTGCAGCGTGCTGGCGAACTTAGTGTGGTGGAGTACGGCCTCGATAGAGTACTACTGACCGTGAGTATAGATCAAGATCTACACAATGTCGAGTAATTGAATTTATATTAAAATGTTTCGTATCTTATGGAGGTTCGTACTGAGCGTGTGAATCCTCACGTGCTCAGTGTCCGTATCAATGAAGGCAGGAAGACGGAGGAAGAACGAAAACACTTCGCCTATCTGCTGGACAGACAGACGATTGCTGTTATTGATCTTGTTACAGATACGGAACATACATAGGATAGATGGTAGAGTTCCTTTGTTATGAAAAAAAAGATTGATGGCCTTGCATTATATTTATTAATATCAATGATGTGAATGTTGTAGGAGTTCAGTTAGGGTCATGGTGGCACGAAGCTCGGGAGGATTGGTTGGAGCTGAATGAGAGCGGATATCGGCTTCTGTTCCGTCATACTAGACGACGACTTGCACTTCTCCGTATTGATACCGGTGAAAAGGTAGCACATTCATATAATATATATAGCGTAAACGACATAGATGAATAAATTGAGTCAAATAAATATGATATTTTATTGTTTGGTATTTCATTTTTTAGAAAATTATCGCGAGCGGAGTTAGTTTCGTGCAATGGATAGAAAACAGTGACGCTGTTGTAGCCCAAACCCCAACACATTTGCTGATTTGGTAAGATTTAATAATATATTTTTTAATTGTACTGGATA
This sequence comes from Danaus chrysippus, assembly GCA_916720795.1. Classification (NCBI taxonomy): domain Eukaryota; kingdom Metazoa; phylum Arthropoda; class Insecta; order Lepidoptera; family Nymphalidae; genus Danaus; species Danaus chrysippus. The sequence continues at coordinate 341,079 of CAKASE010000047.1, read as the reverse complement.
AAAGTAACTTGTTATGTGTACAGAATTTATTTGAATATATATAGTAAATCTTCTAACTTAAAAATAGTGTATCGTTGGCAATGGGTTAAATGATCCATATTGATTTCTTATTTTGGGAGAGAACATATCAAAATATTCCTGTAAATTAATCCTAGTTTTTACTCATTATGATATAGAATCTTACATATATGTAGTAAGATATACATGGATCATAAGGTTGTTCCTACATGTATATATGTGTTTGTATGTGTTATAGGTACAGTGTGTGGGAGCCTCAGTGTGTTGACATGTCTGAGTGTGTATCAGTCTCGGCTGTATCAGTATCAGAGCGACGAGTCCTACTGGAAGGAGGTCAGATCCAGGCCATTGTATTGGATGAACATCGACTGGCTTTCAGTATAAACCCTTTACAGTATTGACATTATTTTTATACTAGCTGCACCCCGCGGTTTGACCCGCGGATTTCCGGGATGTAAAGTAGCCTATGTGTTATTCCTGGATGTCAGCTTCCTGTATACAAAATTTTATCAAAATCCGTTCAACCGTTTGAGCGTGAAGAAGTAACAAACATACACAAACACTCACAAACTTTCGCAATTATGATATTAGTAGGATTAGTGAGATCTAAGACTTCCTCGAGTATTCATTTAAATGAAACACATCTAGTCTGCCCGTGATCATGGTTGCTGTAAAGTAACCGAAACATTCTTTTCATTTATTTTTATATTGTTTGAAATGATTACTATGAAGTTTTTATATAGACGACGTTTAAATTTAAAGTTCATAGTAGGATAATGTTAATCTGGTGCACACTATCAACACAGCAAGATTCAGTATGTTGCTACAGTAACTTTTTGGACAGATTAACTTATATAATAATACAGAGTACTTTTAAGCCATTTTTTTTTTGGTATAAGACAATAAATGAACGATTTTATTATAACAGGACTGATTTAATGTTCCAAGCGCTATTTGGTTGTCTTTTCATCGATCGCTACATTATTAATTTATATGGAATATTAAATGGAATGTACTATTTACTTTGAATAGATTCCGCGTTACGTAGCGGGGACTTAAAGGATTGTGCTCAATACCTGGACGCTGTGTCGAGGTCTGCGGACGTCGGGTCGTTGTGGTGTCAACTGGCTGAACAGGCGTTAGCAGGATACGATGTTGAGGTTAATATGTATGACATTACAATTAGATTAAATATAAACAGAAGTTTGTTAAGGCTCCGTTGCCAAACACATTGAAAACATCCTACTAATTTTTAGTAAGTTTTTCACGATATTTGCTTTATGTGAATTTGTATTCAAGTACAGAGGATATAAGTACAGTGGATGTCTCATAAATAAAGTCGATTTTCAGTGTTCACTTTTTAATATATAATGCAAAGAAATAGACTTACTATGAGATGTATAGCTCCTCGTATTTAATGGTTTTTATCCCAAAGAGCAGTAAGCTCTTAGGTTAAACCATTTTTCGGCCTTAAATGCAAAAAAAACAATTCGCACTGCTTTAATAACATCTGTTGGATACAAATTATTTTGTACAAAAGAATTTCGCCATAGATCTCAAGTGTAAAGTCTGAACTAAATTTCGGATGTGGTAGGAGTTTATTATCACCAAATTCTTTGATCGTATTCCGCGTTACTTTCGACACTTATGGTTTAGAATTGTCTTGAAAAAAAAAAACCGGTTCCGGTAACATGAATACTACTACATTCGCATCTCCTGTCCACTATTTTATCAAAACGTAATCTTTCATCAACAAACAAACAGAAAATTATTCAAAGAAAGTAAAATTACTGTACTGTTTGTAGAGCTAGAGATAAATTTAAGAAGTTCCAACATATTTAAATCGATGCGTTGAAATTCTTACATTTGAATCGACATTACCTATGAGCGACCATGTATCCCTACTAATATTATAAATGCGAAAGTAACTCTGTCTGTCTGTCTGTCTGTCTGTCTGTCTGTCTGCTACGCTTTCACGCCTAAACCACTGAACTGATTTTAATGAAATTCGGTACAGAGATAGAGTTGACCTTGAGAAAGAACATAGGATAGTTTTTATCCCAGACTTTTGAAAGGTTCTCTTGGAAACGCGATATAACCGAACTCCACGCGGCGAAGCTGCGGGCGGAAAGCTAGTATATGATAAAAATAAAGATTGTCCAATGGTCTTAGAATAACTACTTCAATTTATTATTGGTTTAATTACATTAACGTTAGGTTCAAGTAGATTGGACCACCCTGATACCGAAAAACAGTTATGTTTGGTTAATTGTTAGCCATTCAGTTGTGGTTGTATATTCCTTACTGCTCAAATTAGAGAAAGACTAATGTATATATATTATAACATTTAAACGTTTTAGTACCTCATAACATATATATTTTTTTCAGTAGGCGACGAAATGCTATAAAGCAGTGGGTGATGAGGCTAGAACATTTTATCTAGAGAAAACTTTCGAGTTGGCTTCAACCAAAGTTAACGGGAATATTGATGAAGGTATTTTTTGCATTTACACGTTTCGGGAACACCTCATATATCTGTTTCTTTTTGTACGCACTTATTGTATTAATAGTATTTATTTTATTAATCGTGATTATAATATAATCCATAGGTTTAAAGAGTCCCGAGGTTCGTGCACGTCTAGCAATATTTGTGGGACACTTAACCACCGCCGAAGAATACTAAGTACGTGGAGCCGCTCAGCCAGAATTGGCCATTAATATGTATAAGCAGTTCTATAGATGGGCAGATGCCATCGCCCTCGCTGAACAAGTCGATAGACAAGCGGTGACATCACTCAGGCAGCAATACATGGACTATCTCACGTCAACAGGTGCAAAAATTATAACTGTTCAGTATATAATTTAAGATTGATAAAAATTTACCGCGCTGCAAAAAAATATTAGTAAAATCTTATATCAGTTATTATAGTATATATATTATCTTCGTTAGAATAACACTAATAATCTATTTGCCCTAGTAAAGTATTTTGTTGGTACAGGTCGTCAGGTGACGTGCGAGGCGCGGTTCGTGTGTGGGTGAAGGGTGGTCGGCGAGACGAGCTGCCAGCGCTCTGTTACATCACCCCACACTCATGAAAGGTGATGAGCTCCTGCAGGCTGTGCACGATCAACTAGTACAGGTGAATCTTTCATTATCAGATACACAAAAAAAAAAAATGTAGTGCTCTAAATGGGTCGTTTATCAGATAGCTAAATAAAAATGCCAGAGAAGTGTGAACCCATTTGTGGGAATACCGCTTGTTGGTCTCACTAAGGATAGTCTTGTTGTAGTAATGAAAGATCCTGCTCAATTCGTTGTAGGTCTTAATACATACCCAAATGGCCAATTAGCGTTTGTTTTTGATTTAGTATTATTGATTATACTATTGAAGAGATAATGTAAGTGTGAATGATGCAAGTTAAAGACGAGGGTTATGGATTTAACTAAAAAAGCATAGCAGAAGTATATTTTTTTAATATAACTGTCTCAAACATTAATATTTATTCTTATACTGTAACTCCTGCATATTACTATACATTTTAAAAAGTTAAGATTCACTAATTAGAGACATAGATTATAAACTTTACAATTTGTTTCCTTTGTAGAAGGAATGGTGGGAAATGGCTGGTGAAATATCCGAGCGTACAGGTGATATCAGAACTGCTGTTGATTACTATTCTAGAGGCAACAACTATGCAAGAGCCCGTTCAACTATCAAGAGAAGTCAGTGTTGTTTATTAGAAATTTTGTTTTTAATTTTTATTATATCATTTTTTGTTCTTCAGGCCTGTCCCGGTGAAGTGACCAGGTTGGAAGGAGAGTGGGGCGCGTGGCTTGTATCATCGCGACAGGCGGGCGCCGCTGTACCTCATCTCATAGAGGCTGCTCGAACCGTTGATGCTCTCACTGCGGCTCTGAAGGCACATCATTATAAAAAAGCTCTTCAAATTGTACAGGTATTATTAATAATAACTGGTTACCGAGCTTTGCTGAGTATTAAGGAATTATTAGTGTATATTTTGGTTTTTTGTTTTTAATTTCGTTTAGGCATTTTTTATTCAACACGTTAAGTTAAATTAAGACAGAAAACAATATAAATCAACAATTAATTTCTTAGTCTAACCTTAAAACAAACATTCGTTGACTTCCTGGTACTCAACAACGCCATCTGCTGTTGTGTCGTTAAAGCAATTAGTAAAAGCAAGTAGCAAAAACTAGTATTACTATTCGCCACTAGATGTCAGGGAGTCATATTTTAAACAACTAATTTTTGTTATTCTTTTTTACGTAAAAAAACATTTTCTAAATGATTAATGATGATAATGATTCCTAGCTAGATCGATTTATCGCCATCGTTTGAGCCGATACCGAGATTCCCATAATATATAAATATATATACAAGAATTGCTCATTTAAAGATATAAGATAAGATATTTGCTATAGGTTTTGTTTTTATATTTACAACTAGTTTTTGCCTGCGACTTCGTCCGCGTTAGTTTGGTCAAGAGTAATAAATAAATGTATGTAGGTAGAGCTGACCAGTCGAACTCTATTCCGTCTTACAGGCCATAAATAATCAGGTTATTCCTGTTTCAATCAAACAGAATTGACATATTAGTTAGTTGTCAAATCTAATGTCAAAAAAAACGTTTGTATGGGAAATATAAAAGGGCTGTTTTTAGGGGTTTTCCGGCAATTATTCCAATTTTTCTCACCTTTTAAACCTTCCCTGGACTTCCAGGAGTATTTCAAGAAGTATTTAAAGTTAGCCAAATCGGTTCAGCCGTTCTATAACATAAAGATATCAATCCATTGATATCTTTATGTTATAGAACGGCTGAACAATCAATGGATTGAAATCAATGGATTGATATCTTTATGTTATAGAAGATAAAGAATCTATTCGGAAGCAATGTGAACAGTTGGGGGATCATTTTATATCTTCTCAAGTAAGTTATTTTAAATAATGAACAAAAGAAATATGTTGTTATTATTTTTTTTATAATTGTTATTAACGTAATTCGATTTTGTTCATTCCGTATTAGTTATTGTGTAAAGTTACAAAAATATAAATGTAAACATCCAATAAGGGTGTAAACGAATATGTTTTCAATTATTCATTTTTTCTTTTACACACGGATTTAACGTCACGATCAATTTATTAAATTTTTAGAATTCAAAGTTTGGGTCGATTTTTATTTTATTCTAGTAGGTTTCATATGTAAATTAATATCTTTTTTGCAAACATTTACAGGAATGATATACAGCGGAACGAGTTCTCATATCCTGTGGTATGGCGGAGAAATGTGTAGGAGCGTACAACGCCGCGGGCAAAGTGTCGGAAGGTCTACGTGTTGCCGCTACACATCTGGCAGAAGAAGACACGAGAGATATTTACTGACCACTCGCTCAACAATTACGACAGGAAGGGCACTTTAGAAAGGCTGAACAAATTTATATAGGACTAGGAGATACAGATGAAGCTATATCTATGTATAAGGTAATACTCTAAAATATCGTAATTTACATTGCTTATTTATATGCATAGAACAAATATATGGTTTTCCTAAATCGCTGTTAAACATCGTTCAGGAAGCGTGTCAGTATGAGTCGATGCTGCGGTTGGTGGCGGCCAGCGACCCCCGGCTGAGACCTACTACATACAAGCCGGTGAGAGCCACTAGGGAAAACGATGCGTCTATTGATATGAAAACAAACTTCTTAGTGTTCCATAGATTCGCTGTGTGGCCATTAGGTCTATCGCGTTGCAGGGAGAGGAGCTTCAATAGTTTCTGGGACTTGCGCCCCAGGTGTAGGTTTAAGGGGCCCTTTTCTAACGCGCGTTAAACGCTCCAAGCTCCTCTTTAAATCTAAAAAAAATTGAAACGAACCCAACGAACGTGTGTGCGTACGACGCCCGTTCCAATGACCTGATATTAGTTTTGGACAGGCTCAAGTCTTTTAGTAGGTTGTAGAGAGATTTCGCTGTCATACCTCTCCTCCCACTTCTATAGCGTATAAATTAACCACGAACCTATTCTTAGTGAGTTCGTTAGTGAGCTTGTAATACTTGTTGACCTTGATCGTATGGTCTTTCGAAATGTTGGTTTAAGAAGGAACCGTGCGCTCTATTAGCACAACGCACTTTAAAACTAGCGAACGCATTTTTAAAATTACCCTCTAGGTCCATTAAATTATGCATGTGAATGAAAATAAATATACATTGTAGACATGATGTTGTATGGTATATTGTTTCCATTATTAAAAGTGCCATCCAGATGTATGACACGAGTGGTCAGTGGGTGGTGGCTCGGGCCCACGCTCCGGTTACAGTACAGCAGCAGGTTGCTGTTCAGTGGGCGGGGTCATTGACCGCCCGGGGACTGGCGGCACTCGAACATTAACCTAACACCAACTAACTGACAGCTATTCTATGGAAAACAGTTAAGAAATCGATTATCAATGTTAATGCATTACCTCCGGATACAGGATCCCTTTAGAAATATTGCAAATTTGTACTTTTCAATGCCATATTGGCCTTACTTATTATGTCACAATAACAGTCAGATTCAAATATGTATTTAGATGTGATATTGCTATCGAGTTGAGTGAGATGGGTGGTGGCATCACGAAGCGAGAAGTAGCGAGGCATGAAGCCGCGGTTCTGGCTGAAGAGAACCCGGAGGAGGCTGAGGCGGCTTTCCTCAGAGCTTCGGCGGCTGAGGATGCGATTCGGATGTGGCTGTCTAAAGGGAATCACCAAAGAGCTTTGGCCTTGGCCGAACAGCGTGCCACACATATGGTGACATATTTTGTTTGATAAGTGAAGTAATTTTAGTTTCAATGTTCATATACTTTATTCTAATTTACTTTATATAACTCTTAAACGATAAGATTTGCTAATAAGTTGAGAATAGGAGAGTTTTTGTTGTTAAAAAAAATTTATAGCTCTGCTTACATTGGCTATACTAATGATTATAGTAGTGTAGTAAGTGTAGTTTTATGTGACATGTATAGACGGAGGAGGTGTTGGTCGAGCGCGGGGACCTGGCACAGTTTGAAGCTCTCATGACGAGAAGTGGTGCAGCATTACAAAGACTTGGGTTCGTTTGGAAATAACTTTATTGTATCTCTGAAGAATTCCTTTTAAAGAATGTCAAAATGCTTTGTTAAGAACGATAGTTTTTATAAAATGGTGATAGCTTGTTACCTTCGTCTATTAAGTATTAATATACATGACACTTTCTTCGACAAGATAGAGATCAATAAATTTATAAGCTGGATAACTTACAGCAGCGATATCGTTTGTTAAATTTAAACAATACTCAAGAAAGCTGTGTATTATCATCACATTTTGCTTTTAATATTTTGTAATGTAGTTTAGTGTGATTAAATAATTTTTTTTCATGTTCAGAGTTGTACGAGGAGGCGTCTCAAGTGTCCCGCGAGTGTCTCCCGGAGAGCTCTGAGTCTGTCCCGCCTCATGTACCGCCGCTGTTACAACGAGCCGCCTCACACGCGGACCGGTATTGATAACCGTCATATATACATATATATTGTTTGTGTGCCATGAACTCCTAAACTACTTAACCATCATTAATACAATTTTTATCGGTGTGCGGTTTTCGTCCTACTTGAAAAATAGGTTTCTTTGAATCTTAATTTTGTAATAGAAATGTTATTTTATTTCTAATTTTTTTTCTAGTTTGTTTATTATTTTGTCACTATCATTTAAACAGTAATAACCGTTTGTAGGTTCCACAACATTCTAACAGATGGCAGTATTAATTAGATTAAGTGTACAATAATGGCGACAAGTTTAGAGCACAAATTTTTATGGAACCGTTGGAAACGGAAAAATTGTCAAAATGAGCAGTGACTATTCGCCTAACTCATGTGTTTTACGCGGAAACACGCCTACTTTTATTTTTTATATGAAGTCCCAGACACACACGATAGATGTCGCTAGTGGTTGGTTGCATTAACATTAAGTACACATTTGTTTCACTTTAAAACAATTCGTAAGTACATGTGGACGAAGACGTGTACAAAAGCTACTAGGAATATTTAATTCATATCTGAAATTATTATTTCTTATTCCATAAAAATATACACAAAAATGACGGGAATATGTTAAATTATGAGTAATGGTATGAATTTTATTTTATTTCATGTATATAATACATATATATCAAATTCATAGAATGCTGACTAAGAATCCTATTAATTTATTATTATTAACAAATGTTCTGGATATGAGCAAAATTAAAAAAATAATTAAAAAATAAATTATTAGATATATTATAATGAGATCTAAGATTCTCGCGAGTATTCATTTAAATGAAGCCAATATTTACGGATTATTACGCATTATATAATATTTTTAAAACTACATATTCCCGACGTTTCGGTTACATTACAGCAACCGTGATCATGGGCAGGCGAGATGTTAACTGAATACACGGGATAGTCTTAGATACATCCTACTAATATTATAATTGCGAAAGTTTGGGAGTGTGAGTGTATGTTTGTTACTTCTTCACGCTCAAACGGCTGAACCGATTTTGATAAAATTTTGTATACAGGAAGCTGACATCCAGGAATAACACAGGCTACTTTACATCTTCCAATCCCGGAAATCCGCGGGTAACACCGCGGGGCGCAGCTAGTATCTTTATATGAATCAGTATGGACTGGATATCAAGTGGAATGTTTGTTTTTAGGGGTGAGTGGTGGGAGGCAGTACAGGTGCTGCTGGGCTGGCGGAGCGAGCGGCACTCGGGGCGGCGCGACTGGCCCGGGACCAGCTGACGGGCAGCGAGAGGAGGAGGCTGACACGTGAGATGAACACTGACATTATGTTACCTGACATGACTGGTTGCTTTATTCATGATTCACAATGAAAACCTGCTCTCACTGAATACTATGACACACAAATGCAGTTGTAGTGTTATTGTATGGTTTATGAAAGTCATAAAAATCTTAATTGTGCCTTGTATCAAAGTTGCCTGGTAATTCAATATTATTAAAATAGGTATATCCTCTTAGAATTTTCAGCATAAACTGACAGATAAACAGACAGATAGATAAAACCTAAATACACTGGTTTTTAAGTATTGGTAACTTGCAAATAGACACTTATTTTTTCTTTATTAACATACAATAATTTTCTTTTGAACAAATAGTTTTAAAATCCTTTTAAATATTTAATTTGTAAACCTTATGTATACGTATTTGTTACAGTTTTGCTTCCGTCGGTCAGAGCGATGTGGGTGAACAGCTTCGGGCGGAACTTGTCGATGGAGTGGATGAAGATAATGCTGAAGGTGATTCATTGATAGTTTGTATAAGTAATATATTGTAAAATATAGAACACTATATGTTTATTTAAATACTAGTTCCTATTGGCGACTTCGTTTGTGTTTGTGTCAGAATTAGAAATGTATAGCTGACCGGACTACAACTATTCAACCTTAAAGACAGTAAATAAGAGCATTTTGTATTTTATCAATTTATTTCTTTTCCGATCAGATGAAACCTATTCTACGTCCTTTCCCTTGTTCTAAGTTATCTCTCCACAAATTTTCAGCCAAACCGTACAGCCGTTCTTGACATATAAATAGTGTAACTAGCACGATGTATATACAAAGATAGTTGGTATAGTTCGGATTAAGTTGTTTGTACGAAGGCTAGTTGATGTGACATATTATTCTAAATATTCCAGGTACATGAGCTGACTATGAAGAGGAGGGGGAAGAGATGCAACAAGAAACAAAAGAAGCAGATTCAGAAAGTGAAGCGCTGGAGAAGTTAGTGAAGGCTGGCCAGTGGCAGCCCTGAGTGGCACGAGCTGGGGAAAATGCAGCACATTACGGTTCAGATACGCTGCTCACCTGTTCACGACAAATTTAGTAAGCATAACTCATTATTAATAATATGAACACAACCTATTGAATTGTTTAATAGTTTTGATTGGCTGAAGTGGCAATTTCTGTCTTGTTTCACAATTTTAATACCAATATTAATTTATTTATCTTTCAACTTATAACGACTGTTTATTTAACTGAAATTTAAACTAGCTTAAAAGTGTATTATAAATTTTTATCACATTTAAACAGTATAGTGCATTACCATCAACGATTTAATTTCCAACTTCCAACTCGTGGAGTGACAGTCAAGCGCTAAGCATTCGAGATAATAAAAAACCTTTTTCCATTACATTATAGGTGCATGTGTTTACTAACCAATTTATGTTCCAGCGTATGGAAGGCGTAGATATTATGAGCGAAGACATACCAGAAGTTCTTTCCCAAGTTCTGGAAGTACTTCGACAATATCTGACAGATGACGCCGGTGTAGTGATAGTGTCTACTAGTGACAGTGCTTTATCCAAGGCTGTATGCAGTGAGATCCTGGTTAGGATATCCGCTGCCCCCAAAGCCCTTCCTGCCATGAAGGAAGCAGCCGCCATTATGGTGACAGCTGGAGCCGATGAAAGGAGCATACAGGTTTTTATACAATGATCAAATTAGATTTGAAAAGAAAACTCAAATAATATATAATAGCTGCGCCCCGCGGTGCGCCTAGCTGCGCCCCGCGGTGTTACCATCGGATTTCCGGTATTTCCGGGATGTAAAGTAGCCTATACGTTATTCCTGGACGTTAGCTTCCTGTATACAAAATTTTATTAAAATCGGTACAGCCGTTTGAACGTTAAGAAGTAACAAACATACACACACTCACAAACTTTCGCAATTATAATATTAATTGTAATGTCATTTAGTTGTTATTTACAAAGAAAAATTCTGATGTTACGGATATAAAGGTATGTAAATTCAAATAGAATGTTATGTTGTTTAGGCTATCACACTACTAATGGGTCTCCACATGCCACAGATAGCGTCCAAGGCAGCTCGAGCCCTGCCTCGATACGCTGACATCATTGTTGCTGATGTTGGCAAGTATTAATATTCTATTCTATATTATAAGTATTAATTTTCTTTTGTTTTTATCAATAAAGTCTCAAGAATGGTCCAGACAAGCATGAGTTCAAGACTTTGGCAGTATTCATTGAATTAGAACTAATATTTTCGGTTGCTGCAAAGTAAAAGAAAGGTCGGGAGTATATAGGCAAAATATTAAAAAACGCGTCGTAAATCTGAAAATATCAGTTTTATTTCAGTCCAGACAAGCATAAATAAGTAATTATGACATACCTAATAGTTGTTTTGGAAGTTATTCTTATTACAATAATTATTGTGAATAATTAAAGCTTTTGTTTACATGACCGTATCTATAATTTTATCACGAATCTTTTAGCAGCTTTTATCTGAAGAGGCATATAAAAACCACATTTTGTTTACTCATAACTTAGTAATTTTCGTGAAAGATTTAATATAATATAATGCCATGACAGGTGTCACGTTTTTTTACAAATGATAGCAGGATAGATTTGCTAAGTGCTAAGAAATGATCTTCAATTAATGTTACTTATGCCGTAAATATAAATAATGCACAAGTTGCTCACAATGTTTATATGAAATGACTATAACATCTTCATGTAAATGTCTTTAAAGTTATTAGAAGAGTACTAATAATAATTCCATTGTATGTATGTATACTTTTCCATTGCAGCGTATACTTACGTGGCGAGGTGATGGGCGGTGAGGCAGGGAGTCCTTCGTGTTGCTGAACCACAGTTTCGTGGAGCTGCTGGAGACCGCTGATGATGATGGGACCTAATGTTGGACTACTCCGACTTTGGTATAACTATTGGACCTCTATTATGATTATATTGAACTTATTTTATATCTAGATAAATATTTTATATATTTTTTTATGCTATGGCGTCTTTTGCACTGGAATCGTGGAATATTTTATTGTTGGACGAATATATCTTGAGTATTGTGTGAAGAAAACTAGGAGGAGTTTTGTTTTTAAAAACTTTGAGATAATTATTTTAAAATGTATAAAATTTAACGCTTTTTGGAGTAATTTTAACATCAATTAGTACACTGAGGTTCTGTATAATTATCGACTACAATATTTATGCAAGATCGATTTTCCAATTTATTAAAGTATTTTATATATTTTTGTTATGCTATGGCTTCCCTTGCATTGGAATCGTGGAATATTTTTCTAATGTCATCGTTTTTATTTATTGGATGAATCATATTCTTGAGTACGGGGTGTAGGAAACACAGAGTTTGTTGAATGAAATTAAGCTGTTTATTCCATTCAAGAAACATAATTAACTGTTATTTAATATTTTATGTAATTGTTATAAATATTGGGCGAATGTTCATTTTATGTTGACATATATCATGTATTTATTATATATATTTTTATTTTACATAATTATTGTTTTTAAATATTTGAGATAATATTTTTTTAATATATAAAAATTAAAGATAGACTTTTGAAGCATTTAGAGCACCACTTAGTACACTGTACACTTACTTCTGTACAATTTTTGAGGACAAAATTTGATGCAAGATCGTTTTCCTAATTTAATATTCGATGCAAAATCGATTTATCCTATTTAAGTACTCGATTATCTCCCTACTCTAGTTACGTAAGTTCATTAGAGAATGGATGGTTAGACCTAGCGATAAGAACGCCTTATTGTGCATCAACTTTTATTTTGTATATATTTCATTTTTATTGTTATATTAATAAAGTATATTATTATTATTATTACATTAGGTATGTATATTTCTAATCGTCAGTGCACGGATTGGTCTCAGAGTCCGCTACTGTTGTCGGGCTCGTGTGTCCGAGGGACCACTCTCTCTGAGTTGAGGGACTGGTCGACTAGGTGCGTGTATACACAGACTTATTAACATGACTTTGATATACGTACAAGGAGTTACTAGAATATCTAGGTGGACATATGAGGCCGAATCATTTCAGTCGAGCATTATCCAATCTGTATAAAAAATGCGAGGATTTGAAATATCGACATCATTAAAATAATAGTTATATAACTAGTTATGTAGTTATTTTATGAAATTATCGAAAGCCTTCTCGCGTCTTTGTCTATTAACATAATATCGATATTTAATAAATTCAAAGGTATACATATATTCGTCGACAACTAGCTGCTTAAAAGAAATTGTTTTATATTTATGCTCATTGCAAAGAAACCATCGTCACTTTACTGTAGGAGCAAAATTTGAAAGTACATATATTGTAAGCGTTCAATATAAGGCTCATAATATATACATGTATATTATAATAATGTCAATTTTCTGTCTATTGTAATACATATTATTGTTTAATTTCAGACTCTGCCATTGGACAACCGTGATACATCTCGTACGTGGGGCCAGACGAGCAGTGCTGCGTCATCACCGGATATCCGTTGTCATCGCGATTGGTTACATACGAATGGTAAACTATTATAAGCACACATTATTATACGAATCAATTATTACTTAAACTTCGTAACCCATACATGAAACATTGAGATGAACATTTAATTGATATTTGTGTTAAAATTAAGGCGAGTTAATTAGTATTTGTCTAATAAAAAAAATGTTTTCACAAAAAAAAAATCACTGAAAAATTATATACACATTATTAAATTGAATCTATTAATCATAAAACGTATGCTGTCAGAACGTTTTAAGTAAGTACTTAAATGTATTGAATGGATTACATGTCGTCGGGGAAAGTGCAAATCTACGAATTATTTGGTACTAATTGTAAATAATTCGTTAATTAGAAAATATTTCAGCTTAAACTTTATTCTGACAATCTGTTTCCAACGTTTATATGTATATATTTATATATCACCTGCAGGTAGATGTGCGAACAGAGAGTGGTGGTCGCGCGTGTTCCGCCGCTCGTCACTCGTCCCCGGACGTGTCGGCGAGCGTGCTCATCACGTGACGTGACGCGCTGACTACTCGCACGTTTAGTGGCCACACACTACATATTATTATTAATTAAGAGGCATACTACTGATTATAATTTATTGAATGTGTGTTTATGTTTTATTAACAGTCCTTCAATACTATTATTCTTTTTATTTGTCAAATATAACTTGAAATGTCTTTTAAATAGTTGTAACAAAGTGCGATGTTTTAACTTTTTATTTATATTATTTATTTACTACGGTAAGGTAACTTAAATATTATTTTTAAAATTCAGTAATTGATTTGTTTATAATAACTATAGTAGGTAATATGTGTGTTACAATAAAGATCCATAAAGTTATTGAGTTTCATTCCATTATTAATCTTTCGAATCGAATATTTTTTTGACCGAACTGGATACAAGGAATAACTATATTAGTTTCGTTTTGTGTCGTAAAGAATACTTAATATTTAAGTGTTGAACTATTTTCATTGAAGCTTAACAATTATATTGTGTTTATTAAATTATATGGAAAAAATTCGACACGTCTTCATTACCAACTTTAGCTTACATTATTTTCAAAATTATATTTATTCGTTTAAAGGAACTTTAACTTCAAAAGCCAATTTTTTTTAACTTGATACACCCAAAACTTCTAAACATGATGTTCCTAGGTTGAGTGGTTAAAATTTTGTATACAAAAAGTTTAGCTTCGTAGTTCCCGTTCTGTTCCGTTCGAATTTCGAGAATTCCGTGTGTAGAATTTCACCCCCACGGTTTTAAAAATAACAAACGATTTTAAATTTCGAAAACGCTAAAAAAATTGTTTTTCTCATCAAGTTCCTAAATATAAAGTTTCATATTTTTATCCCCAAAAATGACAAAATCCCATACAAACTTTCAACCTTTGTTTCATCCCCTCACTGGTCGAAATTTTGAAAAACGCTAAAACAAATGTGTAAATAATATATTATATCCTATCAAGTGCTTAAATATAAAGTTTGATGGTTTTATCTTCTAAAATTAAGAAATCCCATACAAACTTTCAACCCTTATTTCACCCCCTCTCTGGTCGAAATTTCAAAAACGCTAGAACAATTGTTTAAATATATCCTGTGAAGTGCTTAAATATAAAGTTTCATGATTTTATCTTTTAAAATTAAAAATCCCATACAAACTTTCAACCCCTATTTCAACCTCTTCATCCCCTTTTTCGCAATAAAAGGTAGCCTATATTTTTTCTCAGGGTCTAAAGTTTGTCTGTGTCAAATTTCATCAATATCGTTTGATAGGTTTAAGAGGGAAAGCATAACAGACAGACAGAGTTACTTTCGCATTTATAATATTAGTTGGGATTGCCTCCCCCCCCGTACCCCAGTGATGCTTACATGGAGCCTAAATCGCCTGCTAGCTAGCTGAGCGCGGTGAGCGGCAACCACCCGACTTTTTTCTAATACTTGCATTTTTAAACTCGTGATATCTTCCGAATGAAATGTCCGAATTGAATAATTCAAAAAGTTATAAAAAGGTATTGAAGCCGTCTTGAATATAAAGTAATTTATTTTGATAAGGTTTTATACCAAGGTACAAATAAAGAGCCTTTTCAAGCGGCGGCATATAAATTAATTTTTTTGAATAAAAAACCGCTTATTGCAACATAACTATAATATTTAGACATATATATATATATTACTCAGAAATAATGTAGCTTTCCAAAGGTGAAAGAATTTTTGAAATCGGTCCAGTAGTTTCGGAGCCTATTCATTACAAATAAACAAACAAACAAATCTTTCCTCTTTATTAATATAGATGAAAACATTTAAGGATCGGATTGTATTTGTGAAAAGATATGGTCGTCAAGCATAAAGGCTCAAGATTTTGGATATCTGGAAATTTTTACAAAAATTATATGTTTACAATATCAATTTGTAAACCTTACGGCTTACACTGATGCTTTTCATTACTTACTATTCAATTATGTATAGTCCAAATTTTATTTGCGGTAAAGTATATTTTATAACAACAAAACCTGTGAAATGTTTAAAGGGGATATCAATAAAACATCAGGCTTGTGTTTATACTGCTATAATAAACTCATTTGTGATCACATTTATTTTAATAATATATTTTGACACACATATTGTTACGTACTAGTATTGTATTTCCATCCGTTTTCGCAATGGTTTTAAATCTTGTTTCAAAGTATCGGATGTTCTACTCCAATGACGAGCATTTCTGGAGGTTGGACATCGCGAAAACGGAATACTGAAATATTGTATCTATGAAGAAACGACAACACTAAAGTAGATATAGAAGTAAGTGTAGATAATGCAGTACGAAGTCGCCTTCTGGTTATATATGCTGGTGCTGAGACGGTGGGAATGGGATTCAGTAGGCACGTAATAATGATAGTTAATAAATTTATATATATTTTATGTTATGTAGAATATTATCTGTCATACATACTAATATATCGAAATAGTAAACGTAAATTGATTAAACGATGTCAATCTTCAGTCATAAATCAGAATAATATATATTTTTTAATCTAGGTTTATAATTACATATAACGTATTTCATGAGCGTTATCGGAAAGCTAAAGAAAAATTCAATTAAAATAGGCTGTAAATAACATATTTCAAGTCTTTACTGAATGGTTACCTGAACGTAGAAATCATTGATAACTCCCTCATATGCACCGTCTGTTGTTCTCATCTCAATAGGATGGAATCCTGTTATGTGGACTCCGTGATAAACATCCCGTTAGTCTGATTGCATTATCATTCCATTTATTCCTTCATGACTAGCCAATGACAAATTCTCATATTCTTTTGTCCGATAAATTCTTATGGAATTTGATCACCTTGTTGTCTCTAGATCCTAGTCCTAATCTTACTGAGTACGTGCATGTGGCTAAAATTGAGCATATTTAAAATATTATGTTAAAATAGTTAAAATACTAACTGGTTTTGTATTTTTAGTATAATAAAAAATAGTAATATCTTACGTTTACACGGTCGATCTGGGAACATTCTAGCGAAACCTGGTCTACGCACGCACTTCATAACACTATCGATCCTTTGGCATCTTTCATTTCTCGAAGCTTTACAATCTGGTTGAGATTCTTTACCATATCCTATACCAGTGAAAATTTATTAATTTAAATAGAATATAGTATAAAATTAAAGTGACAACTAGTAGACTAGTTCTAAAGCAATTTATATTTGATCAGTTAATACTTGCCTGTTGGATGAACAACATTAGTCTTTTCTAGGTATGGCGTTCCCGCGAGCAATATTTCAACGAACAACACCTGTGATACTCCATTAATAGTCTCTTGTTCGTTCCTCGTGACCCCATCATAGTCACCAGCCTCAATGTCAGTGTTAATAGGGGGTGACTTACCACCATTTTGTGATTTATTCATCACTACAAAGAATGTGTCATTGTCTTTATTTTGTAGAAATTTAATTTTGTATTAACTAAAAATAATTAACTAGGGTCACAAAATTATTGCATATTAATTAATTAAATATTATATAATTATTTATATTTGTATAATTTAAATAATTATCTATACATATAAAAATGGATTGCTGTTCCTTAGTCTCGCTAAAACTCGAGAACGGCTGAACCGATTTGGCTAATTTTAGTCTTGAAATACTCCTGGAAGTCCAGGGAAGGTTTAAAAGGTGAGAAAAATTGGAATAGTAGCCGGGAAAACCCTAAAAACAGCCCTTTTCTATTTCCCATACAAACGTTTTTTTTGACATTAGATTTGATAACTAACTAATATGTCAATCATTCTGTTTGATTGAAACAGGAAAAACCTGATTATTTATGGCCTCTAAGACGGAATAGAGTTCGCCTGGTCCGCTATACCTACATATATTACTCTTGACCAAACTAACGCGGACGAAGTCGCGGGCAAAATCTAGTATAATTTAAATAATTAAATTAACCTGCCAAGTTCAAATTTAGAAGTATTATAATTTTAGATATTTTTAACCAAGCATCTACGTATTTTCACAACTATACCATATTTTAAGTTGGGTGTATGGTAAAGTGAATTTCGGCCAGATGGACCGTTGACGTGAATAAGGTGGCGGGTAATGGCTGGATGTGGAAGGCAGAGGACTGGGTGTGGTGGCGAGTCTTGGGAATGGTAAATGTTTACCAGTGGATCATTCTGTTGATTAAGATGATTATGATCGATTTCAAAGTGCATCTAAACTTGGCATTAGATTGGATTTCAACCCTTTTTTAGGCAAACAATTAGCCGATTGGTACTTGGCCCCCTTTTTAACAGGCATGTTTTTGGTGAGATTTCAATACTTTTTTTCAAGAAATCGTACCTAAACAATAGAAACCTGATTTTTTAGGTAAGCAATATTTAATTAAGTTATACAGTGTGCATTATGAATACATGACAATATTTTATATCCCTTATATATATACAGGGTGACTGATGAATTACTATAAATATTTAAGGAGAATACTCGGTACATGATTCTCATTCGAATTATGTAAACAAAATAGGTACTTAATTTTTGACCAAATTTCCGTATAAATAAATAAAGTGTGGACACGTTCCAAGTGTGGACGCGTGCGGCGGCGTGCTGATACAACACCACGCCACCGCACGTGTGTGTGTGTGTATACCTAATCTATAGGGTGTTCACACGATGCGTAATTAATTACATAACTTTTGGTTAACTTTACTTAGAAGTTTTTAATATTTATGTTATATTAATTTTTATTTTGTCATATATGATCGTCAAATATCACGTCCTCAAGTATCGATAGTAATTCACCAGTCACCCTGTATATATCATTTCTTAAGAAGCGCCCCACATTTTTTTCACAATAATATTAATTTAAAAATAAATTAACAAACAATAAATGGTATTTTTGTGACAAAAGCGTG
Source organism: Danaus chrysippus (assembly GCA_916720795.1). NCBI lineage: Eukaryota > Metazoa > Arthropoda > Insecta > Lepidoptera > Nymphalidae > Danaus > Danaus chrysippus. The sequence continues at coordinate 322,273 of CAKASE010000047.1, read as the reverse complement.
GGGAGCTTCATATATCAGTTCTTGAGAAGCGCCCCACGCTTTTTTTTCAATAATACTATTTATTGTTTATTTTAAACAATTTAAATTAAATTGATTTCCAAGGTTGTAAAGGTTAAATTAGTTTCCACGCGATTTCTTTCATCATTGGAGCGTGTTTTTTAGTTTTTTTTAAACTATATTTATTTTTTATTTTTTAGTTTCATTTATCACCGATTGATAGATGTACTCATATTAGTAATTATTAATATTTAATTATTATGTATTTTATTGTGCTGAGCTGAGCGCCTATATAAAGGTTTTGATTACCTGTCAGTGAGTCAGTGCCAAAATTAGCTATTTTCACAGGGTCATATTTCAGGATCTACTGAAGCTTTATCTATGAAATTGGGCATACCGCTTTAGTACTAGTATATGATTACGTAGGTACAATTTTATTTCTGTACTTGCAATAGGCACTGAGCTACAGGGGGGTCAAAAGTGGGTCAAATTTATTAAAAATTCGATATTTAGAATTGAGGCAACTCACGCTTGGCCGATTTCTTAAATATTTAATTTTTTGTTAATCTACATATAACACACAACCTGTGTACCAAATTTCATAATGCCAAAACAATGGGAAGTGGCCTAGAGATTTTGATTACCTGTCAGTGAGTCAGTGCCAAAATTAGCTATTTTCACAGGGTCATATTTCAGGATCTACTGAAGCTTTATCTATGAAATTTGGCATACTGCTTTAGTACTAGTATATGATTACGTAGGTACAATTTTTTTTCTGTACTTGCAATAGGCACTGAGCTACAGGGGGGTCAAAAGTGGGTCGAATTTATTAAAAATTCGATATTTAGAATTGAGGCAACTCACGCTTGACCGATTTCTTAAATTTCTTAATTTCTTGTTAATCTACATATAACACACAACCTGTGTACCAAATTTCATAATGCCAAAACAATGGGAAGTGGCCTAGAGATTTTGATTACCTGTCAGTGAGTCAGTGCCAAAATTAGCTATTTTCACAGGGTCAAATTTCAGGATCTACTGAAGCTTTATCTATGAAATTTGGCATACTGCTTTAGTACTAGTATATGATTACGTAGGTACAATTTTATCTCTGTACTTGCAATAGGTACTGAGCTACAGGGGGGTCAAAGTGGGTCGAAACGGTTCGTGTAAATAGTGCACGGCATGCGCGCTGCCTGTGGAACTTGGCCGGCGCACTACCGTGCGCTTAGAAAATGCATATAATTTAATAGTGTGTTGATGTAGTTCTGAAAGAATTTTTCTTTTCAGATCTCTTTCTATGATTCCAAAACCGACGTCAAGTTCTAGCAAAACGAAGAAATAAATACTGATGCATACATATTCTCTTTATAATAATGCATTTTTACTATTATCGGCTTAGGCTTAGCAAATGCACACTATTTGCTATTACAAAATGTTAAAGAAAAATCTATACAATACTTGAAATGTGACGATTCAGGATATTTACGTAAACCATAAAAATGAAAAGACAATACTCGTACATATGAAGGATTTTACAATTCTCTTTCCCGGATCTAACATGTAATCTATCCGGTGAAAAATTTCTATGTATTTTCTTATAATTGTACCGTCGTATATTCGACATCGGTCCATATTACTTGACCCGTTAACCTCTATAGATAGCTTAGCTTTATAGTCTTGAAAATAACCGCTTACATGATGTTAACACTGTAGAAATATCAAATAATATTAAGATTTAAATTAAGTACAAGTTTCTGATACTAACAGTTTTGATATTGTTATATTAGAAGCATAATGATCGGTTAATGAAACTAACATTCTCGCTATGAAGAAATATGTTGGCTCGTCTTTTTATGGGTCAATAAAAATTGGTTTCGATATTTGCACAACTTCTGACAAAATTAGATAGATAGGTACAAAATGTATTATTATATATTGGTTTTCACGTCCAGTATCACTGACGGACAGTATAAAATCAATCTAAATTAATACCATTTAAAATATAAATATTTTTAAATGAAACTTCATTAAAAACTAACACATTATAATTTTATATACGTTTTATGTTTAGATAAAATTAAGTTGATTTGATCGTCGAAATACTATGTACGGCAACGCTTGCTCACATCGTTTTTCAGATACATATATATAAATGTATGTATAAAGAATGGTATCATGAGGAATGTAATAAAAAAAGGTTTGAGACTGAAGCACGTAAGACCTAGAATTGTTAGAATAACAAGCTTGAACATTCGCTGGCATTAGAGCCAAGAAGAACGCTAGGATAAATTAAATAGTTAAAATTGATTAAGATATATGTGTGCTTGATTATAATATTACATAATTTTAAATGAATCATCGCTGTATTAAGTTTTAAGATCTATTTAGTTGCTATTGTTTCCTTGTATATATTATTAATGCTAAATATTCTATCGATAAACAAAAATATTATTGATTATTGAATAAAAACGCTATGTCTCATATTTAATTGGTTGTTTCATTTACTTAACCCATATTATAATCTGTAAAAAAAATAAAGAAAGATATGTTTATTTAATAATTTTTATTTAGAAATAGCAAAAGAATAAATTATAATTGTCATAAAAATACAGAAATAATTTAAGAATAATACAATTACATATGTATCATAACTAGGGCCCGGATAAGTATGTATTAAAAAATCTAAAATACCTAATAGAAAATATTATTTTATTGCCACATTGATTATTATTCATGTATTTTTTATATCTATGGATTTATTAGTAGCCTTTGAGTTTGTTTCTCACCTGGCTCCTTACTTGGATAAAAGACTAAACATTGCAAACTTTGTTCTGAATTTGCAGGAATAGATCTTAAATTAAAAAATAACATTTTGATTGTAAGTTACAGGCTTAGTGTTTTATTGTATACAATTTAATTTAAATTTATCCAGTAGTCTCTGATTATTTTTTAAATTCTTATAATTAAATCCCTCATGTATAGTATACTGAAGGTAGTAGAGTCTAGCTTTGGTCAGTTGCTACAGCTGGAACATGGGCTGGCTCGAGCGGAGAAGTACTAAGATCAACGTGAAGTACTCTTTAATATCTACGTTTCGTCCGAAGAGTGAGAGAGCCGGCTGTCCTTTCCCTTTGGCCTCCCCTTCCTATCCTCTTCCCCAAACAAGAGCATTAACACTGTCCATGGGAGATGGTGACTACTGTCTGTTACAACTATTCTCATAAAGAAGTATTATTTTAAATAGTACAAATGCAATGATGAAGAAAAAAATTACTGATCAAACCTTTATACAAAACAATATTGACAAAAAGAAAAATATTTTGTTCCTACAACTGTATAAATAATGAAGAAAATCCATCTTGTACTTATTTGCTTGTTGTCCCTCAGTTGATCCTGTCTGTACAAATGTTATAGAAAAGTATCAACATACAATATTTAAATTAGAATAAGAAAACACTAAAATACTACTTTTTAGGTAGGAACAGTTTCAGTCTTGATTCTTAATGTTCATTGTTACTTCTAGTAATGTCGTACAAAATGGCTGAAGCCAGTATTTATATCACAAATATGTACAAGCTGATACTCAAACCTTGTCATCATCAAATTATATTAAAGGGGTTTTATAGTTAATAATAAATAATTACAAATATTGCTTACAATATATAACAAATATTTATGTATATAACTGCTATATACCTAACATAAATTAAGAATCAGGTTTGAACAATGTCATCACGCCAATATCTACATTAATTTACCATTATTTAAGTATAATCAGTCAAAATTAATTCTAAGAATTATAGTATAATACAATTAGAATGGCACAGATGACGCCACTTGTAACACTATTCTTGTTATTTACATGTTTCTACAACATGTTTGTTTCTTGCTATTTACAAGTTCTACAACCATAATAATGTATTAAATAAAATACCTTTAATAAATTTTCTAAACAACCTGACATTTTCTACTTTTGTATGTATACAAATATTAATAGTATGAAAGATAAGTCACAGTATAATACATCATATTATGAGTCACATCATGTACACACACATTAGTATTTAATTGATAGCTTAAGACTTTGTATTTGAAGATTATATTTACTCATGTTATATTATGTTTTGTGTTTATAACAAACTCATTTGAAGGATGTATATGCGGAGTCCCAAAGTGTTATCATCTTCATATATATAAGCTTAACAAGTACAAGTATTACTGCTTAATCAAAATCAAAGACAATACAATACATCCACAATAACTGTAATTCATTTCAATTCAATAATAATAATTTTCTTTATGATAAATGAAGTTTATATTAATATTATAAATGAAAACAGTTCAAGGTAAATCTTTACTAATATTATAAAGCTAAAGAGTTTGTTTGTTTGTTTGAAAGCGCTAATCTCCGAAACTACTGGTTCGAATTGAATAATTCTTTTTGTGTTGGATAGTCCAGTTATCGAGGAAGGCTGTGGTCTATATAACATTACGCTACGACCAATAGGAGCAAAGATATAGTGGTAAATGTGTAAAAAAACGGGAGAAATTATTTCATCTTTGAAGCCTTCCGTTGCGTGCGCCGTGAAAACGGTTCAAGATACACAAAAAATATAATTAAAGAATAATAGCTCTTTTAATGATCTAAAAAAACAGTCCGCGACAGTATGTCTATCTTTTAAGATTAACTCACAAAAACCGTTTTTATGGTACCTAATTTGGTAAAATAATTTGTTTAAGTTGTATCAACATAATAATACTAATCTTTATTCAAATAAACAAATAAATATGTTGTTGGTTAAGAGTACTTCATTGTGAATTAAAAAAAACATAGGTTTTATCCTGAAAACTCTACGGGAACTCGACCATTCCGAAAACCCCGCAAGAACGGGAACTATGTGGGAAGAACATAAAATCTGCCGGAAGTCACTATTCCACGCGGACGAAGTCGCGGCAAAAGCTAGTCTATTATAACAAAAACTTTTTGCCCCCTCTAGTGGCATAACAGATACTATTCTTTTAAAAACTAATTATTCTAGAGAAAAAGGTATGATAAGCATAATTACTACATACAGAAATAAAACATTTAAGATGAGCAATGTTTTATCAGATTATAAATAACAATAAAGTAATTGCATCATATCAGAGAAGTATATCAAGTAGATTGGATTAAATAAAACATTATGATCCAAAAGATATTAAATATAAAAGTTGTACAGTAACTGTTAAAGATATTGTTTGACAAGTGTTAATTCAATATAAAATAACTAAGTAGCAGACAAGTTGGAGATGTGCTGCTAGGCCGGCTGTGTTCATTGTTAGTTTTCATCTAACACTTGATGATCAGCCGTCATCTCCTGATGGATGAATCTCAAGTACAGTCCAACAACACCATCTGTAATACATAATACAATATTGTTCTTATATAAAGACATACAAAGACACTTAAGTACTTCAATTATTGTCGGTTTAAAATAAATTATAAAATGTCTAAAAAAAAATTACAGAAACACTCTTATAAAATAACAAACTAAAAAATATTTGTAATTATTATGCATTCAGTTGAATATAAATGAATGATTAACAAAATATAAGTGTTTTTATTTTATTAATCAATTATTTATTTTCAACTCATTAATTCTGCTAACTACAGATGGTTTTGTTTTGTAAACCATTATTAATAGCATGATGACTGTTAGTGATTGCAGTTATTATTAAATCCCTACTAATATTATAAATACGAAAGTAACTATCTGTTTGTTTGTTAAGTTTTCATTCCTAACCCGCTGAACCGTTTGTGATGAATTTTAGTATGGATATAAATGAAGCCCAGGAAAAGGACTTGGGCTTCTTTTTATCCCGATTATCCGTTGACACAATCCCGACCCCAATCCCAATACTACGCGGGTGGAACCATGAAGTGGAAGCAGTTCAGGTTCAGTGGCCATAGTGACAGAGAACAACTGTGATGTAGACGCAGACGGAGCCGTAGGCAAGAGAAAGTTACTATTATAATTACAATCTTTTATTTATTTATTTAATCATTATGACGTGTCGGAAGCATTCAGTTAATGTAATAAAAATAAAAATATTGAATAAATGAACATAAACAATGATTCAATCTTACTATAAATAATAACAGAATAATATTAAATAATCAACAGTACATACCGTAAAACAACTATCGTACATCAGCTACATACACTTCTCTTCATAGAAGGGTTCCTCTTGTCCGCAGACCACGTCCTAACAGACGCTCCACCAACAGCTTCGACCCTCATCTTGAATTATGTATTCTTACGAGTCCTGGAACGTTACAAATAATACAATTTTTATAAAGACAATACATTAATTGTTAACAAACATACCAACTTACATTAAGAAGTCGCATTTTAGGGCGTGGCCGAAAATTGTAAAGATAATAGTTAAAATAAAAAAAAGCAAGCCATCACAACGATAACGTTAAAAAACCCTGCGCCCAATGTATGTAACGCTTAGGAAATAATTCAAAATTCCTACCACCTACTACACAATAAAATAAACACTAATATCAAACAAAACTAAAAACGTTACTCAATAAGTATAAGAACTTATAATGTAAGTAATGCCAATAATATAAAATATAATAATTAGATATATGTAAAAAAAAACACCATGAAGCATTAGCATTAGAAAAAGACATCCATTACAAGGAACTAGGAAGACCGCAGCCGGCTGGCAGGAGACGAGGGAGCGAAATGAATGTTTTATAAATATTGATACAGTTAGTTATGTTTAATAATGTATACAGTAGTATCTCTAACAACAGGACTAACAGTTGTCATAAGGGATTTCAGATAATCAATTAAATGATGAGAAAACATTTTTGAACATCTTAGGTTTAAACCAGGATTAATGTTTATTAAAAGACAAAAAATATACATATTTGAAGAAAATATGAAATAAATCTCGATACTTGCAAATCCACTGAATCTGTGGTTTAAACTTATATTGTATTTAAAATGCTTTATGCTGTTTTATAATTTAAAAGTTAATATAGCAATCATAGTTAATATTAAGCTTAGTTATATGCTTGTAACTTACCTTTAGGAAATAATTGAGAGGAATTAGGAGAACTCCTTTGTAGCTGAACTTGATTCATATTTAAACCCAAGTTGTGACTACAAGATGCGTCATGGTCTTCTTTTTGTGTATCAATGCATTTTTCAGTTTCAACAGAATGTGAATGAGTGTATAGTCTCAAATGTTGAAGCTGCTAAATAAAATATTTTTTTTACTACAAATAAATATATTAAGAGAAAAGTTAAATGAAAAATCTTAAAATTGAATGATAACATATTGTCTTGATTGTATATTCCTTCCTTGTTTCTTTTAGAGTTTCTGATTGAACGTAAATAGACTTGTGACTTTTACTGAATTAAACACTGCCATTATTATATTACATAAAAAACTATAAACAACTTTTTTTGGTTTGTAGTTATCCAGTGAAATTATAATCTCTGCATATTTAGAACACTTTGTTTTTGTTTTACCTATGTAAAGAAGTGACACAAGTAGTTATTTTGCTATACTGTTTGTAGGCACTTTCCTTTATTTAGATAAAAAAGGTAATAAAGACCGCACATTATAATTCTATCAAACCACATTTAAGTATATAAAAATGTTAAGATGACTTGTATACCTATTTCATTATATTCAATTAAATCTAATTTTTTTGTTTTTAATTTTTAATTATGAGTATCAATTTCTAAAGTAAAATAATAATAATGTAAAATATCTATAGTTATAAAATATAATTGATAATTTTTACTTTTTTTATATTAGTAGTATGTATTGTGTGCCTATACTACTTGGGAAGTTGCTTACTTTAGATACTTACTTAAATATAGAGTTGGTACAGCATTTTGAGTCATTTACTTGAAGAACGGTAAAACTGTTCAAAATGACGATCACATATTCTTATGTTGTTATGAATGTAAGAATCTTCCTTTGTTTCATGTCTTCATTTAAAATATTTTTCCATTGTTTGAATTTCTCCAAATTTGGGTATTCAGGTTTAGGAAATGGATGAAAAGGACCTGAAATGTATTTTATTAGAAGTCAATAAACTGTTACGATTGAAATTGATGTAACAAGAGTAGTAATTGATTGTATATATGACAGATAATAATTTTATAGATTTTACTAAAAAGTATCGTACCTTTAGTCGCACACCGAAAATAACACTTAAAAGCCGATTTCCATGGCTTTTTTTCAACTTATCGATAATCCAAATTCGTAGTTTGCAATCAAAATCCAAATGAGAAGAGCCGGGGTCGATCGTAGTCGCAGAAAACAAAGTCCAATTGAGACAAGCCGGGGTCGATCGTCAAAAGCGTAGAAATTGGAGTCAATGATATATTAAGCCGGGTCAAATGTTTGAAAAAGAACGTACATCACAAGAAGAACAGTAAACAACGGCAAATGAACAACTGATCATTTAAAATATGTCCTAATGTCAAATCAATTTGAGAGCTACTTAAGAATTAAGATATTATCTATGAAGTTATAAAGGAAAATAGTGTCGAAGTTGTTTTACCTTGTTCGCTAGATGGCAGCATTTTCTATCAGTGTTTCCACTAGAACGATTTCTTTTTCCCACACTTCAATTCAGATTTCCCCTTCTACGGACTTTTTTCCCCTCAAAAATTATTTTGCTGTAGTTTTGACGCCACACCTAAAATTTATCGTTTATTTATCGTATTTGTGTTTTATTTACAGACTGACCAGAAATATAATAAAAACAAAAAATGGAGTTGTATACTCATTTTTTATTCCAAATTAGTTAACGCTGTCAGCGCATACATTTTTGCACATAATATTTTACGTCTCCTCCTCAAAACCAGTGGCGGCTGTACCTTAAGTGCACTCGTGCGCTGAACCACCAATTCAAAATATTTAAAAATTACAAAATATTACTTCATCTTTATTTTTAAATTACCATTTAAGTATTTATTTTTTAAACATATAAAAACGTATAAAAAATTTAATTCCCTAATTATGGTCAAAAAGTTTGAGCACTTTACTAAACTCATATTATGCGCTTCGGCGAGTGCACGAGGACTGCTAATGCATCTTGTATGAGATACGCATTAATACGCCTGAAGCGTGAAACAAAAGATAGTTCATAGAAATGTATCGAGTAATGAGTCGGTTCTCGAGCGCCGCACGAGCGGCCGAAGATTACCGAGAGCACCCGATGTATGACGAATTGAGCCATGATTGACATCTCGTTATGTTTTGTTGCATTTTCTAATTTTAATATTTTAGTAGTGCACCACCGGTTCGATTACCTACCAGCCGCCACTGCTCAAAACCCTCATTTATCTTTGATTTCCCCAATTTCCCCTTTTATAGTCTTTCTCCTTTTCTTTTCCCTCTTGACCCTAATTTCCCCTAAATTTCCTAATTTCCCCTCAATGTGGAAACACTGTTTTCTATACATTATTTTCTTACACGGTAATTATATGACAGTTTCATCCAGTGTTGCCAACCGTACGATTTAAATCGTATTTATACGACCTTTTTGACTCTAGTACGATGTACCACCGAGTTATCGAAATCGTACGCAAAATATACGATTTTTTAAATGAAGTCTTACGAAAAAATAAATCTCCAATAAAACTATAAGGAATGTGTAAAACTAAACTTTAGTACTAACTATATTTAGTACTATACTATAACTATGACGAATATGCTAAACTAAAATGTATTCCAGAAACGGTAAATAAGAATTTGTTAGCTGCACAACATAATAAAGAAAAATGATCGTGTATAAACTTCAAGTCATGTGACGATATGCTGAGCAAATTAAATTTAAGTATGTATGTACATATGTACAAAAAATATAATGCTTTTCCCGCATTTGCTGTGCCTAATAATTCAGATAGTGACTAAAGCAATTAATTTTTTTTTTCTTTTTTTAAAATATATGTAATTAATGAATATTTTAATTCCACACATTAATTGATGTTTAATGTTAAATGAAAATTAGAATTAAATTCCATTTTTATGTGATATACTTACGCAGTTTTATTGAAATTTCATCGCGCACGCTTATTTTCTTGAATTTCAAGACAAAATACTATTTTTTTTAGTCTATAGTACGAACCTCTAAAAAATAAAGTTGGCAACACTGGTTTCATCCCCATTCCCCATGATTCTTAGTGTCACCAACCTGACGGCTCGCTTATTGTTAGTTTATAAATTTTATTAATTTACATTTTATGATTTTACTATTAATTGCTTTCAAAATTCATTTCTCATGTCTCTCCAGTCCTTCCAATCCGGCTCCCTCTGGTGCCTCTGGTGGCAGTCGGCCGCGGCCTTCCTTATGATGGATGTGTTTTACGTCGGTTATCTTCATGGTGAGTGTTTTTTTGCGCATAGGTACTAATAAATGTTACTTTTATATTATTGACATAACATTCAAATGCAATTGTTTATTAAGTAACATTTTTAGTTTTGGGTAATATTAGTGTTTATTATCTGTAGTGATAAGAGTACTAGTTTATTTTAATAGTATATTTTGAATTATTCTCTAAGCGTAATATTGCCCGCTGGGTTTTTGAACGTTATATCGTTTCAATGGCCTTCTTTATTATTATTTATTACGTTTTTCACTTTTTAAAATGCGACTTCTTGTAAGTCAAATATTTAAGTAAGACATCTATTGTCATACTAAAAACTAGAATCATTCGTTACGTTACAGGACTCTTAAGAATATATAATTCAAGATGAGGGTCGAAGCTGCTGGTGGAGCGTCTGTTAGGACGTGGTCTGCGGACGAGAGGAACCCTTCTATGAAGAGAAGTGTATGTAGCTGATGTACGATAGTAGTGTGACGGTAAGGTCTGTTGGTTACTTTGTTTTGAGTTATATTGTACATTTTAATGTTAATTTCTCCATAATGTATCTCATATATTGAGTAAACCGTTATCGACACATTCATTTTATAATTCCTCATGTGCTGTTGATATTATATGTATATAATGAAATCCATATGGCGTCTTTCTAGAATAATCGATTATTATAAGTGTTTTAATAGTGTTATACTTTTTAAGTAAGATCAATTTATGTGTTTAGTTTAAGTATAAACATTCATAATTTTTGTATGAATCCAATATATCAAAGAGAATATTAATAATAATTCCATACATTTTACATTATGTTGTTAATGATGATACTAACTAGACTGATATATAAAGAATTGATTTATTTGAATAATAAACCTTCTTAGTGATATGAAGTGTAATTTATTTGTGGATATTTTAAGATTAATATAAAATATTATATTTTTATTTTCAAACAATCCTTGATGTAACTGTCTCTGTATGTCTTTATATATGAACAATATTGTTTGTGAACAGTATTAATATATTGTATTATGTATTACAGATGGTTTTGTTGGACTGTACTTGAGATTCATCCATCAGGAGATGACGGCTGATCATCAAGTGTTAGATGAAAACTAACAATGAACACAGCCAGCCTTGCAGCACATCTACAACTTGTCTGCTACTTAGTTATTTTATATTGAATTAACACTTGTCAAACAATATCTTTAACAGTTACTGTACAACTTTTATATATAATATCTTTTGGATCATAATATTTTATTTAATCCAATCTACTTGATATACTTCTCTGATACGACGCAATTACTTTATTGTTATTTATAATCTGATAAAACATTGCTCATCTTAAATGTTCTATTTCTGTATGTACTAGTTATGCTTATTATACCTTTTTCTCTAGAATAATTAGTTTTTAAAAGAATAGTATCTGTTATGTCACTAGAGGGGGCTAAAAGTTTTTGTTATAATAGATTTACCTTGAACTGTTTTCATTTATAATATTTATATAAACCGCATTTATCATAAAGAAAATTATTATTGTTGAATTGAAATGAATTATAGTTATTGTGGATGTATTGTATTGTGTTTGATTTTGATTAAGCAGTAATACTTGTACTTGTTAAGCTTATACAGGTGACTGGTAAATTACTATCAATATTTAAGGAGCATACTCGGTACATGATTCTCATTCGAATTATGTAAAAAAAATAGGTACTTAATTTTTGACCAAATTTCCGTATAAATAAATAAAGTCTTGACACGTTCCAAGTGTTCCAAGTGTGGACGCGTGCGGCGGCGTGCTGATACAACACTACGCCGCCGCCGCGTCTGTGTGAGTGTGTGTGTATACCTAATCTGTAGGGTGTTCATACGATGCGTAATTAATTACATAACTTTTGGTTAACTTTACTTAGAAGTTTATTAATATTTATGTTATATTATTTTTATTTTGTCATATATGATCGTCAAATATCACGTCCTCAAATATCGATAGTAATTCACCAGTCACCCTGTATATTGTAAGCAATATTTGTAATTATTTATTATTAACTATAAAACCCCCTTAATTTAATTTGATGATGACAAGGTTTGAGTGTCAGCTTGTACATATTTGTGATATAAATACTGGCTTCAGCCATTTTGTACGACATTACTAAAAGTAACAATGAACTTTAAAAATCAAGACTGAAACTGTACCTACCTAAAAGTAGTATTTTACTGTTTTCTTATTCTAATTTAAATATTGTATGTTGATACTTTTCTGTAACATTTGTACAGACAGGATCAACTGAGGGACAACAAGCAAATAAGTACAAGATGAGTTTTCTTCATTATTTATACAGTTGTACTGTACAGTTGTAATTCTTAGAATTAATTGTGTAGTGTAATAAGTAGTATGTAAGTCAGATGTATAAATATTAAGATCGTTGCGTTAATAATTCAGTAATAAATCATCTTCTACCAAACACACTCGTTTCAATAACATAAGTCCTCTCATGGCGACCCTTGCCATATTTGGGGCGCGCGACGCGAATTTGATCGCGGTGTAGTGTTGCAGCTCCAAAATCGGACTATGAGTTGAAGAACTGGATTAAAGTTGAAAATAAAGCAATATGTAGCAATTTAAGTTTGATCTTCTTTACTGTTTTATTCAAAAAAAAATCTAACCATGTGCTGATCACGTCCTCGATGTGCAGATCCCGCGCAAGAGACACCCAACTAGTAGAGAGGTGACGGCATTAGAATTACGGGGAGAGTTCGTGAAAACCAGGTGTTTATATTAAATATTAATAAGAAGTGCGTGAGTGTTTTGTAAAGTGATCCAATGGAGTTTTAGAAATAAACTTTGAACTGTTAAAATGACTATTTATAAACTTTAAACTTTTTTTTTAACGAATTAGTGTAGAATCTAGTAAAATAAATTTAGGATACATTTATCCGAAATGTTTGCTGAGAGGCGTGTTGATAGCTTTTATGCTATTATTCGCAAGAGGAGTGCATCTGCGCTTCAGAGGTTGCGATCCAGTTCGAACAGCATTCTGTGTGCACTGGCTGGCCGCTGGGACTCGGAAATACTGCGCCACTGGGTACGGCTACACGCTGCCTAAAAATAGCGATTTTTGTCTTTTGTGTTTGTCTCTGTTTTGTTTTGTTTGTTTTCATTATTATTATTATTATTATCATTTGCTTTTACTAACATTAGTTATAAGGTTGACATGTATTACTAATATTTAAATATGGACTATGTCTGAGATAAAAATAAATTATTATTATTATTATTATTATTTATTATTAATATTATTTAATCGATTAAGTATGTATAATGTACACTAAGAGTTTCATATTGCAATGTATCAAGTCGTAGCCCCTACCATGGTAACTACTCGTAAGTGAGTTAATATATTTGGTATGTATTTCTTTTATTAATATGTTGTTAAAAGGGAATGGAAGATGAATTAGTTAAATTTTTAGATGAAATTAAATTGATAGAAAATATTTAATTAAGAAGGGAAAGCTAAGATATCAAGGTAATGTTATAAAAAATAAGTTAGCGGAAACTGAGAAATTATTTGAGAAAAGTTCAAATATAATAAAATGTATTGCTTCTAAGGAAATAAAGCCTAAGCTCTCTTACATTCATAGCTTCAATAAGCGATGAAATAAAGTCATACTACTCACAAATTATAAATTCATGTTCTAAGTCTAAACGTCATATGAGTAGTAGTGACAGTGATTCTACCGAAACGTGTTCGAATCCTGAACTAAAAATGGAGTTCGATTTGAAAACAGCATTAAAGGTATTGACTCTATAGAAATGTTTTCGGATATGTTGTCACTGTCAGGTCAAAAATAACTTATTACATTTGTTTTAAAAAGTAGGCTGTCATGCATATCTCCACTCGTGGAAGAGGTAAGTCACGCTCTCATTTCAATTCCCATACTAGACAACAGGTTCGCGGCCAAAGATCATATTTCCCAGAAAATAACTGAGGTAAGCCAAATAATTCCAGTTATTTTAATAATCGAAGTAATTTTAATATTAATCTACGCGACCAAACATTTTATCATAGTAGACCTCATTTTCATAAAGTGAACCGCGGACGAGGTTCGAACGAAAATCGATCGAGTTCAATATCTCGTGGTAGTGGCAATAGAAACAGATTGTTTTATTCAGAAGTACATTCACAAAAGCAACCCGTCAACGCAGATAATAATAGTGAAATGCAGTTTTTCGAGTTGAACATTTTGGCATTAAATAGCAAAGCTAAATATTTATCGTTTTTTATTAACAATAGAAAATATTTTTGGTTGGTATACAGGAGCATCATTATCCGTAATAAAGAAACAGGCGTTATCCAGTAACAGTGAAGTAATTAGAGACGAAACTATCATAAATGGTATTGGAGGTAAAATACAGTCCATAGGTTACACTGATGTCTTATTATTTCATCGTGAACAACAGTTTCATGTTCACTTTAATATAAGGCTACATGTTTTCAACAACTTACCTTTAAAGGCTGATGGTATTTTAGGTTTAGATTTTCTGTGTCGCTACGTGTCAAGTATCAACTTTGAAAACAATTCCATTAGGTACCTTAAACAAATATGGAATGGAATGTTCCTTTCCGCTTTATGATTATTATAATTTAAATTGCTTTTCTTACAATAAACTATAAAATAGTTTTGCGTCGCTTAGGCCTCTGCCTCGAATATGGCGGGTAGGGGGGCGGCGGCGGCGGCGGCGCGGGAGCGGCAGGATCTTACGCGTATAATCAAATTAACCGACTCTCGAATACAGCGGTGCAGGAGCATGGCGGGGGCGGGCAACGAGCGGTGCATCTGCCCGCTAGTTTCTGCCCGCAAAATTCGAGGCAGAGGCCTTAAAGTTCTTTATGTCCTTGATCTTCATAAAATAAACAATAAAACAAAGTTTCTGTAGGTAATTTGTTTCCTAAATTTTTGATAATTTTGAGTAGTTCTATATAAATACTTCTGTATAAAGTTATAAAATATATTGAAGGGTTTTTCGTTAAGAATTACTTGTATTCCATACACCTGTATGTATAGGCACCTATGTATGTGTATGTGGAGACCGATGTTGATATTCTGCATAAAGATAGATATTCAAACTAGTTGATGTATAATTAAGTTACCCATTAATATTAACAATTTTATGTATTTATTAAATCTTGATAGTAAGTTTTATACTTTAATAATTTTATTTCAACAAATAATGATAAGGTCAGAACTTCAAAATAAACAAATTAATAATTTTATATTAAAAATCAGTTTTGAACTGGCATTGAGTTCCAAATAAGGTTTTTTTCAGTCGCACTATACTTGAACCTTTCATCTTTCGTCTATATATTTTCTAAAGTTACGTTTTAAACTTTTTCATTATCGGTTTATTGTAAATTAGTTGATAAGTATTAATCAATGTTACTTTTATTTCGTTACAAAACCCTGTTAGTACAAAAATTTATAAAAGACATTAAAAGGTTTTATGACTTTTTAAAAATCTCAACTTTAACGTTTTTTTAATCCATATTAGGGGAGAGTTGGTTCTATCGTACTAGTATTTAAATCGTACCACTTCCAAATTTCCCATTTAATGAATTTTTTTTTTTACATTGACAACGCCAAATCGTGGCCCTGTACCATCCCTCTTCACTCACTAGTTTAAATCGACGTGAGTTAACAACTGTGCACGTAATAAAAGAAAAATATTTTTTGTAGGAATTAATATAAATATTGTCGTACATTCGTAAGGAGATAACTCGTAATAATAATATATAGGGGAGAGTCGGATATATGGTACCACTTTTCACTTTAACTCAAATATTTCGACTATAACACGTCTTATAATAATTAATACATTTGTAAAATAAAGTTTCATATTTTAGCTTCCTAAGAAGAAGAGAACAGATCCTTGCGATTATTCTAACATTGTTAAAAATGCTTTTTTAAAGAGGCTTGCCATCGGTACGATTTAGCCGACTAGTCGTTTTAATCGTACCACTAAGTCTTTAAATCGTACCATGGGTGTTTAAGTCGTACCACTGAATGAAAGACATTAAAATTCTCAATCAAATTATTTATTTTTAACTGTTAGGTAAGTTATAAAACAACATTATTTATATCTAATAGGTAATAGAAACATAATTTTTAACTCTTAGGTTATATAAAGGAACTATGAGCTTTCTCAGTAAAATAACATGATTATGTTATGATAATGAGATCAATCAACATAACTAATAAAAATGAGACAAAAAAAACCAGTAAACTATAATATAAAGTAACAGTTAACAAGAATGTTATTTGTAATATAATTATTGTGCATATTTCTTAATGGGAAATATCATGACAAATGTCTGGATTCGAAGTACAGGTCTCATGTAGCCACCGTTTACATCGAACGCATTGAATCCAATCAACTTTTGGACCCTTCTTATCGTAGTAAGAAAAATTGCACTTTCTACATATATTTTCAAGATAATCATCGCTGTCATCATCATCATCTAGTTCTACAACAAGTGTCTCTCCTGAATCATCGCTACTGGTGATGGAATGAGATCGTTTCCTCTTATAACTTTTGTTCTTGGCCTTGGGTAGTACTTACTATACGTACTTGCGGTAGTACTATAGGTACTTGCGGTTGGTATTCGGGTAAATCGTACCAGTACAATTTAACCAACTGCAAGTGGTACGATTAAACCAACTAAGGCATTTCTAAAACAAAAGCAAATATCCGGCATAAACTCAAAACTTAGACACGCAACAAAAACCGCCAATAATCTAGTATACGATTGTGGAATAATAAAAAAAATGAATAACTATAGCTTACCTTGATTACGAGTTATCTCCTTACGAATGTACGACAATATTTATATTAACTCCTACAAAAAATGATTTTCTTTTATTATGTGCACAGTTGTTAACTCACGTCGATTTAAACTAGTGGGTGAAGAGGGATGGTACAGGGCCACGATTTGGCGTTGTCAGTGTAAAAAAAAAATATTCATTAAATGGGAAATTTAGAAGTGGTACGATTTAAATGCTAGTACGATATAACCAACTCTCCCCTATAAATCATTCACAAAGGAGATCATTCAGGCTTCATACATTTTTGGGCCTTTTTGAAAGTGCCGGCCAACAAAAAAAAATGGTACATTTTTGTAGAACTAACCATTTGGAACAATAGTTAATATGGCGCAAAAGTTGTAGGATCCAAGATATAGAAGTTATTCAAGTTTCAAGATTCATCATTTTGGTACTTTATTTTTTCTGAAAGTGCCAGGAAACATAAAATAATGATTGATATTGCTAGAGTTAAGCTTCTCAAGCAAATCATTATAGCCATAATCTGTTAGAAACCTGTCGTTTTTATGTAATACTAGCGAACCCGACTGACGTTGTTCCGCCAAGTATCTGAACGCATGCAACACATTTCTTGATGATTTTATTATTTGTCTAAACTAATATGTATATCGGGGTGCCATTTTTATATATTAAAAAAAATGGGCCTAGAAGCACTTTTAACTGATTTTGTACCATTTCATGACGGATTTGATCATATGACGCGAGAGCAAGTGGCGCAGAGGAACCTCATAGTGCCCGAGCGATAATTTGGTAATCCTGATAGTCCGATTGAAGAAAGAAAGGTCATCTCTATACTTGATGGCACTTACATATATTTACGGAAGAGCACTAATTTTTTTTTTCAAAGAAAATCTTATAGCAACCATAACTTTCGAAATCTTTTAAAGCCTTTTTTAAATATTTGTTGCAATGGAACCATAATAGCGGTAGATGGCCCATCGCTGCAACAACCTCCGATGCCCAGATTTTAAATGATGCACTGAATAATGTATTTCACTGGTTTTACCGGCCTGGTGACATTTTTATATTAGACCGTGGTTTTAGAGATGCTATAGAAAATCTGGAGTCATGCGGTTATGTACAAAGTACCAAAATGATGAATCTTGAAACTTGTATAACTTCTATATCTTGGATCCTACAACTTTTGCGCCATATTAACTATTGTTCCAAATGGTTAGTTCTACAAATATGTACCATTTTTTTTTGGTGGCCGGCACTTTTAAAAAAGGCCCAAAAAGAATGATCTCCTTTAGAATGAAACAAAAGACATCTTTACCATGAAAATCTACGACATGCACTTTCCACAAGTATTTAGTAGCAGTGTATCTGGATAATATGTTTTATGAAGAAAATATATACTTTTTTTAAGTTCTTATATTTTTAATCATAGTTAATAACTGCTACTGTGAGGCCAGATCATTTTAAAGATTAAAAAATATACATGACGCACTAATAATAATGCTGATTGATATTTATATTGCATGTTACATGGCACCATATTCAATTATTTTACTGTAATCAAACCACATAACTGAGTCCTCGGCCGAGTTGTGACAGAGGTTCGGGTAAGAGAGACTGAAGGGGCCGAGGGGAGGCTGGAGGCGGGCGCTGCACATGTATTGTATATTACACAATACGCATTAAATAAATATTAGAGAACATTAATTTAACTCGTATTTATTTTTTGTTCTAAAGTTTTTCAATGACCCTTTTTAATTTGAAAGTTCATTACATACTGTCAGAGTATAACAACGTCATATTGCATCTTTAAAATGTATTTTATTGTCTTATATGAGTATTTTTGAGTTCTTTTTACTAAATTATTATATTTATATATAAAAAAATATCTAAAAACAAACTAACAAATGAATATGATATACTTAAGTATTTAATGTAATCTCAGTTTTTTTTTGTAAGTTTTTCTATAATACATATATGTATACTAGTGTAAACATTAAGAGTTGATGAACATCAGAAAACGTTATTGTCATAGCGCTTCCTAAATTTAGTAGATATTGGCTAACTAAATATAGTACGTAACATTTGAGGAAACTTAATTATAATTAATTCGTGTTAATTTGTTTAGTACACGAAAATATATTCTCATGGTAACATTACAAGTTCCTACTTAGAAGTCACAGTTGCATTGTATATAAGATAAAAATGCTACAGTCTTCTAAACTTGCTTCCTTTAGTGAATAAAAACATGCCGCAAGCTATAACGTATGAAATAAAGAAATAGAATCCGTCCACAAGCCGAGCATCACTTAATGTACTGAACTTTCAAACAGTAAACCTTCACCGGGACCTTAATATAATGATTATACCTTAGATTTACAAAACATTTTAAAGACCGGTTTACAATCAAAGTACAACAACACTATTGAATTTTATTTACTATCGTAAATGTAATCTTAATATTGACTAACTATTTTTCACAAGATTTTGATCAACTGCCTATTTAACCTTCTATAAATACGATACTACGGTTCTGAAAGGTTAGTCTTTCATCTGACAGAGGTTGTGACAAGAGACTCACTCATAGGGGACATGTGGTATCTAGGGACGGTTTATAAATAGTTATTGGCATTTTATGAGTATCACCTTTTAAAATTTCAGAGATATTTGGAGTCTTCTAAACTGTTAAAAGAGAGAAGGATCTTCATCAATCTGGGTATAACTAAAAAGTGATCTTTAAAGTAAATATTGATTACAAAATGTAATACTTCCTTTTATAAGTATAAATAATATAACAAAACTATTTGTATAGTCACTTACTATTTCTATTTTATATATTTCACTTAGATGGACTTAAATATCCAATGAATGCTATATCGAAAAACAATGATTTTAAAGTTTTATTGTAATTGTATTTCAATAAAGCTAAATTAAAGAGACAGTTCCGCGAGGTCGTCTCAGTGAATGCTCGGTGCCTGCTGACGTGTTGATGAAAGACTCCACTTCACTACTTTCCCACTGCACGGTTACTAGTTACAATGTGTTATGTTTTTCTTTTTATATATTTTTTTTATATTCTAGGAATATCTTTGTATATTCCACTTTATATAAAAAATATAATCAGACTAAATTCCTTATGAAACTGGAAGTTCTCTAGGCAATATTTAATTCCAGAGAAAATGATGACAGTCTTCGTGTAGTTATAGTATTAAATATAATCTGTATACAATCAATGACGAATCAAACTAAAATAAATAAGAATTAAATAAATTTTTTCCTCCGCCTTGAGATAAAAATTTAAAAGAAATCCCATAACTCCAAGAGTTATAAACAAACAGGAGGACGATAAACAGTTACAAAATACTCAATTCCTCTCGACGTCTGCCGCTTAGGAATAAATCTTCAAGTTCTCCATTTTAAAGTACTAAAAGTTTGTTCTCAATATTTTAAACACAATTGCCTGATGAAGGATAGTTGACGTGTTTATTATGTTGTTTGAAAATATAGTAATACATAAAGTAAATTACTATTTTGAAGTAGTCTTAATTATTCATTTTATCTGTGATATTTTTACAAAGGACAAAAATGTACACTTAGTACTTTATATGGGGAGGCTATTGGCACTACTAAGAACTGCTACCTACTAAAAGACTGTTTCCTATCTAGAACTAACACAAATTCATTCTTAGAAGGTACTTAGAAGGCAGACCTAGTAGGACCGTTTCAAATTTTGTTAGCTAGAAAGGGGAGCTTGGACAGTTGAGGTGAGCGTTTACGTTTCGTTAGATAGGGGCTCCTTAAACCTATACCTGGGTCGCAAGTCCCAGGCACCGTTGAAGCTCCTCTCCCTGCAACCCAATCACCCGGCACACGAAAGGTGTTTAGCTTAGATTTTATTTTGTATTCATTCATTCAAAAAAGGCCTACTTTAAACGGAAAAATCAGTTTCAAATAAAAAAGTTTCTAAATATGATATACATACAATGACTAGAATCTTTATGCATGATTTCATCATATCGTGTTTTAATATTGACTACAAATATAAATATTTTCTGTGTTAACTTTACAATCACTTTCATTCATGTTCATCTTTTACCCTCCCATTTTATAATTGAAGTCAAATTCTGAACCATCACTCTGTCACTCGTCATTTTAATCTGTTGGTTTGTGTTTGTCTGTTATCATTGTTAAGATCTCTTATACATATGTACAACATCGTGCAGGTTCTAGTGTATACAGCCGCGGATGTTCATTAATATTTAACAAGTCTAAAGCCCACGTAATGCTCACATTAACATGCTCTCTGTTTAGTTGTAAAAAAGAAATCAATACAATACATTAATATCACACTCCGCAACTTAATTAGCGGGTCGATTGACTCACTGAGTCGGGAGCTCTAATGTTATATTATGTGAACAATCTTATTTTATACATACTTATTTCAAATATATTGCTTTGATATTTTTGCTTCCTTGTACTGATTCTAAAAGATTTTTGTATATTGAATTCAAAAATCATGTAAATAACTTTTACATTAATATTTAAGTAAGGTTTCTATCGTTTATTTCTTTCAGTATAAAGAAATATAATACACACAGAAATATTTAATACCTCATCATTAGTTTATAGCCGCTTTGTTAAAGTGACAGATAATTATATAATTTAGTGCTAAACAAGTTCCACTAGTACCTAAAATTTTCATTCAATTTTGCTATGTGCTTGCGATCCAGCAATATTTACTACTTTTATTCTTTCAGTTTTTATTAAAAACAAATCGTATGAAATTAAAAGTCTTGTATTATAAAGGAAGAGTGGAATTGTAACCAAAATATTTAATTACTTACATTTTTTAGGTTCCATAAAAGTTTTCATTTCTATTTAAAAGCAATATTCTTATGAAACAGCACTTCGTGCCATCTTAACTGTAATCAAATAATTATAATATGAATAATAAACTGTCATATTAATACCAGAATAAGAACAACTGAACTGAACTGAACAACCGTTTGGAGTCGCCACTCTAGTTTGTTCTACTGTGTTGTTTTCTCAAACTTTTGTTTTATTCTTTTAGTGTAAAAGATAATTTGATATTTAATATATTTAAGTTAGTGAGCAGGGTTATAATATAGATTTAATAACATATTATGTAAAATAAAACACTGAACACCAAATCTATTCGTCTTGTATCAGACTCTCATGTTAATCTTTTATGAATGGTAAATTAAAAAAATATTTTATATGGCTTTTATGACTTCAGAAAATTTTTACAAAAGAAAAAGTTTTGAAGTACAAAGAGCTTTGAAGGCTGCCAGAGAATATTTTTAAAATGTGAAGTTACAATGGAACAATATATCTTGGGTTCTGTTTATTACACTTTTCGCTTTTAGAAGTATTTAATAGCAGTTTATTTGATTTTTTCCTTAACAATTTGATATTTTCAATTCATTAATTCAAATCCATGTAAAATAATTTTGGTAAAAATCCGATAGTGTCAAATGAAAAGAACCGCATCGAAATTGGTCGATCTGTTTAAGAGATTAGATGCCAATAGATAAACAAACATACAGACACATAGACACCAATATTGTAACACCCACTTTTTGTAAGGAATACAATTTAAGGTATATAATATCAGGTAAGGAAAATTAAATTTTAATAAAAGAATAAATGGGTAAGCAAACTTTACATAGTGTTGGAGTTCGAAAGAGTGTGAATGACACATAATAAAATCTAAGATTTTTTTCCATAGGAAGCAAATGTTTTACTTTCAGTGAAAAAATTAGAATAATTCAGGATAATAACTTTGAACGCACTAAAAAAAATGTTTTTTTATAGACTGTCGTCTGGTATATCAGCAAAATTTATTAGAATAATGAAGACAACGTTAAATTAAAAAGACAATTAAAATTTAGAGTTCTAGTATGGTATTAAAAAGAAAAGATTAGAATAATCCTTATATAAAACAAAAACAATCTTATCAAATGTTATATATTTACATTCGTTGATATAGGAAAGTGTATTATAGATTTTGTACATCACGAACATACAAACAAAATTATATAGAACATAGTATTATTTCACAAACATACAACATACGTCTCTAGTCTACTAAAAGTAATAGATATAGTCTTTTTAACTTTACCTTTGTCTTGAGCTAGTTACTAGACGAATAACTATTCTAGCAAAATAATTTCCGTTTAACCCAAAAATACAATTTTTCACCGGACCAGGACAGTCCCTTATTAACGAATCTCCAAGCTCACGCGGCTGTTTTTAAATTACACGACTTAATTAAAGGTTTCAGTTTCATTATAGGACCCTCTCTATTCGTAAAACTGCGAATACTTTGACCACAACTTTCACCTACAAATCGTCACAGTTGATTTATGTTCTTACAATTTGTACCAAGCTAATTACACTATTAAAATAAAGACCTCTTACTATAATGTAATTTTTCTTTTTAACTTTATTTTGGTATAAATTTTTTAATAATTACTAATATTTTTATATTTCTCAAGTCGTGCTTGAAATAACGAACGTGACCCTTTATCGTTTTTGTTTCAGTTTTCAAGAATAAAGTGAAAAGAAGAAAAGTAATTTATCTACATCTTTTTAATCGAATATTGGCTTATTGTTAAAAGGAAGTAATAAGCATGAATAATTTAAATTATTTATTATAACAGATAACACACAAAAATTTATTTTATATTCATGTCTTATAATATCGGATAAACAATGTAACAAAAATATATTTTGAAGACTTGCGAGTCTTTGTACCCCACACCTTTTAAATATTATTGGCTAACAGTGTCCCGTGTAACAAAATAGTGTAACAATTATTTGATCATTACATCTTCCTTCCCGCTACTGAGATCATCCAAACATTTTTCCAGTAGTGGGTTTCCACCTAAACGGGAAACCTGTAAGATACCTAGGTTGTATACTTCAATTTAAAACAACCATGCTTCAATGAATACTATGTGTATATACTTGATTCACCTCAGCCCGAGCTTCTCTATCAAGTTCACTGAGTCTGTTTCTCGTGTACTGTATGCTGCCCGCCTTCTACAACAAACACATACAGTATTTCTTCAAGTCAATATCACGGGTACGCTGCCGTAAGATACCTGATAGTAATAATAAATGGTCATGAAATACTTTACTATCACTGAATTAGAATTTAGTAATGTTTTTTTTCATTTTTCATTTACAAAACACCAAAAATAATGACAAAAATTAACATCAATAAAGTATTAGAAATAGAGGATCAAAAAACAAACTTCCTAAGCGGACCTGATTTCGTGATACGAGTAAAAAAAATCAAAACTCTTAACTTGAAATTGATATGTAACTCATCAAGTTAATGAAATAACCTGATACAATTATAAAGAACTAGCTTTCCCCCGCAGCTTCGCCCGCGTGGTGTTCGGTTATATCGCGTTTCCAAGAGAAGCTTTCAAAAGTCCGGGATAAAAACTATTCTATGTTCTTTCTCAAGGTCAACTCTATGTCTTTACCAAATTTCATTAAAATCAGTTCAGTGGTTTAGGCGTGAAAGTGTAACAGACAGACAGAGTTACTTTCGCATTTATAATATTAGTAGGGATAATGATTCCGTATTTATCGAAGAGTTACAGTAAAAACTACTATGTTTGACCCACACAAATACGTTCTCGTATGTATACAAATATGTAGTAACTGAGGTTTAGTGTGCTCACGTCAAACTTCGCTTCCCACTGATGTTTTGGATGCATGCACTTTCTGTAACGTGAACTTTCCGTCTGATAAATCTTCACAGAAACTGCCATTGCTGTTTTACTGGAATACGCATAATGAATATGATATAATATTTTTTTCGAAGATCATATAAAATAATTATATTAGGAATACAAAACCAACCTCCTTCACATGAAGATTACAATAGTCATCTCGAAGCTTAGTGTCCCAGAAGTCGCACTAGATCGTCATATCACTGGCCACTTGTAGTAATCTGACTCCAAGTATTATAATTGTAGCGGTTTCTAAGGAAAAAGGTTTTTTCAATATTTTTTATGTATATTCTCGTTTCTACCGATTACCGTTTAAGGTTTGACTAAATTCATATAATAAACAATTATTAAAAACAAACTAAAAAATATAATGATCGTTAATTGGAAAAACATTCACATTTAAATTAAATTTCTCTAAAACTGTTATGATAAATTTAAAATTTGTTGGAAATATAAAGTCTGTTTAATGTATTATACTGTGAGTGAGATGTTCGTTCATCTGACAGTAACGATATTTATATAGAACAGATTTGTAAAAACGTAGAGGTTAGAAAGATGTATAAATAAGTCTTAGATTACTCATACGTGTCACCTTTTTGTATTGATCCTCAGTGGGGCAAAGTATTGTTCCCAATAAATATCAGTGCCTTGTCCCTGCCACATTTCTTGTATTTGGTCCGCGAATCCCTTGACTTTCTGTAAAAAAAATATATCTTATTCATATAATTATTATACGTACTTAGTCTACTTTATTGTATCATAAAAAATTTCTACAGTTTTCAACTACACTTTATGAAAGGATTTCGTTCTACAATTTATATTTTAAGTTACTTCTGTTAATTCTACGTTACATTAATAAATAGTTATAATCAGACCGAAGCATCTGGTACTAACTCGAGGTCTATTTTCATTGACTCCGCCATTACTTGAACAGCAGAGTTGATGGTCAAGGGAACACCGTAGACCAAATGTGCTGCTGGTTTTCCTCGACGAACTAAAGAGTTGTCCTGGATATCATCGATCCTTTAAGTGAAGAAAACAAGTATTAAAATTTAAATATATGCTTAAATAATAACTTAACAGCAACGAAAATTAGGTAGGAACGGACAAACAAATTTCAGTGATAATTTTCACCCAAGCGTCTTGTAGTTTTTTTAATAAATCATCGGGAACTTTATACCGGTAATTGAAAGACCATGTTATTCTGCCACGAAGGAGTACTTCATTAAATTCTGTAAAGTGTGTTGAAGGGGCAAGAAGCTCCTGTGAAGAATACAAGACTTTTATTCTAGAGTAAAACTTCTATCTAATTAACAATCGCTAATTCTTAAACTGAAAAGAAATAAGTATGAATTGTCTCTTAAACATTTAATAATTTAGATTTTAGACACTGACCTTCTCCAAGTATTGTTTTTCGTCGTCTTTATTATTTCTATCCATTGCAAAATTTCAATTCCAGCTTGTGTCTTCTGTAAAGTATCACTTGACAATGACTTCTTCTTTACCTCAAATCTCTATTTCACCCCCTTGTTAGACCGGTCGTCCACTTCCTTGCCGTGTGTGCGCAGCCTGCCGCCAGATCGTCGTTGACGTATTACGTCTTGCTCGATTTCCATGTCGAACCACTAGACAATTTATTATATTATAGAAAATAACAAATGAAATGCAATAAAATATTTCCTATTGACAATAATAAAACGGACATAACTTTTATATCTATCTATATACATATATATAATACTACAAAAGTGTATCCTTGCAAGAAAAATCTTTGGAATTCATTATTTTAAGTAATAATTATTAATATTACTATCTTCTTTTTTTAATACGAATGTATACTTACTAAGAAATATTATATATTAATTAGATATACCTCATTTTACAAACGAATAATAAATAATTATTTAATTGTAAATTTTACCTTCGTCAAGTCAGTAAGTCTTTTTCGGAGATATTAAACTAATAAAGTCGGCAGACTAATTATAATATACTTGTCACTATTAAAGATATTATTAAGATATACAATATATAAAACAAATGGTATTATGTGTTTAGCGAATTACGGTTTAACAATTGAAATTACTTACAAGCTATTAATACAGAAGGAGATTAATTTTCGTAAGCGAGAGTGCGCGTGCGGAGAAGCATTACACAGATAAAGTTTATGCGGACTGACCGTCACTCGTCAGTCACTGAAGTGCACGGCGTAGCAGTGTTACCAGAATTATTTTTTTTCGAATCAAGATTTTTTCTTTTTATTGATTGCATTTTGTTTTAAAAAGTATTATTAAATAATTAAGTAATAAAAAATATTATCGTAATAAGTACTATAAAATAAGAGTATTTAAATATTATTTAATACATATTTTTAAATAAACAAACCTTTGATAGAACTGAGTTAAAAAAAAATTAACATACTAAGATAGGTTAAAGTACTTAATTTAGAATTAATAAGTACCCATTTTCTTATTTTGTAAGAATACGATAAGGTAATTACAATCAAAATTAAATTAAAAATTACAATCAACAGGAACAAAGGTAAGCCGGTCCTTTTACAGTACACAATAACATACCATCGAACCCACATTAGTAGTGAAGCCACTAGGATTTGATATAAAATTATGTGCCTATATATACATATATATATTGCGAGACAGTTAACGTTTTAAAATAAATGCTATCCCATATACATAAAACTGATTGAAACTGAGTGTTGAAATTCTTTTTTTTTCTGCATAAAAATTATTTTTTAATTAAATATTAGCGAATATAATCATATCGCAGCTCGGTAAGGGAAACCCCATTGGCGCTAAATAGCCTCATCTGGCAACACTGAGGCGCAGTGTCCGCTCAGTTGACCAGCGGCGACTAGCGGGGTGCAGCGGGACTACAGGTGCGGGGACGACGCAAACAATAGACGCAGCGCGCATCCTCGATATATACAATTTATTAAGAAATTTGTCCGTCGCAACTTGCAAGAAATAAAAATATTAAATAAATTTTAAGCAATAATTAAACAAATATAATTAAAGGAGATGGAAACTGGTGGGCCCAAAATGTAATGAGTTCAAAATTGATTTAATTTTTTTTTTGTATGAAATTCCAAAAATCTGAATAAATTCTGAATCTACAAGCGGAGAAATATGCAAATAACTGTTTTTAGGATGCACGAATGAAGCAATCGATTAACGATTAATTAAATAAAAACGATTATTCGATTGTTTAACTACAAAATAAAAACTTTACTCCTAGTTTTAAACTTATAGTAACTTCATTTAAACTACACCATATATGTCTATAATTCAATAAAAATAACTTTTAATAACGTGTATTAATATAATAATAATATTAAATATTATTTTAAAAGATTCTTTTCGATTATCGATTCCATATCGATCGAAATCATTCAGTATATAGTCTATGGCAACATGACATTGACACTTAACAATTACCATGCAAGATGCATTGTTATCTAAGTGATCTGAGTCCGCTGTCCGACTTGTTTTCGTGTTTTTTGATAAGTTTCGAGTGCTTTCCCGATCATTTTACGTTTTCAACGACCACTGCTTTGTTTTTTACAGACTCCGAACCCGGCTACGTTTTACGACCCTTGCTTTCACATTGGACACCGACGATCGCCTGCACGTTTGACTTGGAATTGTTAATTTGGATTATTTCGCCGGCTTATGGATTGGATATTACTGAAACGATTGATCGCTGTGTGAATTGTGGGATAGCAACTAGTAACATTGTACCCCCTGCACAGTTCCTAGACGATATTGTAATTATTATTGAAGGGAATAAAATACATATTCCATTAAAATTGTTTTATTTTATGACTTTTATCACATAGTTTACTCCTCCTGTTCCTCGTAGAATTCCATACTTGTTACCTATATCTGTATGTCTTTGAGTCTTTCTTGCCTTGTTATAACTTATCAGATATTCTCTTCTAAATAAAATTATTATTTTTCACATACTTTTACGTGTATTCATCTAACTCTTAAAGATAATGCAATATAACCTCACTTTTACTAAACCTCCAATAACAATTTCTTTAATTGTTTGTCAATTTCTATAGAATTTTCAATGAAGTAACTCTTAATTTTTAACCTTTAATTGATACTTTTTTCATGTCTTTACATTTAGGGCCCAGAATTGTATGAAATACTTTCGATCTCCTTTCCTTCTAAATTAGAATATTTTTAGTTATTTTTATTTATATTACTTTGTTTTCGTGACAGAATTTATTAAATTATAACTGTATTATAAGAACATGCATTTATTTAAGTTGCATGATAAAATTATATTTGAAAGACAACTTTTTTTGCTTTTACGAAGTTATTCTTGAGGTCGTATCTTAAGGTAATGCTTTAAGTTGTTCAAAAAATAAAAAGGTTTAGTTGTTAATAACATTAAAACATATTTTTTCATCTGTGTCATTGTAATATAAAGGTTCACACTGATTTCTGACCTTGTAGAAAATACTTTTAAGAAATATACATCTATTCTCTTTTGGGATATACTTACTTCATCAGAATAGAAATACATTTATATAATACTATTCATAATACCAATACGCATGAAATTAATACACTTTAATATATACAGATTACAGAGTATGTTAACTCACAGAGTGCTTTTCCGTTAATCCGCAATAATATAACATCCATACATGCTAAAAAATATGTTACCAATCGAAAACAAAATGTCTTTTATTTTTTTAATTAAAAGAAAACAATATAAATGTTAAATTGACACGTAAAAGGAACACCCGTACACGCATAGTTGACGAACAGGATCGTCGCAATTTATTTATGAATGACGATTGATCGATTGATCTATAATATTAAAGTGTCGCCCCACCCCCTCCCCCCTTCCCCCGAACGTCCGCATAGGTAATTATATTCGGTAGTAATCTCACGCGCTGACCGGGATTTGACGTCCATTATTTTCGCATTACTACATATTGCGTCCTCCTCGTGTGAAAGATGCCGCGTTATCAGTTTAGTGCGCAGGAGTATGTAAATGTTTATTTCTGCTGAGTGTAATTATGACGGCGCACGTGCTCTCAGGATGTATGCTGAGATACCTCTCAGATGCACACCAACCGCGGAATTCTAATGTAATTGTGAGGGCCCTGGTGCGTATGCGTAACAATGAGCCGGTAGTGCCGCGTCGTTCAGGTGGCCCGCGACCCGTGATTTCAGTGCGGCAGGAAGAGAATGTGCTAAGGCATTTTGAGGAGGAGCCCAGGTTTCCGTGAGTAGAACTTCTGTATTAACTAGTATTTGTTTATTTTGTGACCACGAGCGCGCGAAAACGGCGATGCGTCGCCATAGTGTCGCGACATGTCGGCAGAACTCAAAGGCGCTGCCGCCCCACAACCACGCATTCAATACTTGGCCCCTGTCAAATTATCTGTATTTTAATTGAAATGTTATTGAAACGTGGCTTAGATATGTAGTTACATGAATTTAGTTTTTTTTTTAAATTACTGTTTGCGAATAGGTACCTCAGGGACACGTTTCTTTGTAAGCGATACATTTGAGACGGGTTAAGTGTTATTGCTAACTTATTTATTTATTTCTATTTTCAAGTTAATGTTAAACGTTATTACTCAATTAATGATTACCCAATGGACAAAACATAATATTGTAATAAATTGATGAATAAAAAATAAATAATATATACAACTTAATCATGTATCTATCTATCATTGTTAATTTTGATTAATATGAATTTATAATTAATTGCATTGTTTAATTTTAATTTCTAATTTTAATTTAATGGTTAATTTGAATTTATAATTTAAGCCTAACATTTGCATGCCTTAAGGTAGAATGTACTGGAACTTATACTAGATTCTATTATATACACCTATATTCTGTACCTGCATTCGGAGCAAATAAATATTATTATTATTATTATTTAGTAACAATGACTCATTTAAAAAATAATACATAGATTGTTAAAATATAATAATTAATCAATTAAAAAAACAAAACTAAACATAGGTACATTTAAAATGTTTATTTTTACTGATAACAATCCGACTACGTGTCTTTATAATTCAATATGCCGCCATTATAAAAGTCGCCTCTCGGCGTCGTGCGTATTGAGAAGTTGCCAGTTTGGGCAATGTTACTACGCTAGATTCCTACCTACTATTCCACGCCATTATTTTGTTTTTGCATAGCTTTAAAATTTATTGTGCATTAATTATTTTTTTAATTCATATTATTTTATGCTTATTTTTCTATGCTGATATATTTATTTTTATCTATTAGTGATATATTAACGAGTTCAACGGAACCTGTGTTACATAACATACTGTATATATAAACACTGTTGTACCTACAACTACTATTTACAAATGTGAATTCATAAATAAGAATCACTGTAAAGTATTCGTTTTTATAGCATTTTTAAAATCCCTTAGTAATATTGAATGCGAATAAATGAGACGCGCAGTTAATGTAGAGAAAAGATTTTCGTCTGGAGGTTAACTCTAAATAATAATAAATTATTTGGAAGTAAAGGAAGGAACATAAAATATTGATTACAAGATTGAAGATATGAACCAATGCAATCAATGAGATCAAAGTAATTTCACGCCGGATATATATATAACTGTCCTAGGAATAAATTATTCAACCTATAATTCAATATTCTTCAAAATAACTAATTTGATATACATAAATTGTACAGTTTGAAGAGTAATAAAATTAACGAATGTACTTTGTGACAAAATGCATTTTTTTATATAGTATTGCACGGTATTATTTGTATTACGATAAAATAATGTGATTATAATTTAGTCTTCATTCAATGATATATAAACTATTAGGGGCCATCCATAAAATACGTCACACTAATTTCATGAGTTTTTGAGCCCTCCCCCGTCCTTGTCACAGGTGGTCACATTTCTGAGACCCCCCCCCCTCCCTAGTGTGACGTCACATGTTTCGCAATTTAACATCGAAAAAATATTAAATTAAAACAGCAGTTCCGAAATTAGTTTTATTTCCATTTAAAATAAGTACTTTTTTAAGAAATCAACATAATATCAAATATTTGAAATAATAAATAAATTAATGAATATATACAGGGTGACTGGTGAATTATGTGATGACGCGCTCAGTTTTAAAGATTTTAATTAATATTTCAAATTACGCGATTAGTAGCTCTAGATTTTGAAATGTGATGTCACGAAACTTAGGAGCCCTCCCACCCCTTGTCACACCATGTCACACTTTGTCGACCCCCTCCCACCCCCTTTACGTGTGACGTACTTTATGGATGGCCCCTTATCGATTGCAAAATATATTTAATTCACATATAAAATAAAATCCATGCAGGTAATATTAGTATTAATGAGATCAAAGATTTTCGTGAGTCTTCATTTAAATGAAACTAATATTTTTTCATTCTATGAGCAGCGTTTTTTTTTTTGGATCATAATCACAGTCATTTTGGGTAGCTAAAAAACCTACTTTACTGTAATGCTTCTCTATGTACAATATTAAACGTAATACATATTAAATTACGTGATTCTTTAATTTGACATAACTTTTTTATTTATGAACCGATTGACATGAAGCAAACACTAAAGCATAACTGAAGCATACCACAATATATTCGTGAAAAACGCATCCAACTCGGATCAGCCGTTTCTGAGATTAAGGCGAACAGACAAACAGACAAAAAAAAATACATATCAATAACCCCTTGCTCTTTTTTATTTTTATTTTCAATGTACAGACAGCACTTTTCTACAATCTTATTATATGTATAGATTGGTATTTTTTTAAACGACAGTTTCCGGATTCACTGAGCGTTTTATATACGGATAGTTCTACGTTAAGAGGTACTATCGACGGCTACATGAAAAAATCATACATAATTTGAAAATTTGCGGAAATCCTCAGTCATATTTAATAATAAATAAAGCATACTTTTTTACCAATGAATTACAGTATCTGAATTAACTTAGTTTAGCTATAATTTCATGTTGACCTAGAAAAAAGTATCTACCCTGGCCTGTCTCTTTAGTCTTTACTATTCTGTAACAAACTCTTCCAAATTTAACATATTACTAATTCATTTAAAATCTAAGCGTTATTTATTACAAAAAACAGTATAATTAACAATAATGAATGTGTAAAAAAACTCTCAAATTACTTTAATTTTCTATTTAAAAAAATATCAGTTTTTGTCCCTCATATATTAAGTACAATAGGCAGGGGAGGAGCCCCTGCCTATTTTTCGTCCGTTATAAATGCCGCAAAAATACGTTGACGCTTCAAATTCACATTCATCATCATCATCATCATCAGCCTATCAGAGCCCACTGCTGAGCAAAGGCCTTTTTCTCACGTAAAGAAGGTTTGAACATTAATCACCACGCTTGCTCAAGACGGGTTGGCGATTTCAAACTTATAATTGTGAAACTATAAGTCCCGGTTTCCTCACGATGTTTTCGTGCACCGTATGTCAGTGGTGTCTAAATACTCTTAGAAAGTACATATGACTCGAGAGGCGGAGACCCTTTAACCACTAGGCCACCATCGACTTAAATACATTCACCTCATCAATATTCATACATCGTATTTCAATTTTCCATCATCATGTAATATACGAAGAGTTTCCTTGTACTTTTTTTAATAAACTTAGTCATTACAAATAATTATGGAAGATTTATGAATACAATACTGCCCTTAATCAATAAGGTGTCCAAATATATTCCTATTAATTTGTCTCTGTTGTTCAGTTTTCTAACATTAATTAAAAATAATGCAATCTAAATACTTAAAAGAGCTTTAAACAGCTGCCATATAGGTTAAAATAATTTAATGGCACAAATGTAGCGAATTGAAAACTTGTATGAAGATGACTTAAAAGTATAAATTTTCCCCAAGTAAGTTAAGAAACTTGAACGCTTTAAGACAGATAAAGGAAGTACACAATATGTTCACTTAGTGCCTATTAGCAAAATTTTGTATGAAAATATCTCTTTCCTATTTAAATAAACAAAGAGTATTCTTATTAGCTATATCTGATAACGAATTCGATGGATCTAAAGCAAATCCAACAGATTTACGAAAATTTTTCAAGTTCAAAATAAAACAAAGCTGGAATATAAGCTGGAAAACAGATAACACATCGAAACTCTTCGGTATCCGAAATAGTACCTTTGATAAATCCCCTGCTTCATTCATTTGTAGAAAAGACCAAGTTGTTATCACAAGATTACGTATTGGTCATACAAATATGACTCGTATTCATTTAATTACAAAAAATAATAGAACTAAATGTAAATGTGGCTTAAACTTGACAGTGCCTCATCTTTTCGAAAGTTGTACCGCTTATAATAATGAAAAACAAATTTGTGATGTACCCACTAATTTAAAAGATTGTCTTAATAGTATACATGGATGTAAATGTACTTTAAAGTTTCTTAAAATGATAAAATTGTATAAATTAATTTAAATTGTATAGCTGTGATCGTTAATGACCTTGTTGTTAAAAAGCGACCGTATATAAATAAATAAAAAAAAAGTATTCTTATTATTAATAGAACATATTATATTCAAGCATTTCAATTTAGCTCCAAATGTCTTTAATCTGAAATAATATGATATAATAACAACTTCACTCTAAACATAATGTTCGAGACGGACTCATTAATACTGAATAAATAGGTATTACTGAATTAAAATATAGTTAAGTACAAGGAAATGTTCGATGTAAATTATATTTAAGACAGAAATATCTCGCTGGAAATCATTTACTATTAAATATTGGTCACGGATCATATCACATATTAACAACGGATACTGTAAAATAAACAATATTCTTGCGCAAATATGTTTGAATATTCAGAAATATATATGATCAAAAATAATAAAAATTGTGACGTCAAAATTCTTTTTTCTTTTCCGTTAAAAGTCGACAGTAAATATTTTTAACCAGTCCAAACGTTGTCAACTTATATGTTATAATGAAATCTAGGACTTTAACGAGTATTTATTGAAATAAACAAATATTTTTGGGATTTACTAGGCGTTTATAATTATTTTTAACGACATACTTAATCTCGACTTTTGGTTACTTTGCAGCAACCGTAATCACAAGCAGACGAGATGCATATGTGTCTGAAGGCCTGCAGAGCGCGCAAACTGTTTCTCAAGGTCTTCACGGACATGGGATTTTATATTTTTAATGAGCTCAATATATTTTACAGGCATATTGTTATCCTTTAACCTACCTCCTACAATCTCAATGCAGTCAAGAACAGAGAAACTAGGAAATAATGACTTTAAATCAAAACTTACCATTATGTTATTGTTTCTAAATTTTACATGTTTTATATCATTGACAAAGTGATAGGAATCCCTAACAAATAATTGTTAGTGACCGCGGAGTGCCGAGTGGTCATAATATATTTGAAAGAAATTTAGCCAGATTAAGAGTCAGTAAATCAATAGGACAATAGTTAATTCTTTTTTATGGACTTTGGGTAACTAATACAATTTTAATGGTTTTATACACGATAGTATGAATGATTTGATATCTAAATATATATTTTTAACATCTTTATTTATTAAGATATTGGTTTCTATAAGTACTTTACTAGTCGGGTCTTTATTAACTTTTTTATAAATGGAATTATCTGCAAGAATTTCAGTTATTTTTTATCATACTCAATATTAACAATTATTACGGTTGCTTTCCCTTTATTTATTTTTAGTAGTGTTCATAATCTTCTATATATATAAAAATGGATTGCTGTTCCTTAGTCTCGCTAAAACTCGAGAACGGCCGAACGGATTTATCTTATCTTAGTCTTGAAATGTTCGTGGAGGTTCAGGGAAAGTTTAAAAGGTGAGAAAAATTGATTCATTTCCGGGAAAACCCTAAAACCAGCCCTTTTCTATTTCCCATGCAAATGTTTTCTTTGACATTAGATTTGACAACTAACCAATATGTCAATCATTCTGATCGATTGAAACAGGAAAAACCTGATTATTTATGGCCTCTAGGACGGAATAGAGTTCGCCCGGTCAGATATACATATAATACTAATGATGAAATTAATGCGCACGAAGTCGCGGGCAAAAAGTAGTCTTCTATCTTTTATCTTTTATATATATAAAAATGGAATGCTGTTCCTTAGTCTCGCTAAAACTCGAGAACAGCTGAACGGATTTATCTTATTTTAGTCTTTAAATGTTCGTGGAGGTTCAGGGAAGGTATAAAAGCTGAAAAAAATTGATTCATTACTGGGAAAACCATAAAAACAGCCCTTTTCTATTTCCCATACAAACATTTTTTTTGACATTAGATTTGACAACTAACTAATATGTCAATCATTCTGTCGCACTTCAAAACACGGAGATTTAATGCTTACAGGTAAACTCCAAAAATATAAATAAAAAACGTAATAGATATTTTTTGATTATAGGGCGATACGAAGTTCGCCAGGTCTTCTAGTATTTTCATATAATTCTTGTTTTATTATTATTATGTATCCATTACAATAAATATTGTCACAGGTTACATCTAATGTAACTTAAATAATTAATCAATTCAGATTTTCGAGTATTAGTTCTTAAGAAGCACAAAAATGTGTTTTCTACAGAACACTCTTAACGCATTAAACGTTCACCTCCACTAGCCAAGCTCCTCTCTATACCTAACCAAATTGGAAAAGTTCCTACTAGGGCTGAAGTCGAAGGACGTTTCAAGAATGAATTAATGTGAGTTCTGGACAGGCCCAAGTCTGTAAGTAGTTTATAAATACAGTACAATCACTAAGACCATTATATATCGGTTCTATGTAAAATGTTAAAACATGTTGTTATTTGTGCTTGAAGGAATATTAATTTGCAATAACAATAAAAAATATCTAAAACAAGAATTTATGTACTACATTTGTAAAAGATTCTGTTAGCTCGTTGTAAAACGAAATAATTGAAAAATATATTTATTCTCTCTAGGTAACTTAAGTTACTTTTAGGATAATTTAGATATGATGGTGCAGTTTTTGTTAACAGATATTATAAATTGCAAATTACTTCAGTCACTTCAAAATAAATCAAGCCGTTTCTGAGAATAAGCGAAACAAACAGGTAGGTTTTAGAAAAAATGCTATTTTAGCATAATATGTGCGGCTCATATATCGAAATATCAGCCTATCAGAGCCCACTGCTGAGCAAAAGCCTCTTTCTCACATGGAGAAGGTTTGAGCATTAATCACCACGCTTTTGCTCAAGACGGGTTGGTGATTTCAAACTTATAATTGTGAAACTATAAGTCCAGGTTTCCACACTATGTTTTCGTGCACCGTATGTCAGTGGTGTCTAAATACTATTAGAAAGTACATATGACTCCGAAAAATCACATTGGTACTTGCCAGGTTTGAACCCGCGCCCTCGACAACGAGAGGCGGACCCTTTAACCACTAGGCCACCACTGACTTAGTATAATTGTATGTCCGAATTAGTGAGCATTGTGAGGCTACTGTTACACATGCTTATTTCAATCACGAAAGCATGCTTTAATTGAGCATTTGCTGAGATCTAAAATTATTGTGAGTACTCATTTAAATGAATCTAATATTTACGGATTTTCTACTAGTATTTTATTACTTTATAGTATTTTATTGTAATAAAATAACAAGACCGACTGACAGACACATCTCGTCTGCCCGTGATCATGGTTGCTGAAAAGTAGCTGAAACGTGTATTCATTGTTGCTTAAAATAAGCATGCTACTAGCGGCGCGGGTCCAAGGGTGGATGCTTTAAGCACGTCTAAACACGTTTGCTTATTAAGCATACTAGTACCGATCAGTTAATTACAACAGATGAAACTTCGTCTCCTCGTATTTCTGTAAGTAAATTAGCACTTGATCCCAAGTCCTGTCTTCTCGATATTTAATTTAATTTAAGCTTCTGACCGCATTGCATTCCCAGCAAAAGGATGGTCTTATCTTTGTTTGAACGGACAGAGAGCGAGAAAAGTATGCTTTAAAAAATCATATGTATCTGGAACCAGTGGCGGCTGTACCTTAAGTGCACTCGTGCGCTGAACCACCAATTCAAAAGATTTAAAAATAACAAAATATTACTTCATCTTTATTTTTAAATTACCATTTTAATATTTATTTTCTAAACATACAAAAACGTATAAAAAATTAAATTTCTAATTATAGTCAAAAAGTTTGAGCGCTTTACTAAACTAATATTTCGTGCGCTTCGGCGAGTGCACGAGGACTGCTAATACATCTTGTATGAGACACGAATTAATACGCCTGGCGCGTGAAACAAAAGATAGTTCATAGAAATGTACCGAGTAATGAGTCGGTTCTCGAGCGCCGCACGAGCGGCCGAAGATTACCGAGAGCACCCGATGTATGACGAATTGGAATTGAAAAGAATCAAAACTTTTCTCCGAAATACCATGCGCTTGCTAAATACACTTTCTATGCTTAGTATTGAAAAAAAAATAATTATACAAACAATACCCGATTTTAATAAAAAGGTGATTGAACCTTTCGCATCAGAAAAATGTGGTCGCATTGATTTAATGTTTAAAAAATAAACATATTTCATGTCAATTGGTTTTTTGTTGCATTTTCTAATTTTAATATTTTATTAAAGTGCACCACCAGTTCGATAACCCACCAGCCGCCACTGTCTGGAACGTTTGTTTTAAGATTGCTTATTGCCCGCAAATATAAACGGCTGCCAGGCATGCTTGTTTAAAGTATGTGTAACTGTAGCCTAATGTATGTATGTATCTGTTCCAGATGTCTGTCACAATGCCTAAACGATGGTATCGGTCGAGAAGGAACCAAATCGTTATTATAGTTTTCATAGCCGCCTCTATAATATACTACATAAGTCTCTCTGCTAGCTTACAAAGGGAGCACAAACTCGATATTACCAGGAGGTATGTACATAGTTTTAGAAGCTTCTTGGATTATTAAAGGGTTATTCAAGCAGTTGTGACAGAATTTCTCGACTGTAGCTATCCTGATTATATATTTAATCACCTTGTAATTAAAGAAACGAAAGAAATTCTGATGCTACGTCATAGATACATTATGTTAGAACAAAAAAATGGGTTACTTTAATTTTACAAACAACAAATGGATTTGTAATAACAGCCGTATAAACGGTCCTAATTTGTAGTTAGTTTTAATAATCTACCATTCATATTTTATTCTATTAAATAAGTTAATAATGATGCTGTTCGTATTATATTTTCTATTATTTGAATCTTTGTTTTTATTATGTTG
The DNA here is from genome assembly GCA_916720795.1 of Danaus chrysippus. Classification (NCBI taxonomy): domain Eukaryota; kingdom Metazoa; phylum Arthropoda; class Insecta; order Lepidoptera; family Nymphalidae; genus Danaus; species Danaus chrysippus. Next base: position 282,963 of record CAKASE010000047.1, on the reverse strand, counting down.
GTGATTGATAAATCATATATATTTCAGGCAGCCTGTTATTGGGTAAGTAGACCTATTTATTTTGACGTATTTCTGTAGCGTTCAATATACTTTTTATTTGTATTGTATAGTTATAAAACTTTTTACATACATGGGGAGGTGTTAATAAAATTGGAATTTCATGCAGCGATGAACATAATTTTATCAATATCGGTTAGGTTATCATCTATACCTATAACAGATATCTCTGTTTTATTTTATTATAATATACACTAAATATATAAATAAATCTTGATTATTTTCTAGTGTAAAATCCTATATTTTATTCGTAAATATTTTGAATTTATGATTTAATTCGAAGAAACCGTTTGATATTTCTAATCCAGGTCCATGGAAAGACGATTAGAATAATCTCTGAAACAGGACAAAGGCTCCGGGTGTGAGATACCCAGATTGGATCCATTCTCTAAAGAAGTCACGCAGTTTGATAAGGACATACCCGAGGTTATGTGTTTGGGAACGGATTGGGTTAAATGTTTTGTGAATTAATTTGATTTGGATACTGCTTTTGTAATAAACCCTGATATTAAACACGAAAGATAACATATATTCTATGTATTCATATAATTTTTTTCAGCATTCTAAATGTAGGGTAGTTCCGAAAATATTAAATACCACCGATAACATAGTATGTTCATATCAAGACATAATATATGAGAGTGATCAAAAATATACAATCGGTCCTCCCACAGAGGTCAGAGGTGATAACGAGTATGTCCTCACTAAGAGCGATCATGTAAAGATTAAGTGTTCAGGGAAACATAGGGACAGGTGAGACTATGTGTTAAAAGCAATAGCAAAGTGCAGTGAAAAATACTTTTCAATAATCAGGATAACAGAAAGATTATCGATTAGTCTTAGTTTTTATAATCTATCACTGCTGTTTCTTGAGATCTTTCACTGTGGTCAAGTTTTTTTTGATTAGTAATTTTTCAGATATGTTACTTGCTACTCATATTTTTAACAGTCTTGATTATTTTCCCTAGTATAGATGTCACGTTACAATTTTGAATAATTGTTACTAATGGAAATCTGAACAAAATGTTTCTAATGTATTCATGTTTTTCCAGTATACTCCCATCCAAATGGATCGGCCACTCTCTTGGCTTCCGTTCCACTGTTCTTGCAAAACTCAATCAGAAAGGAAGAGGTGACTCCTTGAACGTTCTCATCCTGGGATTCGACTCCACCTCCAAAAACGGATTCATACGAAAAATGCCGAAGAGTTATAAAGTTTTAAAGGAAACATTGGGCGCTACGATTTTGAATGGGTATGTAACAACCGACATGATATTTTGAATGATATATTACGGGGTAAGTTTTCTTTGTTGTTTTTCTTAAATTTATCTGCATCTTTTTAATAAGAAACTTTATAAGAAAACAATATCTAAAATGGTAAACAACTTTACATTTCGTTACTTTATGTTTCTCTTGAGGAATTCTAATCTAAATACCGACCCCAATAGTCTTAGTAATATTAGAAAATTTCAATAATATTTTATGATAGGTACAAGGTACATAGTAGGCGATGGGACGCCCGCCGCCCTGTTCCCGATCCTGACGGGGAAGACGGAGTTGGAACTGCCTGACGTGAGGAAGAAGATGAAGAACAACAGAACCTTGGACGACATGCCCTTCATATTCTATAAGCTGGAGGAAGAAGGGTGAGACTTGGTGGATAGGGTGGACTTAATTTTGGGGTTAATATTATGAGCGTCAGTCTTTTTAATCTTTATTTTAATGTAATCATTCACTCTTCATGAATCACTTCAAAAATGATAATGTTCATTTTCAATACTAAGAAAAATTAAGACAGATATTATTAAGAGAAATTTAAATGATTTTGGATTTTCAAAATGATATTATTTACTTAATCATACATTAAATCTTCTTTATTTTGTAGTTCGTTTCTTGACAATTAATTAATCTATAGCTTTATTCCATATGACTTGTGCAAATTATTTTTAGCTACAAACGAGTAAAATGCATCACAAACTTACTGATGCTTAAAGATCTGTTTGATGTAAGCATAATATGTATGATTTCAGTTACCGAACAGCATTCTTCGAAGACATGCCCTGGATAGGAACATTCCAGTACAGATTCAATGGTTTCAAGAAGCAACCCGCGGATCATTACTTGCTATCGTTTTATATGGAGGAGTCAAACGGTGGCAAGAAATGGTGGACGAGCAACTTGAACAAATACTGCGTGGGAGATACTCCGCAGTATAAACTCATGTTGGATATTACTGATCAGGTGCATGGAAATTATTCTTTAAGTTTTATTTAATAAGGTATATTCTTGATTGGTTCATCATAATTTTTCAATTAAGTATATAGAATATTGAAATACTTACTACAATTATACGTTTTAGATTTTATCTGATATAATAACTCAGTTATTCTGTCGGTGCTTAGTTTTACAAGTCAAATATTATTTTCCTGTTTTATGTTTTCATTCGTCTTCTTTTCAGTTTCTCCGCCTGGACGGAAAACGTTTTTCGTTCACGTTTATAGTGGACATATCCCATGATGACTTCAACATGATATCTATAGCTGATGAAGACACTGCGGAGTATCTTACAAGATTCCATGACCGATGTAGAGAGGACACCTTGATAATTGTCATGGGGGACCACGGAACTAGGTAAATATTATAATTAAATCAAATAAACAAAAAGCAAATGATATATGTAAAGTTATTATATTTAATTTTTTACAATTCTATTAATTGTAGTACTCATAAATAATAATCATCGAATTACCATAAAATAAGGTACGCAAATGTTCGTGATACTCTCCAAGGGAAACTTGAAGAGAGATTACCTCTCATGGCGATCAGACTTCCAGACAAACTGAAGAAGAGGAGAGCAGAGGCGGAGAAGAATCTGAAGGAGAACGTGGAAGTATTGACGACACCTCACGACATATACGCTACGGTGTTAGATGTACTGGACCTGACGCAGTTCACTAACACATATAGAGTTAAAGGAGCCGATCAGTGTTGGAACCGGTCAGTAACATTATAATATCATTGATCAACTCGAGTTAACGTGATAGTTCAGTTTGAGAAACAGTTTGAATGCGATATTTTGGATGCAGGTTCAAATCCTACTTAGTCCGTGCCAATGAAGTTTTAGTCCAATAGGATTTTTATTTGACGTATTTTGTTATAAACTGCTTTTAATTTATATTATGATAATATTTTAGACCCGCTCATAACTCTTGTGGATGTCTTATTATATGTTAAAATCAATTGTTGAGCTAAAATTATCCAAACTAATGTTTTACGTTTTAAAAGTAAGGCATATATAGCCTAAATACCCTGATCTTGTAATAATAATATCAACCATAGAAACAATATGTCTTTTATGGTAGAAGCCAGTGTAACATTGTGTTAAATTACGGTCTAGAAGTTTTAATTACAGTTTGTACTATTTTAAGAGCTCTTTACGCATCGCAATACATATGTTTTTTGAGCTGGTACATCCAAATTTTTGACAGAAACTAAAACTTTACATACGATAATTATCCACCTTCAACATAATCTTAATAAGTTTAATGTTTAGCTTAGCTATTATTAATCAGAACTTGATATTATACTTGAGCACATGTCCTTCTCCAGATTCCAAAGAACAGATCGTGTAGCGAGGCGGGTGTGGAGGCTCACTGGTGTGCGTGTCTGTCGTGGCAGAGCGTGACGCACGATGACGTCATGTTCAGGAGGACGGCTGCCGCGCTCGGGGACTTTATTAATGATCTCACTGAGGAGAAACGGCCCGTATATATAATAGGAGAACAAATAACTTATTGATATAGCACTTACCTAACTATAGGGTTTGAAGGGAAGTGGTTCCGTGTATTATGAGACAAAACCTCTTAGCATTCAATGAATGCACTGTGCAGGTGCCGGGTCCATGGCGTTACAGGGAGAGGATCTTCAACAGTGTCTATGACTTGCGACCCTTGTTTAAGAGGGCCCTATCTAACGCGCGTTAAAGGCTCACCTCCACCGTCCAAGCTACTCACTCTACCAAACCAAATTTGAAAATATAAATTTAATGTTATAATGTCCGTTTATCTCCAGGTCGGTGTGTGCGGTCCGCTCCCTCAAGTCAGTGTCGTGGGTGATGCGAGCGAGGCCCAACAGCGGCGTATTAACGTTCGTGGAGGCTCGCGATCAAGACGGATTCATTGGACGGTTTGGTAACAGAGTGAAACAGACCAGGGAGAACTATCAGCTTAAGGTAGGAAGAAGTAAAAGACCTGAAGTTCTTTACTATTAAAATAGTTTTTTGCACACTTTTAATAACCCCTTTCCAACTATTAGCAGCGTTGTTATATCCCATAGATCGAATTGTAAAAAATATTATTATACTTACTTTGGATTGCGGGTGGATAATTTAATGTAAAAGAATCCGTACCGATAGAATGGAGATCAAACGTTAAACGCTACTTCTTAATCTATATCCCTTAGCTGGTTTCGTGGGGTTGGCGCGGCCTCCAAGCGTCTTATTTTTTTCATTTCTTTAAAACTATTTAACTTGCGTGGAAGCCATTTTGAGTAATCTCATTACATCCTGTCTTGCGACGGGTGACGGACTCTCGGCGTTTTATTATTTACCTGAGTGGAGGTACGTGCGTTATGGGGATCACGCGGCCCCCACTATACCATTTACGTCAATTTTTAGTTAATATTTTATTTCATTTGTTCGTATGTTTTAGAGTTATTTCCTTGGAGAGACTGTTACGTGAAAAAACGATAGAAGACTTATTGGCTTCGGATTCCGACTCCGAATTAATGTTAAGTGTCTCGAAGAACATGTCAGTGACAACGATGAATTAAGCGATCTGGAGCAGTCATCAACACACGATTCAGAAAGCGGTGAAGATCTAAGTCCCGATATTGAAGAATGTTTTTCAGAGAGTGAAGGTGAACCTACTGCAGGACCGAGTCAAAGGAGTTATTATGGAAAAAACAAATACAAATGGTCTAAAAACCCACCAGCACCTTCACGTACTCGTCAACATAATATAATAAAACAAATACCTCGATTGATTGGAACAGCAACGACTAAAAATCAGATGTCTACCAAAGAAACATTTGAGCTGCTCATAGACGATAATATTATAAGAATATTAAAAAAAATATACCAACGAAAAAAATACAAAGAGCTTAGAAAAGAATTCTACGGTCGCATTTAGTCAAACCACGTTTCTGAAACGGAGATGAAGGCTTTTATTGGTCTTTTGTTTTATTTTCAAATCTGGACTTGAAGATATAGAAGATTTGTAGCACACAGCACAGTACAGTAGCACAAAAATACTATGTACTAGTTGTCAAAATTGATCTTAGTTTACTTGTAATTTTCCTGAGCCCTTAGTATTATATTTGTGTTGATTTCTTTTAGAAAACGTTAATCAGTGATTTATTTCTTTATATTTCCAGAGTTTCTTGTATAAATTAAGAAAAAAGCATTACAGTAATAAAAATTTATTGCATCAATTAAAGAAGCTTATTATTTATCTTTTCTTAATTAAAACTTAAATAAAATTTCGATGATTTATACCTTAGGTGTAGTTTAGTGATGGTTGATTCCAAGTGCCGTTTAAAAAAAAATTTGGATATAATATTAGAAATTTATTAAGGTTCTTAGTTTTATTTGTTGCGAATGTACTGGTCATTGTGAAGAAGACTATACTGTTATCAATTATCTCAATCATCGACATAAATGAAAAAACGTAAAAATAGTTTCAATAAAGTTTAATTGAATCTACTGTCCATATATTCATATACAGTTTATTAGATGATTTAAGTGATAACTAGTGATAGTCATTGGTGGTTGAACACTAAATGACTGAAAGGCTGACAGTTCTATGTTTATAATTTCAGATCGCAGTAGGACCTGGTGTCGGTAAATACGAAGCATTAGTGACTTATGTTATCAACGAAAACAGATTTGAGACAAATTCAAGAGACATATCAAGGACTAACGCGTAAGTAACAGAATTATTAAAATCTATTAGTCTATACTGGGAGCAATACATTATATGTAACGAACACAGTTATTTTTAAAATGTATATATCGGATTTATTATAAATTCGTTGTTTTTAAAGAGATTTTAGAGAGAGTTTTTAGAGAGACGCCAGCCTCGCTGACGTTACTCATGTCACTTCTTCTAGAGCGTTCCATAATATTTTAAAATGAAACTTCAATTGTTCTTAATGCTCCATTGTTTCTCGAAGGTTCTTCAGAATCACATACTTCAATGATACGCACTCACTGAACTCTGAATTCTGCCGTCGTGCCTCCAGACGTCATATTTTTAACAAGATTCAAACATAGTTCTATTCTCCTTTTAAACAATCGTTGATTTCGTTTTACTTTTTACAATAATCATGAATACTAATGAGTTTTAATAAGAATTGATGACAGCCTCAAATTATTTTCACAACACATCCGTCATTAAAGCTGATAGCGCCGATATATACAGGGTGACTGGTGAATTACTATCAATATTTAAGGAGCATACTCGGTACATGATTCTCATTCGAATTATGTAAAAAAATAGGTACTTAAATTTTGACCAAATTTCCGTATAAATAAATAAAGTGTGTACACGTTCCAAGTGTGGACGCGTGCGGCGGCGTGCTGATACAACAACACGCCGCCGCACGCGAGTGTGTGTGTGTGTGTGTGTATACCTAATCTGTAGGGTGTTCATACGATGCGTAATTAATTACATAACTTTTGGTTAACTTAGAAGTTTATTAACATTTATGTTATATTAATTTTTATTTTGTCATATATGATCGTCAAATATCACGTCCTCAAATATCGATAGTAATTCACCAGTCACCCTGTATATATAATACAAGATAATATACTAATAATATATTATATATATTACAGTTACAACAATGAGCCGAGCTGTATAAGCGCCACCCACCCACACCTCAACATGTACTGCTACTGTACCCAATAGACATTAACAATATATAGTATGGAAATGAAACATTATACGGATATGTTTTATATTATATATGAAAAGAATTATATATACAATAATATAATACAACATCAATATATGTTATTCTGTAGGTGAATATAATGTTCTACTGTGATTGTTAATACACATGTCTTTCCTTATATATTATATTATATAATTGGCACAAACTATTGTTTTAGTACCTATAAATGAAGATATGTTTATACTGGGTATGTATTCAGTTCAAGTTGTTTATAGCGGGGAGATGTGTTAGTGTTCCTGAGTTACCTGTAACGTTAGTATTATCTATATATTTAAGCCTCTCATAATTATTAATATGAATATAATAACTCGGTAATAATAATTAGTTTTTATTTTTATTACGTACAAAAGACATACCAAACATTATAATATTTTTTGTAATCTACTTTGATTTTTAACTTTCTACTTTTATATGTTATCTTTTACTTTTGAGATAATTTATTGCTTGATTGTTATAATCTTAAAAAAATCGTTTGTCTATAATACTAAGTACATTTTTTATTTTAAAATACATAAAAACTTATGTTACCACTACAATTTTGATATTTCCACATTTTAAATGTCATTCTATAGGCATTACTAAGTACAAATGAAAATAGGGTATTTGGATACTGTGAGTTCCTCTTTATTTTATTACTACATAATACCCAAGCTACGGATCCTTTGCATTAACCGTGATCACGGGCACACGAGATAAAAGTGTCTGTCAGTTAGTCTTTTTATTTGTCACTATGTCTCCTAAGGTATTCTGGTATGATTACGGACATAATATTTTATATATTTTTTTTAATTAAGGGGTCCCAGGTGTTAAATAAAATCCAGCCTTCTCTAATGAAATTCAAAAAACATCCGCTTTGCAATACAGAAAATGACTGGACTGGTAAGGGGCTGAAACGTCAGAATTGTTTAGTTGAAAAATAATAATAAAAAGAACGTTGCAGTATCCGAAAACCTTAGTTTCATATAAATGAATACACTCGAAAATCGTACATATTATGTTTAAGTAATATACAAAATGAAACAATGATATGTACATATATTTATTAAGATCTAGATTGTTATGACTATTTTAAATATTAATATTACAAGTACGGAAAAATAGATTTATTATTAAATATTAATTTTAATCTAATAAAGAAGTACCTTATAATAAAGTTCCTTAGTAGGGGTTCATCTTTTTCATTTCATTACATCTAGTCATAAGTTTATAAAGAAACCTTTTTCTGTTATATTTCTGATACTCCGTTGTGATATTGGTCATAAACTTGAAATTATAAAATGGAGAAAAGGGACACGAGGTTTGTTTTTATTTGATTTCTCTACCAGAAACCGATTGTATTTCGGTATAACAAACTTATACAGGAGAATGCTTGTAGGATTCTTACACCGACAAGACACCGAGACCTGAGTCGGCGTTTCTTTGATTCCCTTTGAACCAATGCCAATGAAATATATTATGTAGTATACAACCACTCAGAAGGGACTCAGACAAAAACAGGACATTAAAACACTGCCCTTTATATAATCTTTAAAAAAATGTTTGGACAAACAAAAAAGGCAATGACTTAAAAAAATTAGCATTGAAAATATACTACTACTACAACAAAAAAAAACTAGGAGATTCTAGAATGTACTTAACGAAAAATTTGTAATTAAAAAAGAATTTGTGAATAGGTTTTGAGATATTCACACTGAGATAAACTAAAAATAAATGCTTCTAGACAAAACAGGATTTAATGAATATACAACGTTTTGATTTCCTTAAATGGCTTAAAAGCACGAAGAACTTTTATTTACTTTTGATATTAATATAATAAAAAAAAATTAATAAATGTCACTTCACTCAAAAGATATAGGTACATATTTTTGACAATTTGGTCAAGTAAACGACATCTCTAGCTTTTAAATTATTATTATATAATACTAGCTGCTCCCCGCGGTGTTAAACACGGATTTCCGGGATGTAAAGTAGCCTATATGTTATTCCTGGATGTCAGCTTCCCGTATACAAAACTGAATCAAAATCGGTTCAGCCGTTTGAGCGTCAAGAAGTAACAAACATACACACACACTCACAAACTTTCGCAATTAAAATATTAGTAGGATGTTATATAATCGATAAATTGCATGAACTGTTAGCGAGCTTATTTATTATTGAAAAAAGTTATTTATAATAACTCTTAATTGTTATAACGAAAAAAGTTTGAATTTTTTCATACTAATTTATTTGGGAAAATACATTACGCAATCTTTAAAAAAAAATAAAGACTGTAACATAAAAATATTTTGATATATAACTGGGACTCTTAAAAGTCTTCTAAATATAAATTAATGTATTCACATGCGGTTATGAGAGTTTTCATTGTAACATTTAAATACAGTCCCACATAATACTGTATATTTTGTAAAAATAAAATAAAATCGATGAGTTATATATATATATATATGAAATATATTTGAGATCAGAAAAAAAATTGATTTCCTTGTAGTAACGTTTATTTACAAAAAACATTACGCAATCTTTAACAATAATAAAGACAGTAACAAAGAACTATTTTGGTATAACCGGACTCCACCAAATCCTTAAAAGTAAGGCACAGATAGAATTAAAGTTAAATATACACACACACAGTATCCATTAACATTGCTTGTCGTCATTTAGAATAAGGACTATTTACAGATCAGTTAGAGGAAGGGAAGAAGATCCTTCTCTCTATCAAATAAAGATAAACAATCATCTTAAACAAGCCTTCTTTACATTAAGTCTTCTAATAAGGTCCGTTGTTATAATCGTTGTTGTAATCCGCTTGTCTGTTACTGTCGTAGCCTGATCCGGTGCCGACGTCCTCGTATGAAATTCTGGGCTTGAAACCGTCCTGGTCGGCTTCATATTCAACGGTCTGGTGACAAATAATTCATTTCATAAGTCATCCTCATGGTCTCTATTGTGTTTATATCAACAACCCATCCTCCTATTATATATTACCTGTTTCCTTCCATCAGGTTAGACGACGTAGTAGACTCCCTCAGTCCCCTTCGGTCCCCTCGTCGTGACTCTCAGTGACCGAAGTTGTTGTCGGAGGGAGCGTCCTGGACCATGTATTCAAAGTCGCAGTTCGCAGGCTCCTGTTAGTGAAGGTTGTTATTAAAATGACTTAAAAATAATACTTGAAAGAAGAGTAATTATGATACTAAGAGATAAAAAGATATGTGGCCATACAAAACAATAGTATGGGACATTTATGAACTTTAGCAGTTATAATGAGTATTCTAGTATTCCAAGTCTCGATTGTATCTATCCCTAATTCTCTAATATTAAACTCACTCCATTGCTTGCATCATCATATCCTCGAGCACTGGGAGGGAGATACCGTCTGCTTTGTTGGTTGGCATATTTGTTGTCACTACCACCTTGAAATAATTGAATAATATTAGAATTGAAATGTAGTAGGGAACACAGGCATGCGTTCAAACTGTGAAAAAGATATAAGTACTGGGATCTAAGATTTTCGCGAGTATTACTACGCATTCTTTTTATTTTTTACGGTCAACTACATACTCCCGACGTTTCGGTTACTTTACAGCAACCGTGATCATGGTAAAAAACGCGTAGTTAATCCGAAAATATAAGTTTTATTTATATGAGTACTGGATTTTTAATTTTTGTTCAGTAAATATTATTATAAATACAACATACTTCGTTCAAATCCAGGGGCTCCATATTCTTGAGAGGGACCATAGTATCCAGCCTGATCTGATGCCCCGTATTGAGTGGAAGGTGTTTGGTATTTGTTTACAGGTGGCAAGTATTGTGCCTTTGGTGCTTGGTATTGGCTCGGAGCTGAATTTTGGTTCCCATAAGCTTTTCATTTGCTCTGAACATTTAATTGTTTTGTTTTTTTCAAAAGACTCCAGTCAACCTCAGTGGTGATGTTCAACAGAGCTCAGCTAATATTTCGTTTTAAAAATAAACGAACAGTTGAAATTAGGTATTCCCAACTACAAATTTCAGGCAGTGGATTAAATACATTAAAAATTACCAAACCCAAAGTTAAATAAGTGGAATAAAAATAAGCCATAACGCATGCCAGAAAAATAGTTTCAGAAAATCAGTACATATTATATACAGTATATACATATGTATGAATATCATTTTGTTACTTGAAATACACAACAATAGAAACTAAATTAATGCGTACGAGAATCACGTTTGAACAAATACCCTGTCTCTGTGCTTGTCCATTAGAGACGAAAATCAAATGACGATGCTAAATTAGTATTCCGATTAGCAGTAATCGTACTTTGGTTAATCCACTAAAGGTCAACAGTCAATAAGTTTGGGGCTCAAGATGAGAGATGACCTAATAAGATACTTATACACCAAAAAGTTGTTGTACACTAAAATGTGGAATAAGATCGTAAAAGTCTACATCTTCACAATAGCGGAAGAACCCAAGAGCACGAATATTTAAAAAAATATATATTTTATTCACAAAAATATTACACGCCACATATTCTTAACTAGCTTATGCCGCGACTTCGTTCGCGTGGAATAGTGACTTCCGGTAGATTTTTGGTTCTTCCCACATAGTTCCCGTTCTTGCGGGGTTTTCGGAATGGTCGAGTTCCCGTAGAATTTTCAGGATAAAACCTATGTTTTTTTTTAATTCACAATGAAGTACTCTTAACCAACGACATATTTCTTTGTTTATTTGAATAAAGATTAATATTATTATGTTGATACAACTTAAATTATTTCGACCAAATTAGGTACCATAAAAACGGTTTTTGTGAGTTAATCTTAAAAGATAGACATATACTGTCGCGGACTGTTTTTTAGATCATTAAAAGAGCTATTATTCTTTCATACATATTTTTTGTGTATCTTGAACCGTTTTCACGGCGCACGCAACGGAAGACTTCAAAAATGAAATAATTTCTCCCGTTTTTTACACATTTACCACTATATCTTTGCTCCTATTGGTCGTGGCGTGATGTTATATAGCCCACAGCCTTCCTCGATAACTGGACTATCCAACACAAAAAGAATTATTCAATTCTAACCAGCAGTTTCGGAGATTAGCGCTTTCAAACAAACAAACAAACAAACAAACTCTTCAACTTTATAATATTAGTATAGATAATAATTCGGAAAAATATTTTAACTTTAAGTGTTAAATATTCAACATCCTAAAAAACCCTTGCTAAAGCCTCACTACAATACTGAACGCTTTTTGATATTACTAAATTTTACACAAAAAAACAAGTGGTATTTCTTTTCATTTATTTCCCTTTGATTTGAATGTTAATATATGTCAGCCAATGAATGGTCGCTTTAACACATATCACGCTAACTCTTCAACTTGTTTAAACCCGTATCAATTAATGCATGTATTAGGATATATGTTCTATAATTATACAATGTTTATTAAATATACTATTTGTATTTAAATATACGTATATCTTGTCATTTACAGTTTAAATCATCTAATAGTGAGGATTTGACTCACAAAAGTGTTGTGTCGTCAATAATACATATGTCAAACGAATGTCTAATATACTATTATTATATAATTATATTCGAGTCAGCTTTGTTTAAAAACTGTGGAAATTTTAAAAATATATATTTTATTGTATTTAGAATATTATCTGATTTATATCAAGGAATTATTATTAAAAAGTAAGAATAAGACTTGGGTATAAATGCAGTAACATGACAAATATGTGTTTAATATACTGTTAAATTGGAACCTGTTTTTGAAATGTAATTTACTAAAATATTTTCTATTATTTAAGAGTTATGTTTTCAATATATATAAGATTTATATTTACAACTAGTAAACCCGGAGAACTCCGTTTCGCCACCAGAACTATATAACATTTTTATATAACATTTCGTTTGGTGATTAAAAGATGAAGATTTTTTTTGTTTTATATTTGAAAAGGAAAATTTTATTTCATTTCACAACAGTAATGAATTCATCTCGATTACAAAAATGAAGTGTTATTTAGTTGAACTTCTCTAAGTAAATGAAAGTGAATCCAAAGTAGATACCGAATCGAAGCGTTATACGTGTCCGCAAAATATCCGTTTCATTGAAGTGCTCCTTTGTAAACCACATTTTTTGTTTTTAGGTCTAACTTTAACACAAATAAAGCGGATGGTTTCCAAACTCGTGAACACGCAAAATATAACGCCCATGTGAAAAACAATGATTTTCTAAATGTATCCCTCAAATACTAAATGGTTTTAAGAGTTCAAACTACAAACACAATACCGGTTTGTCACATGAAATTAACTGAGAAGAGAACAATGAGTAGCTGTCAAACAATGTATCATGCGACGGCACCATCTACTTAAAATATTGATTTGTAGTACATGTTATGTATGATGGCGCTGTATATTACTAAAGATTAACCCCTTTTCTTGGTTCTTTCGTTCTGAAGTAATAGCATCAGGATGGAAAACCGGACTTATTTTTATATAATACATTTCTTACAAATATCTAATTGTCTTCATTATTTCATTACATATCTGTCATTATACGTCAATTGCATAGCTGTCAATTGTGTTTCGTTATTCCACGTTTTATAGTGACTGACGTTTCATGTCAAGTCCCACGGGAATGCTGTCGAACGTGATAAAAAGTATCCTATTGCAATTTCCTGGCCCTAAACTACCTCCCTGCCAATTTTCAGCTAAATCGGTTCGGCCGTTCTTGGGTTATAAGTGGAGTAACTAACACGACTTTCTTTTATATATACAGATATATATATACAGGGTGACTGGTGAATTACTATCAATATTTAAGGAGCATACTCGGTACATGATTCTCATTCGAATTATGTAAAAAAAATAGGTACTTAATTTTTGACCAAATTTCCGTATAAATAAATAAAGTGTGTACACGTTCCAAGTGTTCCTAGTGTGGACGCGTGCGGCGGCGTGCTGATACAACAACACGCCGCCGCGCGCGTATGTGTGAGTGTGTAGTGTAGAGTAATCTGTAGGGTGTTCATACGATGCGTAATTAATTACACAACTTTTGGTTAACTTTACTTAGAAGTTTATTAATATTTATGTTATATTAATTTTTATTTCGTCATATATGATCGTCAAATATCACGTCCTCAAATATCGATAGTAATTCACCAGTCACCCTGTATATATATTGTTACAATTAAAAATAATTATCTATATTATATCCGAGGCAAGGGACTTGACATCGGACAGCAGCCTGGGCCAGAAGTTCAATTGATACCCTGTGGTTATAGGGAAACTATTGAACAGTGACTCTTGAAGAAACAATTACCTAAAGACTATATAGACGAGATAAGTATTTTATATTGTATAGCTTCCCTTTACGAAAGACGATATTTTGTAAAATTATAATATGTCCAGTAAATAAAATGTTATAAGATGTTTTAATGAATTGTTTTATTCGAAATATGTATATAAATATATATTTTTCTTATATAATATTTTAATTTTAATACATTTTCTAACACATGCATGTACGACATACAAATTCATGAACAGTTGTGATTATTTCATTGTATATCCTTAGATAATCCTATTAATTTATACATTCAGCGACGGGATTCATAATGATTATACTAATTAAAACAACACTAAAATTACTTACGGTTCAATAAATAGTTTCTGATTGAGATTGCTCTTATAGAATTAATTCTCAACAAAATATAAGTTTAAGTTTTAGAATATTTCTTAAACATATATATAATCAAAGAGAAATATTAGATAGTTTTGTAACATATTTTTACTTATACAGGGTGACTGGTGAATTACTATCGATATTTGAGGACGTGATATTTGACGATCATATATGACGAAATAAAAATTAATATAACATAAATATCAATAAACTTCTAAGTAAAGTTAACCAAAAGTTGTGTAATTAATTACGCATCGTATGAACACCCTACAGATTAGGTATACACTGACACTCACACATACGCGTGTCGTGACGTGGTGTTGTATCAGCACGCCGCCGCACGCGTTCACACTTGAACACTTGGAACGTGTCAACACTTTATTTATTTATAGGGAAATTTTGTCAAAAATTAAGTACCTATTTTTTTTACATAATTGGAATGAGAATCATGTACCGAGTATTCTCCTTAAATATTGATAGTAATTCACCAGTCACCCTGTATACTTATAATAAGCTTAATTCATTTTACTTCTTTAATAAATTAATACATTTACTGTGATTATATTCGATTTGATCATTACAGTGGTTAATGAAATATTCATATTCAATATTTACATTTGATATATTTATAAATCATGACTAACATATTGGTTATTAAAAGTAATTGAACTAATGAAGCGTACAATGTACAGTGATTGATTTGCGTAATTAAAACATCAATAAATGGACATATTAAACGCTTGTATGAACATTATTTATGGCACTTGATATACGTGACTTTATATAAGTATTTTTTTATACAATTCTTGGAAAAAAATAAGTTGTTTTTTAAAATTCCACGAACATTTTAAGTAGACGAACCGCCTCAAAAGGTTACGCGTCGTTGATTTACGAGCAGACACTATCAGTTTCAACTCAACTGTAATATCTTGTTTGTTCATCTGACGGATGGCTAGCTCTCAGTTTTATTTAAATATATAAATTTTAGGATGAAAATATATTATTAATCATTTTTTTAACTTAAAATGGATATAACACTGTCAAAAGAATATTTGTATTGAAATAAAGAACATTAGAAAAACTTTACGAGTGATATTTTTTATAAATCAAAATAAAGCAGAGTTAAAACTTGTACCAATATTAATATTAAATTAAATTTGATAAAACCTTGCTGTTAAATAAATGGTATAAAATGTTCAAACACTTACGTGAAACGGTTTTCCGTGAGATTGGACTTTAAATGACTATAGGCTTTGTAGTGTGTTGAACGAAATCGTCTGAAGAGATCTAGTTCCTTGTCCTGAACTCAAGTGGACAAACTATTATCACCTCCTTTAAGTTATACATTTACTGAAATGAAACTTTTTCTGTAAGACTTGAATTTGAGAAGTTTTCAGGAGAATTGAAGGAAAATGTTTTACTACCCAATTTTCAAACTAAACCTTTAGTTGAGCTTATAAATTATACTATAGAAAACATTTACATTTTTTTACATCTTATGGAATCAATGTCAGCTAAGTCATAAAAGGATTATTCTATGTTTTATTAATAATTTAATTGCTCTGAGGATATAGCTCTGAGGATATAGTCATAACGTACAGACAAAGTGACATCATACGAAAAAAGTAACTCAAATTCACTCTCAAAATGATATAATGATATATGTAATGATATCTATATACATATATATATATGTATATATATACATATAATTAGGTTGGTGAGTTTGTTTATTTTTGTAGACCGTACTTATCACAGGATCGATTGCTTCAAATCCTCTTTTTATCTTTATCATTTTTCGAAAAACACCCTGATGTCACGCCACAACTAATAGCTACGGAGAATCTTTCAATGAAAAATGTATTAAAAACGTGATAATATATTCCTTTATAGCTTTCGTCATACGCTGTCTTCTTCTACCTGGCAATTTCCCAGCTTTAGCCAGGGTCTGCCTTACATTTTGTGAATAGTTTTGACTAATTGTTTTTAAGACCAGCCGCCTTCCTGACATCAACCCTCTTTGGGAATGCATTAATCAGTGATGTCTAAATACTCTTAGATAGTATATATGTATGACTCGGAAAAATTACATTGGTACTTACCAGGGCCAGTATCGAACCCGCGCCCTCGTGCATGAGAGGCAGGCATTTTAACCACTAGGCCACCACTGACTAATAATACGCTGTGTACATGTATAAAAGATTCCAAAACTGTAAGTAGTTTTTTAAGAAACCCAAAATTTTATGCGGACGAAGTCGCGGGGAGAGGTAGTTAAATATATTTTCAATTTAACAGTTACAGGAATTATGTTATAGTTTAATATTGGAATCCATCGCATTCTCACATTGCGATATTCGATAACAGAATTAATGAAAAACATCTGACTAGTATTGAATATCACAAAAATAAAAAAATATCTTGAATAAAATTCAAATTATTAAAGCAATCTCCATTTTAATTTATTGAAAAATAATATGCATATCACATGCTGCCTGAAGGTATTCTGATAAATATAAGGGAAAAACCTCTATTTTTGTAAATATAAAATGTCGTCTTTTAGTTTTCATGATTTTTATAAAATTTAATAACACACTATACGCCACTAACACCCCTTTATATGTATGTGTATTAATTGTATTTGTCAATACCAAACCGAAGCCTATAAAATAATTTTAATATAAATGCTATGTTTGCTATTAATTGGATGTGTGAAACTACCAAAATTAAATTCAAAATTATTGTTTTGTAAAACAATCTTAATGATGGTAAAAAATTACAGCAACTTTTAAATTATTATAATTTTATCAATTTTGTTAGTGTATAAACAAAAACCTTGTTTTGATTGTTTAGTATTCGTAAAGGCTCTAACTACCACTCACTTATCCCTCAGCTTCAAATAGAATAACGTTACGTTTTAAAGTTGTAGAGCCTAGCTGTGGTCAAGTGATTGCAGCTCGAACATGGGCTGGCTCGACTGAGGAAGTACCACCCTCTCACAGAAGATCGGCGTGAAGTAGCCTTAAATGGCTGCGTTTCGTCCGATGTGTGAGAGAGCCGGTTGCCCTATCCCTATTCCTACCCTTTCCTACTATTTCCTTATTCCCACCCCTCCCTATCCCTATAAAACAAGGTTGGCAACGCATCCGCAACAAGATGTTGCGGATGTCAATGGGCGACGGTAACCACCTTCCATCGAGTGGTCCGTCTGCTCGTTTGCCACCTGTCACATAAAAAAAAATTCAACAAAGGGCCAAGTAATGTTCACAAACTAAGCCTGTCCTAACTATCGTGCATCATACAATATGTACATAGATATATAAATATCGTATTATTATATTAAAACTAATTTATAATAAAAATATCATTCATTCTATATATTTGGATAACTTTGCATTAAATTATTTCAACAGCAAAAATCTAAAGCAATAAAGTCAATTCGATTTAAGTATATA
Source organism: Danaus chrysippus (assembly GCA_916720795.1). Taxonomy (NCBI): domain Eukaryota; kingdom Metazoa; phylum Arthropoda; class Insecta; order Lepidoptera; family Nymphalidae; genus Danaus; species Danaus chrysippus. The sequence goes on along the minus strand of CAKASE010000047.1, from coordinate 264,762 downwards.
AGCTTTGATAGCAATTATTAAACTTGTATATTTTTATTCTTAAAATATATTTTCATCATAAGCTTAATATTTGTAAGGGACAATCAACCTCTATGCATTCAAGCATAAGTTAATTCTCGTTATGAATTCATTAACTAATAAATAGTGAAGTAAATAAAACATGACGATTGAAGTCAAGTAATCGTAAGGTAATTTGAGGTAAGTCGACTTAAAATAGGTTTCAGATATTTGAAATTCCAATTTCATTTTTAGGGCAAGTTATTAATAACATACAACTATTAATTCTTAAAGTACTCATTGACACCGTTAGAAACAAATGAATACAAGTTTGGTACTTTTGAATATGACATGACAACAGGATCGAGGAAAGTGCTTTTAAATCTGTAACGATTCTTTTATTATAATTGGCCTAATAGAATATTGAAAACTATACAAAAATCTGTGACGATTTACCATTAAACTTATACTAAAATATATTTTAATCCTTTCAATCAATTTAAGGATATCGCCATCATAGTAAGAGACATAATATTTTCAGTTTCTGTGTCGGATCAAAAACCAAAATGTTTTCATTAAAAAAAAAAGCAAATGTAACAAAAGCGTTGAAAGTTAAAAAATTGTTTGAGCTGTGAAATGCAAGGCCGGAGTGTTTTGTTCCCGGTTCAATAACAAATCCGACTGAGCAGAGGTAAGTGCACAAACTCCGAGGAATTCTAACTTTTAATTTCATGTTGAAGAATGTTTGTAATGCTTATACATTTTACTCAGATTAATGAAAACATCGATGGTAGTATTTGTGTGTATTTAATCATGAAGAGTAACATACATCGACATCAATATATCTTTCTTCGGTAGCTTTTTTTTTTCAAACCATTTATTGAACTGTATTTATTATACAAATTGTGATTTATATCCTAGGTGACCGATCCATAAATTTTTGACACCTCTAGACTTTACAATACAATTAGTTACTGTAGGACGCCACCTCAAATAATAAAATCTTTAGAAATAACAATTTCATTTAAATCAGCCAACCTGTTTATTTTCCCACTCTTTCCAAGATACTCGACAAATAATATATTTTTGTTTCCAGAGAATGTTACAGAGCCGTATTTAGTATTTTTATTTATCTCACCAAAAACATGCCTGTTAAAAAGTGGGCCAAGTTCCAATCGGCTAATTGTTTGCCTAAAAAAGGGGTGAAATCCAATCTAATGCCAAGTTTAGATGCACTTTGAAATCGATCATAATCATCTTCATCAACAGCATGATCCACTGGTAAACATTTGCCATTCCCAAGACTCGCCACCACACCCAGTCCTCTGCCTTCCACATCCAGCCACTACCCGCCACCTTATTCATGTCAACGGTCCATCTGGCCGAAATTCACTTTACCATACACCCAACTTCAAATATGGTATAATTGTGAAAATACGTAGGTGCTTGGTTAAAAATATCTAAAATTATAATACTTCTTAATTTCTTAATTAATTTAAGAGTCTTTTACTTAATTCTGTTATAGTATAAATCTTTACTGCACAAAATTATGTCATTTTAGTGAAAAATTCCCATTGTTGTAAATATCTTTGAGAAAATAAGAACTCTTCATTATATTTGTCATAATAATTTCCTCTTCTAATGATCAATGAATTAATTATAATAACATAATATATAATATGCACTAAAAACATAGAAAAATTATGATGGTGTGCACATATGTAGAACATGATGTTACTCTTTTCGACATGTTTCGACGGAGATTTAAAGAAAAACAAATAGAAAACGTAGTTCCTCTTATATTCTTCTATATTTTATATAGTGTGTTTCCAAATATTTAATAGAACATGTAACCGAAGCTGAGAGTACACCGAAGCTGAGAATACACCGCGTTGTTCCTAGCCTCGATACCAAGATGACGTCATCACGAAACAATAGAACATTGAAGCTCCTCACAGTAACAAAACCTGTTAGTGGAGAATGAACTCGTGACTATACTCGTGAGTATGTAAACAGGATTATAAATCAAACAGATTGTAAGTTTAGTATTTCACCTTGTTTCACAATATTTACAACAATTTAGGACAACATTTTGTGAATTTTCTAGAATATTCTGTGTCAACCAACGTCTGATCTCACTTCTTAGCTACATAGATTCATATCTTCTCACAACTCTTTTAATAATAAAATTATCCATACATTAATTCTGGTGAAATAAAAAAATCTCATTTCTTACAAAGGAAAATTTTATTCAAGTTAGGTATATAAGAAAATAACATCAAATTATTTACAACGTCAAAATATATTTTTTCCTTCAAATCTCATTTATAATATTGTCATATTTCAGTAAATAATTCAGAATTCAACTTCCTTATTTATCAACTGATGATAAAGGTCAGTCTTGTGTCCGTTTTATGAATTTGTTAATTGAATTATTGAAACGTACTTATTTAATGAAGTTACAAGAAATTAAAAAAAAACTGTTAATAATTGTATGAAACACAGGAACGAGTTTGTGTGGAGATAGTTTAATATTGATAAATGTTTTCATTTAATAGTTCACTTCTTATTGAAACTTCTATCACAAAGAACATCTGAAACACGCCCTCACCAGCTCCTGACTGTTCGTTGTAGTCTTAATAGCTTTGTGAGTAGTAGCAGTAGAAAATGTATCACTATCATGGAATTTAAATTTTCTGTTGACAAAAAACAAATTCAATAATGTTTTCACAAGTATTTCAGTTTTAATTTAGTCCTGAGATAGCCGCAAATATCTCAACCCGTCACCGGCGTGCGAATCGGCAAATTTATCAAAAAATCCAATTTCCGCCTTCACCTGTCACGTACAGTCAGCAGAAAAGTTGGAAAAAAAACTGCACAGCGAGCTTGAAATTTATAACTTTTTGAACGTTTGCTACGTACAAACAAAAGATATATATAGTTTAAAATAGTCTGACAGAAATATGTTTACAGAAAAATATTCAAGTAAAACTGATATTTATGAAATAAATACGGCTTTTACAAATATTGAGAGACCAAAGATATTTGACTGAAAATTATAAATAGTTGAATTCCATCGCTCATATTACTTTTGTCATCACAACCGACAGAATAACCATTAATATTTCTACGGGTTTAATTATTTAAATTTCAAATATAATATATCTTTGCCTGCCGGATGTACTCGGCTAATCGATGTATTAAGGCTGTATCGGCTTGTCACCGGACCGTCATTCCTTTAACGATTGTAGAACTCGTTACTTCACTTTACAGATAACGGAACAGAAAACTAACATGAAACTGTTTTACGATATTTGATAAAACACGATCGATATATAAGTACAGAGGCACAATGGTTTAGATGTTTTAATAGTCATTCTTTTCCAGATTATTATTCAGGATCCTGTTTTTAATCAATTTTTAATACTATTAGCAATAAATTTATTACTTTTCATCCATTTAGCTACACGTATTAGTAAGTATATTAATTATAAAGCATATATTTGAAATATAAAAATGAAGGTTGTTCGATCTAAATCTATACTAATATTATAAAGCTGACGAGTTTGTTTGTTTGTTTGTTTGAAAGCGCTAATCTCCGAAACTACTGGTTCGAATTGAATAATTCTTTTTGTGTTGGATAGTCCAGTTATCGAGGAAGGCTGTAAGCTATATAACATCACGCTACGACCAATAGGAGCAAAGATATAGTGGTAAATGTGTAAAAAACGGGAGAAATTATTTCATCTTTGAAGCCTTCCGTTGGTGCGCCGTGAAAACCGTTCAAGATACACAAAAAAATATGTATTAAAGAATAATAGCTCCTTTAATGATCTAAAAAACAGTCCGCGACAGCATATGTCTATCTTTTAAGATTAACTCACAAAAACCGTTTTTATGGTACCTAATTTGGTCGAAATAATTTGTTTAAGTTGTATCAACATAATAATATAAATCTTTATTCAAATAAACAAATAAATATGTTCTTGGTTAAGAGTACTTCATTGTGAATTAAAAAAAACATAGGTTTTATCCTGAAAATTCTACGGGAACTCCACCATTCCGAAAACCCCACAAGAACGGGAACTATGTTGGAAGAACCAAAAATCTGCCGGAAGTCACTATTCCACGCGGACGAAGCCGCGGCAAAAGCTAGTGTATATTAAAATATTAGGTTTTACTATTACAAATTCTCATTATATCCATAATTACTTCAAAATTTATTGTATTTAGACATTATTCTAGGTTACGATAAAATATTTGTACACTCATATACCTTAATATTAAAAATTAATATTTAAAAATATGAGATGACTTCGTAAATCATATCGTCTATTAAGTTGATTGGAAGATTTGCTCCTCGTGACTCACTCTAAAGTGTTTTATGGCATCAATTTGACAAGAAACCGTATTTAAATTGAGAAAAAATATATTCAGCTAAAAACAAATATTAGAACTGAGATTTCTTTGTCCTTTAAATTGTTTTAAAAACATATTAGCTCTGTATATCATTACTCGTGAGATGACCAATACACACTCAAGAATTTATAATTAATTATTTCTTTCTAATCTCTATAAAACCGAACATTGCTTTTAATATGAGATCTAGTAAAAAACTATAATATAAGTGATCCCCTCAGTATCCATGAGACATCATAAATCTCATCTTTGTATATTTTCAATATAAATAACCTTTTATCTCAGCGTGTCCGTGGGATCCATAATAACTCCATTATCGAAATCAGCCGTGTCACAAACTTGTCTCTCACAAACGTCTAAGGCTACATTTATTTCTCGTATAATTGACTTTGGCTTTGCCTGGAGAATCATTGTTATGAATTAAATGAAACTATTATATCCACTTGTTTTAATTTATGACTAATTCTCTTACAAATAAGGTTCCATTAGATTTATAATGATTATTTTGTGCAAAACCTTCATTTAGGGCTTTTAAAAAGTATAAATATGAACGATACCCATTTTAATAATAGTTCTATATTGTTTGTTTTCTGTTAATATATTTAACTTACTTTTTTATGACACAAAATATTCATATCTATGTCACACAATGCTCTGCGAGTTATAAATTGGTTGCAAGATGGCTCTGTTTGTCAGAAATTGACGCTGAGTATTGATACGATGACTGAAACATCTGAATAATGGAAATATAACAGTCAAAAGATATTACATACACGATGCAGTACTTTTTCCACTTTAGTAGGAAAATATTTATGTAACTTTTTATATGAAAACTATTGAAATAAATCACAAGCACATTCAACCACGACAATTTGTCTTCTAAAGGCATTAACTATATCCAAATATTCATGTTACTTACATGTTTATTACGATTTACGAGTACTAAATAAATTTTAAACATTCATCAAATCATTTCTAAAATTACTCATGTCTTTAGAGCCAGAAAACTAAATTTATTTTAATGACATTCTACATATATAAGTCTTAAGAAATTCACGAAGTCAGATAAGGTAAGTAGCGGTATAATTCAAGTAAGTTAAATATTAATTAGTGTAATTCTCTTCTAAATAAATATCACTACATTGAAATATAACACGCGCGTTGTTAAGTCGTATCAAAATATTTATAAAACAGTCTGACTTTTACTTTGAATCAATACGTCTCACTAATTTCTTGTATATTTTGATTGAATCTTGAACTCAGACATTTAAAACCAACAGACCTTGGAAAAATTCCAAGCAGCATGACATTATCCAGTTGAGAACGCTTTCATTTTTGTATTGTATCTATCTTTTAATTGTTTTATATTTCACGAATAAAATAATAATTGAGAATAAAATGAAAATTATAGAAATGTTTTCAAATATTTGCATGAAATTATCAAGAGCTGCGAAATATATAACAATTTAAAGTGAATATGTTGCAATGTTGGAAGACTGTAACATACATTGGTTTACTTGAGACATGATGTGTTTGGACTCTCTCCAATGTTAATATTATCATAATGTGGACGACATCGCACTGCGGTCCAAATAAAGCTATTCGGTTCAAGGAGTGACACATCACACGTTCACTTGATAATAGAAAAACACCCACCACACCGTTTATATATAAGAAAAACAGACTCAAAGATTAATATTATTAAATACCATATGAGTAAATCATGATCTAAATTACAAAGTGCGATTAAAACCGTTATAAATAAAACATCTCAGCGAGATCTAACGGTTATAGTCAATAAATTTATGTAACAACCATACATTGGACATTTTGTAAATCCTTATGACAAACACGAGAAGTTTGAGGGTTTATTACAAATACTTGATAGTTATGAGGACGGTGTGACGGCGGACGGTATGAGGACTGACGGCTCGGCGTCGGCACAATTTAAATTGAGTAATGTTGATTCACTCGTTAGAACTTCAAATTGCCAGCTTCCGTTGTTTAAAATAATGGGAATTAATAATATTTGTTTTGGAGCTATTTGATTTTTTTGGACTTTTGGAATATAAGGATATCCGAAAGTAAAATGGTTGTGATACATGAATCATGCCTATCACCAAATCTTCACTCAATCAATCTAACCAGCCCTGGATATGATGGTCTTTGAACAATGTTGTGAAGCTTATTCCAATGAGTTTACATTTTTTTTGTTAAGATGCTTTGTTCTTTGTTGTAAAAGGTTGAGATTTAATCTATTTAACTTTTCTTCTAACCCTTATAAAACTCCAGGAGCTGTACCTTAATGTTCCTGAGAAACAAATCCATTAGAAGTGCCGAGAACACTGTGAGGGTTTACTTTAAAATATTTATACAATAATATTATGAACTGAAGCTATGACTTTTCCGTTCTAAGGATGGCAATAGAAGTTTATTTTCTATATGTTATATTGAATATTGTTTGTTTTCACAGCGAGGCCGTGGTAGCGCGGAGTCAGCAACATCAGATGTTATGTGTTATTTTATCTCCGTGTGTAATGTTGGATCTAACCTGGTTATATTTATTAATGATTTATTTACTTTTACTGAACGGAACACTTAATAATAAAAAAGCATTTCTTCTAACAATGTGTTAGGAATTAAAAGAGACAAAACATTTTAAGTAATATTATAAATAACTAATTCCTAAACGTATGTAAATTTTTTTTTTAATAAGTTTTAAAAGCCAGTTTTATTTTTTATTCCTACCTATTGAGAGTCATTTATTTTCATTCATTACTCGAAAGAGAGGGAGAAGGATTTAGAAAATGTATGTCGCTAATTAGTATTTCAGATTTTTAAGGTTTCTGTGCGAGTGAGAAGCAAAATAATAATTTTTATAATTACTAATTCAGTTTCCAAGCAGTTATTTATTTAGTTGGAAACACCATTTAATAAAAAAAAAATGTGAAACCGAACAAAAATGAGGTTTTTTCCGCGATGTTTAGATCAGTCAATCATAACAAAATAATTTGACAGCAGAAATTTTTCCAAGAGACATATTCCTATAAGTCAAAGTCTTTGGATTAAAATCGAATTTATAGTCCGCACTTAAGACATATTAAACGTTTTGCTTTGATGCAGATAACAAGAACATTCCATTATCTATATATATAAAAATGGATTGCTGTTCCTTAGTCTCGCTAAAACTCGAGAACGGCTGAACCGATTTGGCAAATTTTATTCTTGAAATACTCCTGGAAGTCCAGGGAATGTTTAAAAGGTGAGAAAAATTGGAATAATTGCTGGGAAAACCCTAAAAACAGCCCTTTTCTGTTTCCCATACAAACGTTTTTTTTGACATTAGATTTGACAACTAACTAATATGTCAATCATTCTGTTTGATTGAAACAGGAAAAACCTGATTATTTAAGGCCTCTAAGACGGAATAGAGTTCGCCTGGTCAGCTGACGAAGTCGCTGGCAAAAACTAGTTTGTAATAAGTTGTAGCCGTAAGTACTATCATTGAACAAAATACATTCCAGCTTATCATGATAACCAAATTATTCAAATCGATGCTAAGCTAAGAACCCTACAATGAACGAGGGTTGTAACAGTTATTATACGAACCCGATATAAAGACTGAACAGTAGGAAAGAAAGAGAAATGGAATTGTAAGAATTGTAAATGGTTAATACAGAGACATGATAGTTTTATTTTATTTTATATAAATAATATTAGAACTAATAAATTATATAATGTGTAAGTTTTGTTATCAAAATATAATAAATATAAATGTACATAAGTGTATTATTGATGTTAGCCCGGTGGTATGTAACATGCCCGTCGTATCTGTGTAAGTGAATTCCCGAACTCTGTTATTACAATCTCCACCGTTTCCAGAATATTACTTCTGAGTTATTTTCTGTTCCGACAGTTGTTGAGATGTGAATATTGTATTCGTATTTTAACACTATTTTATCTCAGAGTTTATGAGAAAATTTATAGTTTTATTATATCAGAAACATTATAAAATAATACCCGGAAATTACATTAAGAGAAAAATAAAATTTTGTTTGAAGTAAATAAAAATACTGAAGGAAATGTCTTCTTTTTATGATTTTCTAAACATATTCTATATTTTGGTTTTAATCAGGAGAGAAAGAAACGTCTCAATATTCGTCACTAAGACCGATCATACCTATCATCTATGTTTACGAACAAAAGTTAAATCAGTATCATTTAAACTATAAAAAAGTTGCTTCAGCAAAACGAATCTAAACAAATAAATATGTATTCTTTGAATGTTATCATTAATTTATTATATTTTTTCAAAATTATATAAAGTGAATTCCAAACATAATTCATCAATAAGGTATAATATATTTTCTATATTAGTTATTGTTAAAGTATTCGTTGTCTATTAAAATGATTACAAAATGAACCCAAAGTATGTTATAAATATAAGTCAGTAAATAATAAATATATATGTGTTAAGATAGTGGCCTTCACAACAACAACTAGGTAAGGTACAATGTATCAGAACTATTTCAGCTGATCTATCCCTCACAAGTGTATGAGGAGGGTGAGTGTCTCGAGCCTCTATGGCTCGTCCTAGCTCTGTTTCTAGTGTGACTATCATTGTATATTAATATCTCACACAGAGCTGTTCACATCTACACTAATATACTAATATAAGATTTGTTTTACAAGTACGTGGACTGAACTGAAGGGACACGTTCGTGACGAGGGTGAGACTCATTCAGATGTTGTGTAACGATTGTGTGGTTGTATGAAAAGGATTTTAAATATCGAGCAGAGAACACATTCCAATATATAAAACAGAGATTTTATGAAATAAACACAAGTAGAAGTAGTAGTAATATTTCTGTACACTTGAATAAATTTTTAGATTATAATTTCTGAACATTATATCATAAGTATTTTATTTTCTTCAATAATTTGATTCAGAAATTTCAAACAAATATAATATAATAATATTATCTAATATAAGTACCCCTTATATTTTCTGGTACTCTGATAAAATGTGTTCATGTATCTGTATAACTTGTATGGTCTTTTATATTATATAAAGCTGGTCGCATGTCAGTCAGCTCGTGATCATCCTCATCCGCCTAAATCCAATAAACAGTTTTAATTAATTCCAGCAATAAACTGGCGTCTGATTGCGTCCAATGAAACACAGCCTTCGACGAATGTGATCACGTTCATCAATCATCACTAATAATATGATCGAATAAACTCGGAACATTTTAATTTAGCTCAAATCATAACACGGATACATTTTCATTTATAAAATAGTTTTCACCAAACACTCGTATCGTAGGCAGCCCTAGTAGGTTTTTTTCAAATTTGGTTAGATAGAGAGAGGAGCTTGGACAGTGGAGGTGAGCGTTTAACGCGCGTTAGATAGTGTCCCTTAAACCTACACCTGGGTCACAAGTCCCAGTCACTGTTGAAGCTCCTCTCACTACAACGATGGACCCAACACACGCACCGTGAATACATGGAATGATGAGAGGTTCTGTCTCTCTTAACTAATGGCTTTAATTTTAATATAAGCCTATACTATATTAGTCGTATTCTTTCAACGTTATATATATATATGTATATGACACAAAGTTCATCTGCTCGTAAATGAGTTTGGGTAATAAATAAATAACTAAATAAATAATTCATAGTTCTCAGTTGTTTCTTTCTCCGGAGCTAATGACGCGTCACTCGGACCGGATTACTTTAATGTCATATAAAAGTTACTCGTGATATTTAAAGATCCTTATTAAAGGAAACTAAACTCTATCATTATAATGATGCACCTTACAGAGTCAATAAAAGGGAAATAAAGAGAAATGTTTAACTGTTGGTATTTTATAAGGTTCATGAGGTCCTAGACAAATACAACCTCGAGCCGTTTATATTACAATCATTATAAACGAACTCTATTTATATAAGAATAAAGGAACCAAAGAAAGGTTGTGAAGGAAATTAAAATATAATAAATGATCATCGGCTCATTTGAGGGAGGCCGCGGGGCGCCGGGCGGAGCCGCGGGGCGCCGCTAGTCACAGCCATTGTTGTGAACAAACACGCTTTATAACGGGTGTCCCAACAAGAACGCAATTTTTAACTTTGGCTCCATTTTAAGCGTGATTGTTTGACATTTGAACAATTGTTATTATTTGCTTGTAGAAGGTACAAGGTTTGTAAAAATGGAGCGCTACACGAATGAACAACGCATTCTCATTGTAAAATTGTTTTACCAAAATGGTGAAAGTTTTGCGGCTACAGTTCGCAAATTACGATCATTTTGGAGTCACTCAAAAAGAGTCAACTGTAAAGAGATTAATGAATAATTTTGCCGAAACTGAGTCTGTTAGTGATGTAAAGACAACAACAACAACGCAAACAGTCAATGGTGTTCGATATCGTGAAATGATTACCAGTTCTTTCTTGCCTAGAATCGAAGAAATGGATGTGGACAGCATGTGGTTTCAACAAGTCGGCGCCACATGTCATACAGCCAGAGAAACAATTCAATTGCTGCATCAGTCATTTCCTGGTCATGTTATTTCCCGTTTTGGAGACCAGAATAGGCCGCCTAGATCGTGCGATTTAACACCTTTAGATTATTTTCTTTGGGGTTTTTTGAAGTCGATGGTTCACGCGAATAAGCCGACGACGACTCAAGCCTTAAAAGAGGAAATTGGACGCTGTATTAATGAAATACCGCAGTATTTATGCAAAACGGTCCTAGAAAATTTCATTCAAAGTTCGCGCGTGTGCCTGCAAAGCCGCGGCGGCCATCTGCACGATATCTTGCTCCATACATAACCTCATTCTATCTACTTTACGATATAATAAAGTTTCACGATATTTTTTTTTATATCAGTGTTTTATTTAAAATTTAAAAATTGCGTTCTAGTTGGGACACCCTATATAAAAAATAACTTTGAACTATGATGTTTTATAATGAATTGTGTTCGAAAACAAAAAGCCTCGTGGAGCTGTTGTGTTGTTGAGGAGATCAAAGATTAACGGACGCGGAGACGGAGACGGTCGGGGAACAGACACCAGGCATGGTTATGGTTCACTTAAAATAAATGTGTTCCTAACATGAACAAACTTAACATCTGAATCATTTAACTCCGACAGATCATAAAGAAATTGAAAAGATATAACAACAGTTTGAAATAAAGTTTATTAAAGTGTTAAATATTATAATGTATAAAGTGTTATATTCATTATAACGCCTCCATTAATTAATTCAAACTACCAGTCAACGTTTAACGTGACACTCATTTATAATAATTAGGACAATTTTTTTTTTTCAAACTCCGCTCGTCTATTTAATTGCGACATAATTTCTCAAAGAACTTCCTTATTGAACATCACAATATTAAAAAAAAGTGTAGCGACGCGACGTCTAAATTAAAATTCTTTTCATAATGAAATGAGTTAAATTATTATTAATAAAAAACTCATCGTCAAGAAGAAACAGCAGACGGAAAATGAGGTGACAAATACTTATCATCTTTATCATTTAATTTACGTGTTGTAATTAACTAGGCGAGTTACAAATAACAACACAGACACAGACACAGTTATATGTTATATATTATTATTATTATATAAATATTATCATATGTTTTATAAATCGCGAGTCTACACGAGGCGAGACTCACACGAGGGACGTGCGACCGCGACGAAACGTAGACTTTGACTGGTGTAGAGGCTCCGTAGAGGCTACGTAGAGACCGCGTAGACCCTCTACGAGAATTATCCCGCGCATACAATACATTGTTACATTTAATAAAGTTTTATTCAAGCTTCATCACGCGGGTTTAAATCATGTACTGTAACATTAATTATTAACTTTAATTGTACTGGTAAAATAAAGTGGTGATTAGACTCATTTCTTTATTTTATAGAAAGTATTAATATATTTTTTATATTCATTTTGTTTTCTTACTAGAGCTAAAAGAAATAATTTAATAATTTTAACAATGATTGTTGTATGTAATTTTATTCATATTATCTACTAACTTACTTTTGTTCGGCTTCTTGGATGTATATTTAGTTGTCATGTTTTTGAGTTTGCCAAGTACATGCATATGTTTTGCCAACACGAGCGCTATCTGGTGACAGAATGTAACATTCTATCTGTTACGTATCAAAATGATTTATAAAGACATTCTTCAAAGTGCGCCGATATAAAGTGTTTTTGGTTTCAGTCGTATGACATAAATTAATTCAAGCATATTTATATTTAATAAATTGATTACTAGTTAGTATTATCCAATAGATTCTTTTTATGTGAAAGGTGTCAAACCAACAGACCGACCACAACCGGCCAACCGCTCTCTCACTCATCAGACGAAACGCAGTCATTAAAGGCTACTTCACGCCGATCTTCTGTGAGAGGGTGGTACATACTGCAGTGACTGACCATAGCTGGCCTCTACCATCTATTATTAATATATTTTGGGGTTTGTAGATTGTAACAGAAAGAATTTTGTTTAACTTTTATAAATCTAGATTAAGAGACGAGAAAAAGTATGAAGACATTTAAATATTTTATACAAAAATACAAAAAACATCTTATCAACCTTTTAAAATGAAAACAATTATTCTGTTTGATATAATTGAAACATGAGTCAGGTAAATGAAGTTACAATACGCTGAAGGATTATAATAATGAATTACAATCGATCGGCTTAGAGGAGGTTGTCGGCGAGCCTTATTGTGGAACCTTACAGACTCCTCACGAAACTTCACTTGATACACTTCAACATACTACACATGTATTAAAAATTAGGTTAGTGAAGACGATCATTTTACTATTAATCTCTCAATAATCGTAATAACATATTTAAAATATTCATAAAACTTTAGATTTCTTATTTCTTTATATTTTTTGGCCATTTAAATTGTTGTTTAGGTAATTGAGAAGATATATGACTTACAATAAAGGTATTATTGTCCAGTAACAGTGTCAGTACTTCATCCTCGCCCCGAGTCTTGTGTGAACCGATCCTAATGAGGAGGTCAAACTTACTGAATATTGTATTACACTGTAACAATAATTTAAATGTTTTTTTGTTGAAACTTCACTGCTTTCGATGAATAAAGCTGTGGTTATAACGTATCTCTTTGTTAAATTATTTTATGTTTTGCTGGAGCCATGAGAAAAATCATTCTCGATACAAAAATCAAATAAATGTCATATTAAATACCAGTTATTATTAATAAGTGTAATGACTATAAATTATTGAATATTAAACATATCATTTATAATAAATATAACAAGTAGGACTAGAGTGATATATAGTTGTATTAACTAGTATCTGTAGTTCAAAAACTTTTAAAATAATTACAAGTTAGAAAACATTATATTTTTGAACAAATTTTAATAAGTAAAATGATATTTCATCAAACATAGCATCCTTATAAAACATTACATTATCTTGTTCAGTACTAGTAGGTGGCGTGTTTTAGTTGTATAAACAGTGTATTTTTACGCGTGGAACGTGCACCATCATAACTCGACTCTCCTTAATATATTCCTTATAGAACCTATTTTGGTCCAAATTTAATTATATTTGACAAACTTTTTAAAGAAGATTAGAAGTTACAAACATAGAGAAAAGTAGAAATATTTACATTCAAAAATAAGTATTTTAAGTCCTTGTTTTGGGATAATTTTCTTTAACTTTTTTTAACATTACACAGTTACACATATTAAGTTGCTTTTAACTATTTTTTTATTCTTGACTTTTAGAAGTGAACATTTATTAATTGACACTTAATATAATTTCTTTAACTTTAAGTTCCACAAATCAAACCAATCTTTAACTCTGATCTTGGACAAGATGTATGGATGCACACGGATAACTCATAAGTGTCATATAAAACCGTAATGTCTCAATGACGTCATTATTTTTCAACTCGTAAAAGTATACCACTAATGCTTTTTAAAAATTTAATAAGATATATGTAAATGTAACGTTATCTAATAAATATGTAACAAGATGATTAAAAGTCAAAGAGTCAAAGATCCAGAATATTTCCCGATATAATAAACAAACTCCCTGATACTTCTAATAAAAAATAAATGTATCGCCCACGAGAAATAGACGGTGTTAAAGAATGTAAAAGATTGTGACAAGTTTTTAGATATAGTTGTAGAAACAAAAAACTTCTGTGAACATATTATAAACAAAAGAACTATATTAGTTATATTTCAATGAATACTCTTGAAGTCCTAGATGTTATTATTATAAACAACTAAAGAAATTTGTAAGATAATATTTATGAACTCTGCTCTGGTTGTTGTATTTTTTAGAGAACGTTTTCTGGAAGTCATATACTGACTATCACATGCTGGATTTGCCAAAAACCCTTAGTACTGAATGGATTTGTGAAACAGATTTTACACGAGAAATTATTCTTAAAATATACTAAGAGGAAATCCTATACTAACTATCTTTTTGAGTAAGTCTCGTGTATGCAATGCCATAACTTTTTATCTAATGAATGAAATTAAATGAACACGATAAAGATGATCGTGTCATCTGCCAATCTTCGGGAATTTATTTTTTATTTCTTGTTTATGTTTTACCTGCGCAGACGCTCCATAAACGCACAATTTCGATAGCAGCTACTCATCTCAAAAATTAAACTAAATGAAATTGAATTAAAATAAATAAACAAATATTTTCAGAGATAGTAGTCCTTATTTATTATTTTACATCTATGTATATATATATATATATATATATATATATATATATATATATATATATATACTATATACTCCCGTCGTTTCATCTCACGTGTCCGTGATCACAGTTGCTACAAAGGAAACAAAACGATGGTATTATGTACATAGTTCATAAAATAAAAAAGCGTATTATCCTAAAATTTAAGCTTTATTCAAATAAGAACAAAACTAAATGTTAGATTTCATAATTGAATGTAAACTTTATATTATAACATTGACTTGTTTATTCCAACTTTTTTTTTATTTCTACTTTACAATATTTTTGTAAAGTGTAATCTCATTTTGGTCCTATTTCAAATCTCATACTCATATGTATGCATCGTTAAGAAATCTACGTTCAATTATAATAAAATTAAGTATCGAACAAAACGGTTTTCATGAATCAATCAATATTTCTGCTTCAAGTGAATAAATGAAGTAACATATGTATTGCGATACTGTAATAAAATAAAATTTTAATAGTATTTTTTATGAAATGAAACCATATTTTAGTTGTACGTGAAAGTAAAACATGCATTTAGTTATTACGCTAAAAATCTGTCTGGACGCCATTACAGAATAAAAAGTTGTAAAGAACATTGAAAGGATGTGCTTTTGTTACACTGGAGAAAGAATTTTAAGACTTGTACAGAATTTCAAGAGTATTTATTAAATTAGTCTTTATCGATCTCATATCACTATCTCCAGTGGAATAAAATTTTATGGTAATTGATTTTGATGTTTTTAAAGTAAATAGTCGAACATACAAAGAGTATTATGCAATCATAACAATAAACAAAGAATTAAAACTTTTAAATAAATCAATTTGTGTGCTTGTATTCGTTTCGTTATCTTTGTTCAATTATTTACAATATTCAAGTAGAGAAAAGTAAAGTCAAGGCGGACTAACTATCGTTTCTTTAAATGCTTCGGTATTTTTATAAATTTTCGGGATAATGTTTAACAAGTCAACTTATCAAATTGTCGAGAAAATGTTAGATCCAGTGGCGGCTGTACCTTAAGTGCACTCGTGCGCTGAACCACCAATTCAAAAGATTTAAAAATTACAAAATATTACTTCATCTTTATTTTTAAATTACCATTTTAATATTTAATTTCTAAACATACAAAAACGTATAAAAAATTAAATTTCCTAATTATGGTCAAAAAGTTTGAGCGCTTTACTAACTAATATATCGTGCGCTTCGGCGAGCGCACGAGGACTGCTAATACATGTTGTATGAGATACGCATTAATACGCCTGACGCGTGAAACAAAAGATAGTTCATAGAAATGTACCGAGTAATGAGTCGGTTCTCGAGCGCCGCACGAGCGACCGAAGATTACCGAGTGCGACCGATGTATGACGAAATGAGCCGGCCGTTTTTGACATTTCGTTGTTTTGTTGCATTTTCTAATTTTAATATTTTAGTAAAGTGCACCACCAGTTCGATTACCCACCGGCCGCCACTGATTTTGAGCCTATATCTTACGGGATGGATTATGTTTAAAATTAAAGTTAAGTCTACATAGAAAATTGTAATCCAAGTTAAGAAACAAAGATTAAATTAGATTAATAATCCAATACTTAATTAATAGATATCAGAAAGAAATAAAAAAAACTGTAAATTAATTAGAGATCCAGTGACTGACAGTGCGAAAGTAATTTCTTTTTTAAACCTATGTGTAGATAATTATTCGAGAACTGACTGTTGGTATTTATCAGCGTCTGAACGAAATTACCAAAATTACGAAAGTGTTGTATATTATGTAAAATTGTACGGAAAAAAGCTACCTATGAAAGTATGTATAGTGTCAGTAATAATAATTTATAATGATTTAAATTATTGTCTTCTTCACAATTCTAAGCTTCACGTCTTTTATATTCCAATATTTATTGGGAATTCTTATGATAGTCAACCCAAAAAAAAATCGACTTGAAACAAACAACATACAAACACAGGAACTAAATATTTTTTCTTTTCAATATCATTTATTAATATAACCTATTTTATAATATACTCAAATATCTGCACATGAATCCAGTAAATTTTTGTTTAGTTTTCGATAAACTTATTTAATACTTATATTATTTCTATATTATACTATTTCTGAATATACAGGGTGACTGGTGAATTACTATCAATATTTAAGGAGCATACTCGGTACACGATTCTCATTCGAATTATGTAAAAAAAATAGGTACATAATTTTTGACCAAATTTCCGTATAAATAAATAAAGCGTGGACACGTTCCAAGTGTTCCAAGTGTGGACGCGTGTGGCGGCGTGCTGATACAACACCACGCCGCCTCACGCGTGTGTGTGACTGTGTGTGTGTGTGTGTGTATACCTAATCTGTAGGGTGTTCATACGATGCGTAATTAATTACATAACTTTTGGTTAACTTTACTTAGAAGTTTATTAATATTTATGTTATATTAATTTTTATTTTGTCATATATGATCGTCAAATATCACGTCCTCAAGTATCGATAGTAATTCACCAGTTACCCTGTATAATCACCTTTTGAAGTCAGTAACTCAAGTGTTAAAATCTTTTATTTTCTCAGTCACTAATTTATCAAATGCTGTGAATCATGTTAGTTCCTTTTTAAATTATGTGAAGGTATTTAGTTTTTAATATTAATTTATGATATACATAAGATATTTTAGTTACACTTAATTTCCTAAATTTGCATGTTTTGTCAATTCTGTATTACGTATATTTGAACTTTGATTTAAACTCAGTCAATACAACTGATGTTAATTGAAATATATCCGTTTGATTAACAATTCATATACAGAAAATAATTCCATATACAGGGTGACTGGTGAATTACTATCAATATTTAAGGAGCATACTCGGTACATGATTCTCATTTGAATTATGTAAAAAAAATAGGTACTTAATTTTTGACCAAATTTCCGCATAAATAAATAAAGTGTGTACACGTTCCAAGTGTTCCAAGTGTGAACGCGTGCGGCGGCGGGCTGATACAACACCACGCTTCCGCGCGCTTATGTGTGAGTGTGTGTGTATACCTAATCTGTAGGGTGTGCACACGATGCGTAATTAATTACATAACTTTTGGTTAACTTTACTTAGAAGTTTATTAATATTTATAATAATAATAATAATAATAATTTATTTTTATCTCAGACATAGTCCATATTTAAATATTAGTAATACATGTCAACCTTATAACTAATGTTAGTAAAAGCAAATGATAATAATAATAATAATAATGAAAACAAACAAAACAAAACAGAGACAAACACAAAAGACAAAAATCGCTATTTTTAGGCAGCGTGTAGCCGTACCCAGTGGCGCAGTATTTCCGAGTCCCAGCGGCCAGCCAGTGCACACAGAATGCTGTTCGAACTGGATCGCAACCTCTGAAGCGCAGATGCACTCCTCTTGCGAATAATAGCATAAAAGCTATCAACACGCCTCTCAGCAAACATTTCGGAGGCGCTACAGTAGCGCGGCAATCCGAACAGCACTCTGAATGCATTGTTGTACTGAACTCGCAGATTTATATTTATGTTATATTAATTTTTATTTTGTCATATATGATCGTCAAATATCACGTACTCAAATATCGATAGTAATTCACCAGTCACCCTGTATATGTAAGTCTAAATGATAAATTGCATTCTTGTGTAAAAATGTACTAGACTCGAAATAAATGAAGACAATATAAAACATATAATAATAATAATCAAGGACCTTGCGGATTTGTGCCGTTGAAATGGACCTTAGCTTTGGTTTAAATAACATATTAAGTTCGTTGCAAAACGTACAATTTTTAACTTAATATTTCTCATATACGGATCATAAAAAAAATCTAAATATGATTTTTATTAATAAAACAATAAAGTTAGTTTCCGAACAAAATATTCTGTAAACATTACGACTTTATTATTTAAAGTAGGTACAGACCTGACGGAATATTATTATAAAATAACTTTCTTCAACTTGTTTCTAATATTTGTTCTCTAAGTTGTGTACGCAATAAAAGGTAACTTAAAATTTTCAGAATAGTAAAGTTTGAATTGGAATACTAAAACGTTGTTAATAATTAATATGAACCGTTTAAATATTAACTTGTATTAATGAGAGTTAAAGAATAAAGTACTCATTGTCCGCAAGTATGAAAATCTTTCTGTTATTGTTCAAAATTTTTTATTTATTTATTTAAAAACTTTATTATCTAACTACACACGTAGATACAAAAGGTGGACTTAGTGCCTGAAGGCATTCTCTGCCAGTCAACCCTTAGGAAAAGCAGAAAAACATGAAGACGGTAGCAGTATGTAAAAGTAAAAATATAAATATATATTTCAATTGATATATAAATAATATATACACATATATATATATAGATACATATACATACACATACTAATACATACACATACATATACATACGCACACATACCAATAGATATACATTATACACCAAAAACAATAATAAAAACAGAGATGCCCTTTCCCTTTTCCCAACCTTTCCTTTCCGTCCCTTTCCCACCTTTTCCTCCTCCTTTTCCCCAATCAAGGGCGGCAACACATCCGCAAATCTACGTTGCGGATGTCCATGGGCGACGGTAACTACCTACCATCAAGTAGGCCGTCTGCTCAGTTGCCCCCTTTTCCCATAAAAAAAAAAAAAAAAAAAAGAGACTTAATACAGATTCCGAGCAAAATGTTCCTGTAAACGACGCCTGAAAAATGCCCTTGTAGGTGCCTTTCTTATTTCTAGTGGAAGTTTATTCCACTGTCTGATAGATTTTACAGAGAAGGAGTTAGAGAGGAAACCAGAGTGGTGGCTGGGAAAAGAGAGGAGGAGAGAGTCATTAGAGCGTAGCTGTCGATCATGATTGTCACAGAGAAATTTAAAATTATCTTTTAAGTAAAGAGGAGATTGGGGATCAAAAAGAATGGAGAAAAGAAGACACAATAGACGTAATTCTCTGCGTTGGCGGATGGGAAGCCATTTGAGCTCTGCTCGATAGTGAGAAATGTGGTCAAATTTACGAAGACAAAAGATAAAACGTAAGGAATTATTTAGGAGACGGTCAAGTTTAATCAAAACTCATCAAAACCCATATTGAGACTTAATCCTATTGTGCTTTTTATTTTAATTTAGTGTTATGACACGAATATCTAAATGTATTGCAGTTAAAGGGGAGGGACATGAGTTACTTGTTATGATGTGAGTGTTTGTCTTGGAGTGAATCAGACACTCTATATTAGAGGTTGAGGTCTCTGGGTCTGGGATAACTTTGTCTTGGAGTGCGTTGGATCGGTTGTCCCAGAAGAGACCCTGGGCTCGGGATATTGGGATGCTTTACAACCACTTTGTGAGGACTATGTTTATTTAACTGAGTGAAATCAAAAATCGAAAACATTTCTGCCGTTATATTTCTCAATTTCAGAAGCAGCCAATGAAGGAGATGACTTATCTCATGACTCCATCCTGCCTCCTGGTGTTGACCAGCCTATGGAAAACAATAAGCCACAAGCAGGCCCTTCTGAGATCACAAGACATACAGAACTGAATACTTCTACTACTAACGCACAGAATTTCATGTCCTCTCTGCCAATAGGGAAGTTGTATTGAATATTATTTTTACTAAATTCAATTCTGTTCTTGTTATCAAGAATATGTATATTATACTATCTTTTCAGAGTCCTTTAAGTATTTCCACTGTTAATATTATTTAATAACTGTTATATATTTATGTACATGATTTTATTTTACAATTGTACATGTTAATTTTTTACATGTACAATTGTACATGTTAATTCTTTATACTTATATTATTTTGTTAAATTTGTTTGAAAATAGTTTGTAATATTTTTGTAAAGTATATTTCGTTTCTATGATATTTATCCATTTCTGTATATTAAAAGTAATTTTGATCCATAAGTTAATCTTTTTTTTTATATTAAATGTATTTATGCAACAAGTCTAACTCAATAATAATTTAACATTTAGGTACGGTAGTTAAATGAAATAATTATATCTTTATAGGTACAACTTTATTGAATGATCTTTAAAGTAATATTTGTAACAGAACATATCATACAAAGTTTTTGCGAGTGATAGTGAAATAGCTCCCTAACAAGTAATATACAAACAACAATACATTACATTATAAGAGTAGATGGCATAGATTAATAGATGTTTTAATTTGATATATTCTTTAAGTCAATCCTAGTTAATCTACATTAACGATATTGGTTATTTGGGATTACACAGACAAGTGTCATTATACGCAGATGATACAAGTCTATTCTTTTTTGGAGACTCAATACATGAGATAACATCGAACGCACAAGCTGTAATTTGCTGAGTATAAATGTTACAAAAACCTCCTGTATGCTTTTTTACTGATAAAAATAAAAAAAATCCGTAATTACGAATCCCTAACCATAAATAATATTAAACTCCAAAAATCAGAAACAGAAAAGTATCTTGGTTTACTATTAGATTACAAACTATTATGACAACCTCATTTAGATTACATATTTGCAAACTAAAATAACATCACTGACTGGAGCTTCACGCAGGTGTGTCCGATGTATTCCATATAAAGTTCGAACTATTATTTATAACTCATTAGCTTAACCGTTACTTGAATATTTAATAGAAGTATGGGGATCTGCACACAAAACTTATTTAAAAGATTTACAAATATCACAAAACAAACTATTAAAAACATTACAACAACTGGACTACCGCTTTCCACCCAAAGAACTTTACAAGAAAACTGATACACTATCTAATATCTATGGCACAATTATACAAATACAAAACATGCATACTTATGAGAAAACTTCTCTCAGAATCTATACACACACAAACTACTTTTAAGACTAAATCACATAAATACTATACACGAAATATTTTTTTTTATGGGAAAAGGGGGCAACCGAGCAGACGGCCTACTTGATGGTAAGTAGTTACCGTCGCCCATGGACATCCGCAACGTAGATTTGCGGATGTGTTGCCGCCCCTCATTGGGGAAAAGGGGGAGGAAAAGGTGGGAAAGGGAGGGAAAGGGCAACCGGCTCTCTCACTCACCGGACGAAACCCAGTCTTGTAAATACTACTTTACGCCGATTTTCTGCAAGAGGGTAGTACTTCCCCGGTCGAGCTCCCTCAAATTGTATAGTTTTGTTACCATAATGTTTAGTTCTAGACTTAGGAATTTGTATTTGATGTATATTTTTTGAGGTGGTAGAGCCTAGCTGTGGTCAGTTACTACAGCTCGAACATGGGCTGGCTTGAGCGGAGAAGTACCAAGATCGACGTGAAGTACTCTTTAATGTCTACTTTTCGTCCTATGAGTGAGAGAGCCGGCTGTCCTTTCCCTATTCCCACGCTTTCCTGGCATTTCCCTTTTGCCTCCCCTTCCTATCCTCTTCTCCAATCAAGAGCGTTAACACTGTCCATGGGAGACGGTGACTACTGTCGGTTACAACTATTCTAATAAAAAAGTATTATTTTAAATAGTACAAATGCAACGATGAAGAAAAAAATTAGTGATCAAACCTTCATACAAAACAATATTGACAAAAAGAAAAATATTTTGTTCCTACAACTGTATAAATAATGAAGAAAACTCATCTTGTACTTATTTGCTTGTTGTCCCTCAGTTGATCCTGTCTATACAAATGTTACAGAAAACAACAAACAATCAACATACAACAACAAACAACAACAACAACAACAAACAATCAACATACAATATTTAAATTAGAATAAGAAAACAGTAAAATACTACTTTTTAGGTAGGTACAGTTTCAGTCTTGATTTTTAATGTTCATTGTTACTTCTAGTAATGTCGTACAAAATGGCTGAAGTCAGTATTTATATCACAAATATGTACAAGCTGATACTCAAACCTTGTCATTATCAAATTATATTAAGGGGGTTTTATAGTTAATAATAAATAATTACAAATATTGCTTACAATATATAACAAATATTTATGTATATAACTGCTATATACCTAACATAAATTAAGTATCAGGTTTGAACAATTTCATCACGCCAATATCTACATTAATTTATTATTATTTATAATCAGTCAAAATTAATTCTAAGAATTATAGTATAATACAATTAGAATGGCACAGATGACGCCACTTGTAACACTATTCTTGTTATTTACATGTTTCAATTCTACAACCATAATAATGTATTAAATAAAATACCTTTAATAAATTTTCTAAACAATCCGACATTTTCTACGTTTGTATGTATACAAATATTAATAGTATGAAAGATAAGTCACAGTATAATACATCATATGAGTCACATCATGTACACACACATTAGTATTTAATTGATAGCTTAAGACTTTGTATTTGAAGATTATATTTACTCATGTTATATTATGTTTTGTGTTTATAACAAACTCATTTGAAGGATGTATATATGGAGTCCCAAAGTGTTATTATCTTCATATATATAAGCTTAACAAGTACAAGTATTACTGCTTAATCAAAATCAAAAACAATACAATACATCCACAATAACTGTAATTTGTTTCAATTCAACAATAATAATTGTCTTTATGATAAATGCGGTTTATATTAATATTATAAATGAAAACAGTTCAAGGTAAATCTATTATAACAAAAACTTTAGCCCCCTCTAGTGGCATAACAGATACTATTCTTTTAAAAACTAATTATTCTAGAGAAAAAGGTATGATAAGCATAATCAGTACATACAGAAATAAAACATTTAAGATGAGCAATGTTTTATCAGATTATAAATAACAATAAAGTAATTGCATCGTATCAGAGAAGTATATCAAATAGATTGGATTAAATAAAATATTATGATCCAAAAGAAATTATTTATAAAAGTTGTACAGTAACTGTTAAAGATATTGTTTGACAAGTGTAAATTCAATATAAAATAACTAAGTAGCAGACAAGTTGGAGATGTGCTGCTAGGCCGGCTGTGTTCATTGTTAGTTTTCATCTAACACTTGATGATCAGCCGTCATCTCCTGATGGATGAATCTCAAGTACAGTCCAATAACACCATCTGTAATACATAATACAATATTGTTATACTTATAAAAAGACATACAAAGACACTTACTTCAATTATTGTCGGTTTAAAATAAATTATAAAATGTCTAAAAAAAATTACAGAAACACTCTTATGAAATAACAAACTAAAAAGTAGCATATTTGTCATTATTATGCATTCACTTGAATATAAATGAATG
Source organism: Danaus chrysippus (assembly GCA_916720795.1). Lineage (NCBI taxonomy): Eukaryota > Metazoa > Arthropoda > Insecta > Lepidoptera > Nymphalidae > Danaus > Danaus chrysippus. The sequence goes on along the minus strand of CAKASE010000047.1, from coordinate 240,328 downwards.
ATTAACAAAATATAAGTGTTTTTATTTTATTAATCATTTATTTATTTTCAATTCATTAATTCTGCTAACTACAGATGGTTTTGTTTTGTAAACCATTATAAATAGCATGATGACTGTGAGTGATTGCAATTATTATCAAATCCCTACAAATATTATAAATACGAAAGTAACTGTCTGTTTGTTTGTTAAGTTTTCATTCCTAACCCGCTGAACCGTTTGTGATGAATTTTAGTATGGATATAAATGAAGCCCAGGAAAAGGACTTGGGCTTCTTTTTATCCTGATTACCCGTTGACACAATCCCGACCCCAATCCCAATACTACGCGGGTGGAACCATGAAGTGGAAGCAGTTCAGGTTCAGTGGCCATAGTGACAGAGAACAACTGTGATGTACATACAGATGGAGCCGTGGGCAATAGAAAGTTACTATTATAATTACAATCTTTTATTTATTTATTTAATCATTATGACGTGTCGGAAGCATTCAGTTAATGTAATAAAAATAAAAATATTGAATAAATGAACATAAACAATGATTCAATCTTACTATAAATAATAACAGAATAATATTAAATATTCAACAGTACATACCGTCACACTACTATCGTACATCAGCTACATACACTTCTCTTCATAGAACGGTCCTCTCGTCCGCAGACCACGTCCTAACCTCCACCAACCACCAACAGCTTCAACCCTCATCTTGAATTATATTTTCTTACAAGTCCTGGAACGTTACAAATAATACTATTTTTATAAAGACAATACATTAATTGTTAACAAACTTACCATCTTACATTAAGAAGTCGCATTTTAGTTCCGAAAATTGTAAAGATAATAGTTAAAATAAAAAAAGGAAGCCATCAAAACGATAACATTAAAAAACCCTGCGCCCAATGTATGTAACGCTTAGGAAATAATTCAAAATTCCTGCCACGTACTACACAATAAAATAAACACTAATATCAAACAAAACTAAAAACGTTACTCAATAAGTATAAGAACTTATAAAGTAAGAAATGCCAATAATATAAAATATAATAATTAGATATATGTAAAAAAAAACACCATGAAGCATCAGCATTAGAAAAAGACATCCATTACGAGGAACTAGGAAGACTGCGGCCGGCTGGCAGGAGACGAGGGAGCGAAATGAATGTTTTATAAATAGGGCCCAGATTAATATGTAAACACATATTTTTAATTTACGCGATTTTCGGTCTAGAATGTGTTTTTTACATGGACTGTCATATTTAGACTGTGAAAAACCAACTTTTATTTTCCATATTTTACTATATTTCAAAGTTAAATGAATATTTTACAAGAAAATGTCACAATCATCCATATATTCACAAAAATACATAAAATTTACGTTCCCGCCACTAATGCTTTGGATTTAAATAAAGGATTAAATACGCTAAAAAAATTAACAAAATTCTGTGCGAAAGTTTCGAGGGCTGTAGATATGGCTTACAAAATTACTGAATTAAGTATGTTTAGGTATGCACCAATCACGTCATGTGACTTGAGATGAGACCAATCAGCAGACATAAGGCTATATTTTGACCAAATCGTCAGTTTTAATTTTGATAATTTAAAGAAGCACGTCATTGTGTATTGCAACCAACTTGATAAGGCTAGTAATGGATGTTGAATAAAACTGTTATTTTTTGTTGAAATAAATATTTCGCTACTTTTTTTTATCGGTTTTTAAATGTAACTTAACGACGTACGTCACGACTCACGAATGACCCTTTTCTTATAGTAAAACAATGTTTAATTAGGTATGAAAGTATTTTATTTTATACTCCATATTTTTTCCATATTTTTGATTTTTTCGTCCATATTTTATGTAAATATTTTAAATTTTTTAATACTTATTTATCCGGGTCCTAGTGATTATGAAGAACTTTCGAGAAATACAGGAGCATTTAGAAGAATTGAAGTTTCATTTTAAAATATTATGGAAGGTGGTAGAAGTGACATTAGTAACGACTAACGTCAGCGAGGCTGGCGTCTCCCTCATTGAAATAACGAATTTAATTTATTTTATTTTAAATGTGCATTATACATTATACAGTGTGCATGAAAAATTGTGTCAACCCTCTTAACTGCGTAATCAGTATCAAAACAACTTACATTTACATAATTATCAATAGAAATAATTAAATTAATTATTAAATAATTTACCGCCATCACACCTGCTGCGCTACCAGTGACGAACTCGAACGTACATTCACATTATTTTGATTGTTTAATCACTTTAACGATTCACTGATACCACTTTTTTTCAAATATCGATACGTTTCACTATGTTACGAATCAATTTAAAATAACACTTAGTTAACTAAAACGTATACGGCTCGAGAATTCACTGTTTTCATCGTTTTCGTAATGGTACTTTTCTTGAAGAAGCAAACAGTTCGTCATAAAGTCTACGCGATTCCACATAATTACAATCATATTTCCCTAGACACATTACCATATTGAAATATTCCTGGTTGGAGTACATTTTATAAAACAACACAATTTTATAAAACCGTAACCAAAAAGTAATCCACTCGGAAGAAATTTCCACGAGGAACTAATAATTTTTTCTTATTAAAATGGCGGCATAGGCTTGACTAAAAACTATCGATAAATCAAATATCGATAATCATAATAATAAATAAGTTTGTAATATTCATAGTATTTCGATATTTCTTTTTTTATATCATACATTAATACATATTATTTTTGATCGTAAAACACCATTTTTAACAGAAGTACATTAACTTTATATCCTAATAATACAACATAGTTAATTTACGTGCAGAAGTTTCAAATTATAATTTTGATTAATAATATTTATCTTCTATATATATAAAAATGGATTGCTGTTCCTTAGTCTCGCTAAAACTCGAGAACACCTGAACGGATTTGTCTTATCTTAGTCTTGAAATGTTCGTGGAGGTTCAGGGAAGGTATAAAAGGTGAGAAAAATTGGAATAATTGCCGGGAAAACCCTAAAAACAGCCCTTTTCTATTTCCCATACAAACGCTTTTTTTGACATTAGATTTGACAACTAACTAATATGTCAATCATTCTGTTTGATTGAAACAGGAAAAACCTGATTATTTATGGCCTCTAAGGCGGAATAGAGTTCGCCTGGTCAGCTATACATATATTACTAATGACGAAACTAACGCGGACGAAGTCGCGGGCAAAAACTAGTTATTAATAAAAGTTGTTTTAAATGAAATGATTTTAATGTGAAAAGTATAACTATTTATAGCAATATTGAAAATATCGATATAATATTTATCGATATATGTACCTAATTTTTAAACTTGCAAATTTCTATTCGAAACACTAACAAAAGACGAGTGGCGCCCCGCCGGCAGCCCGGCGCCTGCGATCTTAACATAAAACCATTAAATTATCTAAATTACTTTGACTTGTTACAACCAGTAAGCAAACTTAGTAATTCCTTTTAAAGTATAAACCATTGTTTAGTTTAATTAAATAAAATTAAATATTCACATTTGAATTATTTTTATTTCATCAAAATACGAAAATTTCTTTTATTTATATTACGATGACAAAGCAGAATGCGAACTGTTTGATGTTTCTCACAAAAGAATTGATTTTCGATGGATGAGAATTGGATAAACTAATAATAATAGTCAATCATAGTAACCGAAAAGAATTAATAAAAATAGACTTTCCTGTTCAGTTGATTAAAATCTCATTAATATTATAACGAAATTGTTTGGAATTTAATCTCTTTGAACCTGTGGAACAATTAATATGTACATACTTTCAGCAAGGTTTAGCAATTTAAACTACTTAAAAGCTATTAATACAGAAGGGGATTATTTTTCGTAAGCGAGGGTGCGCGTGCGAGTGTCGCCATAGTGATGACGGACAAGCGTTACACATCTAAAGTCTATGTGGACTGACGAGCCCGGCGCACTGTCCGCTCAGCTGGCCAGCGGCCGTTAGCGGGGCCAGCGGGGCTAGAGGTGCGCGGGCCCGGACGACGCGAACTATAGACGCAGCGAGCATCCTCGATATATACATATATGTATACAATTTAATGAGAAGTTTGTCCGCCGCAAGAAATAAAAATATTAAATAAATTTTAAACAATTAACATATAAATATAGAAATGAATATAAATTTAAATTTACAATATAAAAGATTGAAATCTTAATCTTAAAATTAAGTAACTCCGCTACTTGCGTATTGTGTTTTTATAATATAAATACGACACATTGTTGATTAAAGAATTGATTCCAAAGCAATATCAGACGTCTGATATTTATCATAATCATGTACATATTTTACCCTTCAGGTAAATTTGCATCGTCTGTTTAAACTGGCATATTCAATGTTTTTATGAAGTAAATTGTTAACGATACGAATTTAGCAGAAGATAAATTAATGTATATATTAAAACATCAGTCTCTATGTACTTTTGAAAAGACACACTTAAGTTATTTGATTTTATTTTATTTGTTTTTATTTGTGTGTGTTGTATTTTTAAGGTATGTTTTTTATGTGAGTGTTTTTATTGTGTGCCATTTTTATATTAACTGCAAGACAATATCAGCAATTTATCATCAATCCAAAATCCCAACACGTACGTTATAACTTTTAACATTTTTTTAACATACAATGCAATTAATGAAAAAAACGAAAGCGAAAGACAGTTAGGTATTTTCAATGTGAATAGAACATAATATGTAAGTATATTAATTTTATTGATAAGTAATACAGATAGAAATTATAAAATTAACAAAATTATACTAAAACAGTAGTTATATTGAATTAATATGCAGTGTTTAGTTTAGTTACCGTCAAATGCTTTTTGACGCACTTTACTGAGGAACGAAAACCGTTGTCTGAGTTTAACAAAGTTATTTTATGAGCACAATTAGAAACAGACGTTGAACTTTAAGTGGATTCAAATAATGTATAAATAATGGAAAGCCTCGTAAATATACAAGTTGTACTGTAGTTAAAATAAATGATCCTTAAGTTTATACATTATTGTTATTAAAATGTTGCATAAATTCATTATGTTACTATCAATGATTTAATTAAAACTTTGCACAACACACTGAACAGTGTCGTACCTTCTAAAATGAATATTGTATGAACACTTCTGTAAACGAATATGGTAACAATCATTTATAAAAGATATCTATGATTCATTGTAAAAAATATATTCTCGACGTTCTCCTAAAGCGACTTCTTTTTCTTTGAAAAAATAAAATTAATATATAACCATAGCCTTAAATATAAAAATATTGAAACTTAGAATGGCAACAGGAATCTTACATTCTTAACTTCTTAGTTTTAATCCAATATGTTTGTAAAATTTTCTTCAACTAGATATTGTGAGTATTTGACGTAAATCTTCTCTATATTCTGTCCTGACAAAGTTATGACACTAAAATCAAATATAAATTAATAAATATTATTTATAGCAGAAGTTTATTTTATAATTTATATACATGAGTGAGTAAATACATATAACTAACATCTCCGTACAGTATTTAACGAAGTGATCTTCTTGAATTTAATTTCAAAGTATCTATAACGAGCATTAAAAGGTAAATTAGATTTATTTTATAAATATAACAATTTATTGTTTTGTAATATAGATCAACCGTTTAATATTCCTTGTGAATGACAATGACTAATAGCAGCACTTAAGATAAATTTGAGATTTTCTTTGAGGATCATACTCAACTGCAGTAGATTTAGTCCATCAATACATAAATCAAGCGCTCAATATACAGGCTGTTCCAGGAGTCAACGTGAAACAGAAACGGAGTGGCAGGATTGATTGGAACCATCACGACAAACATCAGAAAGGAATCTATTTCATGCAATTTGAACAATTATGAGCATTTGAGGAAATACCTAGAAAATCAATCAAACTCAAATGGATACTAGGTATATAGTACGGATAACATCAATAAGTTTTGCAAAAACGATTTGGAAAAGTTATGAATATTACTCCTATAACTTCAATGCTTTCTTCAAAATGAAAGTTATTTATAAAACTATTTTTCAAATTAAATGGGAAAGTTAAATGTTAAAATAACCATATTTAGATGTTAGTTACATTCATTAATTCTTTTAAGAAATAATATAAACATATAAGAGATCTCCATATTGTGTCGACCATAAATATTATCTGTAATACTGAACACATATAAAGCTCTAATCTCGTAAGCCTACACACTGTCACTACGGTTTACTCGTGTTTTTACTGTTACAAGTTACTTTATAAGGCAACTAAATTTAAATATCCAGCTATTCTTAAAACCTAAAGGATACATTATAGTCCAGTCATTATAGTAAGTTCACCTCGGAATTCGAGATACCCAGCTGTAAGTCTGTAAATAGTATATTGACACCCTAAAAATTGTCTCAAAACCTACATATGGTAGGGTGTAAGCAACTATTAAATTTCAATGTCAAAGGTCACAAAAATCGGTTTTTTGCACTTTTTTGGAAATATCTCATTTCCTATGGGTTTTTTGCTATTTGTATTTAATATCAATATTGTAGAATACTAAATTCTCTACAAATTTTGTTTCAAACATTTTTTTATACGGTGTACCGTTTTCGAGATAGAGGGCGGAGAGCGCGAGCTCACCGCAGTACTTCAAGTCAACCGGTGCCTCCGGTTGAAAACGCGCCATATATACATAGTTGACGAACTATCAATAAATCAATGATTATAAATATTTTTCAATTTTTATTTGCCAAGTTCAAATTTAGAAGTATTATAATTTTAGATATTTTTAACCAAGCACCTACGTATTTTCACAACTATAACATATTTTAAGTTGGGTGTATGGTAAAGTGAATTTCGGTCAGATGGACCGTTGACGTGAGTAAGGTGGCGGGTAGTGGCTGGATGTGGAAGGCAGAGGACTGGGTGTGGTGGCGAGTCTTGGGAATGGCAAATGTTTACCAGTGGATCATGCTGTTGATGAAGATGATTATGATCGATTTCAAAGTGCATCTAAACTTGGCATTAGATTGGATTTCACCCGTTTTTTAGGCAAACAATTAGCCGATTGGAACTTGGCCCCTTTTTTAACAGGCATGTTTTTGGTGAGATTTTAGTTTCATTAAATATAATAGATAAACATTTTACATAAAAAAAACAACGTTTCAGTGTTAATGAGCAATGAATAATAGAACGGATCGACTTACTTTGCTTATAAAAGCGAATTTTTTTTAATAATTATTCCTTACCTGAGAGACGAAACCTCTTAGCATTCAATGGATTCACCGTGCGGGTGCCGGGTCCATCGCGTTTCAGGGAGAGGAGCTTCAACAGTGCCTGGGACTTGCGACCCAGGTGTAGGTTTAAGGGGCCCCTTATCTAACGCGCATTATACGCTCACCTCCACTGTCCGAGCTCCTCTCTCTACCTAACCAAATTTGAAAAGAACCCACTAGGGCTGCCTTCGACGTACGCTCTAAGAATGAATTAATGTGAGTTCTGGACAAGCCCAAGTCTTTTATTAGAGAGATTTAGCTGTTATACCTCTCGCTCCCACTTCTACCAAATCATAATCATCAAATCAACGACGAACCTATTTCGAGTTAGTTCGTTAGTGAGCTCGTAATACTTATTGACCTTGATGGCATGGTCTTTGGGGATGTTGGTTTCCCAAGGCACCGTAAGCTCTATCATCACAACGCGCTTTAAAATATGCGAATATAGAAATATGTCTGGTCTGGAGGCCGACGCACAAATATCCTGGGGGATTTTGTATTGTTTCTCATACGTATCCATCATGATAGTCCAATCCGAAGCCGCTTTAAGGATAGAGTAAGGCTTGACGTTTGATTTTATAGCCCTGGTGCCCTATAGTATCACAGGTATTGAAGCCGTAATTACCAAAATATCTCAAAGCTGAAATAAAGAGAAATATCAAAAGAAAATGTTTGAAAATTCCAGATACATTTAGTAAGCAAAGGCGACTGCGACTGAAAACAAGCAAATAGAAATATTACTGTGTGCCGTCACTAGATGCTTGGATTAGTAACTGGAATATTATAAGATTTTATCTACATTTAACATTTGAAAATTTATTATAGAATGAGAATAATACATTTAAAACACTGTGATTATTATATAACAAATATTCTAGTACAAATATATAAAAAATAATGCGTATATAACATTGTTATTTATGCCGTTACAAATCCTTAAAAGTTATAGTCTTGAGAATAAAAGTTTATTCATATTTAAAATAAAATTATTATTAAAGCTATTTATCTTGATTCCGACAGTTAACTAAATTTATGATTTGATCTAACCTACATGTTAAATAGTGTCAGAAAAAGATTAAGAATATAAGACGAGCATAAAAATAAGATTCAAAACAAATATTTATATTAAATATATTTCAGTAATATTTTCCAATCCACTATAAGTCCTTCAATTTCACTAGTTTGGTGTTCACCTGGACTCAAATACCAAAGTTACAATGGTAAAAGTCCCCAAATAAATCCAAAGGTATTTAAGACTGATATGCATATTATTTGTACGCAGATGTATCGTGAATGGAAGGGAAATATCTTAATTAATACGTGCGTCATGCATACAGCACGTTAAGTTTTCAGTTGATATTGAATAAAAACTTTTAATGACAAAGGACTATCTGAAAAGTTTATGAAATTATATAATTAATAAGAAGTAAAGGTATTAAATATGTAAAATGTACATATAACCTTCTTCTTCTTCCTGGCAATTTTCCAGCTTTAGCCAGGGTCTGCCTTGTACATATGTATAATATTTACATCTAAAATGCAGATATACCTAATATTTGCGTATGATCAAATACATATATGCTTAAACTGTTATTAGAAAATAGAATATAATTCGGAATTGTTGTCACGGATAGCAATGACTATGTAACATTTCTCATAAAGTCTTTGTAGCTGTATTTATGTAACTTTATTATTAGATGTCTTTGCTGCAAATGTTCAGTAACGAATATATCGTATTCATAATTAATATTCATGGCAGTAGTGTCTGATGTAGTTACACGCCGCATCGATCAGAATCGAGTTCATCATTACAATAAAATTAAAGCAAACATCATCTAACGAATATTAATTTGAAAATAATGTTAAGCTCAGTATACCACAAAATAAGATGTAGTAAAATTTGCTGTTACTTATTTATATAATCGTATTAAAACAATATTTTTATTTAAATACGTCTGTGCTGCGTCTTCCTCTTCTTCTCTAGTTTGTTTTGCTCTAATTTTATTATAATAATGAATTCACAAATCAGAATCAAATAAAATTGTAGTTTCAACGATCAAAACGTATATAATAAGTTGGGGAAACATTTGTGATTGTCTACGCATATCCATATATCTCTGTGTTTCGTTTCAATAAATTTAAACAATAACGTGTATCTAAATTAAAATCTTTATTATTATATCAGAAAACTAAACAAGAAATCAATTTGAAACCTTTGGGAATAATAACAACATAACATGCTATTAACTTATTCCTTGCATTCAATTTCTTATTATGTTACTGCTTCGTTTCCCTTAGGATATAGTACATATTTATGTTCAGAGAATAGTGATATTTTCCTAAAACAATATTTCTTTTCAATCTGACTTAGACTGAATATTTAATTCAATTCTAATGGACGTTCTTGTTATTTGATATTAATATTTGTACCTGTTGTAATCTTTCTATACGACTATCAGTGGTTACGTAAGTAATATGGCAGGTTGTTACTCAACTGGAGATGGCTACAAATGATTCTAGAAATAATGTTAAGGGAAGTGCAGCTTGTTGACGATAAGATCGTGTTTACATGCTGCAGCTCGGTATATGGATGTTTCGCAATATAAATATTTGAGCGTCTGAAAGTAAAATTTACGAACAGAAGTTAACCGACTAGGGGATAGTGTTTTTTCCGTAGTATATCGTGGAAACATAGTTATAAAGATCGAATATTTGCTATAGATTTAAATCAGGTAACATAATTAGATTAAACTTCAATTAGATATTACAAAGTAATTTGTTATAAGCAATATCAAGTCCGCATCTTTAAAAGTAGTTTCCACTCTAAGTGTCTAATATCATTAAACACTCTCCACTCGAGTATTACAAATCTTGACCGACCGAGATTAGATGCGACACAGGTCAGAGTAAATGACAGGGAATTGAATATTAGATAAACATCTGGAGGTGGAAAAACTTATGTAAATGACAATGTTTATAATAATAGTAATTATAATTTAGTCTATCACAGTATAAGAATAACTGACCACTGACTAAAATATAATTGGACTACAGGAATTATAAAATGTAATTTTAACAAATGATTTATATTATTTAATTTATAAAATCTTTTTAATATAGGAAGTATTGACAAAAGGTTACCAATTATTGATAAAATTTTATGGTAATGTTTTTCTTTTAAAAACGAAGAAATGAGATAGCTAGGGAGATCTTGGATGAAAAGTAGCAAAAGAATGGCCACTTTATTGGAGTAAAAACGAAATTATATTATAAAACATATATTCAGCTTAATTTTAATCAAATCGAAAGACGAAATAGAGAATTTTGTTTCTTACTTTGGATTAATTTATTAAAACTGTATAAAGCTTATTCCGGGAAAAGAGCTTAAGCCTTTTTAAAGTACAAAAACCGTTTCAGATTCATTTTATGTTTAAGTTTTATTTTCCCTTACATATAAAACTGTACCTACTCTTTGTAAAGATGTGTATCGCCGCATAAAAGATTAATTATTTTTAAGTGACATTATTTAATAAAATACAATAAAAAATAACAAATTAAAATTTAAAATATTTGATTTTAAACTTTCAAAATATGAAACAGTGGTATATTTGTATAACTGCATTATTTACTATCGTGCGGGTCTATCGCGATGCTCTGAGAGGAGCATTAACAATGCCTGGAACTTGAGACCTATGTATAGGTTTAAGAAGTCCCGATCTAACTAAAAAGACTTTTCAAGCATGATTTTCAGAACCCTGTCGTGACGATGCGAGTATTGACCGCTATCCATGAGTACCTTACATCCCACCAGCAAATGCTTAACAGTTCCAAATGCCTTAATACAGACATAGCAGGCCTTATCGGTATCTTTACCCCATCTTACTAAAATGGTCGAGAGATTTTCTTCGATAATTTGTTTGATTAACTTATATTATTATTAATATTGTTTCTTTTATACTGAAATACTTACTTGACTTTCACACTACAATATTAAAAATGTCTCCTAAAACTTTCACTTATTAAAGAATTCCTCTTATTACGGCATTTTCCCAGAAATTTGAATAGATTTAGAAGTTCTAGAAGCTATTTTTCCTAACAAACTATTTTATTACATCAGAAGATATGTTAATGAAAAATTTTTTAACGAATCTGAACTACAGAACGCTTTTAATAATTGTCTTTATACCTAAGCACGTATGACAAATATTTAACACATTTTTTTTTAATTAAAAAAATTCTATACATTGTAATGGTGGCATGAAGTTATAATTAAAATGCGATACATACAAAAAATTATAAAGTTACTTTTATAATACCAGTTCATAAACAAAACAACTCTTGTGTAGTGTACATATAATATAATACTTAGATAAAAATTTCAAATCACTTCGGAAAGTTCATAAAATTTTCATAAACTTCTCCTAATATAACTTTTATGTGCAATTTCTCCTGGCTGCTTTTTCATATTAATTGTTGTTCTAAATACAATACATATGGTTATTCCAATAAAAAAAATAACATACAAAGAAATAAGATATCATTTTTCCTTAACTTGCAAGTCATTACTAAAACAGAAAAATCTAAACAGAACTTATATCATAAAAATAATGTTGGAAGACTTATAAAACGATTTAGATACTCGTCATTGAAGTAAAGCTGTGAGAAACAAGTTCTAAGGTAACTTTTAATGTGTCAGCAAGTTTTATATGTTGGAGCCAACATACTATTTATGTATGAAGTTTGTAACATTATTGGCATTTCGTTTTGCGATGTATAATATAAAACTGAACATTATAAAATTACAAACGAAGCGAAACAATTTATTTCATGTAATACTTGAGTATTTGTTTATATTTGAAATATCTATTGAAAATTATGTTTAAAAATTAAATACTTTTGGAAATTTTGAAGGAAAAACAAAATAACTGTTGTTGATTTCATTTACTTTTGTATGCGTATAGAGAAGCTGCTAACTACTCACAGATCATAGCTCATTATATTTAGTTTAAATACAATGATTAATTTAGACATTCGTGCTTTTTGGCGTCCACGAGTGATTTCGAACCAACGACTAATTCAACTTTAAAGTATGCATATGGTGATGAATTTGAACTTGCTTAAATTGCTGCAAAAACAATTACAACTGCATAAGTTGATAAAAAATGTTTTTGAAATAGTTTTACCGCACGTATTTATTTTGTTTTCTTATAATTTGCTTCAGTATGTCATATAAATAGAAAATTTTTTTTTAGATTAAATTTTTTATCTACCTATGGGTAATTCAAATTTCAAATCTATGTATCTCTTCTTCTACCTGGCAATTTCCCGGCTATAGCCAGGGTCTGTCTTACATGTTGTGAATAGTTTTGGCTAATTGTTTTTTACGACCGGCCCGCCTGCCTGACATCAACCCTCTTTTGGAAATCAACATAATCAATGATGTCTAAATATTCTTAGAAAGTACATATGACTCGGAAAAATCACATTGGTACTTGCCCAGGCTAGGATCGAACCCGCGCCCTCGGCAACGAGAGGCGGACCCTCTTACCATTAGCCCACCACTGACTTCAAATCTATGTATGTAAAATAAGTGATGTGTCCTACATGGTAATATGATTTAATTAAAAAATTTGAGAAATATCCATTGTTACTTTTGTATTTTGTTATTTTTGTAATACAATTCTCGAAAGTTTAGTAAAAAATAATAAAAATAATATTTTTCAAAGTATATTATTACGGAATACATTTTTAAAACACTTCATCGGCTAATACATATTTTTAAATCTAGACTCTTAAGGAATCTATTCTCAAAAAGTTATGTATAATTATATAATTTTATATTATCTCTAAACATATTTATACTAAAAACATTAATGATGAATATTCTATTTCTTTGTTATATTTTTGAATCATTCACAATGATTTTGTTTTTCACCTCTCGAGGTATTTGTCTAGGACAGAGTGATTTATTGTACCTTGAGTGAAAATATGTATATCGTTGAAACAAAGAACACGTTTAGGTATGGCTGTTGTTTAAATAGTTAGAGTTAGTAAAAAAATATTTTATTTTTATGCCATCATTTCATATTTCATTTATTATTATTCAGAATTTTATGAAAAAATATTCAGAAGACGTTCGTTTGTAGATCTGAATTACAATTATTCCCCAGGTTTGTTTATAACAATATATATTTATATCTACCGACCAAATAAAGAATTGAAGGAGAAATATTTTTTTATTTATACAGCGGTGTGCCTTTAATATTAAACATTACATATCATTTTGTTCTCAATCCATTGTTAAGAAATTCATATTTGTCATTTTAAGCTACTTCCTCTTGTTAATTGTTGTAATAAACAATCAGACTATTAATTATTAAATAAGTTCATGAACCTCCACTTCACATGAACATTTATTGTTAATGCTGATTATTTTTGGATTTAATAAAATCCGAAGAATTAAATATTATACATATAATGTGTAAGTGTATTATGTGGATGGATAATTGAGAACTCTATAGTTCATTCCGCATAATATATACATATACATATACCATTACATACCTATATTTTATTCAATTACAGACCAATATTAAACATCATTGAGTTTTCTAGTTTGCAGTAATTTCAATAGTTTTCATTAAACCTTTGCTAAATGCTAACAACACGTAAAGTTGGCTGTACTGACACACTTGAATTATTAATGACACTAACAGACCATAAATTAAGTCATGTACTCTATTAGTGTACAGTTTAGATTCAAATGTCCGGTTGAATACAAACACAGCATGAGTATAATGCTCTCAACAGGATATAATTAAATGATTTCGTTTAGTGAAAGTATTGTAATAAATGAAGGAATATTGTGATCTAAAGTATGAAACGAATTAATACAGTGTTGGTATTGACACAGTTTCCTCAGAGTCGAATGAGTCCAAATAGAATACAACTTGCCAACTACTACCTTGGCAGAATCTCTCTTGTGCTTTCAATGTCTAACATCTACTGAGAAAAGTTAAGAGAAGGGATGGTAATTTAAGCTACATATAATGAGAGTGGAGGAATATATTTTAATTATATTCCAGTCATCCCACCACAATAACAAGTAATAAGTAACTATAAGTATGTATATACAATTTTGTAAACCCTCTGAAATATCCTCATCTATGTCTTATAAGAACAATTTATCTCAACGTTAGACGTTGGCTTTTGTGTTTCATTTTCAGAGACATCCTTGATTGAAAAGAAATACTTTTAAAACTAAAATAGTTGGAAGCAATAAATGAAGCTATTGAATGACGATATTACTTTAAAATTAGTATTACATTTATGTCTCCTCCTCCTCCTTTTGTATATTCTCCTTTTCTATTATGGTTTAATCTATTTGCATATTTGTAACAAAAAATTATTCCAGAACTGTCTTTAGCAGTATCAAAATATAGAAAAAACAGTGATTAAAATTAGTAAATCTTAAACTCCAGGATCCAGACTCAATATATTAAAGTTTTATGACTCATTGTTTTTAATATTAAATTGTTTAACTTTGAATAAATGTGTATTTTATCAGAAAGGTCTATCAGAATAATTTTATCTCCTGAATAAGTAACTCAGAATAAAAATGGTAAAGGGTTTTCCTCCTATATCCGATTATAATCTTAGCGTGACTTTAAAAGTGGCATGACCCAGAAAAGGTATTCTTAATTTTACATGACATCTGCTTTCAAAATAATATCCTCAATAAATAACTGTCCCTTATTAACGGTAACAAGTGTTACTCCGTACATATATTACCTCTATATACTTGATAACGACTTTATTGATTTCATGAATCCTTTTTTATATATTTGTTATAAAAATTCGAACACGATTTTAGTTTAAAAAAATATAGGAAAAATTTTGCAGATATTTTTAAACTTACTAACTGCCTTTATTATAAAACTTTTTGAATATAACCTTTGCTACAACATTCTTCTGATAAGCAAGTTCGATAAACCTAACTACAAGTTTTTTGCAATTATCTGACAGTTTTTCACAGCGATCACACGCTGCTATTATCGATTACTAAGATAATTGTACTAGACAGTTATTTAGTTTTACGACGGGTAAAGCCATATTTTGTAGTTCTAGGTAGACCTAGGTTTTCGATAACAATTTAGAAATTGTTATCGAAAACCTCATAATATTTATCAACTGGTTGCGTTGAGAACGAATTGTTACTCATATCAAGGTAACAGATCGAAACATTATCATTGATGAGGGAAAATTTGCAAATTTTGTGAAGTGATTCTGAATTAGGAATTATATATCTTAATTAGCACTGAACAGTCGAATTACTATTTATGTGTTTAACCTTTATTATTTAAATTTTAGAGCATTTTTATATTTGGACGTTGTATAAGAAGGACAATTACAATACTTTAACGTGTATGTAGGGGAGAGTCGGATATATCGTACCACTTTTCACTTTAACTCAAATATTTCGACTATAACACGTCTTATAATAATTAATTAATACATATGTAAAATAAAGTTTCATATTTTAGCTTCCTAAGAAGAAGAGAACAGATCCTTGCGATTATTCTAACATTGTTGAAAATGCTTTTTTGTAGAGGCTTGCCATCGGTACGATTTAGCCGACTAGTCGTTTTAATCGTACCACTAAGTCTTTAAATCGTACCATGGGTGTTTAAGTCGTACCACTGAATGAAAGACATTAAAATTCTCAATCAAATTATTTATTTTTAACTGTTTGGTAAGTAATAAAACAACATTATTTATATCTTTTAGGTAATAGAAACATAATTTATAACTCTCAGGTTATACAGGGTGACTGGTGAATTACTATCAATATTTAAGGAGAAAACTCGGTACATGATTCTCATTCGAATTATGTAAAAAAAATAAGTAGTTAATTTTTGACCAAATTTCCGTATAAATAAATAAAGTGTGGACACGTTCCCAGTGTTCCAAGTGTGGACGCGTGCGGCGGCGTGCTGATACAACACCACGCCGCCGCACGCGTGTGTGTGTGTGTGTGTGTGTATACCTAACCTGTAGGGTGTTCACACGATGCGTAATTAATTACATAACTTTTGGTTAACTTTACTCAGAAGTTTATTAATATTTATGTTATATTAATTTTTATTTTGTCATATATGATCGTCAAATATCACGTCCTCAAGTATCGATAGTAATTCACCAGTCACCATGTATAAAGGAACTATAAGCTTTCTCAGTAAAATGACATGATTATACCTACTATGATAATGAGATCAATCAACATAACTAATAAAAATGAGACAAAAAAAAACAGTAAACTATAATAATAAAGTAACAGTTAACAAGAATGTTATTTGTAATATAATTATTGTGCATATTTCTTAATGGAAACAATCATGACAAATGTCTGGATTCGAAGTACACGTCTCATGTAGCCACCGTTTACAGCGAACGCCTTGAATTCAATCAATTTTTGGACCCTTTTTATCGTAGTAAGAACAATTGCACTTTCATCATGTCATCATCATCATCATCTAGTTCTACAACAAGTGTCTCTCCTGAATCATCGCTACTGGTGATGGAATGAGATCGTTTCCTCTTATAACTTTTGTTCTTGGCCTTGGATAGTACTTACTGTACGTACTTGCGGTAGTACTATAGGTACTTACGGTTGGTAGTCGGGTAAATCGTACCAGTACAATTTAACCAACTGCAAGTGGTACGATTAAACCAACGAAGGCGTTTCTAAAACAAAAGCAAATATCCGGCATAAACTCAAAACTTAGACACGCAACAAAAACCTCCAATAATCTAGTATACAATTGTGGAATAATAAAAAAAACTGAATAACTATAGCTTGCCTTGATTACGAGTTATCTCCTTACGAATGTACGACAATATTTATATTAATTCCTACAAAAAATGTTTTTCTTTTATTACGTGCCCAGTTGTTAACTCACGTCGATTTAAACTAGTGGGTGAAGAGGGATGGTACAGGGCCACGATTTGGCGTTGTCAATGTAGAAAAAAATATTCATTAAATGGGAAATTTAGAAGTGGTACGATTTAAATGCTAGTATGATATAACCAACTCTCTCTTATATGACGTCTCTACCTTCCCTTATACATAATTTCACTATATTATGACCATTAATCATTCTTATACAAAAATTATAACATCCGTGATATTAGAAAGATAATTTTAATTTTAAACGGTAATAAACTTTTATTTAAGAAATATTATTTATATAAAAGCAGTCTGTATGTTTTTAAATATTATGTACACATTTAAACTGCAGCCTTTTATACTGCTATGTACATATGTAATACAAAAATGAAATTTAGGAGAAAATATATTTATATTACATATGTAGTATAATTACTACAAAAGATATATTAAGTTATAATAATTTGTAATTTAATAATTTAACTACTTCATGTAGTAAGTTTTAAAATACGTTTTCAACAATACTAGTAATAATTGTATAGTGAATGATAAACAGTGTTGTAGTCTCCAACAGGTTCGTTCACTCAAGTTTAGATTACATTCAGTAGTCCGTCTGTTCGTCGCTAACAGTTTACTAACTACTGTTAAAATACAATACAAACATATACATACATCGTAGTTTAAACGACTGCAGTTTAAATTTGTGGCTTTATAATATTGTCTTCGGTATTTAAAAAACAAGAGCCGTTAAATTTTAGTTGAGTTGAAGGATAGTGTTGTGATAGGTAAATCTAGTTTATATTATAAGTGTTAAAAGGATACCAAGTTCCTTAATGTCCATCATAATAAAATATAAAATATTGTGGTGGACGTATAAAATTCCTTTTATTGGATCACTGTGCAGGTAATAAACTGTCCATATAATCATTTTTTCATATATTAGGGGAGAGTTGGTTATATCGTACCAGCATTTAAATCGTACCACTTCTAAATTTCCCATTTAATGAATATTTTTTTCTACACTGACAACGCCAAATCGTGGCTCTGTACCATCCCTCTTTACCCACTAGTTTAAATTGACGTGAGTTAACAACTGTGCAAGTAATAAAAGAAAAACATTTTTTGTAGGAATTAATATAAATATTGTCATACATTCGTAAGGAGATAACTCGTAATCAAGGTAAGCTATAGTTATTAATTTTTTTTTTTTATTATTCCACAATCGTATACTAGATTATTAGGGGTTTTTGTTGCGTGTCTAAGTTTCGAGTTTATGCCGGTCTAAGTTTCGAGTTTATGCCGGATATTTGCTTTTGTTTTAGAAATGCCTTAGTTGGTTTAATCGTACCACTTGCAGTTGGTTAAATTGTACTGGTACGATTTACCCGACTACCAACCCCAAGTTCCTATAGTACTACCGAAAGTACGCATAGTAAGTACTACCCAAGGCCAAAAACAAAAGTTATAAGAGGAAACGATCTCATTCCATCACCAGTAGCGATGATTCAGGAGAGACACTTGTTGTAGAACTAGATGATGATGATGACAGCGATGATTATCTTGAAAATATACGGGGTGACTGGTGAATTACTATCGATATTTGAGGACGTGATATTTGACGATCATATATGACAAAATAAAAATTAATATAACATAAATATTAATAAACTTCTAAGTAAAGTTAACCAAAAGTTATGTAATTAATTACGCATCGTGTGAACACCCTACAGATTAGGTATAAACACACACTCACACATACGCGTTGTGCGGCGTTGTGTTGTATCAGCACGCCGCCGCACGCGTCCACACTTGGAACACTTGGAACGTGTCAACGCTTTATTTATTTATACGGAAATTTTGACAAAAATTAAGTGCCTATTTTTTATACATAATTCGAATGAGAATCATGTACCGAGTATTCTCCTTAAATATTGATAGTAATTCACCAGTCATCCTGTATGTCGAAAGTGCAATTGTTCTTACTATGATAAGAAGGGTCCAAAAGTTGATTGGATTCAATGCGTTCGCTGTAAACGGTGGCTACATGAGACGTGTACTTCGAATCCAGACATTTGTGATGATTGTTTCCATTAAGAAATATGCACAATAATTATATTACAAATAACATTCTTGTTAACTGTTACTTTATTATTATAGTTTACTGTTTTTTTTTTGTCTCATTTTTATTAGTTATGTTGATTGATCTCATTATCATAGTAGGTATAATCATGTCATTTTACTGAGAAAGCTTATAGTTCCTTTATATAACCTAAGAGTTAAAAATTATGTTTCTATTACCTCAAAGATATAAATAATGTTGTTTTATTACTTACCTAACAGTTAAAAATAAATAATTTGACTGAGAATTTTAATGTCTTTCATTCAGTGGTACGACTTAAACACCCATGGTACGATTTAAAGACTTAGTGGTACGATTAAAACGACTAGTCGGCTAAATCGTACCGATGGCAAGCCTCTATAAAAAGGCATTTTTAACAATGTTAGAATAATCGCAAGGATCTGTTCTCTTCTTCTTAGGAAGCTAAAATATGAAACTTTATTTTACATATGTATTAATTATTATAAGACGTGTTATAGTCGAAATATTTGAGTTAAAGTGAAAAGTGGTACGATATATCCGACTCTCCCCTAAGACGTGTTATAGTCGAAATATTTGAGTTAAAGTGAAAAGTGGCACGATATACCCGACTCTCCCCTATTAGGAAAATGATTATTATTTGAATACTCATTTTGATTTGTATGCAGTCTTTACATGACAATTCATGATTCATTGTAGAAGTCAAACACTAAAAATAGTTAACCATTTTATGTAGGTACATTTAATTCTGGTTTTAATATAATCAATACATTACCTTCATAATTAAATCAAATATATCGGTGATGGCTGGTTATAGACATGTTATATGTAGCGAGCAGACTGGAGACAGGTTTGTTGATGTCGTCAACTCAGTTAGGTATAGAAACTTGTATAACAGAAAATAAAAGAATAATTATTGTTAGGTTATATACCCAAGTAGGTATATGTTATTACTTAAATTATGTCTAGGTAGAGTAGTTATTATTTAAGATTAATTAATTATACAAAATATTTTTACAATTTAAATGTATTATTAAACGATATATTTATTGTTTTCTGATACTTAAATTTTTTAAATATAAGATTGGAAACGATTTGTTCGGTTGGCCAATCAGTGATGTGCATCGATCGCGGGCGTCGACCAATCACGAGCCACCTCAGTGGTAGGAGTCGGATCGACGCCTTTTTTTTTTGCGGCGCACTGGGAAAAAATGCCTTACGCATCCCCTCCCCGTCGAGGGACGGAGAGGGGTATGTGGGACTCCTCGGGAAAGGATTCCCGGTATACCCATTAAAAGAACCCAGTGGCGCTCCGACCTCGCCTGACTGACAGGGGGCTGGGAATCCTGTTTGCATCCAGCCCCCCGCTGGTGATTGCCCGCCTATTAGCGGACCCCTCACGCCCCCCCGGGTGGGGGAGGGAGTCGGATCGACGCCTGCGATCAAGCAAACATTCATGGCGAAAAATTGGAATAGTAAAGACGATTGTGATCTTAAGTGCGATGAGAAAAAAAGTGCGATAAAGTCTTTGTTTAAATTCCCACTGACCTAGAAGGCCTTTATTATAAATAATACCATATATAGGTACATGTCTTCTGGAATGTCGTTTATCAAAAAATTTTAACAAAGAACAACTCTTTATAGGAACTTTAAAATATATAAATTACAATTAGTTTTCTTAAAGTAGACATAATTTTCAGACCCTTAGTAAATTCGTGAATAATTTATATAACATAAGACTAACACCAGTGGCGGCGTAAGGCGTGGGCGCCGTGGGCCATCGCCTACGGCCTCGCGGTACAAAGGGGCCTCGCAACTCAAAAATTTTTAAAGCGAGAATTTAAAAAAATATATCTTCTTATTCTTCCTGGCAATTTCCCATCTATAACCAGGGTCTGCCTTACATGTTATTAATAGTTTTGGCTACTTGTTTTTACGACCGGTTGCCTGCCTGACATCAACCCTTTTTGGGAATCAGAATTAATTAAACCTATTTTAATAAGAATAGTGTATTCAATGTTTTAATAATATTTAGCGAATAAATAGATAGAGTTTAAGTATATTGATTGCCCCGAAAACAGTGACATTTTTTAATTGTTTTTTTTTTTTCTGATTTGTAATACATCGGTACCTGTCCTTGTCTTTTTTACATAAAGTAAGAAATATTTAATTGGTAATAAGTATGTAACGCAGTAATTACTTGTATACAAAATACGCTTTATAATGTCTTTTGAACGAAACCAAAGCTTTAAGTGTAAAAAACGTATCAACGTTTAAGTTTTTAAAACTAGCAGGTAGTAAGAGCTTCCAGTTGCCATAGAATAGGGCCTCGCGAAATCTGTCGTTCCCACATCAAATTTAGGTTTTGCCCCGCCACTGACTTACACAACATATTGTTTCATCATTGGAAAGACATATTAATATCTTAATTGTAGTTGTAATTTTTAAAACGTCCTTTGTAAGCGAACTTTGTTCTTTTTGGAAATAAACTTCTTTAAACCTATATCAATTAGTATTTTCAATGTTACTACTAGACTAAGAGAAAAGTTTCTACACTAGTGTTATAGTTATTTTAGAAAATTGAGATAAATTTATGAAAAACTCCTAGCAGTATAACGACAATAATAATTAATTATGTTTAAAACTTCGTTTATTAGTTTATCTATAAATTATTACTAGCCACTCGTTATATGTAGTTTACTTCACAACACTTATTTTTAATGTTTAGGATAACTCTAGTCTTGTTTAACTTCATGTAAACTTTTCTCGTTGAAATCAAACCATTTTGTTGTTTACCTGTGAAAATGAAATATAGTTTTACTTTTTAGTTTTATTGGTTTTAATAAAGTGAACTTAACAAGTTAAAGGATACTTACTGTACCTATATAGTAAACAGATTTCAATGTGTAGGAAGCTTTTATTAATGTTTAGAGCCTGCGCGACTGACGATAATAATATACTTATAATATGGATTCAAAAAACGTTAAAGTTTAGATTTCAAAAAATCATAAAACCTTTTAATGTCTTTTATAAATTTTTGTACTAACAGGGTTTTGTAACGGATAAAAGTAACATTGATTAATACTTATCAACTAATATACAATAAACCGATAATGAAAAAGTTTAAAACGTAACTTTAGAAAATATATAGACGAAAGATGAAAGGTTCAAGTATAGTGCGACTGAAAAAAACCTTATTTGGAACTGAATGCCAGTTCAAAAATGATTTTTATTATAAAATTTAATAATTTGTTTATTTTGAAGTTCTGAACTTATCATTATTTGTTGAGATAAAATTATTAAAGTATAAAACTTACTATCAAGATTTAATAAATACATAAAATTGCTCATATTAATGGGTAACTTAACTATACATTAACTAGTTTGAATATCTATCTTTATGCAGAATATCAACATCGGTCTCCACATACATATACATACAGGTGTATGGAATAAAAGTAACTCTTAACGAAAAACCCTTCAATATATTTTATAACTTTATACAGAAGTATTTATATAGAAATACTCAAAATTATCAAAAATTTAGGAAACAAATTACAGAAACTTTGTTTTATTGTTTACTTTATATTATGAAGATCAAGGACAAAAAGAACTTTAAGCGACGCAAAACTATGTTATAGTTTATTGTATGAAAAGCAATTTAAATTTATGAGCAGTTTTATATCACCTATTTTATTATAAGTTGTACTCTGGTGTCACTTCCGATGAATAGATTTTTCCCTTTTTTTTATGTCAAAGGAGGCCAACGAGCAGACTTCCTACATGGTGTAAGGTAGTACCGTCGCCCATGGACATCCGCAACATGTTTGTTATGGATGCGTTGCCACAAGCTTGTTTTGTAGGGATAGGGAGAGGTGGGAATAAGGAAATGGTAGGAAAGGATGGGAATAGGGAAAGGGCAACATTACCTTTCTACTTCCACATAGTATCGTCTGCTAATTGTATGTTAAATTTGTGTCTTTTTATTTTATTGTTCATTTTCTTTTTTAACGACACAGATATTTTTACCATATTTATAAAGGTTTTAATTGGTCCTTTAGGAGTATATATGTGCTAATAAATATACTTCTAAGATTGAAAAGGTAAACAAGTATATTAATGTTAGTTTCCGTGTATATTTGTGTACTTTAAATCCATGTAACATAAAAATATTTAACAATTTTTTATAATTGATAAAAAAACTCAAAACATTCTTGAGAAGGCGTATATTCAATCTGGATGTTCATGCAATATAAATAGTTCTTAGAAAATAATTGGAGTCTAAAGACTGTATTGGAAGTAAATAATATTTAAAATTGGAAATAAATAATATTTGGTTATCCAAATTCCTCTTGACGTATTACACTGGAAAGCAGTTTTAAAATAAATAAAAATACTTTTTTTCTGCTGAAAACAACTGACTTGTAAAAAGGAATGAATATTAATTTTTTTTTGTAAGAATTTAAACTAATACCTTAAAAAATAAAACAGACCTACTAAGTTTCAGGAAGAAAGATTATTTCATATATTTATTGGAATCGATATAAATGAAAAAGACATACGAAAACGTGTTACTATAGTAAAACACAAATGTTATATATAAATTTTAAACTAACCAAATTGCTCAAGGGCAGCACAGTCCCTGTTAAATAATTCATGAGTTGTTCGGGTCCATGAGCCTGACTAGAAACCAAACAAAAGATCTACTAGCTATAAAAGAAGGAGTAAAATATTTTGGCATATCCTTTAGGATGTAATTTTTAATTTTTACCTTGTTTTAAAAAGTCAGTGGTGGCCTAGTGGTTAAAGGGTCCGCCTCTCGTTGCCGCGAGCGCGGGTTCAAACCTGGCAAGTACCAATGTGATTTTTGGGAGTCATATGTACTTTCGGAGATTATTTAGACAACACTGATCTACGGTGGAGGAAAACATCGTGAGGAAACCCGGACTTATAGTTTCACAATTATAAGTTTGAACTCACCAACCCGTCTTGAGCAAGCGTGGTGATTAATGCTCAAACCTTTTCCATGTGAGAAAGAGGCCTTTGCTCAGGATGATGACGACGAATAAAGTAACAATCAATTAACTTATTATTTATTAATAGCTGTTACCCCCATCTTCACATGCATAAAAAAAGAAATAAATAAACCTTTTAAACGCCGTCTGCGCCCCGCCTCCCGCTCGCGAGTGATAACGCTTAATTTTAAAATCGGAATTCGGGATCGATATAGATCGGTATAGACTATAAAAAAAAGTTACGTCAAAATGCAACTATTTCAGAGATTAGTCGGAACAAGCAAACAATGAGACGAAAATTGTAAAATATATTATGTTATTATTATTATTATTATTCGGATTCGCCTAAAAAGTCAGTTTCAGGAAATAGAGATTAGATTGAGGCTTTCCTTTTGACACTTTCCTTAAACAGTAACTTTCCTCAATTCGCTCTACATGATAACTTACGAGTGCATATGCTCATTTCGCAATACACTGAGTAATACTTGATTTGCAAGATTTACATTCCAAATTCATAAAATATGTATGTACAATAAACAATACCGTCTTTACCATAAGGGCACACGGGGCCCGTGCCCAGGGCCTCTATTCTCAGGGGGGCCCCGAAGGACCTACAATTTCTCTCACACATTTATTCCCAAAACATATTTGTCGGACACATTACTTTTTTTCGCGAATTAGTAACCTTATAAGAGGCTATTTACGTGGCATATACACAGATACTGTGGGCATATACTACGCTATTATATCAATGACTGCGGCTATTCCTACTGTACAAATCTATACTAATATTATAAAGCTGAAGAGTTTGTTTGTTTGTTTGTTTGAAAGCGCTAATCTCCGAAACTACTGGTTCGAATTGAATAATTCTTTTTGTGTTGGATAGTCCAGTTATCGAGGAAGGCTCACAGCTATATAACAGCACGTTACGACCAATAGGAGCAAAGATATAGTAGTAAATGTGTAAAAAACAGGAGAAATTATTTCATCTTTGAAGCCTTCCGTTGCGTGCGCCGTGAAAACGGTTCAAGATACACAAAAAATATGTATTAAAGAATAATAGCTCTTTTAATGATCTAAAAACAGTCCGCGACAGTATATGTCTATCTTTTAAGATTAACTCACAAAAACCGTTTTTATGGTACCTAATTTGGTCGAAATAATTTGTTTAAGGTGTATCAACATAATAATATTAATCTTTATTCAAATAAACAAATAAATATGTTGTTGGTTAAGAGTACTTCATTGTGAAAAAAAAAAACATAGGTTTTATCCTGAAAACTCTACGAGAACTCGACCATTCCGAAAACCCCGCAAGAACGGGAACTATGTGGGAAGAACCAAAAATCTGCCGGAAGTCACTATTCCACGCGGACGGAGTCGCGGCAAAAGCTAGTTATGAATAAAACAAGTCTAAGTTTACAGAATAGCACTATGACCATGGACGTTGTAACGAAATTTTACGAGTCTCTGATCAGTTATGCCAATACCGCACGCGATAATTTTGATCAGTACGAAACGGCTGCTAAAGAAAAAAATCCATATGCTGACTACAAAGACACATTTGAAAGAAAAAGATTTCGCAGCACACGCATCACTTTTTTTGAAGGATCATCAAAGACGGCACAGTTGAGAGGCAAAGGAAAGTTTCGTGTAGATACTTTCATTCCCATAATTGACACATTAATTACTCATTTAAAAAAACGTTCTGCAGCATACCAAGAAATTGATAGTCGATTTGGTTTTCTATGTCAGTTAACAATAATAGAATTTGATGAGTTGACCAAAAAATGCAAAGAATTTGCAAAATTTTATCATGAAGACATAAATGCAGATGAGTTTAAAACAGAAGGTTTTCATTTAAGTCAATATTTAAAAAACATAGCAAAGCGATCGGCGGATTTAAATATCTCAACCTTACATAACTTAATAAAAGCAGATAAATTGGAAGAAACTTTTCCAAACGTAGAAATTGCTACAAGAATATTCCTTTGCTTGATGGTTACTAATGGCAGTGGAGAGCGGTCATTTTCGCAGCTTAAGAGAATAAAAAATGAATTGCGAACAACAATGTTACAAGAACGACTAAGTAATTTGTCAATTATGTGCATTGAAAGTGATATCCTTCAAAACATTGACTTTAATGATATAATAGAAGATTTTGCTCAACAGAAATCCCGAAAGAAACCATTATCGTAATCAGAACCAAAAAACAGCAGCATTCGTATATTAATGACGTATTTATAACATCAATAAATGATTAAACTTATTTTTAAAATGTTAGTGTAATTAGCGTTTTTTACTTTCCAAAAGGGCCTCTAATTCTGATATGCCCAAGGGCCCCAGCTTAGTTTAAGACGGCGGTGACAATAAAAGTGAGCTATCGGTAAAACTAGAAAAATATGTGAAAAATTCCGATGTGTAGAATCAGGTTCAATAAATTCTAAACTTTATTCCGAAGACTGAAAGGTTTATTTTCGAATTGATACATACGATGCTCAAAATATACACTGAAGTATTACCGAAATGCACGGAAAAAGTTTAAAAGTACTCAGTAAATTATACTGAGGAGACAAATCAAAATACTTTTAGAAAAAAAATCGTAAAATATTAGAGACCTATCAGGCTATGTTAAATAAAAAAAAAACAATTGCTGGTTCGTTTAATTCAAGTATACATACTAAGAATTTATTGTCATTGTTTATCATTGTAGAGCTTAAGAGACAAGAATTATAAAGCACATAATTAGCAAAGTGAGGTCTCGAAAAAAGCAAATAAATGAATTTATCTTTGTTTAGGAAATATGTAGTGGCTAAATGAAATACAAAAAACTTTAACTCACTCAACTAATACAAAATTTATCCGTTGATCAAATATATATCAATGGTAGACCTTTTTCTTTCAATTTGCCTATCAGCCTTACCTATCAGAATTGACTGATAGTAGACTTAAACTTTGAAACTTAGCATAACATGAAATTATTCACTGATGAAAATTTATAAATACTACAGGGAATTTCGTCAATAGTGATGAAACTTTGTGTTTTAATCATCTGTAAGTCGTAAATATAGTACTTAACCTAAACGCTCCACGGCTTAATGTATCCACTAAGCTACTAAGTGGAACATGTGTTACTACAGGGTGACTGGTGAATTACTATCGATACTTAAGGACGTGATATTTGACGATCATATATGACAAAATAAAAATTAATATAACGTAAATATTAATAAACTTCTGAGTAAAGTTAACCAAAAGTTATGTAATTAATTACGCATCGTGTGCACACCCTACAGATTAGGTATACACACACACACACACACACATACGCGTGCGGCGGCGTGGTGTTGTATCATCACGCCGCCGCACGCGTCCACACTTGGAACGTATCCACACTTTATTTATTTATACGGAAATTTGGTCAAAAATTAAGTACCTATTTTTTTTACATAATTCGAATGAGAATCATGTACCGAGTATGCTCCTTAAATATTGATAGTAATTCACCAGTCACCTTGTAATATAACAGTTTTAAACTCTGTTGCGGAGAACATACTCGTATAAGGTATATGTCATTGACTATGCAAATTTAAGTACGTATTAAAATTTTAGTTACCTAATTATCCTAGATGAATAAAAGTACATCGAGTATGCTTGTCGCAAAGTGGTGTTCCAAATTTATAATTGTTTTTAAAACCTGAAGGTTATAAGAACATTCTCTTTACTAAAAATTAAATGGTGTATTCTTGAAAACATCCTATATATATACTATTGAACGTGTGTATGTCACTGAACAGCTCCTTATCGGCCGGACTGATTAGAATGTTTTATTTTTTTTTTGTATGTATATTTGTGACGCTCCAGATGATTTAGATTCAGAAATCAAGCCGGCGGATGGTGCTGCAGTCAATATGTGTTATTGGAATTACTATGTGTATTGTTATAACTTATAACGTACTTTATACATTTTTCTTTGAGAGTAAGCTATGGAATATAAACATTGTCTTATTTAACTTTTGGGACCTAAATTTTTCATTAACATTTATCTCCAAGGTAGGTACTACATATTTAAATTATCAAATCGCATGAACATTAAGCAGTTACTCGTACATAATAAGGCTAATATTATTTTTAGATAAATCCCGGGTAATAATTAGATTTATAATTTATATTTTTTGATATGTTAACAATGGGTTTGTTTATATTAGCTATGGCAAGGATACGTGTATTTTTGAAAAAAATCCTTTCATTTTTATTATTATACATCTCCGATTAAATAATTTTTAAAATTTTAACTATAATTCTAGCACTTAAACCTGCAAAAGTAAACTTTATTCTAATAACTATGACTGTAATAAAAAGTTATTAAAACAAGTAAATTGATTTAATTCAATTAATCAATTGGCTCATTGTCAAATGATCTTATCCATCTTGCAAATTCTCATAGGCTTCTTGTGTTATTGCCGTTTTTTCTCAAATCCCCTGACCGAAAAAAAACTTTAAATCGGCGTTCAGTTTATAATTTCTTCATACACATGAATAAGGTAACTACTTGAGATTGATTTTTTAAATACAACAATCATGAAAAGTTAAATAACATATAGCTTTTGAGTTATTTGATTCACGATATTTCAGTTACAATTTTATAGTGACACTGGTATGTAAATACAAAAAACTTTGACGTTCGGTTTCTTCTGACAATATCTCATTAGTATCCTACCGACCTCGACTAAGTTCATAATCATTAAAGATTCAATGTATTAAAAATTAGAAGAGACGTATTTTCCTAGTTCTTACTTCTTGTTCACTACCTTCCTGATATTAAATTTCCTCTCTGAATGCATTTATAAAGATAAGATGCTCAGGTAAAAGGTTCAAAAAGTACTAAAAGTCATATTACGTAATTATATCACAAATAAAAGTGCAATTTTGTTATTTAAAAATAATTTATGATCATAATATATTTACAGCTATTCTTATCAGTCAATAATGAACAGCATCACCACCTGTAGTTAAAGCTACCCAGACCGCCGTATTCTCTGCGCATGCCGGCCTGTTTACCGTACGTTCCCTGGAGAGAGAAGTCACCATTCTTACCGACCGGCCATCTGCCACCAGCTGCTGCTTGATACTGGAATTATGTATTTAGCTGTGATACAATATTAATACATCATCATACTGTTTCAATATAAATTGTTGTATTAAATGTAGATGTACTCACTGAAGGGCCACCATGTATCTGTTTGCTGATATCAAAGGAGGCGGCTGCGTTAGGGTTCTTCCAGTTGAGAGCTCCTCCGAGGTGCGAGGAGTCCCCGGCTGGTCCAAGGACGCGGGTTCCGTACGCCGGTGCGTTCAGAGTTCCGCGGTGATCATTGAACATCTGATGCTCGTAGCCACCCTTACCCTACATTATAAACAAATACAATTAATATCACTACTCTATGGACCATCCCTTCTACTAGAAAGTTTAAAGAGTATACAGTTTATTATTATATAATACTCAATATTGTTACATACAAAGAGTCCCTTATCGTTTTGTCCGAGTGTTCCGAACATTTTTCCGTCACCGATCTGTTTATGAAAAGTGACGTCACGGCGAACTCGTTGACCCACGTACCATTCAGGGTAACTAGAACATAAAATGAAGAATCAGTAAAATTGAACCTTAATACATTGTATTAGAGTTCATTAATTAAGTCATATTAAATAAACATTATTTTGTTAATGTAACAACTTTAAACCTTTTGTAATACCATGTCGTCATCAGCCTATCAGCGCCCACTGCTGAGCAAAGGCCTCTTTCTCACATGGAAAGGGTTTGACCATTAATCACTACGTTTGCTCAAGACGGGTTGGTGATTTCAAACTTATAATTGTGAAACTACAACGTGTAACGTAATTAACGCACACCCTCAAACACCCCAATTAGAATATAATAATATAAACGCAATGCATACACCAAATATTATTTATATGTGCGGTAGCATTTTTTATTTGTGAAATTAGTTATCCCAATTTCGTGCAAATAATATGGTCAGCTATTCACCAACACTCCGCTGCACACGCACACACAGACAGACACAATGTACTCGCCGCGCCCGCGCCCCTCTCTCCGAGTGCCGTCCGACATTAATAAGAAGTAGGTATGTAATAATAAGAACACGAAATAACTACATTATGATTTATGATTCTTCTTTCCATCACACTTTTCAGGCTTAAGATTGTCGACATTGAATTTTTTTTTTAATGTGAAGCCAATATTTTATAATTACTGATTTGTTAAATTAAATTTGTAAATAAGAATTATTAAACAGCTGATAACGCGTGATTTGATTAGACACCACAATACCTACGACAAAGTCGGCGTGTTTAAATGGTGTGAATCAAAATATTAACAATAATTTAAAGATCATAAACAAACTTATAGTTTAATTAGCACTCGCACGGCGTTGTCGTTTTAAAACATTTTCAAAATGTCCACCGCCTTGTTCAATGCACTTTAATGACCGTTTTCGCAATTGCGGTTTTATTTTAGATAATACTGCAGTGTCACTTTTCACTTTTACAAAGGCGGTTATTATCTTATTTTTTAGTTCCTCGGCACTTGTTGTCTCTGAGTTATAAACTAGCGATTTAATTCAACCCCACAAAAAAGTCGAGTGGCCTCAAATCAGCTGATCTAGGAGGTCAATGGACACGTGCGTAGGTATTTTATGTGTGCCAGCTGTCGCGGTGCGTGCGTAGATATTTGTAAAATACTATTTTAGCCTTGAAACAAGTATCAGTTTTCTTTAATTGAATGATGATTACTAATTTAATATTTCATTTTAAAAGTCTTAATACTCTTACTTACGATCCATTTTCGTTTCAACGAAGTGTTTAGATAACTGTGTGTAGGATGACTGTAATTTACTTAGTTCTATCTAAATTTGAGAAAAAAAATGACCAACATAAAAAACTATAAAAATCGATCCAGATACCGCTTCTAAACGAACTACTTTCAGGGTGTGCGTTAATTATGTTACACGTTGTATAAATCCAGGTTTCCTCACGATGTTTTCCTTCACCGTATGTCAATAGTGTCTAAATACTCTCAGAAAGTACATATGACTCCGAAAAATCACTTTGTTACTTGCTAGGTTTGAACCCGCGCCCTCGGCAACGAGGCGGACCCTTTAAAAACTAGGCCACCACTGACTTTTTGTAATACCATGTAAATACTTTAAAAAAATCATCATTTATTTTGAGTTTCTCGTTTTAGATATAATTTATAATTATATTCAATGTCCTCGCAATATGAAACGGCAATTCCTAAATCATTTTCCTCTATTTAATTTCACTATGTCACTCGTTCTAAATGCTTGAAGTCACTTTGATGTGATCCATTAGCGATGTTCGTCTGTTACATACAAGGGAACATGTAAAATATTTATAGACATTATCTATATTGTGTTGTCCTATAGACAGTTTAATTCACGCGAAGAAAGGAAAACACGTAGTCTTTAAACTTTTAAAAATATTTAAAGTTTTAAGAAGACTTTATAAAAAAAACTTTCCAAATCTTGAGAACACGAAGTTATGAAAATACCTTCTGTTGATAAATTTTAATATTGAATCATTGTATGTCCTTATCAATATACACAAATGGTTTGTCATTTACCATAGTATACTTATCTTAATTTTAAATAAGCTATATAATATTCAATATGAAAAGAATTTAAAAAGATATATACTTTTAATTCACACTTTCTTCCCTTCCATGTGAACATATCAAAACTTAATGAAGCTACATTCAATCAAGATTCTGAGCACTTATCTAAAGATACATTTATTTGCTTTACAAGGTAGAATTAGATTGAGGTTCTATTATTTAATAATTTTTTAATATTTTAATAATTTAAAGGACTTTTCTGCACTTATATAAATTTATTTTTATATTCATTATACAAATTTATAAGACTTCCTAAATTATTTATGCATGCCAAAAATAAAAGCTAGTAAATATGTAGTTCATTATATAAACTCTTACTAGACTTATTTCATTAACTTCATAATATTTTCTTTTTATAAAATAAATCTCTTTTATTTGTAACTACTGTCTTTTTTTTAATTTTAGTAGTAGATAGACAATTAAGTTAATGAATACATATTATACATGTTTTAATTTATTTACTCTTCAGCTTCGCGAATATTCATAAAAATATCTTATAATCACTATGTAAAACATATTTAAACAAACCTTTACAACAATAGCAGTTTTTTTTACATGTAACATAATAAGTCCTATACGAGTTCATAAAATTATATCTAATTTGAAATAAATTATGATTTATGTTTTAACTTAATAGGTAATGCAAAATTGAATATTATATTCTATATTAATGTTGCAAAACCACAAACATGGATACATTAAACAAAATATTTGAAATATTACATTACAAGTATATATATATATATATATATGTATATTTGTCAAATAATATAAAAGTGTGAGTGATGTTTGTAATATAATTTAAAGTTTTTTTAACAAAACACTAATTTAATCTATTCATACCCGAGTTTTTGAAATTAGAATTTAAAATTTGTATATATACAATACATGGTATTTCCATTTCTTGCTAGCTTTTAAGAATGGTACTCAAAACATTACTTATTTTTAAAAATTTTAATAGTGCAACAGCTAGTTTTTCTCGTCTTTAATTCTGCAGTGTAATATCGTTTCAAGCATTTTGCTATGCTGTCATTGTTGAGTCGACTTGTCCGGTTTACACAACGATTTAGTACTCTGGAAAATAAGTATAAAGATTTATTAATAAATGGGTTACACTAAAGATGTTACGAATTGGCCAGTTAGAGACATTGCTAATGTAATTTTTTTTTATTTCAGGTTTAGAAGTCTTTAGTAACAAAAAGTATATTGTATAATAAGTACATTCATATGTCCTATGTTTTTGTGGATTGGCGAGAAATCTAAAACTCTTGTTGAACCTTACTGAAAAATAATTTTCGGTAACAGATTTATAAAGACTTTCGTTGTAGACTTAGTCAACAACAAAGCTATGATTGCAATGCAAATTGATAAACCCAGAATAGTATCAATTAATATATATTAAAGCTATAATAGTCTTAATTATTATATAACCTTGATAAGATGGCATTTACCATATTTTTTTCTTTTATATAATTATAATATAATATTGACTTAGTCATTATAATATTGACTTGATAAATTTCTTTTAGAAAGAGAATTTAATTTTTTAATCCCATATTTCTATGTATGTTTCATCGAACTAAAGCAGCTTCAGCATACTATTGCAATAGCAATGCGTTCTAGAGGTATTTCTTTTTTATCAAAAGAATTGTTGTACAAATAGACTCCCAGGATCCATATACAGTACAAATGTACTTTAAGCCATTTCAAATGATACACCACTACAATTGAAAACTGTCAACAATAGTGGTAAATGTTTTTCCATACATTTACCTTAAAAGTTGGCCTATAATTTATTGTACTATAGTCCATTTCTTTGTTGTTCTCTAGGGTTTAAAAACAACACTTCTATATTGTTGGTTCCGGTTCCATCGATTCCGTTTAACTTCATTTCGCGTTTCACGTTGCTCATCAGTTAGACTTGCTGTTCTATATCTGTGACCTGAGGCATTACGGGTTCTGCGACGTAAGCCGGCATTGCTAGCATTTTTTGAAACAAAAATGCAACTGAAAATAAAAAATACTTTTCTTATTCTATTGCTATTTTGTAATAGTATCAAAATATTCTATCAAAACTTTCTAACACTATATTAATTTGATTTACCTTGTAGAACAAACACTTCAGAAAAGAACATAGTACAAATTATCCTACTAAGAAATGGTAAATGTATTATGTAGGTATAATTTTATTATAACTCCGGCTAGAAACAGTAAAACTGAATATGTACTCGTATTTAACCAGACAAAACAAAAAATATACTCTTTGCAAACAATTTGAATTTTGAAACAATAGTTAACTGAACTTTTAAGACAGAGACAACAGTTTATCATAGACTAATATAGTCACACAAATGCCAAGCTCGGCTTAAAGCATTATAATAAATCTTTAAAAATTATAGACAACATAACGAGACTTTTACGTTTTCGTTTATGTATTAAATATCTTAGAAATTGTTTTATAGAATATAATCTTTAATTTACACACAATAAATTATTTCTGAACTCATGTCAACCATTACTTATAGTATTTGACAGGATGAACTACAAATGTTTGACAAATGACAGGCACAAAGGAAAAATGATTCATCTTTTATAATTATGTTTTCGTCGAGTTTTCTTTATTTTTTCGGGGCGGAGACAAATCCAACGAAACAAAGACCATGAAAATTGATCTATCTCAAGTTATAAGTGTTGTGACAAACACGACTTTTGTATGTATAATATATAAGATAGATTCATGATTTTTTTACCTGCGGTAACCAAATAATCTTAGATTTTATGTTTTATTACAAGTAAAATTCACAGATGATAAAATAGCTCTTTTATTCTAGGCTATCAGAAAATGACATTTTTATTTTGAAATTTTTAGCAACAACGAAAAAAGTTTAAAATAGTCTCAAAAACAAAATTATATATTTTAATTTATGTTTAAGTAAAAAAGTAAACTAGGATATCGAAAACTTAATTTGACTTTCTTATACAAGAAGTTAGATGAATTTACTATTGCTCACCCAGCACCCAATGTACCCTAATCTCATTAAACAGCTCGCTTATGATTGCTCTAACTTTATCTACTAACTAGAAGACCCGGCGAACTTCGTATCGCCCTATAATCCAGAAATATCTGTTACGTTTTTTATTTATATTTTTGGACTTTACCTGTAAGCCATAAATCTCCGTGTAGTGAAGTGCGACAGAATGATTGACATATTAGTTAGTTGTCAAATCTAATGTCAAAAAAAACGTTTGTATGGGAAATAGAAAAGGGCTGTTTTTATGGTTTCCCAGTAATAATAAAGTACAGTGAAATACTGAACGTCAACTGGGAAACCTCAAATTAAAATAAACTTTAACCGAAATCATTAGGAATTAAGATTAAATGTGAAAACAAAAGGACAACTAAGTACAAAATCCCGACAATCTATATGAGGACCCTCAGTAAATAGGATTATGAGAATCCCAGCGACTCCCGGGATAACCTATTTGTGTGGAGATTTAGTATATAACAGACTTAAAAGATTTACTTTTGGAGTAACTTTGGATCCGATGGAAATAAATGTTAACAAAGTACTTATAGTAAGATATTGAGTTATGTGTGTGCAAATCATTTTGAAAAAGAAAACAATTCTATTCATGTGAGGTTTCATCATCATCATTTGAGCCCTGTGAGTCTGCTGCTAGACACAAGCCTCATTCATGTACTCCTATTTGTTTAACTGAGTCGTTCGTCCATCTCGTTGGTGTACGTACAACGTTGTATTTAATAGGAGAGTGTGATACGATAATAATATTTATTTAAGTTCACCTCCTTATCATTTTACCTATGTATATTTTAATTTAGTTAAATTATAAATCAAGCCCCTGCACCATAAATAAATTAATGTTAACCCTTTATTCTGTAACTCATAATATTTTATTGCTAACATAATTTTTAACGAACCAATCAATTTTCTGGCATAATTTAGGATCACACTCATTATGTTCCAAAAATTAATCTTAAAATTAAATAATTTTGCGGATTAAACAAGGCTTAGCAATTTAAACTGCTTAAAAGCTATTAATACAGAAGGAGATTAATTTTCGTAAGCGAGGGTGCGCGTGCGAGTGTCGCTGTAACGATGACGGACAAGCATCGCACAGCTAAAGTCTATGCGGATTGACGGAGCCCGGCGAAGTACCCGTTCAGCTGGCCAGCGGACCGCTAGCGAGGGCCAGCGGGGCTACAGGAGCGCGGGGGGGGCCGCGAACAATAGACGCAGCGTGCATCCTCGCTATATACAATTTAATAAGAAGTTTGTCCGTTGCAAGAAACAAAAATATTACATAAATTTTATACAATTAATAAACAAATATAGAAATGAATAAAATTTAAAGTTACAATACAAAACATAATCTAAGTAGCTCCGCTACAATAATGCTTAAATCATTTCACATTATTTGATTTCAATATGTCATACTTACTAAGTTCTTGCAGTCTCTTTAATTTGATGTAATTGTATGGTTTGTAAAGGTTCTTCCAGATTCTGAGTTCTATTAGGGAAATTCGTGTTTTAAAAATTACTTTAATATTTATAGTATTTTTTATGGTTTAGAATTGGGAAGATTTTAGGATTTAAGGAATTTCATTTTAATTTTAAACATCTATTCATAAAGGTCAGTCAAGCTTGTCTAAGTTTAGAGAAAAATAAGGTATACAGGTAGGTAGGTACTTATACATATAGCCTTAAAACTAACTGGTCTTTCCAAGAATATTTTTACATTTAAAATTAAAAATAATATAAATATTTTGCTTTAATTAAACTATCTATAGTTTAAAAGAAGAATAAAAAAGCTTAGGTAAATTCTGTTAAAAAGTCCATAATCACTATAAATTAGCTCAGCATTCATTATAAAATTTTAAAGAACAAAAATCAATGCAAGTGCTGTCAGAGGTATAAGTAGCATATAAATAATGTTTATAGATATAGTTTTGCAAAAAAGGAGTTTGCAAATGGTGGGCCCAAAATGTAATGAGTTCAAATTTGTTTAAAAAAATTGGTTTAATTTTTTTTTATGAAATACCAAAAATCTACTTAAATTCTCAATTTACAAGCGGAGAAATATGCAAATAACTGTTTTTATAAAGTAATCGATTAACGATTAATTAAATAAAAAAATGATTATTCGATTAACTACAATATAAAAAATTCACTCCTAGTTTTAAACTTTTAGTAACTTCATTTAAACTACACCATATATGTCTACACATCATTAAAAATAACTTTTAATACCGTGTATTAATATAATAATAATATTAAGTATTATTTTAAAACATTCTTTTCGAATTTCGATTATCGATTCCATTCGATTTGATTCGATCGAAATCATTCAGTATCATTCAAATCATAGACTATCTATGGCAACATGATATTTTTGATTGACGCTTAACAAATAACAGTTACCATACCAGATGCATTATTATCTGAGTCTCACTTGTTTCGTGTTTTTTGATAAGTTTCGAGTGCTTTCCCGATCATTTAACGTTTTCAACGACCACTGCTTTGTTTTTTACGGACTCCGAACCCGCCTAACGTTTTACGACCCTTGCTTTCAGATTTGACACCGACGATCTCCTCCACGTGTGACTTGGAATTGTTCATTTGGATTATTTCACAGGCTTGTGGATTGGATATTACTGAAACGATGGATCGCTGTGGGTATTGTGGGATAGCAACTAGTAACATTGTACCCCCTGCATAGTTTCTAGACGATATTGTAATTATTATTGAAGAGGAATAAAATATTCCATTAAAATTATTTGTTTTATTTTATGACTTTTATCACATAGTTTACTCCTCCTGTTCCTCGTAGAATTCCATACTTGTTACCTATATCTGTACGTCTTTGAGTCTTTATTGCCTTGTTTTGACTTATCAGATATTCTCTTCTAAATAAAATTATTATTTTTCACATATTTTTACGTGTATTCGTCTAACTCTTAAAGATAATGCAATATAACCTCACTTTTACTTAACCTCCAACAACTCAACGATTTGATTGTCAATTTCTATAGAATTTTCAATGAAGTAACTCTTAATTTTAAACCTTTAATTGATACTTTTTTCATATCTTTACATTTAGGGCCCAGAATTGTATGAAATACTTTGGATCTCCTTTCCTTCTAAATTAGAATATTTTTTAGTTATTTTTATTTATATTACCTACTTTGTTTTCGTGACAGAATTTATTAAATTATAACTATTATAAGAACATGCATTTATTTAAGTTGCATGATAAAATTATATTTGAAAGACAACTTTTTTTTCTTTTACGAAGTAGAAGTTATTCTTGAGGTCGTATCGTAAGGATTACCTTAGCATTAGCTTTAAGTTGTTCAAAAAATAAAAAGGTTTAGTTGTTAATAATATTAAAACATATTTTTTCATCTGTATCATTGTAATATAAAGGTTCACACTGATTTCTGACCTTGTAGTATATACTTTTAAGAAATATACATCTATTCTCTTTTGGGATATACTTACTTCATCAGAATAGAAATACATTTATATAATACTATTCATAATATCAATACGCATGAAATTAATACACTTTAATATATACATAATATATACACAGTATGTTAACTAACAGAGTGCGTTTTCGTTAATCCGCAATAATATAACATCCATACATGCTAAAAAATATATTTCCAATCGAAAACAAAATGTCTTTTATTTTTTTAATTAAAAGAAAACAATATAAATGTAAAATTGACACGTAAAAGGAACACCCGTACACGCATAGTTGACGAACAGCATCGTCGCAATTTATTTATGAATGACGATTGATCGATTGATCTACAATATTAAAGTGTCGCCCCACCCCCGCCCCCCTTCCCCCGAACGTCCGCATAGGTAATTATATTCGGTAGTAATCTCACGCGCTGACCGGGATTTGACGTCCATTATTTTCGCATTACTACATATTGCGTCCTCCTCGTGTGAAAGATGCCGCGTTATCAGTTTAGTGCGCAGGAGTATGTAAATGTCTATTTCTGCTGAGTGTAATTATGACGGCGCACGTGCTCTGAGGATGTATGCTGAGATACTTCTCAGATGCACACAAACCGCGGAATTCTAATGTAATTGTGAGGGCCCTGGTGCGTATGCGTAACAATGAGCCGGTAGTGCCGCGTCGTTCTGGTGGCCCGCGACCCGTGATTTCAGTGCGGCAGGAAGAGAATGTGCTAAAGCATTTTGAGGAGGAGCCCAGGTTTCCGTGAGTAGAACTGTATTAACTAGTATTTGTTTATTTTGTGACCACGAGCGCGCGAAAACGGCGATGCGTCGCCATAGTGTCGCGACATGTCGGCAGAACTCAAAGGCGCTGCCGCCCCACCACCACGCATTCAATACTTGGCCCCTGTCAAATTCTCTGTATTTTAATTGAAATGTTATTGAAACGTGGCTTAGATATGTAGTTACATGAATTTAGTTTTTTTTTTAATTACTGTTTGCGAATAGGTACCTCAGGGACAGGTTTCTTTGTAAGCGATACATTTGAGACGGGTTAAGTGTTATTGCTAACTTATTTATTTATTTCTATTTTCAAGTTAATGTTAAACGTTATTACTCAATAAATGATTACCTAATGGACGAAACATAATATTGTAATAAATTGATGAATAAAAAATAAATAAAATATACAACTTAATCATGTATCTATCTATCATTGTTAATTTTGATGAATATGAATTTATAATTAATTGCATAGTTTAATTTTAATTTCTAATTTTAATTTAATGGTTAATTTTAGCCTAATATTTGTATTGTTATTTAATTTCTAATTTTAATTTAATGGTTAATTTGATTTTATAATTTAAGCCTAACATTTGCATGCCTTAAGGTAGAATGTACTGGAACTTATACTAGATTCTATTATATACGCCTATATTCTGTACCTACATTCGGAGCAAATAAATATTATTATTATTATTATTTAGTAACAATGACTCATTTAAAAAATAATACATAGATTGTTAATAAAAATTAATAATACATAAATTGTTAAAATATAATAATTAATCAATTAAAAAAACAAAACTAAACATAGGTACATTTAAAATGTTTATTTTTACTGATAACAGTCCGACTACGTGTCTTTATAATTCAATATGCCGCCATTATAAAAGTCGTGCGTATTGAGAAGTTGCCAGTTTGGGCAATGTTACTACGCTAGATTCCTACCTACTATTCCACGCCATTATTTTGATTTTGCACAGCTTTAAAATTTATTGTGAATTAATTATTTTTTTAATTCATATTATTTTATGCTTATTTTTCTATGCTGATATATTTATTTTAATCTATTAGTGATATATTAACGAGTTCAACGGAACCTGTGTTACATAACATACTGTATATATAAACACTGTTGTACCTACAACTACTATTTACAAATGTGAATTCATAAATAAGAATCACTGTAAAGTATTCGTTTTTTATAGCATTTTTAAAATCTCTTAGTAATATTGGATGAGATTAAATGAGACACGCAGTTAATGTAGAGAAAAGATTTTGGATTTGGAGGTTTACTCTCAATAATAATAAATTATTTGGAAGTAAAGGAAGGAACATGAAATATTGATTAAAAGATTGAAGATATGAACCAATGCAATCAATGAGATCAAAGTAATTTCACGCCGGATATACATATATAACTGTCCTAGGAATAAATTATTCAACCTATAATTCAATATTCTTCAAAATAACTAATTTGATATACATAAATTGTACAGTTTGAAGAGTAATAAAATTAACGAATGGACTTTGTGACAAAATGCATTTTTTTATATAGTATTGCACAGTATTATTTGTATTACGATAAAATAATGTGATTATAATTTAGTCTTCATTCAATGATACATTTACTATTATCGATTGCAAAATATATTTAATTCACATATTGTCCATGAATTCAGGTGTATTTAAATAAAAAACGGAGTTAAGCTTGAGGTCAGTATATTCACTTCAAGGGCGTAATCTTAAGAGAGTGAATAACAAAAAAGAAACTGCGTCGGTAGACACAAAATAATACAGAAAGATTAATAATATGAGCAATCACGGTGTACAATGATGTTGCTATTGAATTTTAACAGGAGTTATTAAATTAACAAGTATAATTAGTATGTGATTTTTAGACATGCCCCCAGGCGTTGAAAGCACCTCTTTCAACAATCTTCAGGTTGTGGCAATAGGCATATTTTGCTGAATGCCCTCCGAACAATTCCATTTGCAGTCCTTACATCTGCTACTCGAACAACACCATCCGCTCCTGGGTACACATTGACAATTCGACCCAACTTCCATCCGAGCGGTGGTAGATTGTCATCCTTCAGAACGACGAGACTGTTGAGTTTTAGTTGGTTTTCGGATTTTTGCCATTTCATCCTCATCTGAAGACCCGAGAGATACTCCTTACTCCATCGCTTCCAAAACTGTTGACGGAGTTGCTCAAGTCTTTGATAACGCGTCAGCTTGTTGATGTTTTGAGCTTCGTAATTGGGCTCCGGCAGTGAAGTCAACGCGCGTCCGATGATAAAGTGTCCGGGTGTAAGAGGCAATAAATCTGCAGGATCTGTAGACATGTAAGTTAGTGGCCGGGAATTCAGTATGGCTTCGATTTGTACCAATACAGTATAAAGCTCCTCGTACGTAAGATTACAATTTCCCAGTACTCTTTGTAAATGATATTTTGTGGACTTGACACCTGCTTCGCTCAAGCCATTATAATGTGGCGCATAAGCTGGAGTAAAATGAAATTTGATGCCTTCATCGGCAACAGTCTCAGATAAAACATCACTATTGGTTTTAATAAAACTTGCAATATCGTTGCACGCGCCAACAAACGAAGTACCGTTATCAGAGTAAATATTTTTAGGTTTCCCCCTACGAGACATAAATCTACGCAAAGCTAACAAGAAACAATTGCTCGTTAAATCACCAACTAATTCGATATGCATTGCTTTAGTAGAAAAATATACGAAAACTGCAATATACGCTTTCAGTAATCTACTTCCACGACCTTGTCGACTAACAATCATAATTGGACCAGCATAATCGATTCCTACGTTCTCGAAAGGATAGCTGACAGACACACGCTGTTGTGGTAAATTTCCCATTATAGGTGCAACTACCTTAGGCTTTAATCGAGCACACCGGATACATTGTCGATAACATAACTTGGCCAAATCCCTACCTCCTATTGGCCAAAATGATTCCTTAATCGTACTCAGTAACAGTTGCGGACCTGCATGTAATAATCGTCTATGCTCGTAATGAAATAATAGTTTAGTAAAAGGATGTTTCGAATGAATCAAAATCGGATGTTTTTTATCAAATGTAAAGTTACCATGTTCTAAACGGCCTCCAACACGAAGAATTTTAAAATCATCGTGAAATACATTTAATTTGAGTAACGCGTTTTTAGCAGGTAAGTTTTTATCATTTATTAAAAGTTCATATTCCGGAAAAGATTGTTTTTGTGATATTTTGATTACAAAATTTAATGCATTATCCAATTCTTCGACAGTTAAAAATTTATCTTTAATTAATTCTTTCTTACAAATTCGAATAAAGCGTAAAACATAAGCTACAGTACGTTTAAGTCTAGATAAATTAGAAAATCTATTAAAATCAATGAATTCATTGTTATTACTTTCTACGTCTATATTTGCATTAATTACAGAACGTAATTCTGGAAGAGTTTCAGAACTAGCGGGATGAAGTGGCCAATGTGACATATCTAGTCTTAAAAGGCTTGGGCCTGACCACCAAATCTCAAGCGACATCAGAGCCTTAATATTAACACAGACAGCTAGAAATGGTGCACTGGCTGTACCATAGGTCACCGTATTTAATTCATAAATATGTAAATTCTCATCTGTATTATTACGCCAGATAAATCTTTGAAGGCGTCTATCGTCTGGATGCACCGAAATCTGTCTGTACAATTTCTCCACGTCAGCGGACAAAATGTACTTATGCTACCTAAATCTCAAAAGAATACTTAAAAGATCGTCCTGTATAGTTGGACCGACCATTTGAATTTGATTAAAGGAAACTACCGTAGTAGTAGGACTACTAGCGTTAAACACGACCCTTAACTTTGTTGTCGAACTACTATCACGCCAGACACTATGATGCGGGATAAAATAAGAAAATTCATTAGATTTTAAATTAAATTTGAACATATGGCCTAGTGATAAATATTAAAACATAGAATCATGATATTTAGTTTTTAGTAAAGGCTGTTTATTATTAAGACGACGTTCAGGAGATAAGAAACAATGTTTAGCACGCTGATAAGACTCACCTAAAGTTTCAATATTATTTTTTAAAGGAATTCTCACGCAAAAGCGGCCATCTGGAAGACGGGAAGTATTATTAATAAAATGTTCTTCGCACGTTTTTTCTTCCTTAGAATAATAGGAGGATTTATAATTAATTTCCTCTAACTGCCAAAATCGTGATAAATTCTCTTGAATAACTTCATTTGAATCTAAAAAATCATTATGAGACTCTATTTGTGCTAAATTACATTTAATATGTGCTGGCGAGCGATTCGATACATGACCGCTAAGCATGGGTCCAGAAACTATCCAACCAAGTTTAGTTTCAAAAGTATCGGTTTGCCGCTACCTAGCTTAATAATTTGTGATCCTAATAAATCCCAAAAAAGGTCAGCACCAATGATTAAATCAATGTCTCCGGGTGCATAAAATTTAGGATCAGCTAAATTAATATTAGATTCGATATCTAACATCGAAATGTCTAAATGACTATAAGGCACTTTGCTTATGATCGATGGTAAAACAAAACAAGTAACATTTGTTAAATAATTATTATTTAAAGATTTCATTTGCACACGACACATTTTACCTATTGTCAGGGTGCAATTGTTTATTCCTGTTACAGAACGATCGACATTATGATAAGGTAAGTTTAATTTATTACACATATTTTCTGTAATAAGACATGATGTACTTCCGGAATCAAGTAACGCACGAGCAATATATTCCTGATTTCTGGAGTCATACAACTTAACAAGAGCTGTTGATAATAGCACATCATGATTACCTTGGTTTGAATTTTTTAAACATGCCGATAAAGAAATATTTGATTTGGAAGTAGAATTCATATTGTTCGAATCACTCTTATCCGTGTTTGATGATCCAGCATTAACTGGTGATTGCGACTTCAAACCTGATACATGGATAAGCGTGTTATGCCGACGTTTACATATCCTACAACCAGGCTTTTTGCATTGGTTTGCATAGTGACCAACATGTAAACAATTGTAACATATTTTATAGTTAAGTACGAGTTTCAATCGCTGTTC
This sequence comes from Danaus chrysippus, assembly GCA_916720795.1. Lineage (NCBI taxonomy): Eukaryota > Metazoa > Arthropoda > Insecta > Lepidoptera > Nymphalidae > Danaus > Danaus chrysippus. The sequence goes on along the minus strand of CAKASE010000047.1, from coordinate 195,885 downwards.
ATTATTAAGACCTAAAAACTGCGGACAATTTTTAAGCGGATGCTCACCTTTACATTTAACGCAGGGTTTAGGTGTAGATGAGGCTATAGAAGATTTATCATGAGCCTGACTTAGACTTGCAATAGAAACCATGCTTTTAATTTTCGTGTTCTGTTTAATAGACTGGTGAGAATGATTACTACTTCGCGATAACTCTAAGGCTTCTAGCAAATCAGCACGATTACGCAAAAATTTTATAAATACGTCTAGTGTAAGAGGTTCACCCTTACCAAGACGGCTCTTAAGTTCCTCCCATTCGCGATACGTTTTAGTATCTAATTTTTGTATTATAATATGCATCAACAATGTATCCCAGTGTTTAGTCGGTTCGCCTAGAGAATCTAAAGCTCTTAAATTTTTATTTAATTGATCAATTAAACGCTTAATAGACACGGATGACTCTTTAGTAATTAAATCAATGTTGAATAATGCCGTCACGTGATTTTGAATGAGTAATCGTTTATTATCAAACCGTTCGCATAATATCTTCCAAGCAACAGGGTAAGTCTTCGCTGAAAATTCAATGGACTGTATAACTAAGGCGGCAGAGCCCTCTAGTGACGCTCTCAAATAATGAAATTTATTAATGTTGTCAATTGCGTCGTTAGAGTGAATAAGGCTAGAAAAAGTATCATGGAACTCTAGCCAGTTATCATAGGAACCGCTAAACTTAGGCAATTGTATAGTTGGTAATTTAACAAGATTATTGTTATTATTAAGCTTCATAGTATTTTTATTACTGTCAGAACTCGAGTCACCCAATCTTGTAGAATGAGCAACTAAATCCTGGGCTTTAGCCATTAATTTATAATACAGAGATTCGAAATCATTTCTTTCCAATAATTGACTTTCCATGTCTTCAGTTGCACATTCCAACCTACACTGTACTTCATCATATTGTTCAAACATGCTGCAAATTTTATTAATACGTAATTGAAGTTCTTTTACCTGAGACTGGCTGACTGACCCATCTAGATTGTTTAAGTAATTTCCAAATAATGTGAGCCGACCTTTATAGGTTGCACGCCTTTTAATAAGATCTCTTTCTTCTCTTTCCGACATTATGTGAAGCAAGTGTCAAATCCTGGAATGTATACAATTCAAAATACTAAATATAAATTTAAACAATACTTTCCAAGGTTAAGTTAATTGTAATTTAATATAAACTTTACAATAAAACAAATTGTAGTAGTTATATGCTCAAAAGACAAATAAATGTAAGTGTTATTAATTTCTAAATATACAATCAAAGACAAAATTAATGATTCGACTTAAATATATTTTCTATAATCAACACAATCTCTGCATCTAATATCAATTAAGTTTACTAAACATATTCTTCTCATTACATTTAAAATATTTGATAAGAAACTATACATACAAAGTACAAAGTATAAACTATACATACAAAGTATTACTTATCAAACTTTGCAAGTGAATAAAATTAATATAATTCAATTTACCTTTAGTAATGAGAATTATATTTAGGTTAATCGGGTACTAACAAAGAAAAGTAAATAATTTTTTAGTTAAAACAATCACAAAGTATAATGGAAGGACCTTTCTATTTAAATACAATTAAATAATAAGATAAAGTTAATTGATATGTACTGACCTTTATATAAGTCTTAAATCCTTAAATACTACCTGAATATAAGAGTACTGGGTGGAAATTAAGCACTGAAATAGCCATATACTGCAATATTCCATAAACCACGTCATACATCCAAATCCTTTGTTCTGTGATCCGACGTTTGTTGTGATTTCACTTATTTTTCCACGAAGAAATCAGTATCCCTTTATTGTGCTGGTTATTTTTAAGATTTAATATCCGGCTCGAAGGACCATGTCCGTGAATTCAGGTGTATTTAAATAAAAAACGGAGTTAAGCTTGAGGTCAGTATATTCACTCTCTTTAGATTACGCCCTTCAAGTGAATATACTGACCTCAAGCTTAACTCCGTTTTTTTTTAAATACACCTGAATTCACGGACACATATAAAATAAAATCCATGCAGGTAATATTAGTATTAATGAGATCAAAGATTTTCGCGAGTCTTCATTTAAATGAAACTAACATTTTTTCATTCTATGAGCAGCGTTTTTTTTTTTTATATATACTTATTCTTATTTTGGATCATAATCACAGTCATTTTGGGTAGCTAAAAAACCTACTTTACTGTAATGCTTCTCTATATACAATATTAAACGTAATACATATTAAATTACGTGATTCTTTAATTTGACATAACTTTTTTATTTATGAACCGATTGACATGAAACAGACACTAAAGCATAACTGAAGCATACCACAATATATTCGTGAAAAACGCATCCAACTCGGATCAGCCGTTTCTGAGATTAGCGCGAACAGACAAACAGACAAAAAAAAATACATATCAATAACCCCTGCTATTTTTTTTTTTTTTTTTTTTTTCAATGTACAGACAGCACTCTTCTACAATCTTATTATATGTATAGATTGGTATTTTTTAAACGACAGTTTCCGGATTCACTGAGCGTTTTATATACGGATAGTTCATACATAAAAAATCATACATAATTTGATAATTCGCGGAAATCATCAGTCATATTTAATAATAAATAAAGCATACTTTTTTACCAATGAATTACAGTATCTGAATTAACTTAGTTTAGCTATAATTTCATGTTGACCTAGAAAAAAGTATCTACCCTGGCCTGTCTCTTTACTATTCTGTAACAAACTCTTCCAAATTTAACATATTACTAATTCATTTAAAATCTAAGCGTTATTTATTACAAAAAACAGTATAATTAACAATAATGAATATGTAAAAAAAACTCTCAAATTACTTTAATTTTCTATTTAAAAAAAATATCAGTTTTTGTCCCTCATATATTAAGTAAAATAGGCAGGGGAGGAGCCCCTGCCTATTTTTCGTCCGTTATAAATGCCGCAAAAATACGTTGACGCTTCAAATTCACATTCATCATCATCATCATCAGCCTATCAGTGCCCACTGCTGAGCAAAGGCGTTTGTCTCACGTAAAGAAGGTTTGAGCATTAATCACCACGCTTGCTCAAGACGGGTTGGCGAATTCAAACTTATAATTGTAAAATTATAAGTCCAGGTTTCCTCACGATGTTTTCCTTCACCGTATGTCAGTGGTGTCTAAATACTCTTAGAAAGTACATATGACTCGGAAAAATCACACTGGTACTTGCCAGGATCGAACCCGCGCCCTCGGCAATGAGAGGCGGGCCCTTTAACCACTAGGCCACCATCGACTTATATACATTCACCTCATCAATATTCATACATCGTATTTCAATTTTCCATCATCATGTAATATACGAAGAGTTTCCTTGTACTTTTTTTAAAAACTTAGTCATTACAAATAATTATGGAAGACTTATGAATACAATACTGCCCTTAATCAATAAGGTGTCCAAATATATTCCTATTAATTTGTCTCTGTTGTTCAGTTTTCTAACATAAATTAAAAATAATGCAATCTAAATACTTAAAAGAGCTTTAAACAGCTGCCATATAGGTTAAAATAATTTAATGGCACAAATGTAGCGAATTGAAAACTTGTATGAAGATGACTTAAAAGTATAAATTTTCCCCAAGTAAGTTAAGAAACTTGAACGCTTTAAGACAGATAAGGGAAGTACACAATATGTTCACTTAGTGCCTATTAGCAAAGTTTTATATGAAAATATCTCTTTCCTATTTAAATAAACAAAGAGTATTCTTATTAGCTATATCTGATAACGAATTCGATGGATCTAAAGCAAATCCAACAGATTTACGAAAAATTTTCAAGTTCAAAATAAAACAAAGCTGGAATATAAGCTGGAAAACAGATAACACATCGAAACTCTTCGGTATCCGAAATAGTATCTTTGATAAATCCCCTGCTTCATTCACTTGTAGAAAAGACCAAGTTGTTATCACAAGATTACGTATTGGTCATACAAATATGACTCATATTCATTTAATTACAAAAAATAATAGAACTAAATGTAAATGTGGCTTAAACTTAACAGTGCTTCATCTTTTCGAAAGTTGTACCGCTTATAATAATGAAAAACAAATTTGTGATGTACCCACTAATTTAAAAGATTGTCTTAATAGTATACATGGATGTAAATGTACTTTAAAGTTTCTTAAAATGATAAAATTGTATAAATTAATTTAAATTGTATAACTGTGATCGTTAATGACCTTGTTGTTAAAAAGCGACCGTATATAAATAAATTAAAAAAAGTATTCTTATTATTAATAGAACATATTATATTCAAGCATTTCAATTTAGCTCCAAATGTCTTCTATCTGAAATAATATGATATAATAACAACTTCACTCTAAACATAATGTTCGAGACGGACTCATTAATACTGAATAAATAGGTATTACTGAATTAAAATATAGTTAAGTACAAGGAAATGTTCGATGTAAATTATATTTAAGACAGAAATATCTCGCTGGAAATCATTTACTATAAATTATTGGTCACGGATCATATCACATATTAACAACGGATACTGTAAAATAAACAATATTCTTGCGCAAATATGTTTGAATATTCAGAAATATATATGATCAAAAATAATAAAAATTGTGACGTCAAAATTCTTTTTTCTTTTCCGTTAAAAGTCGACAGTAAATATTTTTAACCAGTCCAAACGTTGGCAACTTATATGTTATAATGAAATCTAGGACTTTCGCGAGTATTTATTGAAATAAACAAATATTTTTGGGCTTTACTAGGCGTTTATTATTATTTGTAACGACATACTTAATCTCGACTTTTGGTTACTTTGCAGCAACCGTGATCCCAAGCAGACGAGATGCATACATATGTGTCTGAAGGCCTGCAGAGCGCGCAAACTGTTTCTCAAGGTCTTCACGGACATGGGATTTTATATTTTTAATGAGCTCAATATATTTTACAGGCATATTGTTATCCTTTAACTCACCTCCTACAATCTCAATGCAGTCAAGAACAGAGAAACTAGGAAATAATGACTTTAAATCAAAACTTACCATTATGTTATTGTTTCTAAATTTTACATGTTTCTAAATTTTACGTGTTTTATATCATTGACAAAGTGATAGGAATCCCTAACAAATAATTGTTAGTGACCACGGAGTGCCGAGTGGTGATAATATATTTGAAAGAAATTTAGCCAGATTAAGAGTTAGTAAATTAATAGTTAATTCTTTTTTATGGACTTTGGGTAACTAATACAATTTTAATGGTTTTATACAAGACAGTATGAATGATTTGACATCTAAATATATATCGGGTCGTCGGGTCTTTATTAACTTTTTTATAAATGGAACTATCTGCAAGAATTTCAGTTATTTTTTATCATACTCAATATTAACAATTATTACGGTCGCTTTCCCTTTATTTATTTTTAGTAGTTTTCATAATATTTTCATATAATTCTTGTTTTATTATTATTATATATCCATTACAATAAATATTGTCACAGGTTACATCTAATGTAACTTAAATAATTAATCAGATTTTCGAGTATTAGTTCTTAAGAAGCACATAAATATGTTTTCTACAGAACACTCTTAACGCATTAAACGTTCACCTCCACTAGCCAAGCTCCTCTCTATACCTAACCAAATTGGAAAAGTTCCTACTAGGGCTAAAGTCGAAGGACGTTTCAAGAATGAATTAATGTGAGTTCTGGACAGGCCCAAGTCTGTAAGTAGTTTATAAATACAGTTCAATAGAGTAGTCAACTAAAAATATCACTAAGACCATTACATACCGGTTCTATGTAAAATGTTAAAACATGTTGTTATTTGTGCTTGAAGGAATATTAATTTGCAATAACAATAAAAAATATGTAAAACAAGAATTTATGTACTACATTTGTAAAAGATTCTGTTAGCTCGTTGAAAAACGAAATAATTGAAAAATACAGGGTGACTGGTGAATTACTATCAATATTTAAGGAGCATACTCCGTACATGATTCTCATTCGAATTATGTAAAAAAAAAAAGGTACTTAATTTTTGACCATATTTTCGTATAAATAAATAAAGTGTGTACACGTTCCAAGTGTTCCAAGTGTGGACGCGTGCGGCGGCGTGCTGATACAACACTACGCCGCCGCCGCGTCTGTGTGAGTGCGTGTGTATACCTAATCTGTAGGGTGTTCATACGATGCGTAATTAATTACATAACTTTTGGTTAACTTTACTTAGAAGTTTATTAATATTTATGTCATATTAATTTTTATTTTGTCATATATGATCGTCAAATATCACGTCCTCAAATATCGATAGTAATTCACCAGTCACCCTGTATATTTATTCTCTCTAGGTAACTTAAGTTACTTTTAGGATAATTTAAATATGATGGTGCAGTTTTCGTTAACAGATATTATAAATTGCAAATTACTTCAGTCACTTCAAAATAAATCAAGCCGTTTCTGAGAATAAGCGAAACAAACAGGTAGGTTTTAGAAAAAATGCTATTTTAGCATAATATGTGCGGCTCATATATCGAAATATCAGCCTATCAGAGCCCACAGCTGAGCAAAAGGCCTCTTTCTCACAATGAGAAGGTTTGAGCATTAATCACCACGCTTTTGCTCAAGACGGGTTGGTGATTTCAAACTTATAATTGTGAAACTATAAGTCCAGGTTTCCACACGATGTTTTCGTGCACCGTATGTCAGTGGTGTCTAAATACTCTTAGAAAGTACATATGACTCCGAAAAATCACATTGGTACTTGCCAGGTTTGAACCCGCGCCCTCGACAACGAGAGGCGGACCCTTTAACCACTAGGCCACCACTGACTTAGTATAATCGTATGTCCGAATTAGTGAGCATTGTGAGGCTACTGTTACACATGCTTATTTCAATCACGAAAGCATGCTTTAATTGAGCATTTGCTGAGATCTAAAATTATTGCGAGTACTCATTTAAATGAAACTAATATTTACGGATTTTCTACTAGTATTTTATTACTTTACTAGTATTTTATTGTAATAAAATAACAAGACCGACTGACAGACACTCACATCTCGTCTGCCCGTGATCATGGTTGCTGAAAAGTAGCTAAAACGTGTATTTCATTGTTGCTTAAAATATCAGCATGCTTAATTAGAGCATGCTTTAAATATCGAAGTCTAGGCGTGTCCTATTTTTAATGATCTGCATGCTACTAGCGGCGCGGGTCTACAAAATAAATAAATAAAGGGTGGATGCTTGCTTTAGCACGTTTAAGCTAAACACGTTTGCTTATTAAGCATGCTAGTACCGATCAGTTAATTACAACAGATAAAACGTCGTCTCCTCGTATTTCTGTAAGTAAATTAGCAATTTATTCCAAGTCCTGTCTTCTCGATATTTAATTTAATTTAAGCTTCTGACCGCATTGCATCCCCAGCAAAAGGATGGTCTTATCTTTGTTTGAACGGACAGAGAGCGAGAAAAGTATGCTTTAAAAAATCATATGTATCTGGAAAGTTTGTTTTAAGATTGCTTATTGCCCGCAAATATGGTATGCTTGTTTAAAGTATGTGTAACTGTAGCCTAATGTATGTATATATATTTGTTCCAGATGTCTGTCACAATGCCTAAACGATGGTATCGGTCGAGAAGGAACCAAATCGTTATTATAGTTTTCATAGCCGCCTCTATAATATACTACATAAGTCTCTCTGCTAGCTTACAAAGGGAGCACAAACTCGATATTACCAGGAGGTATGTACATAGTTTTAGAAGCTTCTTGGATTATTAAAGGGTTATTCAAGCAATTGTGACAGAATTTCTCGACTGTAGCTATCCTGAATATATATTTAATCACCTTGTAATTAAAGAAACGAAAAAGATTCTGATGCTACGTCATAGATACATTATGTTAGAAAGAAAAAATGGGTTACTTTAATTTTACAAACAACAAATGGATTTGTAATAACAGCCGTATAAATGGTCCTAATTTGTAGTTAGTTTTAATAATCTACCATTCATATTTTATTCTATTAAATAATTTAATAATGATGCTGTTCGTATTATATTTTCTATTATTTGAATCTTTGTTTTTATTATGTTGGTGATTGATAAATCATATATATGACGGCGCATCCGTCAAAAATCATACGTCAGGTTGACTTTTAGCTGTCTGAGGTTAGCCTAGTGAAGCGTCATTGTGATGGTAGCGAGGGCGGCCATCTTAGTGTGGTTCGGGATGACGCCCGCGCACCGCGCTCGTGACGAATCGCTGTGTATCGAAGTGATAGTGATATCTAGTGTTTTCGATTGAGTTGGTGTCGTATTGAATAGACTGTACTTTATCCCTTTCAAAGTATGAGTTCCCATGAAGGCCCTCCTGTTCTTACAACGCCCTCCTACATCAGAAGTGGGATCGAAAGGGCTTTAAAATGAGGAGAGTAGTGATCATCCATCTATGTTAAACTTTGTAAAAAATAATGAGAAACTTGTCGATGAAAATAATGTCAACTTCTCAACTAACTTCGACGACGTAGTTGATCCGGTTCAATCTGGATCGTACGGAAGCAGATATAAAAGTTAGGACATCTCGTCGCGTCTTGATCGTAAAAATACCGGTAATTGAAGCTCGCCGGTGAAGGAGATATCTGTGTGACCATAAGCCGAACCGAGGGGAGTTGACGACGTCATCTGGTGAGACTGTTCCTTTTCTTTTTAGTAGTGGGTGTACTTGTTCATGTAGTACTAATGTGTGTCTGTATCTGAAAATTTTTCAAATAAATTTCTGTGCACTTTGAGCAATGAAGTAGTTCCCCTGAAAGGCATTGGAGACTTATTGTAATACACAAATTTTAAGCCCGGTCATAATTCAAAACGTTTCAGTGTCTCTTTTGTTTCATATTATTAAAGAGAATATTATTCTTGAATCCGTGGTTGTTGGACGGGACCTTGTAGAGTAGGGAATTAAAGGAGAAATAAACAGTGACTACATTATTTTCTCAAAACCTGAAACGACAAAAACAGATAAGTGCTCAACCTCAGACAGTCTTAACTTTTCTTGTATCTTAACTTTTCTTCAGACAATCTTAACTTATTTGGAAGGCGACGATAACAAAGCCCTTATCGATGTTTTTAAGAAGTATAACTCATTTTATTATTAAGGGCACCTCTTAACTCTTTAGACCCTAATTCTTTAGACTCTAACATAGTCTAAGAGAGACCTTACAAATTATAAGAGGTTGTTCGATAAAAAAAAAAAAAAAAAAAAAAAAATGGATGCCCTCTTTGAAACAATCATTTTACACTTTATCAAGCCCCATTCTAATTGTAAAAAAACGAATGACAACTCTGACATAATGTATGTTGACTCTAGGGAAATTAACACCAATTCTTATAGTAAGCCTTTTGTTTTAGAAATTTTATACCGAACTATTTCCGCCTAGTACGATCCTTATGTCCACTCACTAAGTTAAAGGGTTTAATTAAACGGTCAGAAGTCCACGGTAATATTCGTAAATGGATAGTTCAAATACTTACCACGGAGTCTATTCTAACTATATTTGATCGCGAGCCTCCTATAGAATTACACACGAATGCCAGCGCCAACGGATACGGTACCATTTTAATTAAATGAAAGAACGGAGTTCCTCACGTTATTTCATATTTCAGTCGCCGGAAAACTGACACGGAATAAAAGTATCATTCTTATGAACTTGAGACCTCGGCAGTCGTTCGAGCGGAAGAATATTTGAAGCAAAAGCTATATGGTCATCATTTTATTGTTTTCACGGGTGGCAATTCTTTCAAAGCTTCTTAGTTAAAAAAAAAAAAAAAAAAAAATTAACACCGAGAGTACATAGATGACCCTGAGCAGGGCACTTCCAAGAGCGACGAAAGCAAGGCTCAAGTAGTTAATAAGTCTGTGCAGTCTGTAGAGGTAAATCAAGGGTGGTTAGCGGTAGAACAAAAACGTGATGCATATGTTCAAGATATTGTTGCTCAGCTCTTAAATAATAAGTCTCCCGATTCAATTAGTCACACCTACGATGTTAGAAACAATATGCTATATCGAAAAAAAAAATTGAGCGAAACAAAGTTAGTCGTTGGTAACCTATCGTCCATCAGTCCCTTGTATGGACTTAAATCAACCATATCCATACTGAGATAGACACGTTTAGTTTCTTGATGGAGTGCAACGCAGGCAGGTATTTTTAGGTGTTCTGGGATTTGGTCCGGTCACCTTTTGGGATTTAGTCCTCTAGTTCGGTTACCGTCCACTTTTTCAATCACTAGCGGACGTTTAAAGCTGTCCGTAGTTCTGTCAGGGAACTGACCAATCAACGCCAGTATGTGCTGCAAATAGATATTAGATAAGCGCTGACCATATTTTGATGTATGCGTAACATACTTCGCCATCACCACATTCCTAAGGCATCAATTCTTTGCCTGTCAACGACTTTCATAGTCCACGTCTTTGCACTATACAGAATCGGATAGCTAGATAGATAGAAATATAGAGAAGGCAAGCGTTCGTATCAGATGCATTTTTGTTCCATTAATAATTTTCCTATCTCTCCAAATTTTATTCAGTGGGGTTATTGCTATTTTGGCCATGTAAGTTCTCCTACGGATTTGCATACATTTTATTGGCATACTATTCACATAGATATGACTGGGACATTAAGTGGCAAAAGCGACAGAAAAGAAATACGCGTCAGTAATGATTGATTATGTTATCAAGTATGTCCTTTAAGAGCATACTCTATCCCTCGATGCCAGTTGTACTATTAAAGCGTTGAGAAAAGCTGTTTCTCTTTTCGGTGCTCTCAAGCGAATTGTTATATCGGGGAAGGGGCTTTGTAAGCGCGGACTTTAGAGAATTGAGTAAAACACCTCGTATAGAACTTTACTTTATAACAACAGGGGCAAATAAAGCCAACGGTCAAGTAGAAAGGGTCATGCAGATTTTAAAATGTCTGCTAACTATTATAGAAAACGATACCCATAAAACGTGGCGTGACAAACTTCCTGAGGTACAAGGGACGAAACCTCTTAGCATTCAATGGATTCACCGTGCGGGTGCCGGGTCCATCGCGTTGCAGGGAGGGGAGCTTCAGCAGTGCCTGGGACTTGCGACCCAGGTGTGGGTTTAAGGGGCCCCTTAACTAACGCGCGTTGTACGCTCACCTCCACTGTCCAAGTTCCTCTCCCTACCTAGCCAAATTTGAAAACTACTACTAATTGAACCTACTAGGGCTGAATTCGACGTACGTTCCAAGAATGAATTAATGTTAGTTCTGGACGGGCCCAAGTCTTTTAGTAGGTTGTAGAGAGATTTAGCTGTTATACCTCTCGCTCCCACCTTTACCGCGTACGAATCAGCGACGAACCTATTTCGAGTTAGTTCGTTAGTGAGCTCGTAATACTTAATGACAACGCGCTTTGAAATACGCGAATATAGAAATATGTCTGGTCTAGAGGCTGAACCACAAATATCCTCGGGGATTTTGTGTTGTTTCTCACACGTATCCATCATGATAGTCTAATCCGAAGCCGCTTTAAGGATAGAGTAAGGCTTGACGTTTGATTTTGTAGCCCTGGTGCTCTCTCTCACAAAACCTATTGATCGTTCGTTTGTGGTTGTTTCCCTTTGCGCTCTGGCTACCGAAAGACTGGCCGCTTCACGTATGATCTCTAAAACCCTATAGTGACGACGCGAGAGTTGACCGCTGTCCAGGAGAACCTTACATCTCACTAGCAAATGCTTAGCAGTTCCAACTGCCTTTCCGCAGATATAGCAAGTGTTTTCGGTACCTTTACCCCATCTTACTGAATTGCTCTGGTCTGGGAGAGTCCTCTAGCACTTAATAACACAAGCCGTAGGGTTACAGGATATACTCCAACAGAACTAATGTTTGGCATACGCGCGCAATCTTTAGGGATATCATTAATAGCCCAAAATTCAGACGAGCCGAGATTAGATTTAGACAATATCCGGAATAAAACTTCCCTCAACACTGAAAACGCAGATCAAAAGGAAGTAGTTAAATTTAATAAAGGCAAAGCCCAAGTAAAACCTTCTTTTCTTTCTCGGGGAGATTACGTTTTTGTTAAGTGTAGCGAGTGTTACCAAACTAAACTACAAAGAAAGTTTAGGGGACCTTTTATCATAATTAAAATTCTAGACAACGATAGGTACGAACTGAAACATACCGATGAATCTAATTGCACTTTAAAATACTCTCATGAAAACTTGAGCGCAGTACCCAGAGGCTTTGAAGGGTTAGTTGACATATCCACTGAACTAAGTAATGAGGAGGCCGAGACGGCGGGTCATGGAGTGGAGAGAATGGAAACGAAGCTATGTCAGATGATGAAAGTGAGTAGCTGAGTAGCTCTGATGGCCTCCAACATTGATAAACCATAAATGAGTTGTGTAAGTTTGAGTTGGTGTGTTTGAGGTGACGATGAAACTGGCTGATGCGGCCGATGTTTCTAGTAGTGATGGATCAAAGCGTGCAGGGGCTGGCTCGATGGAGTCCACGTCCGGTCGACGCTTGATCAGGTTGTGAAGATGGACGGGCTAGCTCGGTGGAGTCTATGTCCGGGTCATCGTTCACTCACATGAGTTTGGCTAGTGGAGATGGACGGGCTAGCTCGGTGGAGTCTATGTCCGGGTCAGATCCATTTACGTTGGCTGACTTGTCCTGGAACCTCTGCAGATTGTGGTAAGACGAAAATTGTCGTCCGAGTCAGAGCCATTTACGTTGGCTGGCTTGTCCTGGTTGCTCTGCAGATTGTGGTAAGACGAATAGTGTCGTCCGGGTCAGATCCATTTACGTTGGCTGACTTGTCTTGGAACCCCTGCAGATTGTGGTAAGACGAATATTGTCGTCCGAGTCAGAGCCATTTACGTTGGCTGACTTGTCCTGGATGCTCTGCAGACTGTAGTAAGACGAATGGTGTCGTCTGGTTCAGATCCATTTACGTTGGCTGACTTGTTCTGGATGCTCTGCAGACGGTAGTAAGACGAATGTTGTCGTCCGGTTCAGATCCATTTACGTTGGCTGACTTGTTCTGAATATTTTGAGTATCGTGGTAAGACGAATGTTGTCGTCCGGGTCACATCCACCAAAGGACCGACCTGTCCAATAGTACCTACTAATTGTGAACAGTTAACCTACATGCTGTTAAGTGACAAGGCGTTGTCGTCCGGCTTAATTGCTACGAGATGCTCGCCTTAAGTCTTAAGTACCATAGCACATTTTGATGATTGTATAAACTAGTCGTTTGTCAGGATGCCGAACGGAATAGACACAACTGTAGTTCATTGATCCGAGAACCGCCCGAGGACGGTCGAATGTCAGTCCGGCCGTGACGGCGCATCCGTCAAAAATCATACGTCAGGTTGACTTTTAGCTGTCTGAGGTTAGCCTAGTGAAGCGTCATTGTGATGGTAGCGAGGGCGGCCATCTTAGTGTGGTTCGGGATGACGCCCGCGCACCGCGCTCGTGACGAATCGCTGTGTATCGAAGTGATAGTGATATCTAGTGTTTTCGATTGAGTTGGTGTCGTATTGAATAGACTGTACTTTATCCCTTTCAAAGTATGAGTTCCCATGAAGGCCCTCCTGTTCTTACAACGCCCTCCTACATATATTTCAGGCAGCCTGTTATTGGGTAAGTAGACCTATTTATTTTGACGTATTTCTGTAGCGTTCAATATACTTTTTATTTGTATTGTATAGTTATAAAACTTTTTACATACATGGGGACGTGTTAATAAAATTGGAATTTCATGCAGCGATGAACATAATTTTATCAATATCGGTTAGGTTATCACCTATACCTATAACAGATATCTCTGTTTTATTTTATTATAATATACACTAAATATATAAATAAATCTTGATTATTTTCTAGTGTAAAATCCTATATTTTATTCGTAAATATTTTGAATTTATGATTTAATTCGAAGAAACCGTTTGATATTTCTAATCCAGGTCCATGGAAAGACGATTAGAACAATCTCAGAAACAGGACAAAGGCTCCGGGTGTGAGATACCCAGATTGGATCCATTCTCTAAAGAAGTCACGCAGTTTGATAAGGACATACCCAAGGTTATGTGTTTGGGAACGGATTGGGTTAAATGTTATGTGAGTTAATTTGATTTGGATACTGCTTTTGTAATAAACCCTGATATTAAACACGAAAGATAACATATATTCTATGTATTCATATAATTTTTTTCAGCATTCTAAATGTAGGGTAGTTCCGAAAATATTAAATACCACCGATAACATAGTATGTTCATACCAAGACATAATATATGAGAGTGATCAAAAATATACAATCGGTCCTCCCACAGAGGTCAGAGGTGATAACGAGTATGTCCTCACTAAGAGCGATCATGTAAAGATTAAGTGTTCAGGGAAACATAGGGACAGGTGAGATTATGTGTTAAAGGCAATAGAAAGTGCAGTGAAAAATACTTTTCAATAATCATGATAACGGGAAGACTATCGATTAGTCTTAGTTTTTATAACCTTTTACTGCTGTTTCTTGAGATCTTTCACTGTGGTCAAGTTTTTTTTGATTAGTAATTTTTCAGATATGTTACTTGCTACTAATATTTTTAACAGTCTTGATTATTTTCCCTAGTATATATGTCACGTTACAATTTTGAATAATTGTTACTAATGGAAATCTGAACAAAATGTTTCTAATGTTTTCATGTTTTTCCAGTATACTCCCTTCCAAATGGATCGGCCACTCTCTTGGCTTCCGTTCCACTGTTCTTGCAAAACTCAATCAGAAAGGAAGAGGTGACTCCTTGAACGTGCTCATCCTGGGATTCGACTCCACCTCCAAAAACGGATTCATACGAAAAATGCCGAAGAGTTATAAAGTTTTAAAGGAAACATTGGGCGCTACGATTTTGAATGGGTATGTAACAACCAACATGATATTTTGAATGATATATTACGGGGTAAATTTCTTTGTTGTTTTTCTTAAATTTATCTGCATCTTTTTAATAAGAAACTTTATAAGAAAACAATATCTAAAATGGTAAACAACTTTACATTTCGTTACTTTATGTTTCTCTTGAGGAATTCTAATCTAAATACCGACCCCAATAGTCTTAGTAATATTAGAAAATTTCAATAATATTTTATGATAGGTACAAGGTACATAGTAGGCGATGGGACGCCCGCCGCCCTGTTCCCGATCCTGACGGGGAAGACGGAGTTGGAACTGCCTGACGTGAGGAAGAAGATGAAGAACAACAGAACCTTGGACGACATGCCCTTCATATTCTATAAGCTGGAGGAAGAAGGGTGAGACTTGGTGGATAGGGTGGACTTAATTTTGGGGTTAATATTATGAGCGTCAGTCTTTTTAATCTTTATTTTAATGTAATCATTCACTCTTCATGAATCACTTCAAAAATGATAATGTTCATTTTCAATACTAAGAAAAATTAAGACAGATATTATTAAGAGAAATTTAAATGATTTTGGATTTTCAAAATGATATTATTTACTTAATCATACATTAAATCTTCTTTATTTTGTAGTTCGTTTCTTGACAATTAATTAATCTTAAGCTTTATTCCATATGACTTGTGCAAATTATTTTTAGCTACAAACGAGCAAAATGCATCACAAACTTACTGATGCTTAAAGATCTGTTTGATGTAAGCATAATATGTATGATTTCAGTTACCGAACAGCATTCTTCGAAGACACGCCCTGGATAGGAACATTCCAGTACAGATTCAATGGTTTCAAGAAGCAACCCGCGGATCATTACTTGTTATCGTTTTATATGGAGGAGTCAAACGGTGGCAAGAAATGGTGGACGAGCAACTTGAACAAATACTGCGTGGGAGATACTCCGCAGTATAAACTCATGTTGGATATTACTGATCAGGTGCATGGAAATTATTCTTTAAGTTTTATTTAATAAGGTATATTTTTGATTGGTTCATCATAATTTTTCAATTAAGTATATAGAATATTGAAATACTTACTACAATTATACGTTTTAGATTTTATCTGATACAATAACTCAGTTGTTCTGACGGTGCTTAGTTTTATAAGTCAAATATTATTTCCCTGTTTTATCTTTTCATTCGTCTTCTTTTCAGTTTCTCCGTCTCGACGGAAAACGTTTTGCGTTCACGTTTATAGTGGACATATCCCATGATGACTTCAACATGATATCTATAGCTGATGAAGACACTGCGGAGTATCTTACAAGATTCCATGACCGATGTAGAGAGGACACCTTGATAATTGTCATGGGGGACCACGGAACTAGGTAAATATTATAATTAAATCAAATAAACAAAAAGCAAATGATATATGTAATGTTATTATATTTATTTTTTTACAATTGTATTAATTGTAGAACTCATAAATAATAATCATCGAATTGCCTCTACCTTTCATTTTTTCGTTATGGGTTAATGTTTAAGAGATTTATTCAAGAAAGTATCATATGTTTTAATATTGCCATTCATTCTTTGATATATAATTTTGATTTAATTTGTTTGCTAATAATATAATACGATTTAGCAACTAAACTGATAAACCTAAAAATAAATTAAAACTTGACTCGTTAAAGAGATCCTCAAGAATTATCAATAAATAAGCTTGTCACATAATGTTTTTACCATAAAATGAGGTACGCAAACGTTCGAGATACTCTCCAAGGGAAACTGGAAGAGAGATTACCTCTCATGGCGATCAGACTTCCAGAAAAACTGAAGAAGAGGAGAACAGAGGCGGAGAAGAATCTGAAGGAGAACGTGGAAGTATTGACGACACCTCACGACATATACGCTACGGTGTTAGATGTACTGGACCTGACGCAGTTCACTAACACATATAGAGTTAAAGGAGCCGATCTGAACAGGGGACTCAGTCTGTTGGAACCGGTCAGTACATTATAATATCATTGATCAACTCGAGTTAACATGATAGTTCAGTTTGAGAAACAGTTGGAATGTGATATTTTGGATTCAGGTTCAAATCCTACTTAGTCCGTGCTAATGAAGTTTTAGGCCAGTAGGATTTTTATTTGACGTATTTTGTTATAAACTGCTTTTAATTTATATTATGATAATATTTTAGACCCCCTCACAGCTCTTGTGGATGTCTTATTATATGTTAAAATCAATTGTTGAGCTAAAATTATCCAAACTAATGTTTTACGTTTTAAAAGTAAAGCATATATAGCCTAAATACCCTGATCTTGTGATAATATCAACCATAGAAACAATATGTCTCTTATGGTAGAAGCGAGTGTAACATTGTGTTAAATTTCGGTCTAGAAGTTTTAATTACAGTTTGTACTATTTTAAGAGCTCTTTACCAGAAACTAGGAGATCGCAATACATATGTTTTTTGAGCTGGTACATCTAAATTTTTGACAGAAACTAAAACTTTACATACGATAATTATCCAGCTTCAACATAATCTTAATAAATTTAATGTTTAGCTTAGCTATTACATATTAATCAGAACTTGATATTATACTTGAGCACATGTCCTTCTCCAGATTCCAAAGAACAGATCGTGTAGCGAGGCGGGTGTGGAGGCTCACTGGTGTGCGTGTCTGTCGTGGCAGAGCGTGACGCACGATGACGTCATGTTCAGGAGGACGGCCGCCGCGCTCGGGGACTTTATTAATGATCTCACTGAGGAGAAACGGCCCGTATATATAATAGGAGAACAAAAACACTTATTGATATAGCACTTACCTAACTATAGGGTTTGAAGGGAAGTGGTTCCGTGTATTATGAGACAAAACCTCTTAGCATTCAATGAATGCACTGTGCAGGTGCCGGGTCCATGGCGTTACAGGGAGAGGATCTTCAACAGTGTCTATGACTTGCGACCCTTGTTTAAGGGGGCCCTGTCTAACGGGGGTTAATCGCTCACATCCACCGTCCAAGCTGCTCACTCTACTAAACCGAATTTGTAAATTTATTAATGTTATAATATCCGTTTATCTCCAGGTCGGTGTGTGCGGTCCGCTCCCTCAAGTCAGTGTCGTGGGTGATGCGAGCGAGGCCCAACAGCGGCGTATTAACGTTCGTGGAGGCTCGCGATCAAGACGGATTTATTGGACGGTTTGGTAACAGAGTGAAACAGACCAGGGAGAACTATCAGCTTAAGGTAAGAAGAAGTAAAAAACCTGAAGTTCTTTACTATTAAAATAGTTTTTTTGCACGCTTTTAATAACCCCTTTCCAACTACATATTAGCAGCGTTGTTATATCCCATAGATCGAATTGTAAAAAATATTATTATACTTACTTTGGATTGCGGGTGGATAATTTAATGTAAAAGAATCCGTACCGATAGGATGGAGATCAAACGTTAAACGCTACTTCTTAATCTATATCCCTTAGCTGGTTTCGTGGGGTTGGCGCGGCCTCCAAGCGTCTTATTTTTTTCATTTCTTTAAAACTATTTAACTTGCGTGGAAGCCATTTTGAGTAATCTCATTACATCCTGTCTTGCGACGGGTGACGGACTCTCGGCGTTTTATTATTTACCTGAGTGGAGGTACGTGCGTTATGGGGATCACGCGGCCCCCACTATACCATTTACGTCAATTTTTAGTTAATATTTTATTTCATTTGTTCGTATGTTTTAGAGTTATTTCGTTAAGATGGAAAAACTGTTAAGTGTAAAAACGATAGAAGACATATTGGCTTCGGATTCCGACTCCGAATTAACGTTAAGTGACTATCTAGAAGAACATGTCAGTGACAACGATGGATTAAGCGATCTGGAGCAGTCATCAACACACGATTCAGAAAGCGGTGAAGATCTAAGTCCCGATATTGAAGAATGTTTTTCAGAGAGTGAAGGTGAACCTACTGCAGGACCGAGTCAAAGGAGTTATTATGGAAAAAACAAATACAAATAGTCTAAAAATTCACCTGCACTTTCACGTACTCTTCAACATGATATAATAAAACAAAGACCTCGATTGATTGGAACAGCAACGGCTAAAAATCAGATGTCTACCAAAGAAACATTTGAGCTGCTCATAGACGATAATATTATAAGAATATTAAAAAAAATATACCAACGAAAAAATTACAAAGAGCTTAGAAAAGAATTCTACGGTCGCATTTAGTCAAACCACGTTTCTGAAACGGAGATGAAGGCTTTTATTGGTCTTTTGTTTTGTTTTCAAATCTGGACTTGAAGATATAGAAGATTTGTAGCACACAGCACAGTACAGTAGCACAAAAATACTATGTACTAGTTGTCAAGATTGATCTTAGTTTACTTGTAATTTTCCTGAGCCCTTAGTATTATATTTGTGTTGATTTCTTTTAGAAAACGTTAATCAGTGATTTATTTCTTTATATTTCCAGAGTTTCTTGTATAAAGAATAAGAAAACATATACATGTATAATACAGCCTAAGATTTTGAAAATTATTATTTTTTTAAGTTAATATTAAGTATGTAAGAAAAAGAAAATGCCAAAAATTTTAATGTTTTTGTGATCACTTGTAATAATTAAGAAAAAAGCATTACAGTAATAAAAATTTATTGCATCAATTAAAGAAGCTTATTATTTATCTTTTCTTAATTAAAACTTAAATAAAATTTCGATCATTTATACCTTACGTGTAGTTTAGTGATGGTTGATTCCAAGTGCCGTTTAAAAAAATCTGGATATAATATTAGAAATTTATTAAGGTTCTAAGTTTTATTTGTTGCGAATGTACTGGTCATTGTGAAGAAGACTATACTGTTATCAATTATCTCAATCATGGACATAAATGGAAAAACGTAAAAATAGTTTCAATAAAGTTTTATTGAATCTACTGTCCATATATTCATATACAGTTTATTAGATGATTTAAGTGATAACTAGTGATAGTCATTGGTGGTTGAACACTAAATGACTGAAAGGCTGAAAGTTATATTTTACAATTTCAGATCGCAGTAGGACCTGGTGTCGGTAAATACGAAGCATTAGTGACTTATGTTATCAACGAAAACAGATTTGAGATAAATTCAAGAGACATATCAAGGACTAACGCGTAAGTAACAGAATTATTAAAATCTATTAGTCTATACTGGGAGCAATACATTATATGTAACGAACACAGTTATTTTTAAAATGTATATATCGGATTTATTATAATTTCGTTGTTTTTAAAGAGATTTTAGAGAGAGTTTTTAGAGAGACGCCAGCCTCGCTGACGTTACTCATGTCACTTCTTCTAGAGCGTTCCATAATATTTTAAAATGAAACTTCAATTGTTCTTAACGCTCCATTGTTTTTCGAAGGTTCTTCAGAATCACATACTTCAATGATACGCACTCACTGAACTCTGAATTCTGCCGTCGTGCGTCCAGACGTCATATTTTTAACAAGATTCAAACATAGTTCTATTCTCCTTTTAAACAATCGTTGATTTCGTTTTACTTTTTACAATAATCATGAATACTAATGAGTTTTAATAAGAATTGATGACAGCCTAAAATTATTTTCACAACACATCCGTCATTAAAGCTGATAGCGCCGATATATACAGGGTGACTGGTGAATTACTATCAATATTTAAGGAGCATACTCGGTACATGATTCTCATTCGAATTATGTAAAAAAATAGGTACTTAAATTTTGACCAAATTTCCGTATAAATAAATAAAGTGTGTACACGTTCCAACTGTACCAAGTGTGGACGCGTGCGGCGGCGTGCTGATACAACAACACGCCGCCGCACGCGAGTGTGTGTGTGTGTGTGTGTATACCTAATCTGTAGGGTGTTCATACGATGCGTAATTAATTACATAACTTTTGGTTAACTTTACTTAGAAGTTTATTAACATTTATGTTATATTAATTTTTATTTTGTCATATATGATCGTCAAATATCACGTCCTCAAATATCGATAGTAATTCACCAGTCACCCTGTATATATAATACAAGATAATATACTAATAATATATTATATATATTACAGTTACAACAATGAGCCGAGCTGTATAAGCGCCACCCACCCACACCTCAACATGTACTGCTACTGTACCCAATAGACATTAACAATATATAGTATGGAAATGAAACATTATACGGATATGTTTTATATTATATATGAAAAGAATTATATATACAATAATATAATACAACATCAATATATGTTATTCTGTAGGTGAATATAATGTTCTACTGTGATTGTTAATACACATGTCTTTCCTTATATATTATATTATATAATTGGCACAAACTATTGTTTTAGTACCTATAAATGAAGATATGTTTATACTGGGTATGTATTCAGTTCAAGTTGTTTATAGCGGGGAGATGTGTTAGTGTTCCTGAGTTACCTGTAACGTTAGTATTATTTATATATTTAACTCTCTCATAATAATTATTAATATGAATATAATAACTCGGTGATAATAATTAGTTTTTATTTTTATTATGTACAAAAGACATACCAAACATTATAGTATTTTTTCTAATCTACTTTGATTTTTAACTTTCTACTTTTATATGTTATCTTTTACTTTTGAGATAATTTATTGCTTGATTGTTATAATCTTAAAAAAATCGTCTTTCTATAATACTAAGTACATTTTTTATTTTAAAATACATAAAAACTTATGTTACCACTACAATTTTGATATTTCCACATTTTAAATGTCATTCTATAGGCATTACTAAGTACAAATGAAAATAGGGTATTTGGATACTGTGAGTTCCTCTTTATTTTATTACTACATAATACCCAAGTTACGGATCCCTTGCATTAACCGTGATCACGGGCACACGAGATAAAAGTGTCTGTCAGTTAGTCTTTTTATTTGTCACTATGTCTCCTAAAGTATTCTGCTATGATTACGGACATAATATTTTATATTTTTTTTAATTAAGGGGTCCCAGGTGTTAAATAAATTCCAGCCTTCTCTAATGAAATTCAAAAACATCCGCTTTTCAATACAGAAAATGAGTGGACTGGTAAGGGGCTGAAACGTCAGAATTGTCTAGTTGAAAAATAATAAATAAAGAACGTTGCAGTATCCGAAAACCTTAGTTTCATATAAATGAATACACTCGAAAATCTTACATATTATGTTTAAGTAATATACAAAATGAAACAGTGATATGTACATATATTTAATAAGATCTAGATTGTTAGTATTTTAAATATTAATATAACAAGTACAGAAAAATAGATTTATTATTAAATATTAATTTTAATCTAATAAAGAAGTACCTTATAATAAAGTTCTTTAGTAGGGGTTCATCTTTTTCATTTCATTACATCTAGTCAAGTAAGAGTTCTTAAATATATTATGATCAGGAATAAACAATGAACTTGATTTACGAAATGAAATTGAATATAAGTTTATAAAGAAACCTTTTTCTGTTATATTTCTGATACTCCGTTGTGATATTGGTTATAAACTTGAAATTATAAAATGGAGAAAAGGGACACGAGTTTTGTTTTAATTTGATTTCTCTACCAGAAACCGATTGTATTTCGGTATAACAAACTTAAACAGGAGAATGCTTGTAGGGTTCTTACACCGACAAGACACCGAGACCTGAGTCGGCGTTTCTTTGATTCCCTTTGAACCAATGCCAATGAAAATATATGTAGTATACAACCACTCAGAAGGGACTCAGACCAAAACAGGACATTGAATAACTGCACTTTATATAATCTTTTAAAACAATGTTTGGACAAACAAAAAAGGCAATGACTTGAAAAAATTAGCATTGAAAATATACTACTACTACAACAAAAAAAAAAAACTAGGAGATTCTAAAATGTACTTAACGAAAAATTTGTAATTAAAAAAGAATTTGTGAATAGGTTTTGAGATATTCACACTGAGATAAACTAAAAATAAATGCTTCTAGACAAAACAGGATTTAATGAACATACAACGTTTTGATTTCCTTAAATGGCTTAAAAGCACGAAGAGCTAACTTTTATTTACTTTTGATATTAATATAATAAAAAAAAATTAATAAATGTCACTTCAATCAAAAGATATAGGTACATATTTTTGACAATTTGGTCATGTAAACGACATCTCTAGCTTTTAAATTATTATTACATAATACTAGCTGCTCCCCGCGGTGTTAAACACGGATTTCCGGGATGTAAAGTAGCCTATATGTTATTCCTGGACGTCAGCTTCCCGTATACAAAACTGAATCAAAATCGGTTCAGCCGTTTGAGCGTCAAGAAGTTACAAACATACACACACACTCACAAACTTTCGCAATTAATATATTAGTAGGATGTTATATCATCGATAAATTGCATGAACTGTTAGCGAGCTTATTTATTATTGAAAAAAGTTATTTATAATAACTCTTAATTGTTATAACGAAAAAAGTTTGAATTTTTTCATACTAATTTATTTACGAAAATACATTACGCAATCTTTAAAAAAAAATAAAGACTGTAACATAGAAATATTTTGATATATAACTGGGACTCCTAAAAGTCTTCTAAATATAAATTAATGTATTCACATGCGGTTATAAGAGTTTTCATTGTAACATTTAAATACAGCCAGATATAATACTGTATATTTTGTAAAATAAAATAAAATCGATGAGTTATAGGGATGGTCTACCATTTTAAACCATATAGATATGTATATTTCATATATATATACATATATACGAAATATAGTTTACATCAGAAAAAAAATTGATTTCCTTGTAGTAACATTTATTTACAAAAAACATTACGCAATCTTTAACAATAATAAAGACAGTAACAAAGAACTATTTTGGTATAACTGGACTCCACCAAATCCTTAAAAGTAAGGCACAGATAGAATTGAAGTTAAATATACACACACTCGGTGTCCATTAACATTGCTTGTCGTCATTTAGAATAAGGACTATTTACAGATCAGTTAGAGGAAGGGAAGAAGATCCTTCTCTCTATCAAATAAAGATAAACAATCATCTTAAACAAGCCTTCTTTATATTAAGTCTTCTAATAAGGTCCGTTGTTATAATCGTTGTTGTAATCCGCTTGTCTGTTACTGTCGTAGCCTGATCCGGCGCCGACGTCCTCGTATGAGATTCTGGGCTTGAAACCGTCCTGGTCGGCTTTATATTCAACGGTCTGGTGACAAATAATTCATTTCATAAGTCATTCTCATGATCTCTATTATGTTCAAAACAACAACCCATCCTCCTACTGTATATTACCTGTTTCCTTCCATCAGGTAAGACGACGTAGTAGACTCCCTCAGCCCGGTCCCCTCGTCGTGACTCTCGGTGACCGTAGTCGTTGTCGGAGGGAGCGTCCTGGACCATGTATTCAAAGTCATAGTTCGCAGGCTCCTGTTAGTGAAGATTGTTATTAAAAGGACTTAAAAATAATACTTGAAAGAAGAGTAATTATGATACAAAGAGATAAAAAGATATGTGGCCATACAAAACAGTAGTATGGGACATTTATGAACTTTAGCAGTTATAATGAGTATTCTAGTATTCCAAGTCTTGATTGAATCCATCCCTAATTCTCTAATATTAAACTCACTCCATTGCTTCCATCATCATATCCTCGAGCACTGGGAGGGAGGTTCTGTCTGCTTTGTTGGTTGGCATATTTGTTGTCACTACCATCTTGAAATAATTGAATAATATTAGAATTTAAATGTAGTAGCGAACACAGGCATGCGTTCAAACTGTGAAAAAGATATAGGTTCTGGGATCTAAGATTATCGCGAGTATTACTACGCATTCTTTTTATTTTTTACTGTCAACTACATACTCCCGACGTTTCGGTTACTTTACAGCAACCGTGATCATGGTAAAAAACGCGTAGTTAATCCGAAAATATAAGTTTTATTTATATGAGTACTGGACTTTTAATTTTTGTTCAGTAAATATTATTATAAATACAACATACTTCGTTCAAATCCAGGAGCTCCATATTCTTGAGAGGGACTATTGGATCCAGCCTGATCTGGTGCACCGTATTGAGTGGAAGGTGCTTGGTATTGGTTTACAGGTGGCAAGTATTGTGCCTTTGGTGCTTGGTATTGGCTCGGAGCTGAATTTTGGTTCCCATAACCTTGATACTGGTTTGTTGGTGGCAAGTATTGGCCGGTGGGTGCTTGCTTTTGTCCTTGATATTGGTTGTTCGGTGCTCCATACTGAGAGGAAGGAGTGTTGGTTAGTCCGTATTGAGAGTTTGGTTTCCGGATATTTGCAGGTGGTCCGTAGGCAGATGTAGGACGTCCTCTGTAATATTTTGTCAAATTCGATCTATGTTTTTATATAATACTTAATAGTTTTTTGCAACCACAAGGAATTTTTAATATTTAATTCATGTTATGGAAACATTTAGAAAAGAAAATTGATATATTATATTATTATGATTTGTTTATTAACCTGAAGACAGCCTCAGTCTGTCTCTGATTGAATCCGGGAACACCATAACTCTGAGAGGGAGACGTGTTCCTCGCTTGTGGAGGAAGATACCTGGAGATTATACTTTCACTAGTGAAGGTAGTGAGGAAGAGAAATATTCATATAGAAGAATAATTTGAATTCCTTTATTATAATTATTATTAGCTCAATGTTTTGTTACCTGTTATTAACTGGTGGCTCCGCCAAACACGACGCCACAAGTAACGAACACACTATGAAACACTGAAAACAATATGGCATTAGAATGAATGAATGAATGAAATATATTACAAATAAAATCTATACTAATATTATAAAGCTGAAGAGTTTGTTTGTTTGAAAGCGCTAATCTCCGAAACTACTGGTTCGAATTGAATAATTCTTTTTGTGTTGGATAGTCCAGCTATTGAGGAAGGCCAGTGGCGGCGTAAGGCGTGGGCGACGTGTGCAACCGCCTAATGCCTCGCGGTACAAAGGGCCTCGCGCCTCAAAAAAATTTAAAGCGAGAATAAAAAAAATCTTGTTCTTCTTCTTCTTCCTGGCAATTTCCCAGCTATAGCCAGGGTCTGCCTTACATGTTGTGATTAGTTTTGGCTATTTGTTTTTACGACTAGTCGCCTGCCTGACATCAAACCTCTTTGGGAATCAGAATTAATTAAACCTATTTTAAAAAGAATAGTGTGTTCAATGCTTTAATAATATTTAGCGAATAAATAGATAGTGTTTAAGTATATTGATTGTCCCCAAAAACAATGACGTTTTTTAATTGTTTTTGTTTTCTTTGTGATTTGTAATTACATTGGTACCTGTACTCGTCTATTTTACATAAAGTAAGAAATATTTAATTGGTAATTACTTGTATACAAAATACGCTTTTTAATAAAGATATTAAATAAATATTCAAAAGATTGAAGGAAACCAAAGCTTTAAGGGTAAAAAACGTATCTACGTTTATGTTTTTAAAACTAGCAGGTAGGTAGGCAGGTAGGTAAGAGCTTCAAGTTGTCATAGAATAGGGCCTCGCGAAAGCTGTCTTGCCCACATAAAATTTAGGTCGTGCCCCGCCACTGCCAGTGAATATGAATCATCTGTAGAGCCTGTTAATATTAGTTATGAAAACAGTTATGAAACTAAAAATAATCATACACATAATTTGAATACGACAAGTATAACTCTAAGTACTACAGAAAATAATAATTCTCTGACATCCAGTAATAAGCTGAAACTTCAGACTACAAATATTGTTAAGTTGGAATCAAGTGAACAAAGTCCTAGCACAGAAAAAAGCAAAATTGTTTCTTCGGGAATTACAAATAGAACTCGAAAACCTTATCCATTCAATAGTGATAACAAGAAACTAAATACTAATAAGATTAAACATCCATCTAAAACTAGTGTTACAATCAGGCCAACCAAAAGATTATATCGTCCAGAGCTAGCTAGCACCAACAAGACAAACATCCATCCGAAAGATTGTACGACCTCTGCCTTCTAAAAATATAGTACCAACTAATATTATAGAGAGTTGTGAATCGAAATAAAAATATCAGATGAAATTATACCAACTAAAACAGAATTTAAGACAACGATTATCACTTTAACAAAGACATTATCGGAACCACCTCAGACTATTTCCAGCTTTGGTTACTTAAACTTAACGCATACTTTAACTGTAACACATACTAAGATCAGTTTAGTTAGTCAGTCGGAAGGAGCTGTTACTGAAACACTGGTTCTTACAAATACACACACTTCTACTGTCAACTGTGGTAGATGTTGTGACAGAAATATTCACTCAAGTTCAGCCTACCACTATAGTTGAAACAGTAACCAAACATATTCCTGTTCAAGTTAAAGTTGAACCGACTTCCGCAATAAACTCAATTCCAAACACCAAGATTGTGGCTCTAGATGATATATCTATGTCTTCAGAAGAAAGAGACAACTTTATAATCAGAGACGATGATGTAACTGAAAATATGTATTCAAAAAATAGAAAATGATGAAGAAAAAGACAATGGCACATTCTTTGTTGTGATGAATAAATCACAAAATGGTGGTAAGTCACCCCCTATTAACACTGACATAGAGGCTGGTGACTATGATGGGGTCACGAGGAACGAACAAGAGACTACTAATGAAGTATCACAGGTGTTGTTCGGTGAAATATTACTCGCGGGAACGCCATACCTAGAAAACACTAATGTTGTTCATCCAACAGGCAAGTATTAACTGATTGAATATAAATTGCTTTAGAACTAATCTACTAGTTGTCGCTTTAATTTTATGTTATATTCTATTTTAATGTATAAATTATCCCTGGTATAGGATATGGTAAAGAATGTCAACCAGATTGTAAAGCTTCTAGAAATGAAAGATGCCAGAGGATCGATAGTGTTATGAAGTGCTTGTGTAGACCAGGTTTCGCTAGAATGTTCCCAGATCGACCGTGTAAACGTAAGATACTTATTACTATTTTCTATTATACTAAAAATACGAAACCAGTTAGTATTTAACTATTTCAACATAATATTTTAAATGTGCTCAATTTTAGCAACATACACGTACTCAGTAAGATTAGGATCTAGAGACAACAAGGTGCTCAAATTCCATAAGAATTTATCGGACAATTCTACTAAAGAATATGAGAGTTTGTCATTGGCTACTCATGAAGGAATAAATAGAATGATAATGCAATCAGACTTACGGCATGTTTATCACGGAGTCCACATAACAGGATTCCATCCTATTGAGATGAGAACAAAAGACGGTGCATATGAGGGAGTTATCAATGATTTCTACGTTCAGGTAACCATTCAGTAAGACTTGAAATATGTTGTTTGCTGCTTATCTTAAAGGAATTTTTCTTTAGCTTTCCGATAACGCGCATGAAAGCAGACTGAAGGAAGTTATAGAGAAATATCTACGGAATAATAATTATAGTCTTGGTGGAACAGAAATTTATGCATCTGAAGAATTTATTGAGAGCCCTAATGTCAGTGGTAAGTGAAGACTCTCAACTCTCAAGTCAGTTAATTATAAATACAGAACGTTTACAACAAACACTACTTTGGCTGTCTTATTACTCAGTGGCGTGCACACCATACATGCAAATAATCACTGCATATCCTACCCATATAACAATTAAACCTATATTGTTTAATTCTTACGTACATATTTTTAATCATACATTACGAATTACAAATATTAACAGATATTTAAAACGATACTTAATTTATGATTTGTTAATAAGTGCTATCTACCAATGTAAAAACGAAACTTCGTTCGTTCGTTAATTGTCAAATGAAACGGGACGCTCTGATTGGTCGGTTACCTGTTGATATGTTTTTTCGCCATTTTATTATTTTTGAACATTGTTATTTGTCTTTCTAAGCGCAAGTGAAGAAGTTTTAATTGGTAAACAGTGGATTAATTTATTAACGAATTGTGATTGAGTGATTTATTAACGAATTATTAAAATTATAGCTGTGAGCTCTGTGCTGATGATATGTGTTTATTGAAATTAGTTACGAGGAGATTTTCAATATTGTCGTTTGGTAATAAAATTAAAATAAGTGTAAAGTCAAGGTGTGTGAGTGTGTTGAACTAAAGGAAAGGTAATGTTATTCGTTTTAAAAAAAAGTATTATTTAGTTAGCAGGTTGTGGACACACAAATAAGGTATTTTGTTTGCCTTGTTTCTCATTTCCAAAAGGTAATAATAAGAATATTTCTTATTATTTTTGATATTCCTATTTAAATAGCTTTTATAAAGCTGTAGTGAACAGATCGTTATCGTTTAAAGGTACTTTCGTGGCTCAGAGGAAGTTGAGAGATTCATAAAGTATAGTATAGACTATAGGTGTTCGTTTTGATCGGACTGCTGTCCCTACCATTTTGCGCGAATTTTATCAAAGTTTAAATTAAATTAATATTTTCTGATTATTATTCTCGTATTTTATCGTGCACGCCACTGTTACTAATATACTATAAAAATCTAAGAAGCATTTGAATTTTTTCAGATTTCGACGAATGCACAAGTAGTCAGTTCAATGACTGTTCCGAACACTCACGCTGTTTCAACCTTCGTGGAACTTGTACTTGTAGTTGTTTAGAAGGTTTTACAGACCTTAGCGTCAACACTCTATACCCTGGGAGGATATGTTCTTGTAAGTCGATTTCATTTGCTACTCTGTCGCACGAAATATATGGGGTATTTTAGACATCAAAACATAACCCTTATATATAATTTGACTTTGAAAGCGTTGTAAGATTTCCGACGATAATAAAACTTGTACAAATAATGACATGATGATATTTTAAATTTATTTTTCAATAAAAACTTTCAGCTGACGCAATGGCTGTGCGGGCTCCAACTATCATGGTACCTGCTTCGATCGTGAGAACGCGATGATATGTGAATGTTTCAAATGGTACGCGGGACGAACTTGTCAAGTCAATTTGAAAGGTAAATAGAGACATATGAGACTTGAGTAATTTGGAACGACTACACTATAAAGTATACCAAAGGATATATCCAGAACTACTACTATTCACTATCTCTTAAAAGTGTTGCTTATTTTAAAAAATATGACGATATTAACATAAATTGTTCTTGATTTGAATTTAATATTACCTATCCATAAAGGAATAACTTGATCAACGCCAGCATTTAGATCAGAATGGTTTTTTATGCCAAATGTCATGTAATTTAACATAAAACTAATACCGAATGTGTTTTATTTTCAGCTGTATTGATAACAGTCACCGTAGTAGGAGCGTTGATTATCCTAGTGGTGACCATCTGGGCCTCGAAAAGATGCTGCAGTCAGAAGAATCCTACGAATCAAATGTTTGTTATTGGTTGCATGCAGGGAATGCCAAGTTTACATCAGGTAATTTATCTATAATGTAATACAAACATTTTGCAAAAATTATAGTAGCTATATGTACTAAATTTCTAAACAATATTGTTAGTTAAAAGTGGTTAAAAGGCCCGCCTCTCATGCACGAGGGCGCGGATTCGATCCTGGCCCTGGCAAGTACCAATGTGATTTTTCCGAGTCATATGTACTTTCTAAGAGTATTTAGACACCACTGATTAATGCATTCCCAAAGAGGGTTGATGTCAGGCAGGCGGCCGGTCGTAAGAACAAGTAGCCAAAACTATTCACAACATGTAAGGCAGACCCTGGCTAAAGCTCAGAAAGTTTTCAGGTAGAAGATCGTTAGTTATAGTATAAATTCAATAGAAATTTTTCTTCCAGGGTAATGTTCCATCAAAGCAAAGAGCTGATAGCGAGCATTGCTTGCTGAAAAAAATGAAGCAGCAGAGTCTTGTAGCGTACAGAATGCTTCCCTGCCTTATGTACCATGAAAAGTAAGAAAAAAATCAATTGAATTAAATATTCAATAGTCACCACAAGAATTCTAACACGATATTTCTTAGCTCCCAGTTGTTTTTAAAAACACTCATGATTTATGACGTCACTTAATTAGACAACATTTTCATCCTCCATATCTTAGACAGAGAGTCGATCTCATATTTATTACAAATACCATTTAAACTAATTAATGTTTCATGTGAAGCTTCTTGTGTAACTTCAATGTTGAATCATCCTCGTTGTTCATGAAGTGTGTATTCTATATGTACGTATATTTTAGTTGTATTCTTATTTTAATAAAACCCTTTTGTCAAAGTTAGATGCAGGCGTCATAAAGATGTTGAAGTTGTGGCTCGAGCTCGCTCTAACGGCTGATTCATCGGCGTTATTTAGGGGAAGCAATAGTTTTGGGATGAGTCTAAAAAGGCCATCGGAGCTCTATAAACACCTAAGAGTTTCCAAGAGATATATCCTGGGGAAATCCCATGATGATATAGTGACATCGCTCCCAAAAGATGAAGATGCCCCCGAGCTAGAGTCACGACTTCAATTCCATAAGCAATTTATGATAGGAGCGCAAAGTAACAGAGCGGGGTTAGGATCAAATAGGAAAGTCCAAGATGCGGATATATTGAAGTCTTTTATTAGGCAAGACGAGAATGATAAATATAAGATCCATGCAATGAATTTAGAAATGCAGAACGAGTGGTTAGACATAGGAGATTTTTGCATCCCATTAGCATTAAAATGGCGCACTTTAATTTATGATTGGTCGCCAGCATTGCTAAAATTCTATCTCAATGCGTTCCAGATGACTCTCCCAGATCAGAGTAATTTAGTAAGATGGGGTAAAAGTACCGAAAAGACTTGCTATATCTGTGGAAAGGCAGTTGGAACTGCTAAGCATCTGCTGGTGGGATGTAAGGTACTCCTTGACAGCGGTCAATACTCGCGTCGTCACGATAGGGTTCTAGAAGTCATACGTGAAGCGGTTAGTCTTTCGGTAGCCAGAGCGCAAAAGGGAATAAC
Source organism: Danaus chrysippus (assembly GCA_916720795.1). Taxonomy (NCBI): domain Eukaryota; kingdom Metazoa; phylum Arthropoda; class Insecta; order Lepidoptera; family Nymphalidae; genus Danaus; species Danaus chrysippus. Next base: position 164,019 of record CAKASE010000047.1, on the reverse strand, counting down.
CACTAACGAACGATCAGTAGGTTTTGTGAGAGAAGGCACTAGGGCTACAAAATCAAACGTCAAGCCTTACTCCATCCTTAAAGCGGCGTCGGATTGGACTATAATGATGGACACGTATGAAAAACAATATAAAATCCCCGAGGATATTTGTGCGTCGGCCTCCAGACCGGATATATTTTTGTTTTCGCGAATTTTAAAGCGCGTAGTGATGATAGAGCTTACGGTCCCTTGGGAAACCAACATCCCCAAAGACCATACCATCAAGGTCAACAAATATTACGAGCTCACAAACGAACTCACTCGAAATAGGTTCGTAGTAGATTTGTACGCGGTAGAGGTGGGAGCGAGAGGTATAACAGCGAAATATCTCTATAACCTACTAAAGGACTTGGGCTTGTCCAGAACTCACATTAATGCATTCTTGGAACGTACATCGAAGGCAGCCCTAGTAGGTTCTTTTCAAATTTGGTTAGGTAGGGAGAGGAGCTTGGACAGTGGAGGTGAGCGTATAACGCGCGTTAGTTAAGGGGCCCCTTAAACCTACACTTGGGTCGCAAGTCCCAGGCACTGTTGAAGCTCCTCCCCCTGCAACGCGATGGACCCGGCACCCGCACGGTGAATCCATGGAATGCTGAGAAGTTTCGTCGTCTATTGTAGTCCCGGTGTACATCACACAGTAAGCAGGCCCCGGAGCCTCCCGGACACTCCCTCCCCCGCCGCCAGCCCTCATGATACCTCGAGCGAGATTACATGCACATTACATGACAGGTACCATGAGGAACTACATGTACAAGGAACACATAACACTTGGTAAGGATAAAGATAAACGTTATATAATTGAATAGTATATACTGTATATGTATATGATAGCTTATATTCTTGTATTGTCTTTGTAATATGGATAAATATACAGGTAATGACTTTGATAGATTAAGATTATTATTTGTATATTATGTTCACAAATTAATGTGCATCATTTATATTAATATGTAAAAATAAACATAAGGATATCTGGACTTATAATATCACAATTATAAGTTTGAAATCACCAACCCGTCTTAAGCAAGTGTGGTGATTAATGCTCAAACCTTCTCCATGTGAGAAGAGGCTATGCTCAGCAGTGGGCTCTGAGGGTTTAAAAAATAATAATAAAACTAAAATAAATCCCTTTTTTCACTTGTGAATGGCTGGACCGATTTTACTAATTCTGTTTTTGTTGTATTTGTTATTATTAGGAGAAGGTTCTTATGTAAGAAAAAATACGAAAATTACTAGAAAAAAACACTAGAATATTTCATTTTGTTACAAAACAAATAAATTAAATATTCGTAGGAAGAGGATGGGCTATTGTTAAAGGAATAAGTTCCTTTAAACTTAATAATAGTTTTAATAGGGTATAATTAGTCTAGGGACCAAATTACAGCACCGGAATAATTAATTCATTTCCATAAATTGATTATCCAAATGTGAAAAGTATACAAAGATGTCTGTTATTTTATATTAATATTATTTTTATTTATACAACGTGTAACGTAATTAACGCACACCCTCAAATACCCCAATGCGAATATAATAATATAAACGCAATGCATACACCAAATATTATTTATATGTGCGTTTGCATTTTTTATTTGTGAAATTAGTTATCCCAATTTCGTGCAAATAATATGGTCAGCTATTCACCAACACTCCGCTGCACACGTACACACAGACAGACACAACGTACTCGCCGCGCCCGCGCCCCGCTCTCCGAGTGCCGTCCGACAATAATAAGTAGTAGGTAATAATAAGTACACGAAATAACTACATACATTATGATTTATGATTCTTCTTTCCATCACACTTTTCAGGCTTTAGATTGTCGACATTGAATTTTCTTTTTAATGTGAAGCCAATATTTTATAATTACTGATCTGTTAAATTTGTAAATAAGAATTATTAAACAGCTGATAACTCGTGATTTGATTAGACACCACAATACCTACGACAAAGTTTAAACACAGTTCGCGTGTTTAAATTTAAATGGTGTGAATCAAAATATTTACAATAATTTAAAGATTATAAACAAACTTACAGTTTAATTTGCACTCGCAAGACGTTGTCGGTTTTAATCATTTTCAAAATGTCCACCGCCTTGTTCAATGCACTTTAATGACCGTTTTCGCAATTGTGGTTTTATTTTAGATAATACTGCAGTGTCACTTTTCACTTTTACAAAGGCGGTTATTATCTTATTTTTTAGTTCCTCGGCACTTATTATCTCTCTGTTATAAACTAGCGATTTAATTCGCCCCCACAAAAAAAAGTCGAGTCGCGTCAAATCAGCTGATCTAGGAGGTCAATGGACACGTGCGTAGGTATTTGATGTGTGCCGACTGTCGCTGTGCTTGCGTAGATATTTGTAAAATACTATTTTAGCCTTGAAACAAGTATCAGTTTTCTTTAATTGAATGATGATTACTAATTTAATATTTCATTTTAAAAACTTAATACTCTGACTTACGATCCATTTTCGTTTCAATGAAGGGTTTAGATAACTGTGTGTAGGATGACTGTAATTTACTTAGTTCTATCTAAATTTAAGAAAAAAAATGACCTACATAAAAAAACTATAAAAATCGATCCAGATTCCGATTCTGAACAAACTACTTTCAGGGTGTGCGTTAATTGTTACACGTACATACATACACACACACACATATATACATATATACACATACAGATAGGTATTATAAAAAATATTATTTAAGCATAATATGTGCCGCCCATATATCGGAAAGTGTTCAGTAAGAAGCTGTTATTTCAGAATTACAAACAGACTCCAATTCTATTTACGACTATACTAGTATGTCCGAATTAGTGACCATTATAAGGCTACTGTTACACATGCTTATTCCATGCACGAAAGCATGCTTTAATTGAGCACGAGCTGAGATATAAGATTATCGCGAGTACTCAATTAAACTAGTGGTTAAAGGGCCCGCCTCTCGTCACGAGAGCGCGGGTTCGATCCTGGTAAGTACCAATGCGTCATGAGTCATATGTACTTTCTAAGAGTAGTTAGACACCACTAACAGACGGTGAAGGAAAACATCGTGAGGAAACCTGGACTTATAATTTCATAATTATAAGTTTGAAATTACCAACCCGTCTTGAGCAAGCGTGGTGAATAATGCTCAAACCTTCTCCATGTGAGAAGAGGCTTTGCTCAGTAGTGGGCTCTAATAGGCTGATGACGACTCAATTGAATAAAACTAATATTTTCATTGATGGCGTTAGGTGATAAAATAACAAGACTGATTGACAGACACTCACATCTCGTCTGCCCGTGATCATGGTTTTTTTACTCCCGAGAGTATGTAGTTTATACTCCCGAGAGTATGTAGTTTATAGTCGAAAATAAAAAATCGCGTAGTAAATCCGAAAATATTAGTTTCATTTAAATGAGCACTTGCTGTTTACTTGCATGTGTGTCCAAGTGTTGCTTAAAATAAGCATGCTTTAATATCGACAGGCGTATAATTTTTAAGCTTACTACTAGCGGCGCGGGTGCAAGGGTGCGTGCTTTAAGCACGTCTAACCAGGTTGGTTATTAAGCATGCTAGTACCGATCAGTCAATTACAACAGATGAAACGTCGTCTCCTCGTATTTCTGTAAGTAATTTAGAACTTGATCCCAAGTCCTGACTTCTCGATATTTAATTACGGACCCAAATCATTCTCTTTCTTTTCTATTTTTGGCGACCTGATATAAGCTTCTGGATACATTGCATCGCCAGCAAAAGGATGTTCTTATCTTTGTTTGAACTGACAGAGAGCGAGAAAAACAAATGTAAACGACTGCCAGGCATGCTTAATAGCATGCTTATTTAAAGCATGTGTAACTGTAGCCTAATGTATGTATATATTTGTTCCAGATGTCTGTCACAATGCCTAAACGATGGTATCGGTCGAGAAGGAACCAAATCGTTATTATAGTTTTCACAGCCGCCTCTATAATATACTACATAAGTCTTTCTGCTAGCTTACAAAGGGAACAGAAACTCGATATGACCAGGAGGTATGTACATAGTTTTAACAGCTTTTTGGCTTATTAAAGGGTTATTAAAGCCTTAAAATTATTGTGACAGAATTTCTCGATTGTAGCTATCCTGAATATATCTTTCGTTTCCTTGTCTACTTACTACGACTTATTTAAAGGAAATCACCAAGATTCTGATACTACGTCATAGACACTTTTTAATTCCACAAACAACAAATGGATTTGTAATAACAACTGTATAAACGTCCTAATTTGTAGTTAGTATTAATATTATATAACATTCATTTTTAATACTATTAAATAAGATAATAATGATGCTGTTCGTATTATATTTTCTATCATGAAGAGCTAACATGCTAACATCACAAATATAAAGGCTTAGATTTTTTGTTTCCACAAATTTTTTGAATCGTTGTTTTTACAATGTTGATCAATGATAAATTACATATATTTCAGGCAACCTGTTATTGAGAAAGTAGAACTGTCTAGTTTGACGTATTTCTATTTTAGTTTACAATATACTTTATATTTATAGTGTATAATTATAATTTTTTTTAAAATACATAAGGATTCGTAATGAAATTGTAATTTCAGAACAGCGTTGTACATAATTTTATAAATATCGGTTAATTCTTGATTCTTGATAATTACACATATGAGGTAAAATCATATATTATTAAAGTTAGTTTTATTATCAAATAGTCTGAATTATTAACTTAGGAAGACAAACCGTTTTATATTTTTAATCCAGGTCCATGGAAAGACGATTAGAACAATCTCAGAAACAGGACAAAGGCTCCGGGTGTGAGATATCCAGATTGGATCCATTCTCTAAAGAAGTCACGCAGTTTGATAAGGACATACCCAAGGTTATGTGTTTGGGAACGGATTGGGTTAAATGTTATGTGAGTTAATTTGATTTGGATACTGCTTTTGTAATAAACCCTGATATTAAACACGAAAGATAACATATATTCTATGAATTAATATAATTTTTTTCAGCATTCTAAATATAGGGTAGTTCCCAAAATATTCAATACCACCGATAACATAGTATGTTCATACCAAGACATAATATATGAGAGTGATCAGAAATATACAATCGGTCCTCCCACAGAGGTCAGAGGTGATAACGAGTATGTCCTCACTAAGAGCGATCATGTAAAGATTAAGTGTTCAGGGAAACATAGGGACAGGTGAGATTATGTGTTAAAGACAATAGAAAGTGTAGTGAAAAATACTTTTCAATAATCATGATAACGGGAAGACTATCGTTTAGTCTTAGTTTTTATAACCTTTTACTGCTGTTTCTTGAGATCTTCCACTGTGGTCAAGTTATATATATTTTTTTGATTAGTAATTTTTCGGATATGTTACTTGCTATTCATATTTTTTTAACAGTCTTGATTTTTTTCACTAGTATAGACGTCACGTAACAATCTATCTATATATATAAAAAAGAAAGTCGTGTTAGTGACTCCACTTATAACCCAAGAACGGCTGAACCGATTTAGCTGAAAATTAGCAGGGAGGTAGTTTAGAACCAGGAAATTGCAATAGGATACTTTTTATCCCGTTCGACGGCATTCCCGTGGGACTTGACATTAAACGTCAGTCACTATAACATGTGGAATAACGAAACACAATTGACGTATAATGACTGATATGTAATGACGTATGGATGACAATTTGATATTTTTAAGAAATCTACTATATAAAAATAAGTCCGGTTTTCCATCCTGACGCTATAACTTCAGAACGAAAAAATCAAGAAAAGGGGGAAAATCTTTTGTCACATACAGCGCCATCATACATAACACGTACTACAAATCAATATTTTAAGTAGATGGTGCCTTCGCATGATAGGTACATTGGTTGACAGCTACTCATTTTTCTCTTCTCAGTTAATTTAATGTGACAAACCGGTATTGTGTTTGTAGTTTGAACTCTGAAAACCATTTAGTATTTGCGGGATAAATTTAGAAAATCATTGTTTTTCACATGGGCAGTTATATTTTGCGTGTTCACGAGTTTGGAAACTATACGCTTTATTTGTGTTAAAGTTAGACCAAAAAACTAAAAATGTGGTTTACTAAGGACCACTTCAATGAAACGGATAATTTGCAGACACGTATAACGCTTCGATTTGGTACCTACTTTGGATTCACTTTCATTTACTTAGAGAAGTTCAACTAAATAACACTTCATTTTTGTAATCGAAATGAATTCATTACTGTTGTGAAATGAAATAAAAATTTTCCTTTTCAAATAAGTATACAACAAAAAAAATTCTTCATCTTTTAATCACCAAACGAAATGTTATGTAAAAGCCTTCTGGTGGCGAAACGGAGATCGCCGGGTTTACTAGTTTTGAATAATTGTTACTAATATAAATCTGAACATAATGTTTCTATTGTATTCACCATTTTCCAGTATACTCCCTTCCAAATGGATCGGCCACTCTCTTGGCTTCCGTTCCACTGTTCTTGCAAAACTCCCTCCGAAAGGAAGAGGTGACTCCTTGAACGTGCTCATCCTGGGATTCGACTCCACCTCCAAAAACAGATTCATGCGAAAAATGCCGAAGAGTTATAATTGGGCGCTACGATTTTGAATGGGTATGTAACAACCAACATGATATTTTGAATGACATATTACGGGGTAAATTCTCTTTGTTGTTTTTCTTAAATTTATCTGCATCTTTTTAATGAGAAATTTTATAAGAAAACCAAATCTAAAATGGTAAACAATTTTACATTTCGTTACTTTATGTTTCTCTTGAGGAATTCTAATCTAAATACCGACCCCAATAGTCTTAGTAATATTAGAAAATTTCAAAAATATCATATACAAAGGTACAACATAGTAGGCGATGGGACGCCCGCCGCCCTGTTCCCGATCCTGACGGGGAAGACGGAGTTGGAACTGCCTGACGTGAGGAAGAAGATGAAGAACAATAGAACCTTGGACGACATGCCCTTCATATTCTATAAGCTGGAGGAAGAAGGGTGAGACTTGGTGGATAGGGTGGACTTAATTTTGGGGTTAATATTATGAGCGTCAGTCTTTTTAATCTTTATTTAAACGTAATAATTGACTCTTCATGAATCACATCAAAAATGAACATTAATACTAAGAAAAATTAAGACAGATATTATTGAGAAAAATTTAAATGATTTTGGATTTTCAAAAAGATCTGTTTGATGTAAGCATAATATGTATGATTTTAGTTACCGAACAGCATTCTTCGAAGACACGCCCTGGATAGGAACATTCCAGTACAGATTCAATGGTTTCAAGAAGCAACCCGCGGATCATTACTTGTTATCGTTTTATATGGAGGAGTCAAACGGTGGTAAGAAATGGTGGACGAGCAACTTGAACAAATACTGCTTCGGACATACTCCGCAGTATAAACTAATGTTGGATATTACTGATCAGGTGCAAGGAAATTATTCTTTAAGTTTTATCTAATAGGGCATATTTTTGATTGGTGCATCATCATTTTTCAATCAAGTATATAGAATATTGAAATACTTTCTACAATTATACGTTTTAGATTTTATCTGATATAATAACTCAGTTGTTCTGACGGTGCTTAGTTTTACAAGTCAAATATTATTTTCCTGTTTTATGTTTTCATTCGTCTTCTTTTCAGTTTCTCCGCCTGGACGGAAAACGTTTTGCGTTCACGTTTATAGTTGACATATCCCATGATGACTTCAACGTGATATCTATAGCTGATGAAGACACTGCGGAGTATCTTACAAGATTCCATGACCGATATAAAGAGGACACCTTGATAATTATCATGGGGGACCATGGAACGAGGTAAATATTATAATTAATTGAAATAAACAAAAGGCAAATAATAACCTATAAAAAAACAACATTATATTTATTTTCATCAATTGTCTTTCGCTATACTTGTATTGCCTTGAATTTTAACTTTTTGTTAGTTTTAGAGATTTTTTCAAGAAAGTATCATACGTGTTTTAATAGTTCCCCTCATTCTTTGATATAAAATTTTAGTCACATTACATTACATATCTGGGAAAAAATTAAAATTTGAATTGTAAAAGAGATCCCCAAGAAATATCAATAAATAAAGTTATTGACATAAAATAAGGTACGCAAATGTTCGGGATACTCTCCAAGGGAAACTCGAAGAGAAAATACCGCTCATGGCGATCAGACTTCCAGAAAAACTGAAGAAGAGGAGAACAGAGGCGGAGAAGAATCTGAAGGAGAACGTGGAAGTATTGACGACACCTCACGACATATACGCTACGGTGTTAGATGTACTGGACCTGACGCAGTTCACTAACACATATAGAGTTAAAGGAGCCGATCCGTGTTGGAACCGGTCAGTAACATTGTCATATAATCATACTTGAATTCGACCTAGCACGATAGTTTAGTTTGCCAAATAATTTGAACGCAATGTTTCGGATGCGGGTTCATAAGATTTTTTATTCAAGCATTTTTATTAAAAAAGAAAAACTTAATTGTAAATACTGGTATTGTTTTTGATCTCATTGTCTTTAATATAAGTATTCTATTTATATATACTGAACAACCTTCATTTCATGGTTAATTACAATACATATTTCATTTTGTAAACACGTGTATTTTCTGAATAAAGCTTGTGCTACTTAAAAATGTTTCCATAAATTAACTAGTCTGGTCTGGTACATCCAGAAAACATTCAAAGCTCGTGATCATGAAGTACATATTACCAATCTAGTAACGTTGTCAAAACTATCATTATATCTCGGTCATTTTATAATATATTACTATGTATATATCGGATTTATTACAAATTCGTGGTTTTAAAAGAGAGGGACGCCAGCCTCGCTGACGTTACAAAGGTCACTTCTTCAAGTACGGTCCATGATATTTTAAAATGAAACTTCAATTGTTCTTAATGCTCCTGTATTTCTCAAAGAGTCTTCACAATAACATACTTCAATGATTCACACTCACTGAACTCTGTAATTATCAATTCTGAAGTCCCCATTCTGCCGTCGTGCATCCAGACGTCATATTTATAACAAGATTCAAACATAGTTCTATTCTCCTTTGATTTCGTTTTACTTTTAACAATAATAAGTTTAATAAGAATTGATGACAGCCTTAAATTATTTTCAAGTCGCATCCGTTATTAATGCTGGTAGCGCCGATACGGCCATTCTGACAGGCGGTGCGTGCTCTGCACCTGCCTGGTTATGTGTTCTCTCTTGGTTGGTGTTCGTTATGTGCTTGGACCAGTCCCCCGTCTCGTAGAGTAGATGGGGCAGGATCAAGAATTGATGCTTCATCTTCCGAAGTCATGCCGATACGGTCATACTGATGTTTGCTCGGATAACTATTAGGTAGTCGAACAGTCCACCTTGCTGCTCGTTTACTTATACTCTCTCGTCACTCCAGTGGAACTTCGTCTGGCTGGTCACGAACCACATTTCAAAGTGTTCCTCGGTTTCTATTACTTTTTCTGTGATATTTTTTTTTATATTAAATCTCCATTCTGAAATTATTTAAATTTTAGCTCGAAATCTCTAAAATTCAACTTTTTATCTTCTCTCCGCCTCGACCATCCTGTTTTAAATGTGTTGCTTCGATATCTACGGACGGATTGTCAAATTGTAATCTAAAATGTAAAAGCCGGATTGAATTCGTATGTTCATAACATCGGCAAGGATACTAAATTTGTCAAATGTACGCTGATGCCTGTAATCACATAAAACTATTTATAGGAATAATAGAGCCCGGCCTCAATCCTCGCAAATAGTTGTCTGATTTGTTTTCTATTCCCGGAGATGTTATTTGCCATTGATTCTTGTTTAACGCACCCCTGAAATCATGCATTTTATTAAGATTAAATTTACCAGTTGATATTAAATTTAAATTCGGAGTGATATCCTTTTCCTGTCGACAACATGATTCAAATGACCACGGTTAGCTGAAATGGAAAAAAAATTAGCTGTACTCGCAATAGGTGTATTTGATTAGAAATTTGGAGTCAATTATGCTATCATTTGAATTATAACATCGTTTTTTAGTGGCACTGTTGTGTGTGTTAACCGACATGTTGTTAATATTACTGTGAAGGGTATGTCTACAGTCGATTCTAAATAAAACCGTGGCGCCGGCTGTTTGATATCAAAATCATGTAAGTTCTTATAGATTAAGTGACTTCATATTTACTCATAGTTTCCCAAGGCCGCTCTTCGTCATCTCATGGTATTCTCAAGGTTACAGCAAGGACCTGTGGTCAGCTCAAGGGTAACACGTGATTAGCTCAGAGGTACGCTCTCCACATCTGTGACGTTTACTTGTCTTCTCACGGTTCCACAAGGCATCCCTACGTAATCTCATGGTTCTCTTTCGGATACATCAAGGACCCGTGGCTAGCTCAAGGGTAACTCGTGATTAGCTCAGAGGCCACGCTCTCCAGATCTATGGTGTAATACTTGTCTCCTCACGGCTCCACAAGGCTTCCCTACAGAATCTCATGGTTCTCTTGAGAATACACCATGGACACGAGATTAGGTCAAGGGTAATAACAAATGTTATGTGTGTATGTGTGTTATGTTAGTGCTTCTTATGTAGATGTTGTAACCAATTGTCTGCACACATTCGAGCTCGCTCCTTTTAAAGATTTCATTTTCATTTGAGAATCATGGTTCCTGATTTAGTACGTATTTTCAACCGTAAAGATGTGTCGACACCATTCCCGAACACACACACTACCACCGGGGTCAAACGATGATAAAAATTAAGATGATCTTAGTAGTAATTTTAATCTTATCCCTTGATTTGTTTGTAGTAAACGTTTGCACACGCTCTGCATTATTGACATCAATGAATGGAATGAAAAAAAAATTCTTTTAGCGTTCTTCAGTACGCAAGTTCTCCACATGGTTATTTTCTTCAGCTGGATCAGGATTTATAAGACCGGCAGTATCTGATCACGAGAGCGATCCCACTTCTGATATCGGATTTATTACAAATTCGTGGTTTTAAAAGAGAGGGACGCCAGCCTCGCTGACGTTACAAAGGTCACTTCTTCTAGTATGGTCCATGATATATATAGTTAGGAAACTCCTTGGTCAAGAAACAAAATAGAAACCGAGTTAGGAACTCCTTGGAAAAGAAACAAAATAGAAGCAGTGCGCAAAAAGAAACATCGGCACTTTCTGGTGGTCCGTCGTCGAGGCAACATCGCTCATGGGTTTTCGACTATTAATATTGGTTTAGCAATTAGTCTAAGGCTATTTTAAGGATATTACTCTGTAAGTACTTTAATTGTTGTTTAACTGGAGTTAGCAGGTTATCATTTCATTCCTTTATTTACCTTTTATATTTGTTCATTTTAATTAATATCGCATAGTCAAATTGTCAAATGTCTTACTGTTATTTTATTTTTAAAAATCCGAACGAAGTTCCTTAATTCAGAAGTGGGATAAAGATCTCTTTTTTATAAATTCTTTGGTCCACCGTATTTTGTTTTCTTTTTGACAATTATGTCTAATAAAATGAATCGTAATCGATCTAAATTAGAAAAAGATTACGCCATGTGAAAAATAGATTGATATCTAGCCCACATAGATACCCTAGGGTGTCCATAGCACGAGTACGTTGTCGTAGATCGAGAAACGAGTCGAGCAGCAGTAAATTTTCTCAACACGCACCCGCATCATACTTACTTGTAAGTGATTCATTGAATGATAATTTGAATAACATTTTAGTAAGACTCAAAGCTGTCGATCAGTTTAATAATAGTGTCGTAGAGTTACAACATAATTATCAGGAAATGTTGAAGAAATGTGTCTATAGGTTACAATCACAAAGTTAATAGTGGCAACGAATCACCAAACGTAAATATGTAGTTTAGTTAACTTGAGCGATGTCTCTCAGACTACGACTCACGATCAAGATACCACTGTTCGCTATCCCGATACTATGTCAGTTTGCGTTAGTCGCATAGGCGTTTGTCGCCTTGGCGTTAGTCGCCTTTGACGTGTGTCGTCAGTTGCGTTAGTCGCATTGGCGTTTGTCGCCTTGGCGTTAGTCGCCTTTGACGTGTGTCGTCAGTTGCGTTAGTCGCATTGGCGTTTGTCGCCTTGGCGTTAGTCGCCTTTGACGTGTGTCGTCAGTTGCGTTAGTCGCATTGGCGTTTGTCGCCTTGGCGTTAGTCGCCTTTGACGTGTGTCGTCAGTTGCGTTAGTCGCATTGGCGTTTGTCGCCTTGGCGTTAGTCGCCTTTGACGTGTGTCGTCATGTGCGTTAGCCGCACGGGCGTTAGTCGCCCTTAACGTTTGTCCTCAGTTGCATCAGCCACCATCAGCGTTGGTCGCCACTGACGGGAGTCGCCACTGACGGGAGTCGCCACTGACGGGAGTCGCCACTGACGGGAGCCGCCAGTGATGGAAGTTGCCGATTGCGTGAGTCGCATTGGCATGAGCTGCACTTCTATGGTGTTGGTAGCCCTTCAAAGGCGTGAGTCACCCGACAATGGTAATGTACTGTGGGGATGTGAAATTGTTGGGATACCGTCGATTTCACACCTTTTTCTTTATTTTCACTTTATCTGTCTTGGATGCCGTTTAGCTTACATTACTTTGTTTATTTGAAAACCATTTGGACACTACAGTCATCCAAACAATAATGTTTCCGATAGTAATGGTGATGTTATTTCAAAATTCAGGATGACAATGTTAAAGGTGCTTCGGCCGGATCGTCTATGCCAAACCTTGAAGACGAAGATCGGGAAGGTGGCGCAGTAGGCGAGGCTACTACTGAAAAACAGAGAGAATGTGGCCGAGGACGACCAAGAGTCAGGAGAGGCCGAGTTAGGAAACTCCTTGGTCAAGAAACAAAATAGAAACCGAGTTAGGAACTCCTTGGAAAAGAAACAAAATAGAAGCAGTGCGCAAAAAGAAACATCGGCACTTTCTGGTGGTCCGTCGTCGAGGCAACATCGCTCATGGGTTTTCGACTATTAATATTGGTTTAGCAATTAGTCTAAGGCTATTTTAAGGATATTACTCTGTAAGTACTTTAATTGTTGTTTAACTGGAGTTAGCAGGTTATCATTTCATTCCTTTATTTACCTTTTATATTTGTTCATTTTAATTAATATCGCATAGTCAAATTGTCAAATGTCTTACTGTTATTTTATTTTTAAAAATCCGAACGAAGTTCCTTAATATATAATATATATAGTAGCGCCGATATATATAATATGTTTTTTTCCAGATACCAAAGAACAGATCGTGTAGCGAGGCGGGTGTTGAGGCTCACTAGTGTTCGATAGAATTTTTACTTTATAAGTCTTTTGTTACGAAGACTACTTTTACGACTATAGGATAGTCACTACTGTGTATTTATATTTGACTATCCTATAAGAGACGAAACTTCTGAGCATTCCACGTTGCAGGAGGGGAAGCTTCAAGAGTATCTAGGACTCGAGACCCAGGTGTAGGTTTAAGGGGCCCCCTATCTAAAGCGCATTGAACGCTCACCTCCACCGTCCAAGCTCCTCTCTCTACCTAATCAAATTTGTAAATTTATTAATGTTATAATGTACGTTTATCTCCAGGTCGGTGTGTGCGGTCCGCTCGCTCAAGTCAGTGTCGTGGGTGATGCGAGCGAGGCCCAACAGCGGCGTATTAACGTTCGTGGAGGCTCGCGATCAAGACGGATTCATTGGACGGTTTGGTAACAGAGTGAAAAGAAGTTAAATAATTTTTTCCATGCTTTTTAAATATTAGCATCATTATGACACCCGATAGGACGAAATAAAAAAAATGTATTATTAGTCATGAATGACTGCGTTTCGTCCGATGAGCGAGAGAGCCGGTTGCCCTTTCCCTTTTCCATCCCTTTCCCACCTTTGCCTCCTCCTCCTATTCCCCAATCAAGGGTGGCAACACATCCGCAAAACTATGTCACGGTTGTCCATGGGTTACTAACTAAATCATCAACATATGTTTAAAAAACGTTAAGTAAATTTAAATAAAGTTTAATTGATTTTACTGTCCTTACATATTATATAAGTTTAATGGATGATTAAAGTGATGACTAGTAATAGACATTGGTGGTTGAAGACTACATGACTGAAAGGCTGAAAGTTATATGTTTATAATTTCAGATCTCAGTAGGACCTGGTGTCGGTAAATACGAAGCATTAATGACTTATGTTATCAACGAGAACAGATTTGAGATAAATTCAAGAGATATATCAAGAACTAATGCGTAAGTGGCTGAATTATTTACATCATTTTGTCTATACTGCATTGCAATAAATTATATGTAACGAACACAGTTATTTTTAAAATGTATATATAATACAAGATAATATACTAATAATATATTATACATATTACAGTTACAACAACGAGCCGAGCTGTATAAGCGCCACTCACCCTCACCTCAACATGTACTGCTGCTGTAACCAATAGACATTAACAATGTTTTATATTATATATCAAAACAATTATATATATATAATAATATAATTCTACATTAATGTACGTGAGTCTGTAGGTGAATATAATGTTCTACTGTGATTGTTAATACACATGTCTTTCTTTATATGTAATATTATATAATTGGCACAAACTATTGTTTTAGTATCAATGAAGACATGTTTATACTCAGTATGTGTTCAGTTCAAGTTGTTTATAGCGGGGAGATGTGTTAGTGTTCCTGAGCTACCTGTAACGTTAGTATTATCTGTATATTTAACTCTCTCATAATTATTAATATTATTATAATAACTCGATTTAGTAATAATCAGATTATATTGTATTATGTACAAAAATTAACCAAATATTTTTTAATTTATTCGTACTTAGAATGTTTTAGTTTTGGTGTCGTTTTAAGATGTCTAAATGTTTCTTAGTACTCTTTTTGTTTTCTAGTATATTTTCTCTTATATTGGTAATTTCAACATCATTAATATTTTAGTAAAATGGTTAATTCATGTAAATGATGTTAATCTGTAATTATTATTAACGCCATCTTCATCATATATTTGAAACTTCATTGCATAATGTTTAAGTACGAACAATGAAAAGTGATTTGTAAACATGTTGTATTTGATCGTCTTCTCACATTATATACATCTAGCTTACCTCTTAGAACTTATGTGTTTTCACATATTTTTTAGGTATTAATTGTAATTTTGTGAATTTGTAAAACACTTTAGAAATATATTTTTTGTTGATTAGTTCAGTCTTTAATAATATGCTTTTCTATGTCAATTTAACATTTTAATTTCTAAATTAAAATCCATTGTTTAACAGTTCTATTTATTAAAGTAAAAATCTCAGTTACCAATATAATTCTCTGATTATTTTTACATTTTTGGACTAGTTTAAAACTAAGTTTTACTTCGAAAACTGTTGGGTGGAGTAAAGTATATAATAATAAAATAATATTGTAAATGATATTGTAAATTAGGAGTTGATGGATAAAGAGTAGCGGATACTAAATAATTATTTTATTGTATAAGTTCCTTAAAACATAAATTCCATTTCTTAATGTGTTTCGTCTAGTTTTATTTGATTAAATCTAGTCATGTAAAAATCTTGAGATTTTTGTCTGTTTTGTTGTTTGCTTTCAAATAAATTTGGTTTTTAAAATTGAATTGTGTTTTCTTATTTGAGCCTTTTGTAATTGATTTATAATTTTAACCAAAGATTATACACCGATATTTACATGATATTTACGAAATTCCAAATGACAAGTGGAATAGGAAACTGACTTCTATATGTGAAAATACATTTTGAATTTAGTATACCATATAATTTTTTTTTGATGTCTCAGAGAAACTCCTTTTACGAGCCGTCCAACCGGCCTTAATGGGGGCCGGAAGGATAACATATAATTGCAACATATGAGACTGACATTGAGATTCAGATTTTCTCAGTCTGAGGATCAGTTTCTGATGTAGTTTAGCGTATTTCTAAAGTCACATAGTCGCCAGTGATAACAAAACCTTAAAATGTCTTGAAATTCCGTCGCCATCAATCTGAAACTGACTGAAAGAAAATCATTAGTTTTGTACATGAAATAGTGAAGAATTGAGACGATGTAACTTTTAACTTAAATACCAGAAACTTTGATATTCAAAATATTTAGGGCAGGGAAAGGCAGAAAAAGGAAATGCAGCAAAACTTGGAACAGTCTTAATCAGTCTTAAACAGCATATTTGGAGGTGAAGCTTTTTGGTTCCTAGCAAAAACATATTACCAAACTTCTGTCAGCTCAATTATCGGGTACCATTTAGTTTACCTGACTTCGATTCCTTTATGTCAGACTCCCTTATTTGTAAAAAAAAACCGAGACTATTTATTCTTAAGTGGTTAATTTTAACGCTAGTTAGGCGCTCTGATCCTATTCCAGCCTTACCTATAGGTTAAAATATGTGCAATTGTGCATGACAGTTGTCTCTTGTTCCGTCACGCTTGTACCATACCTCTTTAATCACTGGTAAAGTGATTAAATCTTAGAAATTTGGCTATAACATCGAGTATTGAGATATCACCGAATCCCAACTTTGGATTGTTCATTAAGTTGAAAGCGATGGCACTTCAAGGATATGCGATGTCCTTACAAAAGTATAACAGTACCTCAGTACCTACAACAGTACCTACCTGGACTACTTTTTTGTCTATTTAAAGGAGAGGTCCGGTTGTAGGATCAGTACTGATGTCATATTTTGGCAAGCACTTTTTTCATAAGTTATCATCATAACACATAATATGTCGTCTGACTGATTTGATCTTCGTAAACAGATACTCAAAAAGTCTTGTTGGTGACCCCGAGTTGGCTAAAACCAATTTAGTTGGTCCTAAGTACGCGCGTAGCTGGCCTTTCAGTGTTTTAAGACACGAATTTCGGTATTGGCCTTTGAAGACTGTGCTTAGACATTGCTCGCTTAAATTCTTGCATGCTTTTAATACCAGCCACCACTTTGGGCCTCATGTACGCAGCAAACGGTTCGACAAGTTCACCTGATTTTGTGTTTCCATCCAATTATAATTTGAGTAGAATGACAGGAAAGCACTATCCATCCAAGAATTTATGTAATATAATTTGTAGCGACATCAAAATTTTACAAAGAAATGATCGTGGGAATGAAAGGAAAGTATAGATTTTAGAGTTTAATTATATTTACATTACGTGAATATACTAACATTTTTTAAAAAGTTTAAGATAACAATGTAGATATAGGTATCTAGTTAATTAATAAATATACCAATTAACACTAACTACTAGAGTAAAAGATAACATTTACAAATTGTCATGGTTTTTTTTTCTTTATATAAAGTCTAATAAGGTCCGTTGTTATAATCGTTGTTGTAATCCGCTTGTCTGTTACTGTCGTAGCCTGATCCGGCGCCGACGTCCTCGTATGAGATTCTGGGCTTGAAACCGTCCTGGTCGGCTTCATATTCAACGGTCTGGTGACAAATAATTCATTTCATAAGTCATCCTCATGGTCTCTATTGTGTTTATATCAACAACCCATCCTCCTATTATATATTACCTGTTTCCTTCCATCAGGTTAGACGACGTAGTAGACTCCCTCAGTCCCCTTCGGTCCCCTCGTCGTGACTCTCAGTGACCGAAGTTGTTGTCGGAGGGAGCGTCCTGGACCATGTATTCAAAGTCGTAGTTCGCAGGCTCCTGATAATTAAGGTTATTATATGTTATACAAGTTATGAATCGATGTTTGATAATCAAAAGCTCAAAAAAGTAAGGGCCAAGTTTAACAAAACCATGAGCCATCCCTTCCGCTTTGCAGATCGGCATTTTTAAGCGAGGATATATAATGTTATTATAAAGTGTTGCTTTATAGTTATATCTAGCACCCATATACCACACCTCATAGATACCTCGCCGCCTGGAAATTATTGAACCCACTGAGCGGTTGTGTAATGGTGTGGCGGGTTATTTTAATAAAGGTAAAGATTTTACTGTCTATTACTATGACTCATACATTTTTAATGAGCCATTAGTAAGAGAAAAGTATTTTGTCTAAAAAATAATAGGAATTTAATAGGAATTTCTGTAAAAAACTCTTTAGAGAATAAAAAAATAGATTTTTTGAAAAAAAAATTATAAAAAAATTATCCAAAATATATATTTTTAATTTAACAATTAAATTCCCTTATAGTAAACAGTAATCTCCTACATGTAAACAGGCGCAGTTTATAATCGCTCGGAACAAATAACCTCCACACAAAACAATGAAATATCAACTCTATTAACATCAATTAATGTTTAATTTCCTCTGTATTTAACACATCGTTTGGAACACAAAACCTCCACGTGTTAAAAACGTGTCGATAAAAAGTATAGAAGTCACAGGGTTTTATAATAATCGATAATTTAAATTTTTCTTTATATATCATAATGGAGTATGAATCATACTATTGTAATAAATAATGTTTATTATCTCCACCGCTACGTGATTAGTGAGGCGATGTCCTCTCTGTCATTTTTATAGATCTATGTACTATTTATTATGTCAAAGCGTTTATTAATATGGACTGTTAATGACATTGACCAACGGTGAATTAATTTTTAAGGATATTAACAAATGTATAGTTAATAATATTAATTTATTTATATAGATTCGGAATAATTGATATTTTAATTACGCCACACTTAAATTGAATTAACATAATTATGTATAAAAAAACATGTCTGATTTATGTTTTCTTCTTCTACCTGGCAATTTCCCAGGTTTAGCCAGGGTCTGCTTTACAAGTAGTGAATAGTTTAGGCTAATTGTTTTTACGACCGGCCGCCTGCCTGACATCGACCCTCTTTGGGAATGCAGTAATCAGTGATGTCTAAATACTCTTAGAAAGTACGTATGACTCGGAAAAGTCACATTGGTATTTGCCAGGATCGAACCCGCGCCCTCATGCATGAGAAGCGGGCATTTTAACCACTGGGCCACCACTGACTATGTCTGATTTATGTACCTATATACAGGGTGACTGGTGAATTACTATCGATATTTGAGGACGTGATATTTGACGATCATATATGACAAAATAAAAATTAATATAACATAAATATTAATAAACTTCTAAGTAAAGTTAACCAAAAGTTGTGTAATTAATTACGCATCGTATGAACACCCTACAGATTAGGTATACACTGACACTCACACATACGCGTGTCGTGACGTGGTGTTGTATCAGCACGCCGCCGCACGCGTCCACACTTGAACACTAAGAACGTGTCAACACTTTATTTATTTATAGGGAAATTTTGTCAAAAATTAAGTACCTATTTTTTTTACATAATTCGAATGAGAATCATGTACCGAGTATTCTCCTTAAATATTGATAGTAATTCACCAGTCACCCTGTATATCAAACTATTAATTCGATTACGATAATTATATTATATTATATTATATTTCATTATTTAGTGTGAATTGAGGATTTCTATGAATTTAAACTTAGTCAAAACAAACACGTGTAATCAAATTCGATACACTTAATTGCAGATATAAACGGAAACCAACAAACATAGTAAAATGATCTTTATATTAATGTGTAATAGAGATGATTTTTATATAAACTATTACCTTTACTGTTCATCATGTCATGATGCCATGCTTCAGGCAAAAGATGAAGGAACACGTCTCCAAGTAAACCGCCCACCGCGAAACTCAATAAGACACGAAGAGTTGCGGCGCCAGCTGTAACAATCACACCTGGAATTACTATCACTAACAGGGGGATATTGAAGAACATAAAGTAACATTAGAGCCAAAAGAAACTAATTTTTTTCGGATTTACTCCGCGTTGTTTCTTTATATTTAAAACAACATATTCCCGAATTTCCGTTTACTTTGCAGCGCTCGTGATCACGGGCAGACTACATCACATTTTCTGTACAAAATTTCACCATACATTATTTTACGCAGCGTTTTCTTTAAAGGCTCATTTTTTCTTGACATATTCAACAAGTATTGTTTATGTATCCAAATACATACACTTAACAAAATTTATATTGAAACCTTTCGCGAAAATCACGCTATCGAGTGGTGAAAATCGCATGATAATCGGTGCAGTAGTGTTTGTTTTTATAGTATGTATGTATTGATAATAATAGTCACTAAACACTATTTGAAGCTTGTCACTCGTGAATCTTCGGCTAACTTCGTGTTTCTTTAGAGATCAATTTTGAAACGTTTTGACTGTAGGCAACATAACTAACTCGTACTGTAGGTAACTCGTATTAAGAGAAACATCGGTTCTATTTATCGAATTTTAAGAAAAAATTTGGTGAATTTAATTCAAACAAATATTATATGATATAATACTGAGAGGAATATACAGGGTGACTGGTGAATTACTATCGATACTTGAGGACGTGATATTTGACGATCATATATGACAAAATAAAAATTAATACAACATAAATATTAATAAACTTCTGAGTAAAGTTAACCAAAAGTTATGTAATTAATTACGCATCGTGTGAACACCCTACAGATTAGGTATACACACACACGCGTGCGGCGGCATGGTGTTGTATCAGCACGCCGCCGCACGCGTCCACACTTGGAACGTGTCCACACTTTATTTATTTATACGGAAATTTGGTCAAAAATTAAGTACCTATTTTTTTACATAATTCGAATGAGAATCATGTACCGAGTATTCTTCTTAAATATTGATAGTAATTCACCAGTCACCCTGTATAATGCTTTATTTATCAAGAAGATGTACTTATATAATTATATATACATGGCACTACACATTATAGTTCATAGTATTTATTCATTCACTGATAAATATTTTATATATAAATATTCAATATAAATTATAACTAACATCTTATTACTACTAGCTGTGCCAGCGACTTTTTTCGCGTGGAATAGTGACTATGAGTAGCGTTATTTTTTAAATATGATTCTTTAATTTGACATAACTTTTTTATTTATGAACCGATTGACATGAAACAGACACTAAAGCATAATTGAAGCATACCACAATATATTCGTGAAAACCGCATCCAACTCGGATCAGCCGTTTCTGAGATTAGCGTGAATAGACAAACAGACAAACAGACAAAAAAAAGTTAATCACATTTTTGAGTTCGATCGGTTATGTCGATCATAACAATAACCCCTGCTATTTTTTTTATTTTTATTTTCAATGTACAGACATGACTTTTCTACAATTTTATTATATGTATAGATTAAGCAACCCGATATGGGAACTGGCCAAATGTTGATATAAAAATGAATTCAATATTAAACTCACTCCATTGCGTCCATCATCGTATCCCCGAACACTGGGAGGCAGGTACTGTGTGCTTTGATGGTTGTCATATTTGTTGTCACTAACACCTATTAGAAAATTACAAACGATTAGTGAGATCTAAGATTATCGCGAGTACTCATTTAAATGAAACTAATACATATTTTCGGATTTATTACGCGATTTTTAATTTTTAACTATAAACTACATACTCCCGACGTTTCGGTTACTTTACCTATTTAGTTACACTATAATAACATTTTTTGTTTTCATGTAGATTATTAATTTATTAGTATGTGTTTTTTATATAAGTATAGTATTGTTTGTTTTAAAAATAGTACATATTTAGTTTCTAATATTTTTTTTTTGGTACATAATACCTGTAGGTACCTAAATAGGTGTCGCCTACTTAATTATTCTTATTAGATTAGGGTTTATTTTAATGTATTTAGTTTCAAATTTTTTTTTGCTTTAGATAAAACCTGTAAATAGGTGGGGTCTACCTATTTATTCTCATTAGATTAGAGTTAAGTTGAAGCATAAAGTAAGTTTACCTTATTTTCATTTTACGGTTGTTATTTTGACATAATCGTTAAAAACAAAAGTAATTAGGTTCCTAATTATTAATCTTCTTAATCTTACGTTTCTTTTTTTTATTACGAGATATGCTTTAGTTAAGTTTTCATTTTCTACGTTTTTTCTTCATCACTATAATGCAGAGAAAAAGAACTCAGCTTTCTCGGCAGACTGCTACTGCAAAGCGGCTGCGAGTTTTGCGCAGCAATGAAACTGAGGATGAAAATATCCACAGGTTGGCTACACAACGAGCAATGACTGAACAAAACCGTGCAAGGGAATCAAGCGTTGAACGTTCGCAGCGTTTAGCCTCACAAAATTTCCGAACTTTGCCAAACCGGCAACGGGAATCGAGTGCTGATCGTTTTCAAGATCGGGTTGTGGCGAAAATCAATATGTTTTTCTGCTACAAGATAATAAAATAAAAAAATGTAGTATATGCAGAAGTTCTTTAAAATAAATAAATTTACTTTAAAAATTGTACAGATATAGTTTGGAACTCGAAAACAAAAAGCATTGGTTTTATCCTGAAAATTATGCGGGAACTCGACCATTCCGAAAATCCCGCTAGAACGGGAACTATGTGGGAAGAACCAAAAATCTGCCGGAATTCACTATTCCACGCGGACGAAGCCGCGGGCAAAAGCTGGTATAATATATTTAGGAAACACCTTTTAAATTGAACCGAACTTCTAAATTCCCAACGCATCCAAAATGATATTGAAACGCTGACGCGCAGTGTTGCCAGGTGAGGCTATATAGCGCCAATGGGGCTATCTCCCTTACCGAGTGGTGAAATTATTTTATCCGCTGAAATCAGGTAGCCGATTTGATTTGATATTAGCAGGTCAAGGAGAGGCATATTGTAAATGGTGCCGAATGAATTTACGTGCTCATAAGCATGATTTAAAAGTTCATTGCAGCAGAAAAACTCATCAACACAACGCAACAAGTTTAATTAGTAAAAAACAGAAAAAGTTAACCGAAACAGGTAAATTATTTTAAAAGCAAAGTGGAATCAATAAAAATAAAAAAATCTTGACTATTTGTATTATAATTGAATTTTATTTGTATTTAAAATATTATTTATTATTGTAAAATAATAGAACGAATTTAATTAATATAAAACCAATAATAAGCTCATAAATTTATTTCAACTTTCCCGCCTAACTACCTGTGTGCCATTATGGGGCTATCTCGGGGTTACACGCTCGCTCCAGTGCGGTTGGTGATTCGAGAAAAAAATATTCTGGTAACACTGATCACTGATGACGCTTTGTTTGTTAATTTTACGCGGGAAAGTACTTTGTGAACGCGACTTTTATTTTTGTGAATTGAATTTAACTTATTTAAGGTGTATTGAGTTAGGAATATTATTACTTTGTTCTAGTTAAGGTTTTATTTGTTATTTAAAAGTGCTGGCTTTATAAGAAAACTATATTTTTGTGAGTATTTTTTTTAGAATCCTAAATTCAGAAATGGGATACTATTCACGTTCACAGTTACATTTATGTAATACGTTTTTGATTACATAAAGAGTTATAAATAAAATAAAACACTCATTATTTTTTAAAATCTATTTTAACTATTACTTGCGTGTGTTATAGGTGACTGGTTGATTGAGTAAGCAGATGACTGATAAATAACATTAGTCTCACAACAAGTCGCGTCGACAAGACAAGGACCGTTTGTTTTTGGAACAGAACTCGATGTAAGAATATAAGTTTGGATTACGATCGAGAAGGACAAATTCTTTTTCAGGCCACCCTACCACGTATCAATGCATTAGAAATTAACGCTACCTAAAACAAACAAGCAATTCAAATTAAGGCATGAGTCTAACAGGTACAGAACTTGTTTTATTAATAGTACACGCATTTGTAAGTTTTATTTGCTATATTCAATTCGTAACCATATAGGGGTGGTTAACTTCATGTTTTCTTATATAGTCTCACTCTTTGGATTAATAGTTACTGACCGTTAGCAAATTTTCGAATTTTTCGAGTTTTCTACTTTACCTACCGAATTTGGTAACATTATTTATTTAATAATACACAAAATGCATAATGCAAGTTGTCAGGTGTAAAGAAAATCGTTAGAAATTGGATATGAAACATACAAAACTTATTTTGACAGGCTATAGGGTTTATAATCCTGTAAAAATAACTCAGTTAAAATTAGTGGAGACATCATTATAATGTAACCAACCTAAAATACAGTTAATATTCCTATTGAGTGTTTAAGCGTAGGAACAGAGTGAAAAAGAAGAAAAGGTAATGCAGATAGCACACATACTGAATGTGATATAATTTATGTCACATATATTCCAGAAGCTTCTTCAAATCAGATTAAAATGAATATCTTACATGAGGGAGCTTTAAATGGAACTGAGAGTACATTGGAGAGCAAGTATGGAGGAAGAATAAGAATTGTTTAAGATAAATGATGAATGAGAAGTTGTGGATAACTCTTGTGATACTATGGTAGCTCAGTACAAATGGGTGTTTAAAAACAAAGTATGATAATGTTGGTACAGAAAGCTGGCATAGACTATCATGAGACTTTCCCCTGTGCTACATTATTCTACTCTAAGATTGTTATTTGATTTAAGTGTACAATTAGTTTTAAATATACACCAACAACATCAGCTTTCCTGAAAGTTTTTTTTTTGTTATGTTAAAGGGGGCAACCAAGCAGACGGCTGACATGATGGAGATAGTACCGTCACCCATAGACATCCGCGATATAAGACATGTTGAGGATGTGTCACCACCCTTGGTGTGGGAAGAGGGGGAGGAAAAACGGGAGGGGAGGAAAGGATGGGGAAAGGGAAAGGACAAATAGCACTCCTACTCATCGGACGAAACTCAGCCATTAAGACTACTTCACGCGGATCTTCTGTGAGAGGGTGGTACTTCCCCGGTCGAGCCAGCCCATGTTCGAGCTCCAATCACTTGACCACAGCTAGGCTCTACCACCTATGATATTTTTGAATGATTCTGTGTATATTGAAAAACCTGTATTGTATGAGGATGATAATAATAAACATGCCATCTATGGACTTGAGCAGTCCTCACATGCATGGTATGAGAGAGGCAATGATCACTTAAAGTCTTTAGGTCATTTAAAATCTAAGTATGAACCTTGTTTATTTATAAAGTTTGAAAGAAATGTTAAAGTGATAATAGCTTTGTTTGTTGATGACCTTTTTGAATTCTCTAAATGTAAAATGACAACTAATCAGTTAATACAAGATTTAAGCAGTAAATTTTAAATAAAAGATCTAGACCAAATAAAGCATTGTTTAGGCTTAAAAGTAAATATGTATGAAAATGTTATAACTGTTGATCAAGAACAATATGTAGAAAGCTTTCTGAAATGATTTAATATGTTACATTGTAAAACTGTGGAAACTCCTATGGAGGTTAATGTAAGGCTAGAAAAATCTAAGAACAGTTTTTGTGATAAGAAAATTCCATGTAGACAACTGGTAGGTAATTTCTTGACCAGACCAGACTTAGCTTACAGTATATGTTATTTGACTCAGTTTAAGAACTCATATTATGAAACTCATTGGAAACATTAAAAAAGAATTTCAAATAACTTAAAAGGCACTAAGAATGTAAGCTTTGTTTTTACAATAGGATAATTCTTATCTAGACAGGGATATGTTGATGCAGGTTGGGGTTCAGATTCAAATGATAGAAAATCTTTTTCTAGATTTTGTTTTAAGTCATTTGGTTAAGACATTTCTTTTGAATATAGAAAACAGAAATATAGCTTTGTCTTCAACAGAAGCACAGTATATTTCCAAATGAGAAGCCAGTAAGGAGGCTATGTATTAAAAAAACTAATTTTGAAATTGGAGGTAATTCAGAAACAATGACTTTGTATAATGATTATCAAAGTGCACAAAAACTTGTTTTGAATCCAGTATACCACAGGAGATCTATACATATAGATATTAGATACCATTTTGTGAGACAGGCAGTAGCAGATAAGTTTGTTAAAATTGATTATTTATAAACTGCTAAAATGCCAGATATTTTAACAAAAAGTTAAAGTTCTTTAAAGAATAAATATTTTACTAAAAACTTGGTATACTAGCTATTTCAAACTTTTTATCATTTTGTTAAGCGTAGGTGTTAGTATTATAATGACAAACCATAAATATATATGTGACTAGCGTCATCTGTAGTAACTAATGTGTTTGTGTCACCTTGTTTCCCTTGTTTATTGAACCATCACTGTGTGTACTATAATCAGGGAGCTCACCGGCTGCTGATATATTTTATATTTGTTTATATGATTATATATTTTATACATATATATGGATATGTTAAACTACATTTCTTTCTAATATTTTGAAAATGCGAATAGATAGGCCATATACGAGCAGAACGTCAATTAGTAGTTCCTCATATAATTCTATAAACTTTGTTGAAAGCAAATATATGTAATTGCATCAATATTATACTATTTCTAAAATAATTTTTATTTATAATACGTAATGCAAAATCGATTTATCCTATTTAAGTACTCGATTATCTCCCTACTGTAGTTACGTAAGTTTATTAGAAAATGGATGGTTAGACCTAGCGATAAGACCGCCTTATTGTGCATCATTTTTTATTTTGTATATATTTCATTTTTATTGTTATATTAATAAAGTATGTATATTATTATTATTACATTAGGTATGTATATTTCTAATCGTCAGAGTGCACGGATTGGTCTCAGGGTCCGCTATTGTTGTCGGGCTCGTGTGTCCGAGGGACCACTCTCTCTGAGTTGAGGGACTGGTCGACCAGCTGCGTGTACACACAGACTTATTAACATGACTTTGATATACGTACTAGGAGTCACTATAATATCTAGGTGGACATATGAGGCCGAACCATTTCAGTCGAGCATTATCCAATCTGTATAAAGGATGCGAGGATTTGAAATGTCGACATCATTAATATTATAGTTATATAACTAGTTATGTAGTTATTTTATCATGTATCGAAAGCCTTCTCGATTCTTTGTCTATTAACATAATATCGATATTTAATAAATTCAAAGGTAATACATATATTCGTCGACAACTAGCTGCTTAAAAGAAATTGTTTTATATTTATGCTCATTGCAAAGAAACCATCGTCACTTTACTGTTGGAGCAAGATTTGAAAGTACATGTATTGTAAGCGTTCAATATAAGCCTCATAATATATACATGTATATTATAATAATGTCAATTTTCTGTCTATTGTAATACATATTATTGTTTAATTTCAGATTCTGCCATTGGACAACCGTGGTAAATACATCTCGTACGTGGGGCCAGACGAGCAGTGCTGCGTCATCACCGGATATCCGTTGTCATCGCGATTTATTACATTTACACATTATTATACGAATCAATTATTACTTAAACTTCGTAACCCATACATGAAACATTGAGATGAACATTTAATTGATATTTGTGTTAAAATTAAGGCGAGTTAATTAGTATTTGTCTAATAAAAAAAATGTTTTTACAAAAAAAAATAATCACTGACAAATTATATACACATTATTAAATTGAATCTATTAATCATAAAACGTATGCTGTCAGAACGTTTTAAGTAAGTACTTAAATGTATTGAATGGATTACATGTCGTCGGGGAAAGTGCAAATCTACGAATTATTTGGTACTAATTGTAAATAATTCGTTAATTAGAAAATATTTCAGCTTAAACTTTCTTCTGACAATCTGTTTCCAACGTATATATGTATATATTTATATATCACCTGCAGGTAGATGTGCGAACAGAGAGTGGTGGTCGCGCGTGTTCCGCCGCTCGTCACTCGTCCCCGGACGTGTCGGCGAGCGTGCTCATCACGTGACGTGACGCGCTGACTACTCGCACGTTTAGTGGCCACACACTACGTATTATTAATTAAGAGGCCTACTACTGATTATAATTTATTGAATGTGTGTTTATGTTTTATTAACAGTCCTTCAATACTATTATTCTTTTTATTTGTCAAATATAACTTGAAATGTCTTTTAAATAGTTGTAACAAAGTGCGATGTTTTAACTTTTTATCTTCTTCTTCTATATATATAAAAAATGGATTGCTGTTCCTTAGTCTCGCTAAAACTCGAGAACAGCTGAACGGATTTATCTTATCTTAGTCTTGAAATGTTCGTGGAGGTATAAAAGCTGAAAAAATTTTATTCATTACTGGGAAAACCATAAAAACAGCCCTTTTCTATTTCCCATACAAACGTTTTTTTTTTTGACATTAGATTTGACAACTAACTAATATGTCAATCATTCTGTCGCACTTCAAAACACGGAGATTTATGGCTTACAGGTAAACTCCAGAAATATAAATAAAAAAACGTAATAGATATTTCTTGATTATAGGGCGATACGAAGTTCGCCAGGTCTTCTAGTTTATATTATTTATTTACTACGGTAAGGAAACTTAAATATTATTTTTAAAATTCAGTAATTGATTTGTTTATAATAACTATAGTAGGTAATATGTGTGTTACTATATAATAAAGATCCATAAAGTTATTGAGTTTCATTCCATTATTAAACTTTCGAATCGAATATTTTTTTGACCGAACTGGAAACAAGGAATAACTATATTAGTTTCGTTTTGTGTCGTAAAGAATACTTAATATTTAAGTGTTGAACTATTTCCATTGAAGCTTAATAATTATATTGTGTTTATCCCTACTAATATTATAAATGCGAAAGTAACTCTGTCTGTCTGTCTGTCTGTCTGTCTGCTACGCTTTCACGCCTAAACCACTGAACTGATTTTAATGAAATTCGGTACAGAGATAGAGTTGACCTTGAGAAAGAACATAGGATAGTTTTTATCCCAGACTTTTGAAAGGTTCTCTTGGAAACGCGATATAACCGAACTCCACGCGGCGAAGCTGCGGGCGGAAAGCTAGTTAAGTTATATGGGAAAAAAATTCGTCACGTCTTCATTACCAACTTTAGTTTACATTATTTTCAAAATTATGGAGCGGTATACGTTTATGAAGTGGTAATCGCTAGAGAATTTTCTTCACATTGGTTAAGTTAATATGATCAATATTAAAATTTATATTTATGACTGATTGTTTTTATTTTCCTAAATCGCGGGCTATTTGTCGTGTGCGCCTTGTTCCCCAGGGAGGTTGCACACACGATGCCAGCAAACAACTCACGTGAGCTGGACCGGTCGGAGGCCATACCGACCGTCACTCTGGAGGAGCTTGAGGGATTCCTGTCACCACTCAGAGCCAAGACAACCGCCCCTGGGCCGGACGGCGTTCCAGGACGCGTCCTGGCTCTCGCCCTGGGCGAGTTGGCCGAGTGGTACTTGGGTATCCTCAATGAGTGTTTGAGGACGGGCCGCTTTCCATCTTCTTGGAAAGAGGGGAGGCTCGTTCTGCTCCAGAAGGGAGGAAGACCTGCAGACTCGCCGTCTGCATATCGTCCCATCGTCCTGCTAGACGATGCGGGGAAGCTCTTCGAGCGGATCCTCGCGTCCCGTGTCGTCCGACACATCAGCAGGGATGGACCCGATTTGGCCGAGTGCCAGTATGGTTTTCGGGGTGGGCGGTCTACTATAGACGCCATCCTGAAATTGAGGAGTCTCGCAGATGACGCCGTGTCTAGGGGCGGAGTTGCGTTGGCGGTGTCCCTCGACATCGCCAATGCGTTCAACTCGCTACCCTTTGGCGTCATCGAAGAGGCCCTCCGACACCATAGACTGCCGCACTACATCCGGCGGGTAATCGGGTGCTACCTCCGCGGACGGGAGATCTCGTTCGTGGGGAGCGACGGTAGGTTGCATCGTCACGAGGTGCGCTGCGGTGTTCCGCAGGGGTCGGTCCTTGGGCCTCTCCTGTGGAACCTTGGGTACGATTTCGTGCTCCGCGGTGCCCTCCCAACCGGGCTGAGCGTCGTCTGCTATGCGGACGACACGCTCGTTGTAGCTCGAGGCGATGACCTAGCAGAGGCGAAGGCGCGTGCCGAGGCGGGAGCCGCCTTAGTAGTACGGCGCATCGAGATGCTCGGGCTGAGGGTGGGTCTCGACAAAACCGAGGCCCTCCTGTTCCACCGCCCTCGAGCAGGACCTCCGACGGGCGCCTGCATCACCATCCGCGGCGTCCGCGTCGAGCTCAGTCCCCGGATGAAATATCTGGGGCTGACTCTGGACGGAAGGTGGAACTTCCGGGAGCACTTTCGCGGGTTAGTCCCGAAACTCCTCGGGACGGCGAATGCTCTCGGGAGGCTTCTCCCCAATCTCGGCGGTCCAGTGTGGCATGCCGGCGTTTATACACCGGTGTGTTACGCTCAATGGCGCTGTACGGAGCTCCAGTGTGGGTCGGTGCCCTCACAAGGCCGAACGTGGCTGCGCTGCACAGAGTGCAGCGTGTCATGGCGGTGAGGGTGGCACGAGCATACCGCACTGTCTCTCATGAGGCGGCTTGCGTGCTGGCTGGGACGCCTCCCTGGGAACTGGATGCCCAGGTTCTGGCGGAGGTTTACCACCAGCGCGCGCGAGATCGATCCCGGGGAACGAGTCCGGACCGGGATCGGGTGGATAGTTGGCGACGATCTGCGCGGTCGTCCTTGTTCCATCGGTGGAGGCAAAGGCTCTCTGAGCCAGTGGCCGGGTTGCGAACCGTGGAGGCTATTCGCCCGCTCCTCATGGAGTGGGTGGACCGCCGACACGGATCCTTGACCTTCCGGCTGGTGCAGATCCTCTCGGGGCACGGTTGCTTCGGGAGGTATTTGTGCCACATAGTCGGGAGAGAGCCGACAGCGACGTGTCACCACTGCAGTCGCGTGGAAGACACCTCTGACCACACCTTGATGGAATGTCCAGCGTGGATATCCGAGCGTAGCCAACTCATCCACGTGGTTGGCGCAGACCTTTCGTTGCCGGCAGTGGTCCAGGCCATGGTCGGCAGCGAGAGGGCATGGCAGGCGGTGGCCGACTTCAGCGAGAGAGTCATCTTGCAGAAGGAGGCTGCTGAACGAGTGAGGGAAGACGACCCCTCCTCGGCGCCGCTGCGCCGACGAAGGCTGGGTCGAAAGCAGCGGGCTTATGCTCGCGACCTGCCTCCCCAGTGAGGAAGCCTCCGGGCGTCGGTGGGGAACCGGCGTCCGGGTAACATAGGCTAGAGGAAGAGCGGTGTGTTTGGCGTTCCCGGCACGCTGCTCTTGAGTCGGAGGGGTGGTGTGGTCAGCCACTGATACCCCTGCCGATGGCGGAGTCCCTTTCGGGACTCGTGCGTAGTGAGCGGAAGTATGGCTTGCCGTTCCCGCTCACTAGTCTACGCACAGCGCAGAGAACGTCGAGGTGGTTTAGTGGGTGGAAATCCCACATGCCCCTGTCGCGTTTCCCCCGCGGCAGGAAGTCTTTAAAAGATTCCCCTCGTAGAAAAAAAAAAAAAAAAGGGGCTTTCCCACTGTGCGGCGACGACGACCGACGGCAGCGGCGGCGATGCAGAGTAGGTACTCTTCGTTATTTATTTTAAATATTTATTCGTTAAAAGGAACTTTAACTTCAAAAGCCAATTTTTTTTAGCTTGATACACCCAAAACTTCTAAACATGATGTTCCTAGGTTCAGTGGTTAAAATTTTGTATACAAAAAGATTAGCTTCATAGTTCCCGTTCCGTTCCGTTCGAATTTCGAGAATTTCGTGTGTAGAATTTCACCCCCACGGTTTTAAAAATAACAAACGATTTTAAATTTTGAAAACGCTAGAACAAATTGTTTTTTCTCATCAAGTTCCTAAATATAAAGTTTCATGGTTTTATCTTTTAAAATTAAAATCCCATACAAACTTTCAACCCCTATTTCAACCTCTTCATTCCCTTTTTCGCAATAAAAGGTAGCCTATATTTTTTCTCAGGGTCTAAAGATTGTCTGTGTCAAATTTCATCAATATCGGTTGAGAGGTTTAAGAGGGAAAGCATAACAGACAGACAGACAGAGTTACTTTCGCATTTATAATATTAGTTGGGATTGACTCTCCCCCCTCGTACCCCAGTGACGCTTACATAGAGCCTACATCGCATGCTGGCTAGCTGAGCGCGGTGAGCGGCAACCTCGCGACTTTTTTCTAACACCTACTTGCATTTTTAAACTCGTGATATCTTCCGAATGAAATATTCGAATGGAATAATTCAAAAAGTTATAAAAAGGTATTAAAGCCGTCTTGAATATAAAGTAATTTATTTTGATAAAGTTTAATACCAAGGTACAAATAAAGAGCCTTGTCAAGCGGCGGCATATAAATTATTTTTTAGAATAAAAAACCGCTTCTTGTAACATAACTATAATATTTAGACATATGCTGTCGCGACACTTTTTGTAGATAATGATGAGTTCTGTAAAGTCGTAGTAAATGATTTTGTTCTATCATCAATAGTTTTCGCAGCGCACGCGAAGTAAGGAATTTTTCAGATCATTTTGTTACACCTTGGGTTACATTATCGGAGTTTTAGTAAGGATCCCTATTTTTTTTAAAATATAGTATAGCCTATATTACTCGGGAATAATGTAGCTTTCCAAAGGTGAAAGAATTTTTAAAATCGGTCCAGTAGTTTCGGAGCCTATTCATTACAAATAAACAAACAAACAAATCTTTCCTCTTTATTAATATAGATGAAAACATTTAAGGATCGGATTGTATTTGTGAAAAGATATGGTCGTCAAGCATAAATTCTCAAGATTTTGGATATCTGGTAATTTTTACCAAAATTATATGTTTACAATATCAATTTGTAAACCTTATGACTTACACTGATGCTTTTCATTCAATTATGTATACTTAGTCCAAATTTTAATTGCGGTAAAGTATATTTTATATTAACAAAACCTGTGAAATGTTTAAAGGGGACATCAATAAAACATCAGGCTTGTGTTTATACTACTATAATAAACTCATTTGTTATCACATTTATTTTAATAATATATTTTGACACACATATTGTTACGTACTAGTATTGTATTGCCATCCGTTTTCGCAATGGTTTTAAATCTTGTTTCAAAGTATCGGATGATCTACTCCAATGACGAGCATTTCTGGAGGTTGGCCATCGCGAAAACGGAATATTGAAATATTGTATCTATGAAGAAACGACAACACTAAAGTAGAATAGAAGTAAGTAAGTGTAGATAATGCAGTACGAAGTCGCCGTCTGGTTATATATGCTGGTGCTGAGACGGTGGGAATGGGATTCAGTAGGCACGTAATAATGATAGTTAATAAATTTATATATCTCTTATGTTATGTAGAATATTATCTGTCATACATGAGACGAAACTTCTCAGCATTCCATGGATTAGTAAATAGTAAACGTAAATTGATTGAACGATGTCAATCTTCTGTCAGAATAATATATTTTTTTTAATCTAGATTTATAATTACATATAAAGTATTATGTGTTTTACTAAATTTGTTGTAAACATATCCTCCTATGTTACAAATGCTCAAAAAATATGGAGTTTTTCTTATGTTTAATATATATACTTAGGAAACACACTCATAATTTGAACCAAAACTTTAAATTCCCGAACATTTCCGAAGTAATTTTAAAGCGATGACGCTTGGCTTGTTCGATTTTTTCGCGGGAAAGTATTTTGTGAACAAGACTTGTACATATTGTTGTAAATTGAATTTAACTTATTTAAGGTGTATTCGGTTAGGATAATAACTAGGTTGTTCTAGACTCTAGTTAAGGTTTTATTTGTTATTCAAAAGTACTGGCTTTATAAGAAAACTATATTTTTTTAAGGACTTTGTTGGAATCCTAAAGGCTAAATATATGTATATATTGTATTTTTGAGACCAATAAATCATTACTATTTAAAAAAAACAACCATTTTTAATTCTCACATTTATTTACTTTTTTGTAACACTATTAGTATTGCCGAAACAAGAGACATATTTTTCCTTTACGACTAATAAATTTTGTTGACAGTAATGTAAAAGAAGATTATTTTTTTTTAAATTAAAATACCATATTTCATCATAAAATGACCCAAACCAGAAAGAAAAAACTATGAAATAAATTATTTAGTCAATGCAAAATTTCAGCCGGATTCATCGCTTGGGCTTGTTCCGGGTCCGTTGTCAGTTCTAAAAAAATTACACATTACAATAATAAAATAAGCTTAATCAAAAAATATATAAGTTTTTAAGTTATAATACATATCTATGAATATTATTTTAAATAACAGACCCTCAGACAGTGACTTTATAAAATATAAGAAACGAAAATGTAATAACATAGGTAACGGTTAGGGTATTCAGTAAATAACTTTATCATAAGAGCTGGTTGTACTCACACGGTACTCCTGCCCCAGGGTCCACAGGTCCTGTTGAACAAACAGTTAATGTACTCGTATCCATTCCTTGTGCTGTTGATCCAGTCGTATTGACCCTGAGCTGACGTCGCCACCAGCAACACACAAACACACACACACAGTAACACCACCCTCATCCTGTACATATATTAAAACACCATTTACAGCGATCTACTATGTTATAAAATAGCAGCAGGAACACCGTTATAATAGTATGTAACGGTTATTGAAATCACAAACAGTCTCCTTTTTGGTTTTTGACGGGTGGGAAATCCTTATGGATACCACACGCCCCCGGGGAGGCGTGTGATTATGCCGGACTCCTACCGGCTAAAACCCACCCGGTTACTCTCAGCCGCTTTAAGGGGCTACAAGGGGTCGCTTGCGCAATCTACCTCGTAGCCCCGACAAACAGTCTCCTGTGCCATCAACAGTTAACTGTGTAGGTCTTAACAAAAAAAAAAAAAGCTTTTAAACAGTATCCAAAGATACTCAAAGGAAGTTACATTTAAAAAATATCCAACTTTTTCATTCTATTAATCTCGTTTTTGGTATTTTTTTTAGTCACGTTGTGAATATTAAATATAAATTCATTTCTAATTTTTATATGATAATAATCTTCGGTGCTAGGACCACAATCATCTCAGGAAAAACAAACATTCTATGCCGTCTTGTGCTGCCAATAAAATAAAAACATAAGAAATCGGAAGGATACCTAGTAACTTATACCTATATATACTATGATATATATCGGAAACTTCGTTTAAATAAAAATCATTTGTGAGGTTAAAATACACTAAAGTAATAGATATTACTAAAGAATAATCAAATTTTGTGGTAAAATTGAAGAAAATAACTTTTCGTTTATTTTTCAAAACTTACCTTGTTTACCAGAATAACTATTTACGTACAATAAAAAACACTTCAACAGTATTTAGAAATTATTTGTTTTAATATAACGAGACACTCTGCCACAAGACCAATGATGGAACAACGTTCAATATATATGATGAGTATTATTCAAATTTACAATATAAATAATAAAACAAATGATAATTATTTAATTTGTCTTTATGCATTTGTGAACGAAGATAAGCTAATTACATTATATATTGCTTAGTAATGAGAAATTTATAATTAATCAACAATTATTCTTAATTATATTTTGCATATATTGTGTTAACACTTTTGCTTGCAAGATAGCGATAAAAACCAAACATGTTTATAATCGAAAAGTCTAAAAAACTAGTAATATGTATGACGTATACAGACAAAAAAAAAATATACACAAAGCAAATAGTTTTTTTAAATTAAAGTCAATAATCAAGACTTATAAATCACAACTTATTTTACTGATCACTGAAATGTTATGACCTTAACGCCTTTGGCCCTTAATACAAAAAATATATATTAATACAGGGTGGGCCATGAATTAGTTAACATTTGAAATAATCATTTAAAAAAAAGTATTTGACATATTTTAAAAATTGTTTTATTAAAAGAAAGCTAATTAGTTGGAAATTATTTTTTAAAAATCATATCATCTAAATGACCACCATTTCGATTTTTACACTCTTCTAAGTGAGTAACGAAATTTTCGAATACTCTTCCGCACAGAGACCGTGAGATCGTCGATATCTCTTTGCTAATTTTTTCTTTTAGTTGATGTAGTGTATTTGGTTTATTGATGTAGACACGACTCTTTAAATAACCCCATAAAAAGAAGTCAGCTGGGGATAGATCTGGACTTCTGGGTGGCCTATGTAGCCTTCTCTCTATCAAATCACTTCCACAGTTTATGCATCTCAGAGATACGGATTGGTAAGAAGTCACTTCTTCTGTGTTCAGACTATCATGAGACACGCTTTGGTTTTGTTCAGTGTCCATATTCAAGCCGAGGTTAGCGATGGAGTTAGTTTCGGGGTCCATATTACGTGAGTGTTGTTCATCGTTTATGCTATGTTCGGAGTCCATAACACAAAAGCCAGGGTCATCGTTTGAGCGAAATTCGGGGTCCGTAGAAGTGCCGGAGTCATTGGAAAATGATAGGTCGGAGTCCATAATGAATAAACAATCGTTGAAAGAAAATCCACAATAAATCAACACTCTCAATGTAGGTAAACAAAGCGAATGTAAACAATCAGTCTGTGACATATCAATGTCAATTTGTATTAATTGTTTTATTAGTGTTGCAATAGAAAAAAATCATTAAAAAATCGATCGAAAACAGATATGATTATGTTTGACATTCTTCATATTTCAGTTCATAAAACGTTTTAAATGACGAAACTAATTACAACAAATATTTTTAATATTTTTTTTGTATTAATTACTTATAGTTGTATTAAGTTCTGCGAGATGATTCGATTTGACGCAATCGTTAATTGATCTTGCTGGTAACACAAAACGTGGATCAATAAAGCAAATATATGAAGATACTTTAAAAATATTTTTTCAATAAAACACAATTTTACACTCGAAGAACAACAGAATGGCTAGCTAAAAATAATATTTTTTTTTCATAAACTAATTTTTTTTACCAGCTTTTTCATACTAGGCCAAAAATGGACATTGCTCTTTTTACTCTATAAAGGAAAATATTCATCTATGTTATAATGCTGACCTGGATAAAAAAGATTAAATTGCTCAATTACCACTCATTTTTAAAATAATGAAACATTAAAAATGCCAGCAGACCATCTAAAATGCATTACCTTCATTGAAAGGTTCGAATATTGATTTGCTTCGATAATATTGGTCCTGTCATAGAGGAGCACGTAAATAATTTTACAGCCATGTCTTTTGTATCTTTAATTACATTTTTAATTTTCTTCTTGAATCATTTTTTAATTATAAGGCCTAAGCCATGTCTTTATTTAAAATATTTTTTTATGCCTGTTTTCTTTTTGTCAAGTCCTTGTAATGTCATTTTTGTACAATTCATTTGTCACAATCGATGAAACGGTCAAATTCTGAAAATAGTTGAAATAGCTGAAAAACAAATATCTTAAACAAAACGAAAAAGTTATTAGTATATACATATGTACATATAACAATTAGATTTCATTTATAGTAGATACAATAAAGCCATAAACTGGCAAGAAGCATTCTTGAATGCTTAGTAATTGCTGAAGGGAGCGCGGGATATCTTCAGCAGTTTTAAAAATACTTAAAAGTTGATCTACAAGGACCATCCTGTGAATACTAAACTGTGGACAATCAAAAAATATATGTTCGAGGTTTTCATCAGCATTATTGCAATATCTACAAGTTGAAGAGTCAAAAACACCAACCCTAAAAAGGTGAGCACCAAAACTACAATGTCCCAGACGCAAACGACAGATTGTGGTATAATACATTCTATGGCTATAGTCACTACCCCAGGTAAACCTGGGAAGAGACCTTTTTCTTTATTGTAGCGAACCATTTTCCTTTTACCTTTACCACCTGATGCCACAAGTTGTAAAATTCTTTCTGCAACGTGAGTTTGAAAAGGGATAGAGCGTCTGAATAAGGAATTGGGAAATTTAAAAAGCTATGACTTAATTGATTGTGGGCCGGATTTGTAATAAATTTAGCTAAATAGTCTGCGTGCTCATTACCAAATGTGGGCTGGTGTCCAGAATAGGACTATTTGCTTGTTTTGAGACAGCAGGTGATACAACTCTCTTATTTTATATACAATATAGTTAGTTTTTGAATTTAATTGTGGATTTTGTAGTGCCGTTAATAAACTTAAACTATCCGATTTTATAATCCACTTAGGATGAGTCTGTGTTTGAATGTGCTGTATACACAGCTATGGATTCAGCGGAGTATTTGCTTGTTAGTGAATTCAGCCTATGACCGAGTCCACTTTTGATCAGACTATCATAGACAGCTATAGAGACTGCTTCATTGTTCCCTGACCCATCTGTATATATCAAGTTCCCTATAAATGTCTTCCTTATACTTTACAAGACTTTTGACTACAATTTTAATCTACATAAATTTTGATTCATTTAACCCAAAGTAACAAGGCCATACCATGCTAGAAAAAATATTGTGTTTATTAACAATTTGTTCTGTTTCAGAAAAACCGTGAAACACATGAATTAATATTGGCAGTCCTGTTAATAGTGTCCCGCAGTTTAACAAGAAGTGGATGATTACTGACGGAGAGCAACCTCGCAAAAAATGTTGATTGTAAGTATTTAAACCTAAGTGCTAATGAAGGTATATTACATTCCACCTACATTAACACTATGGGAGTAGTTCCCATGGCACCCAATATAATATGCAAACATTTGTTTTGTATCTTTTCTAATTTGTTTACTATAGTGCTTACCCCTGCAAAACAAAAAAGCATATTCAAAATGACTCCTTACTAATGAATTATACAATGTTGATAGAATCCTTGGATCAGCACCCCAATATGTGCTTGTTAAAGATTTTAAAATGTTACAAGCATTTAAAGCTCGAGATTCTAGAGTTTCAGCATATTTATTCCATCTACAATTGTTTGTAAAAATAACACCTAAAAACTTTACAGAGCTTTCTACAGACATTACTTCATTATTGAACAAAATATTTACATTCCTATTTCTAATTCCATTTTTTCAAAAGACAAAAACTTTTTTCATTGCTGACCTCCAGCCGAAGGCTATCAAAATAGTTCTTTAGTCTTAGGAGAGCTACATTGAGGACTGATTGTACACTTTGTACATCTTTGTAAATCATCTGCAAACTGCAGATTAGAAACTTCACACCCCAGAGTTAAATTTAGCTGATGTATGAATAGGATAAAAAGCAATGGGGTCAATACACCACCCTGTGATACACACCTACAAGAATATCTTGGACCAAATAACTGATTGTTGACCTTAACAAACACCTTTCTGTAGTTCAACAAATTAAAAATACAATTTACAACTTTTCTAGGTACCCGCAGTAATAATAATATTGAGGATAATTTGTCCAGATCTACATTATTGAAAGCCCCTACAATGTCAACAAAAACACCAACTAGTACTTTATTCTCGGAACGAGCATCGTGGATATCCAGACAGAGACTCTCACAAGCAGAACGGCCACAATGAAAGCCAAACTGATTGTGAGGTAAAAGATTATTACTTTCTATGTGAAAAATTAATCTCTGTTTTATTAATTGTTGGAAAGTTTTTCCAACACATGAACTCCTATTACAGGACGATAAGAATCAGCCAAATTAAAGTCTTTGCCAGGTTTTAATATTGGTACCAAACAGTCAGTTTTCCAATCCTCTGGGATAATAGAAGACGACCATAAACTATTTAATAAACTTAAAAAAATAGATAGAGTTTGAACATTTAAAAGTTTAAACATTTTGTAGGAAAGCCAATCCAGGCCACATGAAGAATCTTTTCTTGAGGCTAAAGCAGGTTAAAAGCTAAACTCTTGCATAGTAAAACAACCGATCATGTATGAATTATCACTATTTACTCCAAGAACATTATCTATACTTGTCTGTTGTGGAACAGTATCCGGTGTGTATTTATATAAAAATGTTTGAACCCAATTGAGGTCAGAAAATAAGTTAGAACTCGGAAAGCTTTTAAACGGCTTG
Organism: Danaus chrysippus; assembly: GCA_916720795.1. Lineage (NCBI taxonomy): Eukaryota > Metazoa > Arthropoda > Insecta > Lepidoptera > Nymphalidae > Danaus > Danaus chrysippus. Next base: position 124,146 of record CAKASE010000047.1, on the reverse strand, counting down.
TGCGCGTTTGAAATTAATGTAATTTTTACTATTAAGACTAGTTTTGAAATTAATGTAGGCGTTCTTGCAGTCTTCGACTACTTTTGAACATTTATCATTCCACCAAGGTACTTGGCACCTTTTTCTAGGACGGTTATTATTACTATCAGTTGTGTTATGGTTTAAGCTGGGCCTGGAAAATTTGATTGCCAATAGAATAATTGAACAAAACTTTCTGTATGAGTCATGGAAATCACTAATGTCAACTTTAAAGTTCATTAACATTTTATTAACAGTTTGGTCATAACTATCCCAATTTACTAATTTCAGATTGCTGTGAAAAGGAATGTTGTTCAAGGAAATAGAGGGTTCATGTTGATCTATTACGAGAGTGAATTTTGTGATAGTTGGCAGATGATAACTGCCTAAAGAGTCCTGATGAACTTGCCAGTCACAAGGAAGAAATAAAGAAGAAGACACCATAGTTAAATCTAGACTGTTTGGTTTCCAAATATGAGAGCCTATAGTTGTTGGTTGACCATTATTTAAAAGTATTAAGTCATGGATGACCCATGTAATCCACAATAGCTCTGCCCCGAGAATCTATGCGACTACAACCCCAAAAAGTGTGATGGGCGTTAAAATCACACCTGCAATTATCAACGGTTTTGGAATACTGTACAATAAACGATCGAACTTCGCCCTTTCAAAAGCAGGAAAACTATTACCAGGATTGTAAACACTAACCAAAGAAATGCTTTTATGTTTCACTTTAATAATAATTACTACATTTTGTAATGAATCATCATAAAAAGTATCTAGTTTAGAGAAATGTATACCGTTTTTAATTAATATTGCTACGCCATTATGATCATTTCCGCAGTCATTCTTAATAATGGTATAACAACGTAAATTAAATTGAATGTTAGGCTTGAGCCAAGTTTCTGAAATAAGAGCTACATGTTTATTATTTTTGTATAAATTTTTTTTAAACTCAAGTCTGTTACTTAACAGACTGAGCGTTCCACTGTACACTGTTTAAGATTTGGTGGTTGAATGTGACGATTTGCTATATTTATCCTGTATGGTTTCTTTAATAGTTGAGCTAATAAATTGTGAACTAATACTTATATTTTGAGTTTTATTTAAAGTTATAACTTTTACTATAGATTCTGTTAATAGTCATAGTTTCAGAATTTGATAGTATTGCTTGTATTACTTCTTGGGTATTTAATTTTTTATAAAGGGAGGGAAAATTTAATGAATCTTTTAACGTGTCAGCATATGACTTGAGTTTACTGTTTGCGATTTTCTTTTGTCTTATAGGGCACTGGCTAGATATGGCAATGTGATTGCCATTACAATTAATGCACTTAGTTTTTTCAATGTTAACCTTGCATTCTTTGAAAGAATGCCCCTCTGTGCATATGGAGCATCGCGGTGAATTTTTACTAAACTTAGCTAGATGATCATAGCGTAAACCAGTGATTCCCAAAGTGATCCAGGTGGACCCCCAGGGGTCCACGGGAGACTTGCTGGGGGTCTACGTAGGCGTGAACAAAAAATGGGGGTCCACGAAAATTTATCTGCTTTTGATAGTAAAGAGCAAAAATGTAAGCATAATTTTTATAAGGGCCTACCTACATTGTTTTAAGTACCTAACTAAGCAGATAATATTTTAATAAGGCAAGCGACTGTTACTTGTCCAAACTTGCGTATTCGATATTACGTACAATTTCGTGTACAGACTTGCAAAGCGCTATCCGCCCGACAATGCTTAATGCTTGTTCAGACATGAACTTGATCACCACTATAAATACTTGATGCCAAAAGCAAACACTCATTCATTTGTTTCCAAAATTTCTAAAATTTTATTTTACCTATCGGAATATAGAGACAGAACTCAGAAGTGACACAATTTTTATTTTTTGGCGACTTTAAGAATGTGGTAGAAATGTAGCAGCAGGGGGTCCACCGAAACCAGTAAAATTTTGAAAGTGGTCCACGAGAAAAATAAGTTTGGGGACTCCTGGCGTAAACATTTAAAACACTGTTTTATAAGTGGGACATATGTGGAGACAGGCAGGCGCCACATCTTAATGTGAACATAGTTATTATTACGCTCTGAGTAGGTTGCAGTGTGAAGGTGTTATTTTCTCCTTTTACTTTACGCATTATGCGTCGGAGAGAAATGACTTTTTTTGTTGTTGATATTGCTTTATATACCTGCATATTTTGTGATTGGATAGATGAGTGGGAATCGAAGAGATAACTCCCGATAGTTCGGTGGCCCCTGCTGGTATTGAAGCTTTAAGTCGTTGTTCCTTTAGATATGTAGTATTTTCTAAAAAGGCATTTGCCAAATTCGCACGTTGGAAAACAACACCGACCTTATATTTATTTATTTTTTTAAAATATAGTATACCTTTCACAGAGCGTATAAAACTAGTTCTAGTACATCATGTCCCTATTTGCGAGTGGGACATCATTAGTACTTTCGACAAATACTATGAATTCAGACTTGGCTTCCGCATCTTCAGGGTATCGCCGACAATAATCAGCGACCCTAGAGGGAGCGAAGGCATTTGCATCCTGCAATACTGGCGAATCCTCGCAATCGGAATCGCTGCTTGTGCTGAAATTCAAGGACTCACCCGAATCCTTCTTTTTACGTTTTTTCACCATCTCTCCATATAAACACTTACATATATACATATTAAGTTTTACTTCGTTACAATAAACTAAACAAAAATTTGCAAATTATATTATATAACTATTTAAAATAATTAAAATTTTCAAAAAGCCCGCGTCAACGTTTCAATTCCCGCGCTCTTTTCTAACCATCATAAACCATACATAATAGAAAATTAGAAACTATATTAGAAAATATATAAACTTAACATCCGTCACTTGTCATCTGTCAAGATGTCAGATGTCATATATATAATACTTACTCTTGATACTTTAAATGAATTGGAACGTAAAAAAGTGAAAATTTATATTTTTAATATCTACATATTCTTAAGAACATATTTGAGTCTTAACACGAAAAAAAATCTAAAAAATCCTCTGTCACAGGCCGCTAACACTTTCGAATAAATAATAGTACTTATTAAAAAAATAAAAGTACTTATACATATAATATAATTATAGCTTTACACTTAATTATTCATTTTGTGTACATCCCAGTAGTAACAATTTTATTAGCCAACTCTCTTCTATTACGTTTGGTCGCAGAGTTTATAGTTTCCACTTATAATATTAAATATAGTGTAATAGGTATGAAGCTTCTTCAAACACACCGATAGAGTGTAAGCATGTAGTATGTACCGTACAGAGCGCGTAATATTTACATGCACGTAATGGCGGCACATTAACAGCTCAGCTTCACATGAGCTCTTATCAAAAGTCACCGGATGGTTTATAACTTCCGTTTCCGAACATGGCGGCGGCGCCCGTGGCTACACCGCTAAAATGCACCTGTTGATTAGCACTTTTATATACACTGAGAGAGTAAAACGTTTTACAGTTTAGCTTAAATTTTCATCTCAACAATTCTATGTTCCAAAATTATTAAGATTTTATTGGTTACAATTTTTAAAGCACAATGTCCTACTTTTAGTCATATCCTATCTTCCGCTAGCTAAAGTAAAATATAGTATCGATAGATGTAAGAAATTTATTTACTACAATTTAGTGTTAGATCTATAGTTAATTAGCTTAAGTAGTTATATATATTTCGGATTCTAATAAAATCATGAAAAAATGTAGTTGTTTTATAAAGCCTCCTTTCAAAGGTTCGGTTCAAATTAAATGTGTGTTCCCTAAATACATTGTATATTTAGTTTCACGTAATAAGTGTAGACACATTAACGTTATGATATAATTGTCAGTTTGTTGTCTTGTCTTTATTTTATTGGCCAGTAGTTAAGCGTGGGGCATGGGTACTTCCTAGACAAGATATTAGATAGATAGATATTTCCAGTGTAAGTAGAATAAACACTCTCTGTTTAATCCCTATATTATGGCTCAAAATACAGTAGAGTGCTAAACGTTAAGAACCTATCAAAAAACAAGAACAGTTAGTAAAAGATACTTTGGGCGTTTCTGTGGTTGTGGAACTGAATTCAAGTGAAAAATTCATAGACATTATTTAGGTTAACTATAGAAAAACTGCTAGACATCTCCCTAGAAATTGACTTACCAGCGACATCTGTTAGCGGATAGCTAAACTCAAAGCGGTAGTTCAATCGACAAAATCGACCAAGTCGTAGTAGTACCACCACTCGCCACAAGAGGGCACTAATATTAAATATTATCAAAATCAAGAAACTACTATTATATCCTATGTAACATTTATTTTCACCGTAAGTGGTTGTATCCACACATATAACGTTTGTTTCGTATAGTTAACACTGCGTTGTCAAATGTTGTATTCAAAAATTTTCGTAAGTTTTTAACAGTAAGTTTGTAACAACACTTTTTTTCATTCAAATATTTTAAGCTAGGTAAACACGTTTTGTAACAGAACGTCGTCTTTATATGGAGAAAGTCACAGGTAAAGGTAGTGCATATTAAGTTCTACAAAAATATTGTTGGATTCCTTAGTTAATTACATATTTTGCTTTTATGAATTACACTATATAAAAACTAGGATAAAACATTTTAGTATGTTTAAGTCTTATTATTTTATAAAGTTACATATTTTTTTATATCTGCTTTTTAAGATCTCAAATACAGTAGAGATCTTTTTGTGTAAAAGTTTTGTGTCTCAAGTCTGGTTTGGCATAGTGCCATTCATAATCAATTTATTTATAAGGTTTTATTTGAAAAGCTTTACAACACAGACAACAGTTTGTGTACTAATATGATTGAAAAGTTTAGCGACCACTTACAATTTTAATTTTATCATGTAATCAGTAGAATATTATATCTCTGTTCTCGACTTGTTTGTCATTGTAATAAAATGTGGTGGTTTCATGCGTCATTATCGGAGTCTTGATGTTGCAAATCGTGTTTTAAAGAAGACAGGTAGAAACTACTCCGTGAGAAAGGAAACAAGAAATATGCACAAATTTGGTATATGTATCATGAAGAATGTGGACTACGACCATCATTAGAAAAACTCCCTTTATTATTTCGTCTCAAATATAACAACCAATCCACACGTCTAGAAAAAGATATATGCAGAGATTAAACTGCGAGGCTATTAAAATTAGGAAATATTCTAACCGCAATAAATAAAATGGCTGGAAATTATCTAAACTATGTATCCTCCTATAAAACATGGAAAATGTCTTTAATCACGTCGCGAGAACTTAGGATTCAGTCAAAGTATTCTAAGCTAAAAATCTAGGGAACAAGTAATGATGATAGACTTGGTCAACAAATTAAATTGACTCTTGATATATCCGTATAACAAGCTTGTATCGACACACTACATACAGACCGTTTACAGTTTTGTATTCGTGTACTCTGGTGGTTGTTGTTGTTACTACCATGTGCAATTATTGATTTTTATTGCATTTCATTCGGTTCCGTACCAATATACAGGGTGACTGGTGAATTACTATCGATACTTGAGGACGTGATATTTGACGATCATATATGACAAAATAAAAATTAATGTAACATAAATATTAATAAACTTCTAAGTAAAGTCAAACAAAAGTTATGTAAATAATTACGCATCGTATGAACACCCTACAAATTAGGTATACACACACACACACACACACACATGAGCGGCGGCGTGTTGTTGTATCAGCACGCCGCCGCACGCGTCCACACTTGGAACACTTGGAACGTGTACACACTTTATTTATTTATACGGAAATTTGGTCAAAAATTAAGTACCTATTTTTTTTTACATAATTCGAATGAGAATCATGTACCGAGTATGCTCTTTAAATATTGATAGTAATTCACCAGTCACCCTGTATATATTATATGATAATAATCACAATGGTAAGGAAGCTATAAAAGAATATTATTGTAATTGTATGGTTGGTCGAAGGACAGTGGGTTGTTGCGCTCATATAATGACTATTTTATGATTTTTTTAGTTGGGCAAGGTATCAGGAACACATTTCACCACCTGTCCAATTTCTTGAACACATATTAATAACATATGATGTCTCAGAATAAAAATAAATCATAAAAAATGTTGTTTTATTTTGCTTTAACCTGTTTTTCCTTACATGACAAAAATCTCTTTTTAAACATTTTGATACAAAATTAAGTTCATATTCTCATTATTACTAGTTAGTGCTTTTAAACTAATTACAAAAAATATGATAAAATGTATGTTCACGTCAGGCCAAAGTCCCCATACTAAGTGGACAATCTTCTTTTAATTATTTTAAATAGTTTTATACTATAATTTGCAAAGTTTTGTAAAACTTCACCGCGATGCTCCATATGCACAGAGGGGTATTCTTTCAAAGAATGCAAGGTTAACATTGAAAAAGCTTAACATTAATTGTAATGGCAATCACATTGCCATCTCTAGCCAGTGCCCTATAATGCAAAAGAAAATCGCAAACAGTAAACCCAAATCATATGCTGACACGTTAAAAGATTCATTAAATTTTCCCTCCCTTAATAAAAAATTAAATACCCAAGAAGTAATACAAGCAATACTATCAAATTCTGAAACTATAACTATTAACAGAATCTATGTTAGTAAAAGTTAAGTTACTATGAATAGTAAAAGTTATAACTTTAAATAAAACTCAAAATATAAGTATTAGTTCACAATTTATTAGCTCAACTATTAAAGAAACCATACAGGATAAAAATAACAAATCGTCACATTCAACCACCAAATCTTAAACAGTGTACAGTGGAACGCTCAGTCTGTTAAGTAACAGACTTGAGTTTAAAAAAATTTTATACAAAAATAATAAACATGTAGCTCTTATTTCAGAAACTTGGCTCAAGCCTAACATTCAATTTAATTTACGTTGTTATACCATTATTAAGAATGACTGCGGAAATGATCATAATGGCGTAGCAATATTAATTAAAAACGGTATACATTTCTCTAAACTAGATACTTTTTATGATGATTCATTACAAAATGTAGTAATTATTATTAAAGTGAAACATAAAAGCATTTCTTTGGTTAGTGTTTACAATCCTGGTAATAGTTTTCCTGCTTTTGAAAGGGCGAAGTTCGATCGTTTATTGTACAGTATTCCAAAACCGTTGATAATTGCAGGTGATTTTAACGCCCATCATACTTTTTGGGGTTGTAGTCGCATAGATTCTCGGGGCAGAGCTATTGTGGATTACATGGGTCATCCATGACTTAATACTTTTAAATAATGGTCAACCAACAACTATAGGCTCTCATATTTGGAAACCAAACAGTCTATATTTAACTATGGTGTCTTCTTCTTTATTTCTTCCTTGTGACTGGCAAGTTCATCAGGACCCTTTAGGCAGTTGTTATTTGCCAACTATCACAAAATTTACTCTCGTAAGAGATTAACATGAACCCTCTATTCCCTTGAACAACATTCCTTTTCACAGCAATCTGAAATTAGTAAATTGGGATAGTTATGACAAATTGTTAATAAAATGTTAATGAACTTTAAAGTTGACAATAGTGATCTCCATGACTCATACAGAAAGTTTTGTTCAATTATTCTATTGGCAATCAAATTTTCCAGGCCCAGCTTAAACCATAACACAACTGATAGTAATAATAACCGTCCTAGAAAAAGGTGCCAAGTACCTTGGTGGAATGATAAATGTTCAAAAGTAGTAGAAGACTGCAAGAACGCCTACATTAATTTCAAAACTAGTCTTAATAGTAAAAATTACATTAATTTCAAACGCGCACAAGCCTTTAAAAAACGCACTTTAAAAGAAGAACGTTGTAAAAGTTGGTCTGCATTCTGCTCATCAATAAATCGTTTGATATCTATAAATCGCATTTGGACTAAAGTAAATTCAAAAAAAGCTTTCCGACTTCTAACTTATTTTCTGACCTCAATTGGGTTCAAACATTTTTATATAAATACACACCGGATACTGTTTCACAACAGATAAGTATAGATAATGTTCTTGGAGTAAATAGTGATAATTCATACATGATCGGTTGTTTTATTATGCAAGAGTTAAAATCTGCTTTAGCCTCAAGAAAAGATTCTTCATGTGGCCTGGATTGGCTTTCCTACAGGATGTTTAAACTTTTAAATGTTCAAACTCTATCTATTTTTTTAAGTTTATTAAATAGTTTATGGACGTCTTCTATTGTCCCAGAGGATTGGAAAACTGACTGTTTGGTACCAATATTAAAACCTGGCAAAGACTTTAATTTGGCTGATTCTTATCGTCCTGTAATAGGAGTGTGTTGGAAAAACTTTCCAACAATTAATAAAACAGAGACTAATTTTTCACATAGAAAGTAATAATCTTTTACCTCACAATCAGTTTGGCTTTCATTGTGGCCGTTCTGCTTGTGAGAGTCTCTGTCTGGATATCCACAATGCTCGTTCCGAGAATAAAGTACTAGTTGGTGTTTTTGTTGACATTGTAGGGGCTTTCAATAATGTAGATCTGGACAAATTATCCTCAATATTATTATTACTGCGGGTACCTGGAAAAGTTGTAAATTGTATTTTTAATTTGTTGAACTACAGAAAGGTGTTTGTTAAGGTCAACAATCAGTTATTTGGTCCAAGATATTCTTGTAGGTGTGTATCACAGGGTGGTGTATTGAGCCCATTGCTTTTTATCCTATTCATACATCAGCTAAATTTAACTCTGGGGTGTGAAGTTTCTAATCTGCAGTTTGCAGATGATTTACAAAGATGTACAAAGTGTACAATCAGTCCTCAATGTAGCTCTGCTAAGACTAAAGAACTATTTTGATAGCCTTCGGCTGGAGGTCAGCAATGAAAAAAGTTTTTGTCTTTTGAAAAAATGGAATTAGAAATAGGAATGTAAATATTTTGTTCAATAATAATGTAATGTCTGTAGAGAGCTCTGTAAAGTGTTTAGGTGTTATTTTTACAAACAATTCTAGATGAATAAGTATGCTGAAACTCTAGAATCTGAAGCTTTAAATGCTTGTAATGTTTTAAAATCTTTAACTAGCACATATTGGGGTGCTGAACCAAGTATTCTATTAACATAACATTGTATAATTCATTAGTAAAGAGTCATTTTGAATATGCTTTTTTTTGTTTTGCAGGGGTAAGAACTATAGTAGATAAATTAGAAAAGATACAAAACAAATGTTTGCATATTATAATGGGTTCCAAGCGAACTACTCCCATAGTGTCAATGTAGGTGGAATGTAATATACCTCCATTAGCACTTAGGTTTAAATACTTACAATCAAAATTTATTGCAAGGTTGCTCTCCGTCAGTAATCATCCACTTCTTGTTAAACTGCGGGACACTATTAACAGGACTGCCAATATTAATTCATATTTGTTTCAAGGTTTTTCTGAAACAGAACAAATTTTTAATAAACACAATATATTTTCTAGCATGGTATAGCCTTGTTACTCTGGGTTATAAGAATCAAAATTTATTCAGATAAAAATTGTAGTCAAGAGTCTTGTAAAGTATAAGGAAGACATTTATAGGGAACTTGATAGGTGGCAGGGATATCATCAGATATATACAGATGGGTCTAGGAACAATGAAGCAGTCTCTATAACTGTCTATGATAGTCAGATCAAGGGTGGATTTGGTCATAGGCTGAATTCACTCACAAGCATATACCCCGCTGAATCCAGCATATGTATGTATATACTGCTATGGAGCACATTCAAACACAGACTCATCAAAAGTGGATTATAATAACGGATAGTTTAAGTTTATTGACAGCACAACAAAATCCACAATTAAATTCAAAAACTAACTATATTATATATAAAATAAGAGAGTTTTATCATCTGCTGTCTCAAAACAAGCAAATAGTCCTATTCTAGAGCAAGCAGACTATTTTGCTAAATTTATTACAAATCCGGCCCACAAGCAAGTACCATTCTTCCTCATTTCTTTTAGAGTTTCTGATTGAATGTTAATAGACTTGTAATTTTTACTGAATTAAACACTGCCATTCTTATATTACATAAAAAACTATAAACAACTTTTTTTGGTTTGTAGTTATGCAATGAAATTATAATCTCTGCATATTTAGAACACTTTGTTTTTGTTTTACCTATGTAAAGAAGTGACAAAAGTGGTTATTTTTCAATACTGTTTGTAGGAACTTTCTCTTATTTATATAAAAAAGGTAATAAAGAGGGCACATTATAAATCTATCAAACCACATGTAAGTATATAAAAATGTTAAGATGACTTGTATACCTATTTCATTATATTCAATTAAATCATTATTTTTTGTTTATAATTTTTAATTATGAGCACCAATTTCTAAAGTAAAATAATAATAATGTATATTATCATCTATAGTTATAAAATATTTATAGTTTTCTTTTTATATTAATAGTATGTATTGTGTGCCTATAACTACTTGGGAAGTTGCTTACTTTAGATACTTACTTAAGTATAGTGTTGGTACAGCATTTTGAGTGAGTTGTTTACTTGAAGAATGGTAAAACTGTTCAAAATAATCATCACATATTCTTATATTGTTATAAATGTAAGAATCTTCCTTTTGTATCATGTCTTCATTTAAAATATTTTTCCATTGAATTATTTTCTCCAATTTTGGGTATTCAGGTTTAGGAAATTGATGAAAAGGACCTGAAATGTTTTTATTAGAAGTCAATAAACTGTTACGGTTGAAATTGATGTAACAAGAGTAGTAATTGATTGTATATACATATATATATACTAGAAGACCCGGCGAACTTCGTTTCGCCCTATAATCAAGAAATATCTGTTACGTTTTTTTATTTATATTTTTGGAGTTTACCTATTAAAGCCATAAATCTCCGTGTTTTGAAGTGATTAGGAATGATTAATAGTTAATATGAGAGTTACACTGAGCTAGCAAAATAATAATTGTCAACGTTACTACTACACTTGATGCACAAACAATAACGATGGCCGACAACTGTGTAGGGAGTGAGAGAAGTCTAATTGTGTGAGAGAAACAGAAGACCGGCTTCGTTCTCATCCCTACTCCGTGCTGTTTACTGGGTCAGAAGTGACACCTGTAGATATCTGGCGGGGATAACTTATTAAATGACGATTGATCAGTTATCGACCGGAGATGAAAAATGATTAAATTACTAAAATAGCTATCAAAAAATAAGGGTTGATCGTAGAAGGGTGAAAATTTAGGATTGTATGTATTTTTGTACGTTGTATCATAAAAAAATAGTAATAAAAAATTTTGTCTAAAAAATAAAAAAAAAAAATTTTTGGGGGTGGACTACCCCTAACATTTAGGGGGATGAAAAATAGATGTTGGCCGATTCTCATAGCTACCGAATAAGCACAAAAAATTTCATCAAAATCGGTCAGGTTGTTTCGGAGGAGTATGGGCACGAAAACTGTGACACGAGAATTTTATATATTAGATACGACAAATAATATTTTTTTAGATTTTACTAAATAAGTACCTTTAGTCGCACACCGAAAGTAACACTTAATAGCTGATTTTCGTGGCATTTTTTCAACTTATCGATAATCCAAATTCGTGGTTTGCAATCAAAATCCAAATGAGAAGAGCTGGGGTCGATCGTACTCACAGAAAACAAAGTCCAATTGAGAAAAAACGGGCTTGATACTCGATCGTCAAAAGCGTGGAAATAGGAGTCATTGATATATTAAGCCGGGTCAAATGTTTGAAAAAGAACGTACAGCACAAAAACAACAGTAAACAACGGCAAATGAACAACTGAAATAATTTAAAATTTGTCCTAATGTCAATTGTCAAACCAATTTCAGAGCTACTTACGCCATCTATAAAGTTATAAAGGAAAATAGTGTCAAAGTTATTATATGACAGTTTTTCATTCCCATGATGCATACTTTTATTTAACTTAATCGAAAACGGCACATGTTCCTTACTTTATCGAGTATATAGAAAATTAAAACCAATAAAGTAATAGTTAAAAAAAAGTAAGCTCTCAAAAGCTGGGTAACAATGTAACGAGTTTTAAACAATGTCCCGATATTTATCAACACTTTATTGACGAAGGTGACACAGTTCATATAGGAAAAAGTAAAAAGAATCTGCTCCCAATCTATCTGTATTTAGTTTTTGTGCGACAATATTATGATATAAAAGGCACAAAGAGACGGAGTTAACTTATGTCAGTGAAGTAACTATGTGTTTTATTATGTTTTAGGTTTTATCCTGCGTTATTTTAAATAACGTTCAGTTTTTTTTGCTGTTATTTTTTTAGAAATTTCTAATTTATGTGATTAGTCATAGCTAGTTGTTGCATCTTATGCTGTTTATATACTAGATATATGTAGTTTAACATGACATTGTAGGTACATACATTATACGAATATTTAAGAAAAAGGCAAAACGACGTGTTGTCGATATATTCGGAGAAAATTATATCTAGATATAAATAAAAACAAAAGTTTAAACGATTCTTTTACTTTTATACTAAATATCCGAGAATTTCCGCATTAATCAATTTACTCAAATTAACGACGAATTAAACAATATATAGTCCAATACGTATATATTTCAATAATATATAGTTCAATACGTACCAGGTAAAAGCTTATTTAAAATATAGATGAGTATTATTTTATGTTTAAAATTCGCATTAAAGGACCCCTGGTGTTGTAAGATTTGATAGAAATAGATCAGTAACAAGAATCTATAGTAATAAATACCTTGGAAAAATATATAGAAGAACTGTATTTATGAAACTTAAAATTTTCTTAAATTGAGTTAATTTAGTCGAACATAACTGAACTTTAACTACTTCAAGGAATTCGATCTAAAAAATATATATATTTAGTAGGAATTGAAGATAAAAGCGTAAGGTTTGGGACGGGTTCTCCAAAAGAGGCTAGAAACGCAATCCCTGTGGTTTTGAGTGTATCATCTGAGATCTGAAAGCACGTGACTAAAATGAAATATTAAATGTACTATTGTCTTAGCGAATCTTTACTAATATTATAAAGCTGAAGAGTTTGTTTGTTTGAAAGCGCTAATCTCCGAAACTACTAGTTCGATTTGAATAATTCTTTTTGTGGTGGATAGTCCAGTTATCGAGGAAGGCTGTGGGCTATATAACATAACACGCTACAACCAATAGGATCAAAGATATAGTGGTAAATGTGTAAAAAACGGGAGAAATTATTTCATCTTTGAAGTCTTCCGTTGCGTGCGCCGTGAAAACGGTTCAAGATACACAAAAAATATGTATTAAAGAATAATAGCTCTTTTACTGATCTAAAAAACAGTCCGGGACAATGTATGTCTATCTTTTAAGATTAACTCACAAAAACCGTTTTTATGGTACCTAATTTGGTCGAAATAATTTGTTTAAGTTGTATCAACATAATAATATTAATCTTTATTCAAATAAACAAATAAATATGTTGTTGGTGAAGAGTACTTCATTGTGAATAAAAAAAACCATAGGTTTTATCCTGAAAATTCTACGAGAACTCGACCATTTCGAAAACCCCGCAAGAACGGGAACTATTTGGGAAGAACCAAAAATCTGCCGGAAGTCACTATTCCACGCGGACGAAGTCGCGGCAAAAGCTAGTATTAAAATATACTGTAACATTACAGGACAAGTTCTAACATCATATGTTCCTGGGTCCAGAAGACTGGTTCTGTGTATCAAAAGCAAACTTCAATTGACGAAATTCATAAATGAGTTGACCTGAGACCTAGGCAATGGATTTCATTCATTTTGACCACGACTGACGACGTGGTGATACAACTCAGGAGCCACAGAAAAACACCAACTGAATATGATAGTAGTGTAACATGAACAAATTAAGATTTACTAGTTTTTCTTCAACAAAAAAATTACTCATAAGTACAAATAGAACCGAAACAGTAAATAATTTAAAGTAAGATCATTGAAAGACAATCGACAAAATTATTGATATTTATTTGACAGATCAAATGAGTGTTGTATAGACGACATCGGCTGTTTTGTCGAAACGCTAATGTTTTGCTTTTATATTGTTCATGGAAAACTTATATAATATACTTAGGAAACACACTTTTAAATTGAACCGAACTTTTAAATTCCCAACGCATCCAAAGTGATATTGAAACGCTGACGCTCAGTGTTGCCAGGTGAGGCTATATAGCGCCAATGGGGCCATCTCCCTTACCGAGTGGCGATATTATTTTATCTGCTGAAATCAGGTAGCCGATTTGATTTGATATTAACAGGTCAAGGAGAGGCATATTGTAAATGGTGCCGGGTGAATTTACGTGCTCATAAGCATGATTTAAAAGTTCATTGCAGCAAAAAAACTCATCAACACAAGGCAACAAGTTTAACTAGTAAAAAACAGAAAAAGTTAACTGAAACAGGTAAATTATTTTAAAAACAAAGTGCAATCAATAAAAATAAAAAAAATCTAGACCATTTGTACTTCAATAATTGAATTTTATTTGTATTTAAAATTTTATTTATTATTGTAAAATAATAGAACGAATTTAATTAATATAAAACCAATAATAAGCTCGTGAATTTATTTCAACTTTCCCGCCTTAACTACCTGTGTGCCGTGATGGGGTTATCTCGGGGTTACACGCGCGCTCCAGTGCCGCGTGGCGATTCGAGAATAAAATATTCTGGTAACACTGATCACTGATGACGATTTGTTTGTTAATTTTACGCGGGAAAGTACTTTGTGAACGCGACTTTTATTTTTGTGAATTGAATTTAACTTATTTAAGGTGTATTGAGTTAGGAATATTATTAGTTTGTTCTAGTTAAGGTTTTATTTGTTATTTAAAAGTGCTGGCTTTATAAGAAAACTATATTTTTGTGAGTATTTTTTTTAGAATACTAAAATCAGAAATGGGATACTATTCACGTTCACAGTTACATTTATGTAATACGTTTTTGATTACATAAAGAATTATAAATGAAATAAAACACCAATTATGTTTTAAAATCTATTTTAACTATTACTTGCGTGTGTTATAGGTGACTGGTTGATTGAGTAAGCAGATGACTGATAATTAACATTAGTCTCGCAACAAGTCGCGTCGACAAGACAAGGACCGTTTGTTTTTGGAACAGAACTCGATGTAAGAATATAAGTTTGTATTACGATCGAGAAGTAGGACAAATTCTTTTTCAGGCCACCCTACCACGTATCAATGCATTAGAAATTTAACGCTACCTAAAACAAAACAAACAAGCAATTCAAATTAAGGCATGAGTCTAACAGGTACAGAATTTGTTTTATTAATAGTACACGCATTTGGTAAGTTTTATTTGCTATATTCAATTCGTAACCATATAGGGGTGGTTAACTTCATGTTTTCTAATATAGTCTCACTCTTTGGCTTAATAGTTTCCGACGGTTAGCAAATTTTCGAATTTTTCGAGTTTTCTACTTTACCTACCGAATTTGGTAACAATATTTATTTAATAATACACAAAATGCATAATGCAAGTTGTCAGGTGTAAAGAAAATCGTTAGAAATTGGATATGAAACATAAAGAACTTATTTTGAAAGGCTATAGGGTTTATAATCCTGTAAAGAAAACTCAGTTAAAACTAGTGGAGACATCATTATAATGTAACCAACCTAAAATACAGTTAATATTCCTATTGAGTGAGTAAGGTTTAAGCGTAGGAACAGAGTGAAAAAGAAGAAAAGGTAATGCAGATAGCACACATACTGAATGTGATATAATTTATGTCACATATATTCCAGAAGCTTCTTCAATGATCAGATGATCAGATTAAAACGAATATTACACATGAGGGAGCTTTAAATGGGACTGAGAGTAATTTGGAGAGCAAGTATGGAGGAAGAATAAGAATTGTTTAAGATAAATGATGAATGAGAACTTGTGGATAACTCTTGTGATACTATGGTAGCTCAGTACAAATGGGTGTTTAAAAACAAAGTATGATAGTGTTGGTAAGGTGCATTATCATTCAAGATTTATGGCAATATGTTTTTCACAGAAAGCTGGCATAGACTATCATGAGACCTTCCCCTGTGCTACATTATTCTACTCTAAGATTGTTATTTGATTTAACGGTACAATTAGTTTTAAATATACACCAACAACATCAGCTTTCCTGAATGTTTTTTTTTTATGTTAAAGGGGGCAACCGAGCAGACGGTCTACATGATGGAGATAGTACTGTCACCCATGGACATCCGCGATATAAGACATGTTGAGGATGTGTCACCACCCTTGATTTGGGAAGAGGAGGAGGAAAACTAGGTAGGGGAGGTAAGGATGGGGAAAGGGAAACGACAAATAGCACTCCTACTCGTCAGACAAAACTCAGCCATTAAGACTACTTCACACCGATCTTCTGTGAGAGGGTGGTACTTCCCCGGTCGAGCCAGCCCATGTTCGAGCTGCAATCACTTGACCACAGCTAGGCTCTACCACCTATGATATTTTTGAATGATTCTGTGTATATTGAAAAACCTGTATTGTATGAGGATGATAATAATAAACATGCCATCTATGGACTTGAGCAGTCCTCACATGCATGGTATGAGAGAGGCAATGAACACTTAAAATCTTTAGATCATTTAAAATCTAAGTATGAACCTTGTTTATTTAAAAAGTTTGAAAGAAATGTTAAAGTGATAATAGATTTGTTTGTTGATGACTTTTTTGTATTCTCTAATTGTAAAATGACAACTAATCAGTTAATACAAGATTTAAGCAGTAAATTTTAAATAAAAGATCTAGATCAAATAAAGCATTGTTTAGGCTTAAGAGTAAATATGTATGAAAATGTTATAACTGTTGATCAAGAACAATATGTAGAAAGCTTTCTGAAATGATTTAATATGTTACATTGTAAAACTGGAAACTCCTATGGAGGTTAATGTAGGGCTAGAAAAATCTAAGAACAGTTTTTGTGATTAGAAAATTCCATATAGACAAGTGGTAGGTAATTTTATGTATTTATCTGTCTTGACCAGACCCGACTTAGCTTACAGTGTATGTTATTTGAGTCAGTTTTAGAACTCATATGATGAAACTCATTGGAAACATTTAAAACGAATTTTAAAGTACTCAAAAGTTACTAAAATCTTTGGCCTTGTTTTACGAAAGGATAATTGTTATAGACAAGGATATGTTGATGCAAGTTGGGGTTTAGGTTCAAATGATAAAAAATCTTTTTCTAGATTTTGTTTTAAGTTGTCTGGTTTAGTAATTTCTTTTGAATGTAGAAAACAGAAATATAGCTTTGTTTTCAACAGAAGCACAGTATATTTCCATGTGAGAAGCCAGTAAGGAGGCTATTTATTTTTGAAATTGGAGTTAATTCAGAAACAATGATTTTGTATAATGATTATCAAAGTGTATAAAAACTTGTTTTGAATCCAGTATACCACAGGAGATCTATACATATAGATGTTAGATACCATTCTGTGAGACAGGCAGTAGCAGATAAGTTTGTTAAAATTGATTATTTATAAACTGCTAAAATGCCAGCTGATATTTTAACAAAAAGTTAAGGTTAGTTAAAAGTTTATAGTCATGAATACTCCAGATACCATGGTCCGGTGGAGGGGAGCGTATATATGCAGCTGTGGGTGGAGCCTGTCTGTTGCAGCGTGCTGGCGAACTTAGTGTGGTGGAGTACGGCCTCGATAGAGTACTACTAACCGTGAGTATAGATCAAGATCTACACAATGTCAAGTAATTTAATTTATACTAAAATGATTCGTATCTTATGGAGGTTCGTACTGAGCGTGTGAATCCTCACGTGCTCAGTGTCCGTATCAATGAGGGCAGGAAGACGGAGGAAGAACGAAAACACTTCGCCTATCTGCTGGACAGACAGACGATTGCTGTTATTGATCTTGTTACAGGTACGGAACATACATAGGATAGATGTTAGAGTTCCTTTGTTATGAAAAAAAAGATTGATGTCGTTGCATTATATTTATTAATATCAATGATGTGAATATTGTAGGAGTTCAGTTAGGGCCATGGTGGCACGAAGCTCGGGAGGATTGGTTGGAGCTGAATGAGAGCGGATATCGGCTTCTGTTCCGTCATACTAGACGACGACTTGCACTTCTCCGTATTGATACCGGTGAAAAGGTAGCACATTCATATAATATATATAGCGTAAACGACATAGCTGAATAAATTGAGTCAAATAAATATGATATTTCATTGTCTGGTATTTCATTTTTTTAGGAAATTATCGCGAGCGGAGTTAGTTTCGTGCAATGGATAGAAAACAGTGACGCTGTTGTAGCCCAAACCCCAACACATTTTCTGATTTGGTAAGATTTAATAATATATTTTTTAATTGTACTGGATAAAAGTAACTTATTATGTGTACAGAATTTATTTGAATATATATAGTAAATCTTCTAACTTAAAAATAGTGTATCGTTGGCAATGGGTTAAATGATCCATATTGATTTCTTATTTTGGGAGAGAACATATCAAAATATTCCTGTAAATTAATCCTAGTTTTTACTCATTATGATATAGAATCTTACATATAGTAAGATATACATGGATCATAAGGTTGTTCCTACATGTATATATGTGTTTGTATGTGTTATAGGTACAGTGTGTGGGAGCCTCAGTGTGTTGACATGTCTGAGTGTGTATCAGTCTCGGCTGTATCAGTATCAGAGCGACGAGTCCTACTGGAAGGAGGTCAGATCCAGGCCATTGTATTGGATGAACATCGACTGGCTTTCAGTATGAACCCTTTACAGTATTGACATTATTTTTATACTAGCTGCACCCCGCGGTTTGACCCGCGGATTTCCGGGATGTAAAGTAGCCTATGTGTTATTCCTGGATGTCAGCTTCCTGTATACAAAATTTTATCAAAATCGGTTCAACCGTTTGAGCGTGAAGAAGTAACAAACATACACAAACACTCACAAACTTTCGCAATTATGATATTAGTAGGATTAGTGAGATCTAAGACTTCCTCGAGTATTCATTTAAATGAAACACATCTAGTCTGCCCGTGATCATGGTTGCTGTAAAGTAACCGAAACATTCTTTTCATTTATTTTTATATTGTTTGAAATTATTACTATGAAGTTTTTATATAGACGACGTTTAAATTTAAAGTTCATAGTAGGATAATGTTAATCTGGTGCACACTATCAACACAGCAAGATTCAGTATGTTGCTACAGTAACTTTTTGGACAGATTAACTTATATAATAGGTAATACAGAGTACTAAGTTTTTTTTTACATAAAACAATAAATAAACTATTTTATTATAACAGGCTTGGTTTAATGTTCCAAGCGCTATTTGGTTGTCTTTTCATCGATCGCTACATTGTTAATTTATATGGAATATTAAATGGAATGTACTATTTACTTTGAATAGATTCCGCGTTACGTAGCGGGGACTTAAAGGATTGTGCTCAATACCTGGACGCTGTGTCGAGGTCTGCGGACGTCGGGTCGTTGTGGTGTCAACTGGCTGAACAGGTGTTAGCAGGATACGATGTTGAGGTTAATATGTATGACATTACAGTTAGATTAAATATAAACAGAAGTTTGCTAAGGCTCCGTTGCCAAACACATTGAAAACATCCTACTAATTTTTAGTAAGTTTTTCACGATATTTGCTTTATGTGAATTTGTATTCAAGTACAGAGGATATAAGTACAGTGGATGTCTCATAAATAATGTCGATTTTCAGTGTTCACTTTTTAATATATAATGCAAAGAAATAGACTTACTATGAGATGTATAGCTCCTCGTATTTAATGGTTTTTATCCCAAAGAGCAGTAAGCTCTTAGGTTAAACCATTTTTCGGCCTTAAATGTAAAAAAAACAATTCGCACTGCTTTAATAACATCTGTTGGATACAAATTATTTTGTACAAAAGAATTTCGCCATAGATCTCAAGTGTAAAGTCTGAACTAAATTTCGGATGTGGTAGGAGTTTAATATCACCAAATTCTTTGATCGTATTCCGCGTTACTTTCGACACTTATGGTTTAGAATTGTCTTGAAAAAAAAAACCGGTTCCGGTAACATGAATATTACTACATTCGCATCTCCTGTCCACTATTTTATCAAAACGTAGTCTTTCATCAACAAACAAACAGAAAATTATTCAAAGAAAGTAAAATTACTGTACTGTTTGTAGAGCTAGAGATAAATTTAAGTAGTTCCAACATATTTAAATCGATGCGTTGAAATTCTTACATTTGAATCGACATTACCTATGAGCGACCATGTATATATGATAGAAATAAAGATTGTCTAATGGTTTTAGAATAACTACTTCAATTTATTATTGGTTTAATTACATTAACGTTAGGTTCAAGTAGATTGGACCACCCTGATACCGAAAAACAGTTATGTTTGGTTAATTGTTAGCCATTCAGTTGTGGTTGTATATTCCTTACTGCTCAAATTAGAGAAAGACTAATGTATATATATCATAACATTTAAACGTTTTTAGTACCTCATAACATATATATTTTTTTCAGTAGGCGACGAAATGCTATAAAGCAGTGGGTGATGAGGCTAGAACATTTTATCTAGAGAAAACTTTCGAGTTGGCTTCAACCAAAGTTAACGGGAATATTGATGAAGGTATTTTTTGCATTTCGGGAACACCTCATATATCTGTTTCTTTTTGTACGCACTTATTGTATTAATAGTATTTATTTTATTAATCGTGATTATAATATAATTAATAGGTTTAAAGAGTCCCGAGGTTCGTGCACGTCTAGCAATATTTGTGGGACACTTAACCACCGCCGAAGAATACTACGTACGTGGAGCCGCTCAGCCAGAATTGGCACTCAGGCAGCAATACATGGACTATCTCACGTCAACAGGTGCAAAAATTATAACTGTTCAGTATATAATTTAAGATTGATAAAAATTTTCCGCGCTGCAAAAAAATATTAGTAAAATCTTATATCAGTTATTATAGTATATATATTATCTTCGTTAGAATAACACTAATAATCTATTTGCCCTAGTAAAGTATTTTGTTGGTACAGGTCGTCAGGTGACGTGCGAGGCGCGGTTCGTGTGTGGGTGAAGGGTGGTCGGCGAGACGAGCTGCCAGCGCTCTGTTACATCACCCCACACTCATGAAAGGTGATGAGCTCCTGCGGGCTGTGCACGATCAACTAGTACAGGTGAATCTTTCATTATCAGATACACAAAAAAAAAAAATAATGTGGTGCTCTAAATGGGTCGTTTATCAGATAGCTAAATAAAAATGCCAGAGAAGAGTGAACCCATTTGTGGGAATACCGCTTGTTGGTCTCACTAAGGATAGTCTTGTTGTAGTAATGAAAGATCCTGCTCAATTCGTTGTAGGTCTTAATACATACCCAAATGGCCAATTAGCGTTTGTTTTTGATTTAGTATTATTGATTATACTATTGAAGAGATAATGTAAGTGTGAATGATGCAAGTTAAAGACGAGGGTTATGGATTTAACTAAAAAAGCATAGCAGAAGTATATTTTTTTAATATAACTGTCTCAAATATTAATATTTATTCTTATACTGTAACTCCTGCATATTACTATACATTTTAAAAAGTTAAGATTCACTAATTAGAGACATAGATTATGAACTTTACAATTTGTTTCCTTTGTAGAAGGAATGGTGGGAAATGGCTGGTGAAATATCCGAGCGTACAGGTGATATCAGAACTGCTGTTGATTACTATTCTAGAGGCAACAACTATGCAAGAGCCGTTCAACTATCAAGAGAAGTCAGTGTTGTTTATTAGAAATTTTGTTTTTAATTTTTATTATATCATTTTTTGTTCTTCAGGCCTGTCCCGGTAAAGTGACCAGGTTGGAAGGAGAGTGGGGCGCGTGGCTTGTATCATCGCGACAGGCGGGCGCCGCTGTACCTCATCTCATAGAGGCTGCTCGAACCGTTGATGCTCTCACTGCGGCTCTGAAGGCACATCATTATAAAAAAGCTCTTCAAATTGTACAGGTATTATTAATAATAACTGGTTACCGAGCTTTGCTGAGTATTAAGGAATTATTAGTGTATATTTTGGTTTTTTGTTTTTAATTTCGTTTAGGCATTTTTTATTCAACACGTTAAGTTAAGTTAAGACAGAAAACAATATAAATCAACAATTAATTTCTTAGTCTAACCTTAAAACAAACATTCGTGGACTTCCTGGTACTCAACAACGCCATCTGCTGTTGTGTCGTTAAAGCAATTAGTAAAAGCAAGTAGCAAAAACTAGTATTACTATTCGCCACTAGATGTCAGGGAGAGTCATATTTTAAACAACTAATATTTGTTATTCTTTTTTACGTAAAATAACATTTTCTAAATCATTAATGATGATAATGATTCCTAGCTAGATCGATTTATCGCCATCGTTTGAGCCGATACCGAGATTCCCATAATATATAAATATATGTATATACAAGAATTGCTCATTTAAAGATATAAGATAAGATATTTGCTATAGGTTTTGTTTTTATATTTACAACTAGTTTTTGCCCGCGACTTCGTCCGCGTTAGTTTGGTCAAGAGTAATAAATAAATGTATGTAGGTAGAGCTGACCAGTCGAACTCTATTCCGTCTTACAGGCCATAAATAATCAGGTTATTCCTGTTTCAATCAAACAGAATTGACATATTAGTTAGTTGTCAAATCTAATGTCAAAAAAAAACGTTTGTATGGGAAATATAAAAGGGCTGTTTTTAGGGGTTTTCCGGCAATTATTCCAATTTTTCTCACCTTTTAAACCTTCCCTGGACTTCCAGGAGTATTTCAAGAAGTATTTAAAGTTAGCCAAATCGGTTCAGCCGTTCTCGAGTTTTAGCGAGACTAAGGAACAGCAATCCATTTTTATATATATATATATATATATATATATATATATATATATATATATATATATATATATATATATATATATATATATATATAGATACTAGTTTTTGCCCGCGACTTCGTCCGCGTTAATTTCGTCATTAGTACTACATATATGTATAGCTGACCGGGCGAACTGTATTCCGTCTGAAATAACCAGGTATTGGTATAATTATTCCTGCTTTAATCGAATAGAGTGATTGACATATTAGTTAGTTGTCAAATCTTATGTCAAAAATCACGTTTGTATGGGAAATAGAAAAGGGCTGTTTTTAGGGTTTTCCCAGTAATGAATCAATTTTTTTTCAGCTATTATACCTTCCCTGAAGCTCCACGAACATTTAAAGACTAAGATAAGATAAATCCGTTCAGCTGTTCTCGAGTTTTAGCGAGACTAAGGAACAGCAATCCATTTTTATACAGGGTGACTGGTGAATTACTATCAATATTTAAGGAGAATACTCGGTACATGATTCTCATTCGAATTATGTAAAAAAAATAGGCACTTAATTTTTGTCAAAATTTCCGTATAAATAAGTAAAGTGTTGACACGTTCCAAGTGTTCAAGTGTGGACGCGTGCGGCGGCGTGCTGATACAACACCACGTCACGACACGCGTATGTGAGAGTGTCAGTGTATAACTAATCTGTAGGGTGTTCACACGATGCGTAATTAATTACATAACTTTTGGTTAACTTCACTTAGAAGTTTATTAATATTTATGCTATATTAATTTTTATTTTGTCATATATGATCGTCAAATATCACGTCCTCAAATATCGATAGTAATTCACCAGTCACCCTGTATGTATAGAAGATATATATTGTAAATCAATCTATTGATATCTTTACGTTATAGAAGATAAAGAATCTATTCGGAAGCAATGTGAACAGTTGGGGGATCATTTTATATCTTCTCAAGTAAGTTATTTTAAATAATGAACAAGAGAAATATGTTGTTATTATTTTTTTTATAATTGTTATTAACGTAATTCGATTTTGTTCATTCCGTATTAGTTATTGTGTAAAGTTACAAAAATATAAATGTAAACATCCAATAAGGGTGTAAACGAATATGTTTTCAATTATTCATTTTTTCTTTTACACACGGATTTAACGTCACCATCAATTTATTAAATTTTTAGAATTCAAAGTTTGGGTCGATTTTTATTTTATTCTAGTAGGTTTCATATGTAAATTAATATCTTTTTTGCAAACATTTACAGGAATGATATACAGCGGAACGAGTTCTCATATCCTGTGGTATGGCGGAGAAATGTGTAGGAGCGTACAACGCCGCGGGCAAAGTGTCGGAAGGTCTACGTGTTGACGCTACACATCTGGCAGAAGAGGACACGAGAGATATTTACTGACCACTCGCTCAACAATTACGACAGGAAGGGCACTTTAGAAAGGCTGAACAAATTTATATAGGACTAGGAGATACAGATGAAGCTATATCTATGTATAAGGTAATACTCTAAAATATTGTAATATACATTGCTTATTTATATGCATAGAACAAATATATGGTTTTCCTAAATCGCTGTTAAACATCGTTCAGGAAGCGTGTCAGTATGAGTCGATGCTGCGGTTGGTGGCGGCCGGCGACCTCCGGGCCGCGGGGGAGCTGAGACGTACTACATACAAGCCGGTAAGACCCACTAGGGAAAACGATGCGTCTATTGATATGAAAACAAACTTCTTAGTGTTCCATAGATTCGCTGTGTGGCCATTAGGTCTATCGCGTTGCAGGGAGAGGAGCTTCAATAGTTTCTGGGACTTGCGCCCCAGGTGTAGGTTTAAGGGGCCCTTTTCTAACGCGCGTTAAACGGTCCAAGCTCCTCTTTAAATCTAAAAAAAATTGAAACGAACCCAACGAACGTGTGTGCGTACAACGCCCGTTCCAATGACCTGATATTAGTTTTGGACAGGCTCAAGTCTTTTAGTAGGTTGTAGAGAGATTTGGCTGTCATACCTCTCCTCCCACTTCTATACCGTATAAATTAACCACGAACCTATTCTTAGTGAGTTCGTTAGTGAGCTTGTAATACTTGTTGACCTTGATCGCATGGTCTTTCGAAATGTTGGTTTAAGAAGGAATCGTGCGCTCTATTAGCACAACGCACTTTAAAATTAGCGAACGCATTTTTAAAATTACCCTTTAGGTCCATTAAATTATGCATGTGAATGAAAATAAATATACATTGTAGACATGATGTTGTATGGTATATTGTTTCCATTATTAAAAGTGCCATCCAGATGTATGACACGAGTGGTCAGTGGGTGGTGGCTCGGGCCCACGCTCCGGTTACAGTACAGCAGCAGGTTGCTGTTCAGTGGCCGGGGTCATTGACCGCCCGGGGACTGGCAGCACTCGAACATTAACCTAACACCAACTAACTGACAGTTATTCTATGGAAAACAGTTAAGAAATCGATTATCAATGCTAATGCATTACCTCCGGATACAGGATCTCTTTAGAAATATTGCAAATTTGTACTTTTCAATGCCATATTGGCCTTACTTATTACGTCACAATAACAGTCAGATTCAAATATGTATTTAGATGTGATATTGCAATCGAGTTGAGTGAGATGGGTGGTGGGATCACGAAGCGAGAAGTAGCGAGGCATGAAGCCGCGGTTCCGGCTGAAGAGAACCCGGAGGAGGCTGAGGCGGCTTTCCTCAGAGCTTCGGCGGCTGAGGATGCGATTCGGATGTGGCTGTCTAAAGGGAATCACCAAAGAGCTTTGGCCTTGGCCGAACAGCGTGCCACACATATGGTGACATATTTTGTTTGATAAGTGAAGTAATTTTAGTTTCAATGTTCATATACTTTATTCTAATTTACTTTATATAACTCTTAAACAATAAGATTTGCTAATAAGTTGAGAATAGGAGAGTTTTTGTTGTTAAAAAAAATTTATAGCTCTGCTTACATTGGCTATACTAATGATTATAGTAGTGTAGTAAGTGTAGTTTTATGTGACGTGTATAGACGGAGGAGGTGTTGGTCGAGCGCGGGGACCTGGCACAGTTTGAAGCTCTCATGATAAGAGAAGTGGTGCAGCATTACAAAGGCTTGGGTTCGTTTGGAAATAACTTTATTGTATCTCTGAAGAATTCCTTTTGAAGAATGTCAAAATGCTTTGTTAAGAACGATAGTTTTTATAAAATGGTGATAGCTTGTTACCTTCGTCTATTAAGTATTAATATACATGACACTTTCTTCGACAAGATAGAGATCAATAAATTTATAAGCTGGATAACTTACAGCAGCGATATCGTTTGTTAAATTTAAACAATACTCAAGAAAGCTGTGTATTATCATCACATTTTGCTTTTAATATTTTGTAATGTAGTTTAGTGTGATTAAATAATTTTTTTTCATGTTCAGAGTTGTACGAGGAGGCGTCTCAAGTGTCCCGCGAGTGTCTCCCGGAGAGCTCTGAGTCTGTCCCGCCTCATGTACCGCCGCTGTTACAACGAGCCGCCTCACACGCGGACCGGTATTGATAACCGTCATATATACGTATATATTGTTTGTGTGCCATGAACTCCTAAACTACTTAACCATCATTAATACAATTTTTATCGGTGTGCGGTTTTCGTCCTACTTGAAAAATAGGTTTCTTTGAATCTTAATTTTGTAATAGAAATGTTATTTTATTTCTAATTTTTTTTCTAGTTTGTTTATTATTTTGTCACTATCATTTAAACAGTAATAACCGTTTGTAGGTTCCACAACATTCTAACAGATGGCAGTATTAATTAGATTAAGTGTACAATAATGGCGACAAGTTTAGAGCACAAATTTTTATGGAACCGTTGGAAACGGAAAATTTGTCAAAATGAGCAGTGACTATTCGCCTGACTCATGTGTTTTACGCGGAAACACGCCTACTGTTATTTTTTATATGAAGTCCCAGACACACACGATAGATGTCGCTAGTGGTTGGTTGCATTAACATTAAGTACACATTTGTTTCACTTTAAAACAATTCGTAAGTACATGTGGACGAAGACGTGTACAAAAGCTACTAGGAATATTTAATTCATATCTGAAATTATTATTTCTTATTCCATAAAAATATACACAAAAATGACGGGAATATGTTAAATTATGAGTAATGGTATGAATTTTATTTTATTTCATGTATATAATATATATCAAATTCATAGAATGCTGACTAAGAATCCTATTAATTTATTATTATTAACAAATGTTCTGGATATGAGCAAAATTAAAAAAATAATTAAAAAATAAATTATTAGATATATTATAATGAGATCTAAGATTCTCGCGAGTATTCATTTAAATGAAGCTAATATTTACGGACTATTACGCATTATATAATATTTTTAAAACTACATATTCCCGACGTTTCGGTTACATTACAGGAACCGCGATCATGGGCAGGTGAGATGTTAACTGAATACACGGGATAGTCTTAGATACATCCTACTAATATTATAATTGCAAAAGTTTGGGAGTGTGAGTGTATGTTTGTTACTTCTTCACGCTCAAACGGCTGAACCGATTTTGATAAAATTTCGTATACAGGAAGCTGACATCCAGGAATAACACAGGCTACTTTACATCTTCCAATCCCGGAAATCCGCGGGTAACACCGCGGGGCGCAGCTAGTATCTTTATATGAATCAGTATGGACTGGATATCAAGTGGAATGTTTGTTTTTAGGGGTGAGTGGTGGGAGGCAGTACAGGTGCTGCTGGGCTGGCGGAGCGAGCGGCACTCGGGGCGGCGCGACTGGCCCGGGACCAGCTGACGGGCAGCGAGAGGAGGAGGCTGACACGTGAGATGAACACTGACATTATGTTACCTGACATGACTGGTTGCTTTATTCATGATTCACAATGAAAACCTGCTCTCACTGAATACTATGACACACAAATGCAGTTGTAGTGTTATTGTATGGTTTATGAAAGTCATAAAAATCTTAATTGTGCCTTGTATCAAAGTTGCCTGGTAATTCAATATTATTAAAATAGGTATATCCTCTTAGAATTTTCAGCATAAACTGACAGATAAACAGACAGATAGATAAAACCTAAATACACTGGTTTTTCAGTATTGGTAACTTGCAAATAGACACTTATTTTTTCTTTATTAACATACAATAATTTTCTTTTGAACAAATAGTTTTAAAATCCTTTTAAATATTTAATTTGTAAACCTTATATATACGTATTTGTTACAGTTTTGCTTCCATCGGTCAGAGCGATGTGGGTGAACAGCTTCGGGCGGAACTTGTCGATGGAGTGGATGAAGATAATGCTGAAGGTGATTCATTGATAGTTTGTATAAGTAATATATTGTAAAATATAGAACACTCTATATGTTTATTTAAATACTAGTTCCTGTTGGCGACTTCGTTTGTGTTAGTGTCAGAATTAGAAATGTATAGCTGACCGGACTACAACTATTCAACCTCAAAGACAGTAAATAAGAGCATTTTGTATTTTATCAATTTATTTCTTTTCCGATCAGATGAAACCTATCCTACGTCCTTTCCCTTGTTCTAAGTTATCTCTCCACAAGTTTTCAGCCAAACCGTACAGCCGTTCTTGACATATAAATAGTGTAACTAACACGATGTATATACAAAGATAGTTGGTATAGTTCGGATTAAGTTGTTTGTACGAAGGCTAGTTGATGTGACATATTATTCTAAATATTCCAGGTACATGAGCTGACTATGAAGAGGAGGGGGAAGAGATTCAACAAGAAACAAAAGAATCAGATTCAGAAAGTGAAGCGCTGGAGAAGTTAGTGAAGGCTGGCCAGTGGCAGCCCTGAGTGGCACGAGCTGGGGACAAGGCAGCACATTACGGCTCAGATACGCTGCTCACCTGTTCACGACAAATTCAGTAAGCATAACTCATTATTAATAATATGAACACAACCTATTGAATTGTTTAATAGTTTTGATTGGCTGAAGTGGCAATTTCTGTCTTGTTTCACAATTTTAATACCAATATTAATTTATTTATCTTTCAACTTATACTTATAACGACTGTTTATTTAACTGAAATTTAAACTAGCTTAAAAGTGTATTATAAATTTTTATCACATTTAAACAGTATAGTGCATTACCATCAACGATTTAATTTCCAACTTCCAACTCGTGGAGTGACAGTCAAGCGCTAAGCATTCGAGATAATAAAAAACCTTTTTCCATCACATTATAGGTGCATGTGTTTACTAACCAATTTATGTTCCAGCGTATAGAAGGCGTAGATATTATGAGCGAAGACATACCAGAAGTTCTTTCCCAAGTTCTGGAAGTACTTCGACAATATCTGACAGATGACGCCGGTGTAGTGATAGTGTCTACTAGTGACAGTGCTTTATCCAAGGCTGTATGCAGTGAGATCCTGGTTAGGATATCCGCTGTCCCCAAAGCCCTTGCCATGAAGGAAGCAGCCGCCATTATGGTGACAGCTGGAGCCGATGAAAGGAGCATACAGGTTTTTATACAATGATCAAATTAGATTTGAAAAGAAAACTCAAATAATATATAATACTAGCTGCGCCCCGCGGTGTTACCATCGGATTTCCGGTATTTCCGGGATGTAAAGTAGCCTATACGTTATTCCTGGACGTTAGCTTCCTGTATACAAAATTTTATTAAAATCGGTACAGCCGTTTGAGCGTTAAGAAGTAACAAACATACACACACTCACAAACTTTCGCAATTATAATATTAATTGTAATGTCATTTAGTTGTTATTTACAAAGAAAAATTCTGATGTTACGGATATAAAGGTATGTAAATTCAAATAGAATGTTATGTTGTTTAGGCTATCACACTACTAATGGGTCTCCACGTGCCACAGATAGCGTCCAAGGCAGCTCGAGCCCTGCCTCGATACGCTGACATCATTGTTGCTGATGTTGGCAAGTATTAATATTCTATTCTATATTATAAGTATTAATTTTCTTTTGTTTTTATCAATAAAGTCTCAAGAATGGTCCAGACAAGCATGAGTTCAAGACTTTGGCAGTATTCATTGAATTAGAACTAATATTTTCGGTTGCTGCAAAGTAAAAGAAAGGTCGGGAGTATATAGGCAAAATATTAAGAAACGCGTCGTAAATCTGAAAATATCAGTTTTATTTCAGTCCAGACAAGCATAAATAAGTAATTATGACATACCTAATAGTTGTTTTGGAAGTTATTCTTATTACAATAATTATTATGCCTAATTAAAGCTTTTGTTTACATGACCGTATCTATAATTTTATCACGAATCTTTTAGCAGCTTTTATCTGAAGAGGCATATAAAAACCATATTTTGTTTACTCATAACTTAGTAATTTTCGTGAAAGATTTAATATAATATAATGCCATGACAGGTGTCACGTTTTTTACAAATGATAGCAGGATAGATTTGCTAAGTGCTAAGAAATGATCTTCAATTAATGTTACTTATGCCGTAAATATAAATAATGCACAAGTTGCTCACAGTGTTTGTATGAAATGACTAATCGCGATTGGTTACATACGAATGGTAAACTATTATAAGCACACATTATTATACGAATCAATTATTACTTAAACTTCGTAACCCATACATGAAACATTGAGATGAACATTTAATTGAGAATATTTGTGTTAAAAAGTTAAGGCGAGTAAGTTAAGGCGACTAATAAAAAAAATGTTTTCACAAAAAAAATAATCACTGACAAATTATATATACATTATTAAATTGAATCTATTAATCATAAAACGTATGCTGTCAGAACGTCTTAAGTAAGTACTTAAATGTATTGAATGGATTACATGTCGTCGGGGATAGTGCAAATCCACGTAACTATTTGGTACTAATTGTGAAAACATCGTTAATTAGAAAATATTTCAGCTTAAACTTTCTTCTGACAATCTGTTTCCAACGTATATATGTATATATTTATATATCACCTGCAGGTAGATGTGCGAACAGAGAGTGGTGGTCGCGCGTGTTCCGCCGCTCGTCACTCGTCCCCGGACGTGTCGGCGAGCGTGCTCATCACGTGACGTGACGCGCTGACTACTCGCACGTTTAGTGGCCACACACTACGTATTATTAATTAAGAGGCATACTACTGATTACAATTTATTGAATGTGTGTTTATGTTTTATTAACAGTCCTTCAATACTATTTTTTTTTATTTGACAAATATAACTTGAAATGTCTTTTAAATAGTTGTAACAAAGTGCGATGTTTTAACTTTTTATTTATATTATTTATTTACTACGGTAAGGTAACTTAAATATTATTTTTAAAATTCAGTAATTGATTTGTTTATAATAACTATAGTAGGTAATATGTGTGTTACAATAAAGATCCATAAAGTTATTGAGTTTCATTCCATTATTAAACTTTCGAATCGAATATTTTTTTGACCGAACTGGATACAAGGAATAACTATATTAGTTTCGTTTTGTGTCGTAAAGAATACTTAATATTTAAGTGTTGAACTATTTTCATTGAAGCTTAATAATTATATTGTGTTTATTAAATTATATGGAAAAAATTCGACACGTCTTCATTACCAACTTTAGCTTACATTATTTTCAAAATTATATTTATTCGTTTAAAGGAACTTTAACTTCAAAAGCCAATTTTTTTTAACTTGATACACCCAAAACTTCTAAACATGATGTTCCTAGGTTGAGTGGTTAAAATTTTGTATACAAAAAGTTTAGCTTCGTAGTTCCCGTTCTGTTCCGTTCGAATTTCGAGAATTCCGTGTGTAGAATTTCACCCCCACGGTTTTAAAAATAACAAACGATTTTAAATTTTGAAAACGCTAAAACAAATTGTTTTTCTCATCAAGTTCCTAAATATAAAGTTTCATATTTTTATCCCCAAAAATGACAAAATCCCATACAAACTTTCAACCTTTATTTCATCCCCTCACTGGTCGAAATTTTGAAAAACGCTAAAACAAATGTATAAATATAATATATATATCCTATCAAGTGCTTAAATATAAAGTTTGATGGTTTTATCTTCTTAAATTAAGAAATCCCATACAAACTTTCAACCCTTATTTCACCCCCTCTCTGGTCGAAATTTCAAAAACGCTAGAACAATTGTTTAAATATATCCTGTGAAGTGCTTAAATATAAAGTTTATGATTTTATCTTTTAAAATTAAAAATCCCATACAAACTTTCAACCCCTATTTCAACCTCTTCATCCCCTTTTTCGCAATAAAAGGTAGCCTATATTTTTTCTCAGGGTCTAAAGTTTGTCTGTGTCAAATTTCATCAATATCGTTTGATAGGTTTAAGAGGGAAAGCATAACAGACAGACAGAGTTACTTTCGCATTTATAATATTAGTTGGGATTGCCTCCCCCCCCCCCCCCGTACCCCAGTGATGCTTACATGGAGCCTAAATCGCCGGCTAGCTAGCTGAGCGCGGTGAGCGGCAACCACCCGACTTTTTTCTAATACTTGCATTTTTAAACTCGTGATATCTTCCGAATGAAATGTCCGAATTGAATAATTCAAAAAGTTATAAAAAGGTATTGAAGCCGTCTTGAATATAAAGTAATTTATTTTGATAAGGTTTTATACCAAGGTACAAATAAAGAGCCTTTTCAAGCGGCGGCATATAAATTAATTTTTTAGAATAAAAAACCGCTTATTGCAACATAACTATAATATTTAGACATATATATATATATATTACTCAGAAATAATGTAGCTTTCCAAAGGTGAAAGAATTTTTGAAATCGGTCCAGTAGTTTCAGAGCCTATTCATTACAAATAAACAAACAAACAAATCTTTCCTCTTTATTAATATAGATGAAAACATTTAAGGATCGGATTGTATTTGTGAAAAGATATGGTCGTCAAGCATAAAGGCTCAAGATTTTGGATATCTGGAAATTTTTACAAAAATTATATATTTTTACATATCAATTTGTAAACCTTATGGCTTACACTGATGCTTTTCATTACTTACTATTCAATTATGTATAGTCCAAATTTTATTTGCGGTAAAATATATTTTATATGAACAAAACCTGTGAAATGTTTAAAGGGGATATCAATAAAACATCAGGCTTTTGTTTATACTGCTATAATAAACTCATTTGTGATCACATTTATTTTAATAATATATTTTGACACACATATTGTTACGTACTAGTATTGTATTTCCATCCGTTTTCGCAATGGTTTTAATTCTTGTTTCAAAGTATCGGATGTTCTACTCCAATGACGAGCATTTCTGGAGGTTGGACATCGCGAAAACGGAATACTGAAATATTGTATCTATGAAGAAACGACAACACTAAAGTAGAATAGAAGTAAGTGTAGATAATGCAGTACGAAGTCGCCTTCTGGTTATATATGCTGGTGCTGAGACGGTGGGAATGGGATTCAGTAGGCACGTAATAATGATAGTTAATAAATTTATATATCTTTTATGTTATGTAGAATATTATCTGTCATACATACTAATATATCGAAATAGTAAACGTAAATTGATTAAACGATGTCAATCTTCAGTCATAAATCAGAATAATATATATTTTTTAATCTAGGTTTATAATTACATATAACGTATTTCATGAGCGTTATCGGAAAGCTAAAGAAAAATTCAATTAAAATAGGCTGTAAATAACATATTTCAAGTCTTTACTGAATGGTTACCTGAACGTAGAAATCATTAATAACTCCCTCATATGCACCGTCTTTTGTTCTCATCTCAATAGGATGGAATCTAGTTATGTGGACTCCGTGATAAACATCCCGTTAGTCTGATTGCATTATCATTCCATTTATTCCTTCATGACTAGCCAATGACAAATTCTCATATTCTTTTGTCCGATAAATTCTTATGGAATTTGATCACCTTGTTGTCTCTAGATCCTATTCCTAATCTTACTGAGTACGTGCATGTGGCTAAAATTGAGCATATTTAAAATATTATGTTAAAATAGTTAAAATACTAACTGGTTTTGTATTTTTAGTATAATAAAAAATAGTAATATCTTACGTTTACACGGCCGATCTGGGAACATTCTATCGAAACCTGGTCTACACACGCACTTCATAACACTATCGATCCTCTGGCATCTTTCATTTCTCGAAGCTTTACAATCTGGTTGAGATTCTTTACCATATCCTATACCAGTGAAAATTTATTAATTTAAATAGAATATAGTATAAAATTAAAGTGACAACTAGTAGACTAGTTCTAAAGCAATTTATATTTGATCAGTTAATACTTGCCTGTTGGATGAACAACATTAGTCGTTTCTAGGTATGGCGTTCCCGCGAGCAATATTTCACCGAACAACACCTGTGATACTCCATTAATAGTCTCTTGTTCGTTCCTCGTGACCCCATCATAGTCACCAGCCTCTATGTCAGTGTTAATAGGGGGTGACTTACCACCATTTTGTGATTTATTCATCACTACAAAGAATGTGTCATTGTCTTTATTTTGTAGAAATTTAATTTTGTATTAGCTAAAAATAATTAACTAGGGTCACAAAATTATTGCATATTAATTAATTAAATATTATATAATTGTTTATATTTATATAATTTAAATAATTATCTATACATATAAAAATGGATTGCTGTTCCTTAGTCTCGCTAAAACTCGAGAACGGCTGAACCGATTTGGCTAATTTTAGTCTTGAAATACTCCTGGAAGTCCAGGGAAGGTTTAAAAGGTGAGAAAAATTGGAATAATAGCCGGGAAAACCCTAAAAACAGCCCTTTTCTATTTCCCATACAAACGTTTTTTTTGACATTAGATTTGATAACTAACTAATATGTCAATCATTCTGTTTGATTGAAACAGGAAAAACCTGATTATTTATGGCCTCTAAGACGGAATAGAGTTCGCCTGGTCCGCTATACCTACATATATTACTCTTGACCAAACTAACGCGGACGAAGTCGCGGGCAAAATCTAGTATAATTTAAATAATTAAATTAACCTGCCAAGTTCAAATTTAGAAGTATTATAATTTTAGATATTTTTAACCAAGCATCTACGTATTTTCACAACTATACCATATTTTAAGTTGGGTGTATTTTAAGTGAATTTCGGCCAGATGGACCGTTGACGTGAATAAGGTGGCGGGTAGTGGCTGGATGTGGAAGGCAGAGGACTGGGTGTGGTGGCGAGTCTTGGGAACTAAAAGTTATGTAATTAATTACGCATCGTGTGAACACCCTACAGATTAGGTATACACACACACACACACGCGTGCGGCGGCGTGGTGTTGTATAAGCACGCCGCCGCACGCGTCCACACTTGGAACACTTGGAACGTGTCCACACTTTATTTATTTATACGGAAATTTTGTCAAAAATTAAGTGCCTATTTTTTTTACATAATTCGAATGAGAATCATGTACCGAGTATTATCCTTAAATATTGATAGTAATTCACCAGTCACCCTGTATATCAGTTCTTAAGAAGCGCCCCACATTTTTTTCACAATAATATTAATTTAAAAATAAATTAACAAACAATAAATGGTATTTTTGTGACAAAAGCGTGGGGAGCTTCATATATCAGTTCTTGAGAAGCGCCCCACGCTTTTTTTTTCAATAATACTATTTATTGTTTATTTTAAACAATTTAAATTAAATTGATTTCCAAGGTTGTAAAGGTTAAATTAGTTTCCACGCGATTTCTTTCATCATTGGAGCGTGTTTTTTAGTTTTTTTTAAACTATATTTATTTTTTATTTTTTAGTTTCATTTATCACCGATTGATAGATGTACTCATATTACTAATTATTAATATTTAATTATTATATATTTTATTGTGCTGAGCTGAGCGCCTATATTATAAAGGTTTTGATTACCTGTCAGTGAGTCAGTGCCAAAATTAGCTATTTTCACAGGGTCATATTTCAGGATCTACTGAAGCTTTATCTATGAAATTTGGCATACTGCTTTAGTACTAGTATATGATTACGTAGGTACAATTTTATTTCTGTACTTGCAATAGGCACTGAGCTACAGGGGGGTCAAAATTGGGTCGAATTTATTAAAAATTGATATTTAGAATTGAGGCAACTCACGCTTGACCGATTTCTTAAATTTTTAATTTTTTGTTAATGTACATATAACACACAACCTGTGTACCAAATTTCATAATGCCAAAACAATGGGAAGTGGCCTAGAGATTTTGATTACCTGTCAGTGAGTCAGTGCCAAAATTAGCTATTTTCACAGGGTCATATTTCAGGATCTACTGAAGCTTTATCTATGAAATTTGGCATACCGCTTTAGTACTAGTATATGATTACGTAGGTACAATTTTATCTCTGTACTTGCAATAGGCACTGAGCTACAGGGGGGTCAAAGTGGGTCGAAACGGTTCGTGTAAATAGTGCACGGCATGCGCGCGGCCTGTGGAACTTGGCCGGCGCACTACCGTGCGCTTAGAAAATGCATATAATTTAATAGTGTGTTGATGTAGTTCTGAAAGAATTTTTCTTTTCAGATCTGTTTCTATGATTCCAAAACCGACGTCAAGTTCTAGCAAAACGAAGAAATAAATACTGATGCATACATATTCTCTTTATAATAATGCATTTTTACTATTATCGGCTTAGGCTTAGCAAATGCACACTATTTGCTATTACAAAATGTTAAAGAAAAATCTATACAATACTTGAAATGTGACGATTCAGGATATTTACGTAAACCATAAAAATGAAAAGACAATACTCGTACATATGAAGGATTTTACAATTCTCTTTCCCGGATCTAACATGTAATCTATCCGGTGAAAAATTTCTATGTATTTTCTTATAATTGTACCGTCGTATATTCGACATCGGTCCATATTACTTGACCCGTTAACCTCTATAGATAGCTTAGCTTTATAGTCTTGAAAATAACCGCTTACATGATGTTAACACTGTAGAAATATCAAATAATATTAAGATTTAAATTAAGTACAAGTTTCTGATACTAACAGTTTTGATATTGTTATATTAGAAGCATAATGATTGGTTAATGAAACTAACATTCTCGCTATGAAGAAATATGTTGGCTCGTCTTTTTATGGGTCAATAAAAATTGGTTTCGATATTTGCACAATTTCTGATAAAATTAGATAGATAGGTACAAAATGTATTATTATATATTGGTTTTCACGTCCAGTATCACTGACGGACAGTATAAAATCAATCTAAATTAATACCATTTAAAATATAAATATTTTTAAATGAAACTTCATTAAAAACTAACACATTATAATTTTATATACGTTTTATGTTTAGATAAAATTAAGTTGATTTGATCGTCGAAATACTATGTACGGCAACGCTTGCTCACATCGTTTTTCAGATATATATAAATGTATGTATAAAGAATGGTATCATGAGGAATGTAATAAAAAAAGGTTTGAGACTGAAGCACGTAAGACCTAGAATTGTTAGAATAACAAGCTTGAACATTCGCTGGCGTTAGAGCCAAGAAGAACGCTAGGATAAATTAAATAGTTAAAATTGATTAAGATATATGTGTGCTTGATTATAATATTACATAATTTTAAATGAATCATCGCTGTATTAAGTTTTAAGATCTATTTAGTTGCTATTGTTTCCTTGTATATATTATTAATGCTAAATATTCTATCGATAAACAAAAATATTATTGATTATTGAATAAAAACGCTGTCTCATATTTAATTGGTTGTTTTATTTACTTAACCCATATTATAATCTGTAAAAAAAAAATAAAGAAAGATATGTTTATTTAATAATTTTTATTTAGAAATAGCAAAAGAATAAATTATAATTGTCATAAAAATACAGAAATAATTTAAGAATAATACAATTACATATGTATCATAACTAGGGCCCGGATAAGTATGTATTAAAAAATCTAAAATACCTAATAGAAAATATTATTTTATTGCCACATTGATTATTATTCATGTATTTTTTATATCTATGGATTTATTAGTAGCCTTTGAGTTTGTTTCTCACCTGGCTCCTTACTTGGATAAAAGACTAAACATTGCAAACTTTGTTCTGAATTTGCAGGAATAGATCTTAAATTAAAAAATAACATTTTGATTGTAAGTTACAGGCTTAGTGTTTTATTGTATACAATTTAATTTAAATTTATCCAGTAGTCTCTGATTTTTTTTTAAATTCTTATAATTAAATCCCTCATGTATAGTATACTGAAGGTAGTAGAGTCTAGCTTTGGTCAGTTGCTACAGCTCGAACATGGGCTGGCTCGAGCGGAGAAGTACTAAGATCAACGTGAAGTACTCTTTAATATCTACGTTTCGTCCGAAGAGTGAGAGAGCCGGCTGTCCTTTCCCTTTTGCCTCCCCTTCCTATCCTCTTCCCCAAACAAGAGCATTAACACTGTCCATGGGAGATGGTGACTACTGTCGGTTACAACTATTCTCATAAAGAAGTATTATTTTAAATAGTACAAATGCAATGATGAAGAAAAAAATTACTGATCAAACCTTCATACAAAACAATATTGACATAAAGAAAAATATTTTGTTCCTACAACTGTATAAATAATGAAGAAAATCCATCTTGTACTTATTTGCTTGTTGTCCCTCAGTTGATCCTGTCTGTACAAATGTTATAGAAAAGTATCAACATACAATATTTAAATTAGAATAAGAAAACACTAAAATACTACTTTTTAGGTAGGAACAGTTTCAGTCTTGATTCTTAATGTTCATTGTTACTTCTAGTAATGTCGTACAAAATGGCTGAAGCCAGTATTTATATCACAAATATGTACAAGCTGATACTCAAACCTTGTCATCATCAAATTATATTAAAGGGGTTTTATAGTTAATAATAAATAATTACAAATATTGCTTACAATATATAACAAATATTTATGTATATAACTGCTATATACCTAACATAAATTAAGAATCAGGTTTGAACAATGTCATCACGCCAATATCTACATTAATTTACCATTATTTAAGTATAATCAGTCAAAATTAATTCTAAGAATTATAGTATAATACAATTAGAATGGCACAGATGACGCCACTTGTAACACTATTCTTGTTATTTACATGTTTCTACAACATGTTTGTTTCTTGCTATTTACAAGTTCTACAACCATAATAATGTATTAAATAAAATACCTTTAATAAATTTTCTAAACAACCTGACATTTTCTACTTTTGTATGTATACAAATATTAATAGTATGAAAGATAAGTCACAGTATAATACATCATATGAGTCACATCATGTACACACACATTAGTATTTAATTGATAGCTTAAGACTTTGTATTTGAAGATTATATTTACTCATGTTATATTATGTTTTGTGTTTATAACAAACTCATTTGAAGGATGTATATGCGGAGTCCCAAAGTGTTATTATCTTCATATATATAAGCTTAACAAGTACAAGTATTACTGCTTCATAAAAATCAAAGACAATACAATACATCCACAATAACTGTAATTCATTTCAATTCAATAATAATAATTTTCTTTATGATAAATGAAGTTTATATTAATATTATAAATGAAAACAGTTCAAGGTAAATCTTTACTAATATTATAAAGCTAAAGAGTTTGTTTGTTTGTTTGAAAGCGCTAATCTCCGAAACTACTGGTTCGAATTGAATAATTCTTTTTGTGTTGGATAGTCCAGTTATCGAGGAAGGCTGTGGTCTATATAACATTACGCTACGACCAATAGGAGCAAAGATATAGTGGTAAATGTGTAAAAAACGGGAGAAATTATTTCATCTTTGAAGCCTTCCGTTGCGTGCGCCGTGAAAACGGTTCAAGATACACAAAAAATATAATTAAAGAATAATAGCTCTTTTAATGATCTAAAAAACAGTCCGCGACAGTATGTCTATCTTTTAAGATTAACTCACAAAAACCGTTTTTATGGTACCTAATTTGGTAAAATAATTTGTTTAAGTTGTATCAACATAATAATACTAATCTTTATTCAAATAAACAATTAAATATGTTGTTGGTTAAGAGTACTTCATTGTGAATTAAAAAAAACATAGGTTTTATCCTGAAAACTCTACGGGAACTCGACCATTCCGAAAACCCCGCAAGAACGGGAACTATGTGGGAAGAACATAAAATCTGCCGGAAGTCACTATTCCACGCGGACGAAGTCGCGGCAAAAGCTAGTCTATTATAACAAAAACTTTTTGCCCCCTCTAGTGGCATAACAGATACTATTCTTTTAAAAACTAATTATTCTAGAGAAAAAGGTATGATAAGCATAATTACTACATACAGAAATAAAACATTTAAGATGAGCAATGTTCTATCAGATTATAAATAACAATAAAGTAATTGCATCATATCAGAGAAGTATATCAAGTAGATTGGATTAAATAAAACATTATGATCCAAAAGATATTAAATATAAAAGTTGTACAGTAACTGTTAAAGATATTGTTTGACACATGTAAATTCAATATAAAATAACTAAGTAGTAGACAAGTTGTAGATGTGCTGCAAGGCCGGCTGTGTTCATTGTTAGTTTTCATCTAACACTTGATGATCAGCCGTCATCTCCTGATGGATGAATCTCAAGTACAGTCCAACAACACCATCTGAAATACATAATACAATATTGTTCTTATATAAAGACATACAAAGACACTTAAGTACTTCAATTATTGTCGGTTTAAAATAAATTATAAAATGTCTAAAAAAAATTACAGAAACACTCTTATAAAATAACAAACTAAAAAATATTTGTAATTATTATGCATTCAGTTGAATATAAATGAATGATTAACAAAATATAAGTGTTTTTATTTTATTAATCAATTATTTATTTTCAACTCATTAATTCTGCTAACTACAGATGGTTTTGTTTTGTAAACCATTATTAATAGCATGATGACTGTTAGTGATTGCAGTTATTATTAAATCCCTACTAATATTATAAATACGAAAGTAACTATCTGTTTGTTTGTTAAGTTTTCATTCCTAACTTGCTGAACCGTTTGTGATGAATTTTAGTATGGATATAAATGAAGCCCAGGAAAAGGACTTGGGCTTCTTTTTATCCCGATTATCCGTTGACACAATCCCGACCCCAATCCCAATACTACGCGGGTGGAACCATGAAGTGGAAGCAGTTCAGGTTCAGTGGCCATAGTGACAGAGAACAACTGTGATGTAGACGCAGACGGAGCCGTAGGCAAGAGAAAGTTACTATTATAATTACAATCTTTTATTTATTTATTTAATCATTATGACGTGTCGGAAGCATTCAGTTAATGTAATAAAAATAAAAATATTGAATAAATGAACATAAACAATGATTCAATCTTACTATAAATAATAACAGAATAATATTAAATAATCAACAGTACATACCGTAAAACAACTATCGTACATCAGCTACATACACTTCTCTTCATAGAAGGGTTCCTCTTGTCCGCAGACCACGTCCTAACAGACGCTCCACCAACAGCTTCGACCCTCATCTTGAATTATGTATTCTTACGAGTCCTGGAACGTTACAAATAATACAATTTTTATAAAGACAATACATTAATTGTTAACAAACATACCAACTTACATTAAGAAGTCGCATTTTAGGGCGTGGCCGAAAATTGTAAAGATAATAGTTAAAATAAAAAAAAGCAAGCCATCACAACGATAACGTTAAAAAACCCTGCGCCCAATGTATGTAACGCTTAGGAAATAATTCAAAATTCCTACCACCTACTACACAATAAAATAAACACTAATATCAAACAAAACTAAAAACGTTACTCAATAAGTATAAGAACTTATAATGTAAGTAATGCCAATAATATAAAATATAATAATTAGATATATGTAAAAAAAAACACCATGAAGCATTAGCATTAGAAAAAGACATCCATTACAAGGAACTAGGAAGACCGCAGCCGGCTGGCAGGAGACGAGGGAGCGAAATGAATGTTTTATAAATATTGATACAGTTAGTTATGTTTAATAATGTATACAGTAGTATCTCTAACAACAGGACTAACAGTTGTCATAAGGGATTTCAGATAATCAATTAAATGATGAGAAAACATTTTTGAACATCTTAGGTTTAAACCAGGATTAATGTTTATTAAAAGACAAAAAATATACATATTTGAAGAAAATATGAAATAAATCTCGATACTTGCAAATCCAGTGAATCTGTGGTTTAAACTTATATTGTATTTAAAATGCTTTATGCTGTTTTATAATTTAAAAGTTAATATAGCAATCATAGTTAATATTAAGCTTAGTTATATGCTTGTAACTTACCTTCAGGAAATAATTGAGAGGAATTAGGAGAACTCCTTTGTAGCTGAACTTGATTCATATTTAAACCCAAGTTGTGACTACAAGATGCGTCATTGTCTTCTTTTTGTGTATCGATGCATTTTTCAGTTTCAACAGAATGTGATGAGTGTACAATCTCAAATGTCGAAGCTGCTAAATAAAATAATTTTTTTACTACAAATAAATATATTAAGAGAAAAGTTAAATGAAAAATCTTAAAATTGAATGATAACATATTGTCTTGATTGTATATTCCTTCCTTGTTTCTTTTAGAGTTTCTGATTGAACGTAAATAGACTTGTGACTTTTACTGAATTAAACACTGCCATTATTATATTACATAAAAAACTATAAACAACTTTTTTTGGTTTGTAGTTATCCAGTGAAATTATAATCTCTGCATATTTAGAACACTTTGTTTTTGTTTTACCTATGTAAAGAAGTGACACAAGTAGTTATTTTGCTATACTGTTTGTAGGCACTTTCCTTTATTTAGATAAAAAAGGTAATAAAGACCGCACATTATAATTCTATCAAACCACATTTAAGTATATAAAAATGTTAAGATGACTTGTATACCTATTTCATTATATTCAATTAAATCTAATTTTTTTGTTTTTAATTTTTAATTATGAGTATCAATTTCTAAAGTAAAATAATAATAATGTAAAATATCTATAGTTATAAAATATAATTGATAATTTTTACTTTTTTTATATTAGTAGTATGTATTGTGTGCCTATACTACTTGGGAAGTTGCTTACTTTAGATACTTACTTAAATATAGAGTTGGTACAGCATTTTGAGTCATTTACTTGAAGAACGGTAAAACTGTTCAAAATGACGATCACATATTCTTATGTTGTTATGAATGTAAGAATCTTCCTTTTTTTTGAATTTCTCCAAATTTGGGTATTCAGGTTTAGGAAATGGATGAAAAGGACCTGAAATGTATTTTATTAGAAGTCAATAAACTGTTACGATTGAAATTGATGTAACAGGAGTAGTAATTGATTGTATATATGACAAATAATAATTTTATAGATTTTACTAAAAAGTATCGTACCTTTAGTCGCACACCGAAAATAACACTTAAAAGCCGATTTCCATGGCATTTTTTCAACTTATCGATAATCCAAATTCGTAGTTTGCAATCAAAATCCAAATGAGAAGAGCCGGGGTCGATCGTAGTCGCAGAAAACAAAGTCCAATTGAGACAAGCCGGGGTCGATCGTCAAAAGCGTAGAAATTGGAGTCAATGATATATTAAGCCGGGTCAAATGTTTGAAAAAGAACGTACATCACAAGAAGAACAGTAAACAACGGCAAATGAACAACTGAAATCATTTAAAATATGTCCTAATGTCAAATCAATTTGAGAGCTACTTAAGAATTAAGATACATATTATCTATGAAGTTATAAAGGAAAATAGTGTCGAAGTTGTTTTACCTTGTTCGCTAGATGGCAGCATTTTCTATCAGTGTTTCCACTAGAACGATTTCTTTTTCCCACACTTCAATTCAGATTTCCCCTTCTACGGACTTTTTTCCCCTCAAAAATTATTTTGCTGTAGTTTTGACGCCACACCTAAAATTTATCGTTTATTTATCGTATTTGTGTTTTATTTACAGACTGACCAGAAATATAATAAAAACAAAAATGGAGTTGTATACTCATTTTTTATTCCAAATTAGTTTACGCTGTCAGCGCATACATTTTAGCACATAATATTTTACGTCTCCTCCTCAAAACCAGTGGCGGCTGTACCTTAAGTGCACTCGTGCGCTGAACCACCAATTCAAAATATTTAAAAATTACAAAATATTACTTCATCTTTATTTTTAAATTACCATTTAAATATTTATTTTTTAAACATAT
Organism: Danaus chrysippus; assembly: GCA_916720795.1. Classification (NCBI taxonomy): domain Eukaryota; kingdom Metazoa; phylum Arthropoda; class Insecta; order Lepidoptera; family Nymphalidae; genus Danaus; species Danaus chrysippus. The sequence goes on along the minus strand of CAKASE010000047.1, from coordinate 80,009 downwards.
AAAAACGTATAAAAAATTTAATTCCCTAATTATGGTCAAAAAGTTTGAGCACTTTACTAAACTCATATTATGCGCTTCGCCGAGTGCACGAGGACTGCTAATGCATCTTGTATGAGATACGCATTAATACGCCTGAAGCGTGAAACAAAAGATAGTTCATAGAAATGTACCGAGTAATGAGTCGGTTCTCGAGCGCCGCACGAGCGGCCGAAGATTACCGAGAGCACCCGATGTATGACGAATTGAGCCGCGATTGACATCTCGTTATGTTTTGTTGCATTTTCTAATTTTAATATTTTAGTAGTGCACCACCGGTTCGATTACCTACCAGCCGCCACTGCTCAAAACCCTCATTTATCTTTGATTTCCCCAATTTCCCCTTTTATAGTCTTTCTCCTTTGTTTTCCCTCTTGACCCTAATTCCCCCTAAATTTCCTAATTTCCCCTCAATGTGGAAACACTGTTTTCTATACATTATTTTCTTACACGGTAATTATATGACAGTTTCATCCAGTGTTGCCAACCGTACGATTTAAATCGTATTTATACGACCTTTTTGACTCTAGTACGATGTACGACCGAGTTATCGAAATCGTACGCAAAATATACGATTTTTTAAATGAAGTCTTACGAAAAAATAAATCTCCAATAAAACTATAAGGAATGTGTAAAACTAAACTTTAGTACTATAACTAACTATATTTAGTACTATACTATAACTATGACGAATATGCTAAACTAAAATGTATTCCAGAAATGGTAAATAAGAATTTGTTAGCTGCACAACATAATAAAGAAAAATGATCGTGTATAAACTTCAAGTCATGTGACGATATGATGAGCATATTAAATTTAAGTATGTATGTACATATGTACAAAAAATATAATGCTTTTCCCGCATCTGCTGTGCCTAATAATTCAGATAGTGACTAAAGCAATTATTTTTTTTTTCTTTTTTCAAAATATATGTAATTAATGAATATTTTAATTCCACACATTAATTGATGTTTAATGTCAAATGAAAATTAGAATTAAATTCCATTTTTATGTGATATACTTACGCAGTTTTATTGAAATTTCATCGCGCACGCTTATTTTATTGAATTTCAAGACAAAATACTATTTTTTTTAGTCTATAGTACGATCCTCTAAAAAATAAAGTTGGCAACACTGGTTTCATCCCCATTCCCCATGATTCTTAGTGTCACCAAACTGACGGCTCGCTTATTGTTAGTTTATAAATTTTATTAATTTACATTTTATGATTTTACTATTAATTGCTTTCAAAATTCATTTCTCATGTCTCTCCAGTCCTTCCAATCCGGCTCCCTCTGGTGCCTCTGGTGGCAGTCGGCCGCGGCCTTCCTTATGATGGATGTGTTTTACGTCGGTTATCTTCATGGTGAGTGTTTTTTTGCACATGGGTACTAATAAATGTTACTTTTATATTATTGACATAACATTCAAATGCAATTTTTTATTAAGTAACATTTTTAGTTTTGGTTAATATTAGTGTTTATTATCTGTAGTGATAAGAGTACTAGTTTATTTTAATAGTAGATTTTGAATTATTCTCTAAGCGTAACATTGCCCGCAGGGTTTTTGAACGTTATATCGTTTCAATGGCCTTCTTTATTATTATTTATTAGTTATTACGTTTTTCACTTTCTAAATTGCGACTTCTTGTAAGTCGAATATTTAAGTAAGACATCTATTGTCATACTAAAAACTAGAATCATTCGTTACGTTACAGGACTCGTAAGAATATAAAATCAAGATGAGGGTCGAAGCTGTTGGTGGAGCGTCTGTAAGGACGTGGTCTGCGGACGAGAGGAAACCTTCTATGAAGAGAAGTGTATGTAGCTGATGTACGATAGTAGTGTGACGGTATGTACTGTTAATTTCTCCATAATGTATCTTTTATATTGAGTAAACCGTTATCGACACATTCATTTTATAATTCATCATGTGCTGTTGATATTATATATGATGAAATCCATATGGCGTCTTTCTAGAACAATGGTTCCCAACCAGTGGTCCGTGGACCACCAATGGTCCGCAGAAGCCAAAATATGGTCCGCGAATGATTTTAAATTTAGCGGGCGGTGAGTCTTGAGTCGTTTTGATGTAAAAAAGCAATTTCTTATGTTAAACTTCGAGAAATGGCCTTGCGCTATTTTATGATTTTTTCAACAACTTATTTATGTGAACAAGGATTTTCTGCTTTATTGGTAATTAAAAACAAAGCGAGGAATCGTTTGAAAGTAAGTGATGATTTGCGTGTAGCTTTGAGTAATAATATTAGTCCTAGGATAGCCGAACTCGTGAAGAAAATGCAAGCTCTGAAATCACATTAATACAAAATTGCAGAAGTTTATCCTAAATATATTATTATTTCTTGTTTTGTAATATCCTATTGATTTGTTAATTAAAGTTTCAGTTTGATTATTACAGTTTATTTTTATTATACTTACATAGTGGTCCTTGCTAACAAGAATAATATAAAAGTGGTCCGGAACTAAAAAAAGGTTGGGAACCCCTGTTCTAGAATAATCGATTATTATAAAAGTGTTTTAATAGTGTTATACTTTTTAAGTAAAATCATGAAATGAATCCAATATTTCAAACAGAATATTAATAATAATTCCATACATTATATAGTATGTTATTAATGATGATACTACCTAGACTGATATATAAGGAATTGTTTTATTTGAATAATAAACCTTCTTAGTGATATGAAGTGAATAAAAGTGAAATGAATTTATTAGTGGATATTCTAAGATTAATATAAAATATTATATTTTTATTTTCAAACAATCCTTGATGTAACTGTCTCCGTATGTCTTTATATATGAACAATATTGTTTGTGAACAGTATTAATATATTGTATTATGTATTACAGATGGTGTTATTGGACTGTACTTGAGATTCATCCATCAGGAGATGACGGCTGATCATCAAGTGTTAGATGTAAACTAACAATGAACCAGGTAGCTATTAATGAAACATGAGTGTGTGATTACACTAGACACAATATATTAAAGACAATGAGATACACATTATATGGAGAGGGAAGTGACTGAGACTTAAACATATTAGAATGTAAAAGACTTGAAGTATCAAGTGTAGTGTTGAAGGTGTAGTGTTGCAGCGGCTCAAACAGTCAATGTCTTTTAATACAAGCTTTATCCATACATTTGTATGTAGCTCCTGCGGGACTTGCTTCATGTTAAGAATCATTGTTTCAGTAGCTTCTAGATTGTTAACTTACTGTTGTTACATATTATTATTTTATTATACATATATGCAGTGGCGGCTGGTGGGTTATCGAACTGGGGGTGCACTTTACTAAAATATTAAAATTAGAAAATGCAACAAAAACCAACTGACATAAAATATGTTTATTTTTTATACATTAATTAATGCAAGGACATTTTTTCGAAGCGAAATGTTGAATCACCTATTTATTAAAATCGGTTATTGTTTGTATATTTTTTTTTATTCAATACTAAGCACAGAAAGTGCATTTAGCAAGTGCGAGGTATTTCGGAGAAAAATTTTGATTCTTTTCAATTCCTATTCGTCATACATCGGGTGCTCTCGCTAATCTTCGGCCGCTCGTGCGGCGCTCGAGAACTGACTCATTACTCGGTACATTTCTATGAAGTATCTTTTGTTTCACGCGTCAGGCGTATTAATGCGTATCCCATACAAGATGTATTAGCAGCCCTCGTGCACTCGCCGAAGCGCACGAGATATTCGTTTAGTAAAGCGCTCAAACTTTTTGACTATAAATAGAAATTTTATTTTTTATACGTTTTTGTATGTTACAAAATAAATATTAAAATGGTAATTTAAAAATAAAGATGAAGTAATATTTTGTAATTTTTAAATCTTTTGAATTGGTGGTTCAGCGCACGAGTGCACTTAAGGTACAGCCGCCACTGCATATATGTAAAGCGCCCTCACAGTATCTATAATATATATAAACATAATGTATCCACTTGACTATGGCTCTGAGCTTAGAGACTTGGACAGTATCACCAGATCTTTGACATCGCCAGGGGGCGCTGCGGTTTCTTAGTGGTTCAAATGAACTTACTGGGAATTGTGAGTCGAAAACATGTAGCACTGTATGTATAGGTGAGCAGGTTGTACTACAATCACCTCACACGGCTGGTGGAACACTTATTAACACTATCACTACACACACACACAGACACACACACATACTGTCCTTCACTAAACGGATGTCTCTGTACAGGTAATACTTGGACACGGAGCTGTGGATTCTGTTGGTGAGGTCGAGATCAGTGTATAAGAAACTAGTTCCTACGAGTGACGGAGAGCGAACCTAAGGACGTGTCGCTTTACGTTGAGCTGACTTGTGAACACTACACACACAGAGACACAGGGCCCCGGTGAGCAATACACAAGACACAAACTATTCAGATATAAATGTATCGGAGACATTGTTGTATACTTTGAACTTGATGAAATATATGATAGAAATGAACTGGGGGATTGTTTAATGTACATATGAAGACGAGACTTGTTACTTTATAATAAACATAATGCAATATAATATGTTTGTTTTATTTATAACAGTTATATTCATTAGTGCGTTTTATTCTTAGTACTGGAACTAATAACTGAATGTCCTAGTACAGTACTCACAACTTAGTTTATAATGATTAATGTTACAACATATAGGTGAGGGTGAGTTACTATATCATGACATAGATGGCGCTAGTTTCCTTTTATAAGTTTCTTTTAAATACTTGTGTGTAAAATATGTTATTCCGCTGTTTGTATGTCATAGAACCAACTCCGAAGTGTCAGGAGTTATGCTATTTAATGTTACAACTTACAAGTGGCGCAATCTCTGCCGTACTAATGGTTATTAATTATATTTATTTACATATTTGAACGGCACATCAACAGTACATACATTAAACACTTTAAACAGTGGCGTAACTATACCGTTCGAGGCCCGTGGCAAATTCATCGGATGGGCCCCTCCCCCCAATATAAAAAAAATGAACCAACAATAATAATATTTTTTTATTTTATAATACTTATTTATACACTTTTACTTGCAAGAGTACAATAATAAATCACTACGTTAAGTAGGTACATACAAACTTTATAATTATACTTAGGTACTTGATTTTCTAATAATTCACTTTAAAATAAAAATACCTAATTATAACCCTGGGTGTTTCAAAAGTAACGTGAATAGGCATCTTCTGGGTAAGCTCGCTCCATCGTAGGCCACATCATACCTTAGACATGATTGTGGTCAAGAGCAAGCCCATTTCTTATTAAATATATTCTCACTTGCAACAAACACCCAATTCTTACAACAATAAACAGCTAACTGCTTGAGAGCTTGCGTAATAATAGAGTAGTGTAGTCTTTCTTATATACAAACTTGAATCGGGGATTCCCCGAGAGCGTCAAATGGTCGGGACGCATAGGTAAGTATACTCAAAGCGCTGTTGACCGAAACTTACAGCGGGAATTCCCCGAACTTCCGCAGTAATAACAACACGCGTGGCATCGGATACGTTCTAAAACTGAGTTACAACTTTTTTTTTACAAATCCTTTGAATTTTTAATGCATTTTTGAACTTGCTTATGCAACTCAGTAGGTAAAAAAAAAATCAAAGACAAAACTTTTTTTACTAAACATGTATGATAATTAATAAATGCTGGGAGTTGGGGTTCTCCTCTGACCGGGGGCCCCTTCCGGCTGGGGGCCCGTGGCATTTTGCCGACTTGCCACCCTGTAGTTACGCCACTGACTTTAAACTAAACATTTAAAACAGATACTTATCTGATGGATGTACCAGTTATAGACGTAAGTACACAGCACTGCTGAAGATTACTGTCTAGCTGCTTAATAATAATACTTATCTTTTAAGATTACAAAAATATTACAAAAAAATAAAGATAACAAAAGAATTTTCCATTACAAAAATATTACGAATAATTATTATATTCTATAGTCCTCAGAATTATTTATATGACTGATTATAATACATTAATGTACTTGTGGAACATGAAACTAAATTTTGTACATAGTAAAAATAGGTATTAATTAAGTTGCAACCAATATTTGTAATTATTTATATAAACCACTTAATATTGAACCTTTGTTAATGTTGTGATGGCAACGTTTAGGTATCAACTTGTATTTGAAAGCTTTTAAATACTGTCTCCACCCATGTTGTAGCACATTACTAGAATAAAGGCTGTATCTACCACAACCTAGTAGTATTTTACTGTTTTTTCATTATTCTGAGTTAACATTGTCAATCAATTCTTTTATGTAACATCTGTACAGACACAAGATGACTTTGTTGTGTACGTGTAACATATTATAAAATAAATGAACGTCGCCGGGGCAAAGTGGTTGTATAGATAAAATATATAACGAGTGACGCCGCTGACTCCGCGGAACGAACACCAAGCCGTGTGAACCAGAAGATTCCTGATATCACACAAGCAATGGAATGGGATTGCTATCCTAACATCGGGGTAATAGGTTGTAAGTTTTAATATTTAGGTAATTTTCATTATAATATACATAAAAATAAGTTGTGTAGTTTTCCTAGTACCTCTGGTTGCCGCCCTACATAATTAGTGTTTCCTTTTTGCTACAATCGTTGAACTAAATATTTTCATTTTGTTAATAATATGGATGGAGATTTATTATGAAAATATATTTTTTTATTCTTCACATTTATACTAATTAATATAATACTAAAGGTAGGATTTAATAATTTTTATTAAAAATTCACTACGTCTCTTTCACTTGTTTCCCTGTATATTCGCTATTACTCATTAAAATGTAAACAATAAAACCCTTACCTTATAACTTAAAAACAAAATGATATATAATTTAAGATTTATTTCGGCAAATTGCGAAAAAAATTATATTGATTAGTCTTGGATCCAATTAACAAGCCAGGTAACCAATAAATCTGAAGCAAACTAAGAAATTGATAATATAAAGGAACGGATGAACAACCAAACTCACAATAAAGTAAAATATTCTATAAGATTCACAAAATTCACTGGCACGTTGAATACCATGAGAAATTGAAATTATTTTATAAACCGCCATCTATTGGCAAGTAGTTACAACCACGCTAATTTGACGATCAACCTATTATAGGTGGCGCTACATTCTAAACTTTGGAGTATAGAATATTGTAAGGAATTTTCATAGTCCTCGTTTTTTATCTCTCAGCCAGAACTGTTAAATATATGTATATGGTAAATTGAGTTCAGTCGTAATATATGTATAAATAGAAACACAACAAAATAAAATATTTCATTGTTTGTTGAAACAAATCAGTTAATATGTAATGACAAAAAATTGAATTACTAATATAAATGTCCTGAAATTTTTTTGATTTTATCTCGAGGAAGTCTCAAGCTTTTAGCTATTCAAGGAAGATACTTCATGGAGCTCCTACTAAGTATATCGTCTCACAACTTTAAGAAGCGGCCAAAGCCTTTAGTTAATAGTTATGCTTATGGAAGATAAAAGAAGTATATTCATCATCAGAAATGATGTTTGGTGTCAGCGAAAGATGCAAATAATCAGTTTAACTTATATTTTTATTAAAGTTAACATTTAAAAAAAAAACTATTTTCATCATAATTTCCTCCTCTAAAACATTGATTATATTCGCACATTAAGCACAGCGGTCCGAACACAACTAATATCTATAATATATTGTGTACCTTGAAACTATTACGATCAGTTCATCAGCGGTTTATGAAAGTTATTTAAATCGCAATATCCAAACTAATCCAAATTCTTATTTGAAAAAAAAACAAACAAGAAAAACAAAATAACATATTCGTGTGTACATAACCTGCTAATTATAACTATCATAATACTTTTAATTAAAAGCAGTTCCTTTCGTCTTTCAACACTAACTTGTAATAAAATATAGTAATGTATTTCTGTATGAAATTGTAAAAGAAAAGTAAAAGTCAAGTCACTAGTCCATGAGGAGTAGGAATCATTGTTAGATATAGGTCCAAGTGACATCCCAAGTCACATCTAAAATTAATTTTATTATTTATCAAACAAATAACGTCTTTCCGTTCAAAGTTTTGTTTATTATAAATAATATTATTTAGCTTTCACAATATCTTTATAATACTTGGCGGAGGCAGTCGGGCGGCGGGTGCGGGCTGGGTCATTGAAGTCCACCTCGTATAAACCGAATTTAGAACTGAAAAGATTATTATTATTATTATCAGATTATGAACAGAAGAAAATCTAAAAACATTTTGAAGTCAATATGTCTTTACCGATAGCCATCGCTCCATTCAAAGTTGTCCAACATTGACCAAGCAGTGTACGCCACGACATTGGCCATATCTTCTTCAACCGCGAGGAGAACCTGACCTGGTGGAAGATATTAGTTCAAATAATAATATATATTTTTTATTTGTCCGTCTGGAATGTAACTTTATTAATTTAATCACCTGTTCCAAATGCTTCTTATGGTAATCTATACGATCTTGATCATCTAAATCCTCGCCGCTGGTTGCGAAACCATTCTCTGTTATGAAGATCTCCATGTTTCCATACTGTTTCTTCAACCAAGATAAGAGCATGCTATTGCTATTTATATGGCTTTCTTATAACTTTCATTATAATTATTAATAGAAATTCCTAGTTTTGTTATTATTTTTTCTCACCTCTTATTAGTTTTTTCTTCTTTTTGTGAATTCTGGTAATCTGTATTTCCTGAATCCCTGTTGTTTACTCTTTTCTGCTCTGAGTTTTTCTATTTTCTTCGGCCATCCGCCTTCCTTTGAGTAGATTGGGTGTGAGTACAGTCCTCCCTGAAATTGTACGACAATAAATGAACATTTTCAATCATTTGAATTAAACTTCAAAAGTATTTAGCGACACTATTATTTTTAGACTCTCTTTGTAATTTTATTCACCATTAACTATAGAGCCAGTTCAGCCGCGTCCCCTTCATTTTCATCTTCTCCCTCAAACCACATGACTTGATTGGTGATAGACACTTCTCCTTTAAAATGTAATATAACACAATCGTATATGCAGAATTAATTCAGAAGAATCTAAAGATTACATTAATTAACAAAAATCAAGTACCTAAAGTATTGTTTATAAATTCGTATAATTCTTTTACCTTTATATTTTCGTCTAAACTCCTTGTCATATATCCGCCATGCTTTAGCGTGTGCCAACATTGTGTTCTTGCTGCAGATGTAATTTCCAACTCCAGTGCTAACTATTCCTGGAGCGTGAAGACCAAAAGTGTAATCAATGTCACAAAACGTCAGCGGTTCATTGAGAGTGATCCAAGTTTTGACTCGGTCAACGTATAGAGTCAACACAACACGAGCCTAGTTCGCAAACCAATCTGATATTAAAGGATTGCTCCAGCCGCCTGTGAATTATAACTTGGGCTAACAAACATTTCACATAGTGCTACAAGCTTGTGTAGAATGCACTGAACGGTGAGGATTCTTATTGATGAATATTTAATTTACAAGATTTATTTAAAGTTCCTGCCTGATTAGAAAGATTTGAACTCATTAATATTTATTCATCAATATGATTTGCCGTTCGTTTTCGTTTAAAGAAATCATTTGCAAAGAACATGTTGTTACTGAAAAATATTAATTTAAATGGGTTCTTCAGTTTTATCAGCAAAGATGAACTCTTTGAACTTATATAATTAAAATGTATAAATTTATATAAAAATTTATAATGAAGTATTTTGAAAACTATGTAGTGTTTTGTTTAATTATTTATTCTATTTTATATAGTGAAGAAGCAATGTATTTGTATTAAATACTTTTAGCAATCTCTGAAACTCACCAAGATCTTGTAAATTTTGTGGCAATCCCAGTGATATATTGTAACGACAGGCTCGATTCCTCTCTCCAATAAAGTTGGAGTAAAATTTTACTCCGTCTTCACTCGTCTTATTTGCAAAACCATGAGGCAAAATTCTTGGCCAAGAAAGGGAAAATCTATAAAAAAATACATATAAAAATAAGATATCATATTAAAAATTTAGACTAATACTAGTAAACCTGGCGAACTCCGTTTCGCCACCAGAAGGCTTTTATATAGCATTTCGTTTGGTGATTAAAAGATGAAGAGTTTTTTGTTTTATATTTGAAAAGGAAAATTTTTATTTCATTTCACAACAGTAATGAATTCATTTCGATTACAAAAATGAAGCGTTATTTAGTTGAACTTCTCTGAGTAAATGAAAGTGAATCCAAAGTAGATACCGAATCGAAGCGTTATACGTGTCCACAAATTATCCGTTTCATTGAAGTGCTCCTTTGTAAACCACATTTTTTGTTTTTTGGTCTAACTTTAACACAAATAAAGCGTATGGTTTCCAAACTCGTGAACACACAAAATATAACTGCCCATGTCAAAAACAATGATTTTCTAAATTTATCCCGCAAATACTAAATGGTTTTAAGAGTTCAAACTACAAACACATTACCTAAATATTTTTATTTTTATATAGTAGATTTCTTACAAATATCTAATTGTCATCATTACGTCATTACATATCTGTCATTATACGTCAATTGCATAGCTGTCAATTGTGTTTCGTTATTCCACGTTTTATAGTGACTGACGTTTCATGTCAAGTCCCACGGGAATGCTGCCGAACGGGATAAAAAGTATCCTATTGCAAATTCCTGGTTCTAAACTACCTCCCTGCCAATTTTCAGCTAAATCGGTTCAGCCGTTCTTGGGTTATAAGTGGAATCACTAACACGACTTTCTTTTATATATATAGATTCCGTAAAAAAATATTTACTAACCAACTATAATTATTTTTATATATGAAAAGTTAATATTAAATCGGACTGAGAGGGATCGCGTGACTATTGGTACATTTTTTTCAAGTTGCTTGGTAAGAAAAGTGATAGTGCAATAATTAGTAACAGTGAAATAAATAAAAAATACCAATTTCAATTTCATAGCAACCAATAAATAAGTATTGTAACATCAGAGTCAATGTATCACCTGTAGAAATCTAATCCCAACTCCGAAGCTACTTCCACGTCTTTCATCCATTGGTTGTATTGTAGCTGTCACAGGCGACGTCCCCGTTGGAGCCATCGACTATAATCTCTGGTCTAGTGTGATCGAACGTGTCCCAGATACTTGGAGACTTGTCTGTCGATGAAATGATTATTAGTGTTATATAAATTCATTATTAAAAACACGAACATAAACGTACCGCAGACGTTCTGGTAAGCAGCTGTGGCTGCACCGAATTTAAACCTGGGTGGAAATCTTCTACAGAATCCAACACCTAACAGTGCGCTGTAAATACATCCTCCCATTACTCCTCGTCTCACTAATGACATTCTTCTATACCAACTATAGTCTATACATTTTGTCATCACTAATTCCCATGATATTAATAGTCATGACGTTAAAAAGGGAAGTGATTGTGAATCTTAACTGCTTTGTATTAAAAACGATATATTCGTATATAACCTATAGGTTATCAGACTCACTATCGTTAAAAAAAAAGATTAATAAAATGTTTCAAAAGGTGTATTTTTTTTTTTTTTTTTTATATTAAAGGTGGCAAACGAGCAGACGGCCCACTTGATGGAAGGTGGCTACCGTCGCCCATTGACATCCGCAACAAAGATGTTGCGGATGCGTTGCCAACCTTGTTTTATAGGGATAGGGAGGGGTGGGAATAAGGATATTGTAGGAAAGGGTGGGAATAGGGAAAGGGCAACCGGCTCTCTCACTCATCGGACGAAACGCAGCCATTAAAGGCTACTTCACGCCGATCTTCTGTGAGAGGGTGGTACTTCCCCGGTCGAGCCAGCCCGTGTTCGAGCTGTAGTAACTAACCACAGCTAGGCTCTACCACCTAAAGTTTTATAATTTTGATCTCGTCTGCAAAAGATCACAGTTGCTGTCAAGTAATTAACAAGATAGAAAATGTAATATAAAATACGTAGTATCCAAAGAACATTTATTTTAAAGGTGTTCATGCGAAAACCTTAAATATCATTAGATGTACTGACTTCAAACAGCTATCTTTGTTCCACTAGCCCAAACTTTATAGCTTTTTTCTGGTTATTTTACAACAAAATCGCATCACATTCTATATTCTAATAACTAATTCTCATACATTATAAACATTTTAATTCAACCTCATTTCCCATTTTACCATAGAAACTATCACAAACTCGCAAATGTGATAAAATAGATATTTTTTCCAAACTTGTGACAGTCCCGGCGTCGGGACGTGACGACCCCATCGCCCACCGGTGTATTCCGGTGCAATTAGTCACGGGGGGGAAGGGCCTTGACCTCCTCGTGGGGTCTTGGCCCGGGCTGGGGGTGCAGCCCATGGAGGTGGGTAGGACGAGGCTCGGCGGTGTACACCGCCGCTGCCAAGTTCGGCCCTACGTGTTGGCGGGTGGCCTCGGCCACTGTCGGCGCAGTCCGGCGTCGGGACGTGACGACCCCATCGCCCACTGGTGTATTCCGGTGCAATCAGTCACGGGGGGGAGGGCTGGGGGTATAGCCCTGGGAGTAAGACGGTCACGGATCTGGCAGGAGGCCGTCCGTGGCTGTCTTGGGGGGGAGGGGATACTCGGGTCTCTCCGGAGGCCTGAGTTCGCTTGTGGTCGGTCGGTTTCCTCTCTGTCTGCCGTCGGGCGCTTGCGCTATGCCACGTATACTCGTACATCTCTATAGTTGTAATATATCTATACTAATATTATAAAGCTGAAGAGTTTGTTTGTTTATTTGTTTGAAAGCGCTAATCTCCGAAACTACTCGTTCGAATTGAATAATTCTTTTTGTGTTGGATAGTCCAGTTATCGAGGAAGGCTGTGGGCTATATAACATCACGCTACGACCAATAGGAGCAAAGATATAGTGGTAAATGTGTAAAAAACGGGAGAAATTATTTCATCTTTGAAGCCTTCCGTTGCGTGTGCCGTGAAAACATTTCAAGATACACAAAAAATATGTGTTAAAGAATAATAGATCTTTTGATGATCTAATAAACAGTCCGCGACAGTATGTCTATCTTTTAAGATTAACTCACAAAAACCGTTTTTATGGTACCTAATTTGGTCGAAATAATTTGTTTAAGTTGTATCAACATAATAATATTAATCTTTATTCAAATAAACAAATAAATATGTTGTTGGTTAAGAGTACTTCATTGTGAATAAAAAAAATAGGTTTTATCCTGAAAATTCTACAGGAACTCGACCATTCGATTCGAACTATGTGGGAAGAACCAAAAATCTGCCGGAAGTCACTATTCCACGCGGACGGAGTCGCGGCAGAAGCTAGTGTTTAAATATTTTTAAACTTTACTTCCACCTGCGCCTGAAATGCGCCTTTTGAAAATTACGACATCGGACGATTAAATTTCACTACTTTTTTTAAACTTCAATTGCTTCTATCTTTTCAATCTCTGCTAATATCCATTATTTATCAATAGTTTCACATTAAACAAGATCAAAACTGACCCGTGGAATAGACCTACTGGGGAAGATACAAAAAAAAAGCTAAGTACACTACCTCAAAGGTGGCGAGGAAACGTGTGCATATTATGACGATTACAACTTTTACAACTTTTTGAATCGTTATATCTCAAAAACGGTGGCTCGTAGAAAAAAAGTATTAAGTAATTCTTTGTAGATAATTTTATGATCTTAAATTTTTGTCTGGGATATTTTTATGATAAACTTATCGTTTTGCTGAATATCGCGAAAAACTCATTTTGTTTACCTTTGACCTTGAATAAATTTTTTCCTTACAGAGAAAAGATGGGGAACTTTCAAATATTGTTTTTAATGATATTTCAAACAATCTTACCGATTTTCAGCTTGGTAGGAATTTATGTAACCTGACTGTTATCATTTGGTCTAATTTGACCGGACTATCGTGTCATATTATGATTAGATATCTGTAAGGGTACCGTTATATTAAAAAGATATGTCGTACTTTTATATTTAACTAGCTCTCCGCCCGCAGCTTCGCCCGCGTGGAGTTCCGTTATATCGCGTTTCCAAGAGAACCTTTCAAAAGTCTGGTATAAAAAACTATCCTATGTTCTTTCTCAAGGTCAACTCTATGTCTGTACCAAATTTCATTACAATCAATTCAGTGGTTTAGGCATGAAAGCGTAACAGACAGACAGAGTTACTTTCGCATTTATAATATTTGTAGGGATATAAGCCGCTACCGTGACATAATATATAGAAATTTTCTTTGTACTTATAAAATTGGTTCATAGATAGGCTTCTACATAATATTCCCAAACACGGTTGATGTGGGATATAATTATATATGTATATTGACGCGGTTCAAGATCTTGAGGCAGTTCGAGAGTTTGCTATCGCTGGGATCTGTGAGTAGAAATACATCTAAATATATAAAAGAAAGTCGTGTTAGTGATTCCACTTATAACCCAAGAACGGCGGAACCGATTTAGCTGAAAATTGGCAAGGAGGTAGTTTAGAACCAGAAAATTGCAATAGGATACTTTTTATCCCGTTCGTCAGCATTCCCGTGGGACTTGACATTAAACGTCAGTCACTATAAAACGTGGAATAACGAAACACAATTGACAGCTATGCAATTGACGTATAATGACAGATATGTAATGACGTATGGATGACAATTAGATATTTGTAAGAGATCTACTATATAAAAATAAGTCCGGTCCGGAACGAACTAATTTCCACGGTTTTGCATCCGTTGGAAAGGTCTCGGATTCCGTGAGGTATATAACAAAAAATTTCAACAGAAAAGAGGGAAAATCTTTTTTTCACATACAGCGCCATCACACATAACATGTACTACAAATCAATATTTTAAATAAATGGTGCCGGTGCATAATATACATTGCTTGACAGCTACTCATTGTTCTCTGCTCAGTTAATTTGATGTGACAAACCGGTATTGTGTTTGTAGTTTGAACTCTTAAAACCATTTAATATTTGCGGGGTAAATTTAGAAAACATTGTTTTTCACACATGGGCGTTATATTTTGCGTGTTCACGAGTTTGGAAACCATCCGCTTTATTTGTGTTAAAGTTAGACCAAAAAACAAAAAATCTGGTTTACAAAGGACCACTTCAATGAAACGGGTAATTTGCGGACACGTATAACGCTTCGATTCGGTATCTACTTTGGATTCACTTTCATGTACTTAGAGAAGTTCAACTAAATAACACTTCATTTTTGTAATCGAAATGAATTTATTACAGTTGTGAAATGAAATAAAAATTTTCCTTTTCAAATATAAAACAAAAAAAAAATCTTCATCTTTTAATCACCAAACGAAATAAAAGCCTTCTGGTGGCGAAACGGAGTTCGCCAGGTTTACTAGTCTATATATATAAAAATGGATTGCTGTTCCTTAGTCTCGCTAAAACTCGAGAACAGCTGAACGGATTTGGCTAATTTTAGTCTTGAAATACTCCTCGAAGTCCAGGGAAGGTTTAAAAGGTGAGAAAAATTGGAATAATTGCCGGGAAAACCCTAAAAACAGCCCTTTTCTATTTCCCATACAGACGTTTTTTTTTGACATTAGATTTGACAAGTAACTAATATGTCAATCATTCTGTTCGATTGAAACAGGAGAAACCTGATTATTAATGTCCTCTAAAACGGAATAGAGTTCGGCCGGTCAGCTATACATATATTACTAATAACGAAACTAACGCGGACGAAGTCGCGGGCAAAAACTAGTTTACTTATAAAATTGTAAAAATACTGGTAGGTAAATTTTATAAATTCTGTATATAACTTTATATTTTAATTTCTTATAAATAGTCAAAAGTATAGTATAAGAATTGGTATTTTAATTTACCAGATAACTTAAAATCTCATATTTCTAATATGAATTTCTTTTTAATAACTATTTATAACAGAATTTTATAAGTTCAAAGACTAAATAATAAACCCATTATTCTTGATTCATACTTTGACAGTGTCATTGTCAAAGTCTACTTGCACAATAACAGTGATTCTTTCTTTAGTGACGATACACAAAATACACTTTATTTGTTATAATTAATAAAATTTAAATAAAAATTGAAATAAATTATTCAAGCTAGCATGTAGAAGATTGTTGCTGATAGGTTTTCATAGCTTTTCACCGACTTTAACATACCGAACGGGCTCCAATAGGTTAGAATCTGCTTTTTGTATTGATTGGTTTTAGTGCTGTGTGTTTAATATCGTAATTACAAGGTAAGTATTGACCATATTTGTAAAATAATCTATATAAACCATTAAGTTAATGGTTTATATAGATTATTTTACAAATTAATAATGGCATTAACTATATATTCTTGACGAAATTACTACAATAAAATTACAACATATTAAATGAAAAAGACGTATGTTTTACAAGAAAACAATGCAGGAATATGTAATAAAAAGTTTTTATCACATTTTAAACAATATTTTTACGTTATCAGATTTATATTATTGGTTTTAAAGATTAATTTTAGTAGATAATTTTACGAAAAAATTCCTCTTCGAAATATGCTCTGAAGTGTAGGTGTCTGAATAACATGCATGATTTTTTCTTCAAATATTTGTTCTTATAATAATGAATGATATTAATTTTTTTTTTGTATTGGATATTCTTTTATCTCATTTATAAAACCGTAATCATTGCAACCATACTATTAAGCTTTGGCATTGAAAAATATGTAAATAGTAAAATTTTTATTAACATAATAGTTAATGTCAATAAAAAAATATTTTTATTAAATTTTCTATTAATCCTATGTTGGCTACTGAACATAATTTTTATAGACAGTATAAGGTATGTTGCATTTCTGTAACTAATTTGTATAGTTATCATTCTATGGTTTGTACACTCTAAAATTCTATTAAATGTAGTTTTAGCATTTAGCTTTTATAATTATCGGCCAGCATTTTCATGTAATACAAATACTAATTTATTAAAAAAATATTAAAAACAATGTGTTTAAGACCTCACGGCTGAAGTAAAACTTGTTTTGCTCCATCTATATGTAATATATATAAGCAAATGTTTATGTGTAATACAAACATATATACAGTTCCAAACTGTGATAATTTGAACTTCTTTATAATTCAAGGTCATCACGAGTTCCTTTCAAAATCTCTTTATATTTTGCACTAAATCAATACATTTTTATGCACTTGATAATTCGAACTAAAAATTCATTTCTATATAATAGAGTAAGATCCCAGAGCGATAAGACACAACTTATTTTCTAAAGCATAGAACTTTCGGTTCTAAGTAGCCTCTCGTGTAAAAACTAGATAAGATACTTTATTCCAATATAATATATAAGAAATTAAAGTTTGGATATTTTGTATTACTTATTCTTTAAAGTCCAATATGAGATACTAATTTTGAGAGCATATTGAATAGCTCTGAGAATCTATTTTTCATACCTCTAAGTCATAAGGGTTATTCATCCTTGATTTTTTTTACTTTCGACGAATTTTATTATTTTTATTTTTTAATGTAGCTATAAAAAGTACAAACAACCCAAAATTTTTACTTTTTTATCACCAACCTATATTTTTTATATGGCATAACAATGTTTGCAAGGTCAGCTAGTAATATATAATATTCTTTGATTTCAGAACTTCGACCCAGTCGCCGTACCAGACTCAGAACATGAAAAATTCTACAAAGGAGATTCATGTATTATCTTTAAAGTAATCTTCTATAATATATACTAGTTTTCGCCCGGGACTTCGTCCGTGTTAATGTCTTCATTAGTAATATACATATGTATAGCTGACCGGGAGAACTCTATTCCGCTCTAGAGTCCGTCAATAACCAGATAGTGGAATTTATTAAGTATTTTTTTTCGATCGAACAATATTAAATATCCTATGTCCTTTCTATGTTCTAATCTATCTCTCCACCAATGTTCATCCATATACGTATATGTTATTGAGTTATAAATAGTGTAACTATCACGAATTTTCTTTTATATATATATAATACATGTATATATATTTCAGACTACATCAGATAAAAAGAAGAATCTATCCTTTGATATCCATTACTGGATCGGCAGCCAGTCGTCTCAACATGCGTCTGGTGCAGCCGCTATACTCTCTGTCGGTCCTGATGATAAATTCAACGGTAAAGCTATACAACACAGAGAGTCCATGGGTTATGAGAGCCAACAGTTCCTGGGATACTTTAAGAATGGAGGTCAGTTAGTTAGAGAGATGATTACTATATAACATGAAAGTCGTGGTGGCCTAGAGGCCCTCATCTCATGCACGAGAGCGCGGGTTCGAAACCTGGCAATTACCAATGTGATGTCCCGAGTCATATGTACTTTCTAAGAGTATTTAGACATCACTGACTGATGAAAGAAAACATCGTGAGGAAACATGGACTTGTATCAAATTATGAGTTTGAAGCAAGTGTGGTGAATGGTGATTAATACTCTGTCTCCATATGAGAAGAGGCCTTTACTCAGAAGTGGGCTCTGATAGGCTGATGACGATGATATATTCCAGATTTAAGACTTTTGAGTATTCATTTAAATGGAACTAATATTTTCGGATTACTACGCGTATTTTATTATTATTATTCTCATTCAATTCTCATCTCGTCCTAATGTCTATAGTATGTAGTTAAAATAATAAAATACGCGAAGTATAACAAAATATTAGTTTTATTTGAACATTATATACCTACTAGCTGACCCGGCAGACCTCGTACTGCCTCAATAAAAAATAAGGGTTGATCTCAGAGGGGTGAAAATTTAGGGTTATATGTATTTTTGTACGTTGTATCATAAAAAAATAGTAATTAAAAATTTTGTCTAAAAAATAAAAAAAAAAAATTTAGGGGTGGACTACCCCTAACATTTAGGGGGATGAAAAATAGATGTTGGCCGATTCTCATAGCTACCGAATAAGCACAAAAAATTTCTTCAAAATCGGTCAGGTTGTTTCGGAGGAGTATGGGCACGAAAACTGTGACACGAGAATTTTATATATTAGATATGTTAATTAATGTCTTAAAATGAAAGAACAGCGAACTATTAATTTTATTAGGCAATAATATAGGATTTATTAAATAAAATGTGATGTAGTTAAAATGAAAACACAGCGAAGAGGACAAATGTAATGACAGATAGTTGCATAGACAGTAACTTCATCTAGTGAGATATTGAGGCAACTAAACAATGTACGGTTTTTGGTTTAAATAGTACTAACAACAATGAAATTAATTAAAATATATATCTTTATACGGTTTATGTTAAACGAATTTTTATGTCAGAAAAGTTCAATCGAAGCCAAGATTGCCTATTTTACCTATTTTTTTCTATATAAAACATGATTATTGGTTAATACAAAATACATGATTTATACAAAAAACGGCTTCCCAATATCAATAAGTTCACGATTATTGAAATTATGAACATAATGTATAAGAAAAACTCTGGCTACAAGCTGAAAATGGCACCGAAAAATATATACCAGCTATATACCATTCCTAGCTTGAATACTTGCGAAATTATGACCAATTGTTAGTGTTTTTTAACCTGAACTTGCCCGTGACCTTCCAGCTGTTCGTTATCTGGACGGAGGTCACGACTCTGGGTTTAACCACGTGATCACTAACCCTGGAGCCCAGAAACAACTGTTCCAGGTCCAAGGAAAGAAGAACATAAGAGTTAGACAGGTGAGAGAAGAAGGTTATTATTGCAGCAGTACAAAAGAATTAAAGATATAGATGTCTTATAAAGCCAGTACTATAAAATAACAAATCAAACTTCAACTAGAACAAACTACCTAATTATCTTAAACCAAAACACCTTAAATAAGTTGAATTCCTTTTACAAACACACAAGTCGCGTCAACAAATACTTTCCCTCGTAGAAGTGAACAAACCAAACGTCATCGCTTTAATATATGTATAGGTATGTACATATAGGGTATATACAGGGTGACTGGTGAATTACTATCGATATTTGAGGACGTGATATTTGACGATCTTATATGACAAAATAAAAATGAATATAACATAAATATTAATAAACTTCTAAGTAAAGTTAACCAAAAGTTATGTAATTAATGACGCATCGTATGAACACCCTACAGATTAGGTATAAACACACACTCACACATACGCGCGCGGAGGCGTGTTGATGTATCAGCACGCCGCCGCACGCGTCCACACTTGGAACACTTGGAACGTGTACACACTTTATTTATTTATACGGAAATTTGGTCAAAAATTAAGTACCTATTTTTTTTACATAATTCGAATGAGAATCATGTACCGAGTATGCTCCTTAAATATGGATAGTAATTCACCAGTCACCCTGTATATGTACATATATATATATACCATATATTAAATAGTGGTCAGAGTAAGTATTATAAAACAACAAAAAATAAACATAGAGACCTAATTTATCATTTCACAATGACACTGTCACGAATGACTTAATGAACTAATCATACGTCAAAAATGTTTTACATCACTTGGTAAAGATAATCTACATTCTATGTTACTATTCTACAATCTATTCTACATCTACAATCTACATTATACATTGCACAACTAAACCGAGGTTAACCAAAAAAAAGGCTTCAAAATGACAAAAACCACATCGAAATCGGTTGATCTGTTACATAGCTATGATGACAAACACACATACATCGTAAATATACTATCAATAACAATCTTTAAAAATCTCTAAACAAGATTTATTAATAAAACACTGTTAATTTAATATGTAGGTTGAAAATGTTACCTAGGTCAAGATCTATTTCAACTATATCATACAAAGTGTCGAAAAGATTATGACTTGAGTCTTCTTTAAAATAATAATAATATAAACACCTTTGTTCCATTCGACAAACTCCGTCACGTTTCCACACAGTAATCAAGATTATAATTGGTTCAACAAATAAAAACGTTGTCATTGGTAAATATTCAACGATTCCAGTGCGAATGAAGACATAGCATAAAAAAATGTTCCCATAAAACCATGATTCCGTCCCATAACTTCTAATAAACAAAAAACACTTATGTAAATTAAATAAAATAGTTTAAATTTACTCTTACCTTTCAGATCAATATTCAAGTGACGTAGATGTCGACAAATTCTTTACCACACTGGGTTCTGGATCTAAAAATCTGGTTCCTGATGAAACTGTGGGTGGAGATGATCAGGTAATAGAACTGCATATTACAACTAAATCAAATACATATGAGCAAGATATATTATACATTATACAAGTAACTAGCTTTCCGCCTATAGCTTCGCCCGCGTGGAACTCTGTTATATTGCGTTTCCAACAGAGCCTTTCAAAAGTCTGGGTTAAAAAACTGTCCTACGTTCTTTCTCAAGGCCAACTCGATCTCTGTACCAAATTTCATTAAAATCAGTTCAATGGTTAAGGCGTGAAAGCCTAACAGACAGACAGAGTTACTTTCTCATTTATAATATTAGTAGGAATATTATTATTTTGGAAGCGTCTGATAGATTTTAATAGCAATAGCAGTTATCGTCGTTATACGCTTAAAAAATTATAAGGCGTTTGTTTTTTTTCTTTTCTCCTAAAATAAAATGTTTGCTTTGTTTAATTATTTTATAATAAACTGATAACTATTACATTATGTATATGATTGTATATTATGTAGTGGTTTTTAAAAAATTGGAACATATTTTCAGACATTCGAGAAAAATGAAGAGGGTTCAGTTGTTTTATCGGAGGTGTCAGATAGTTCTGGTAAATTTAAAACAACACCTCTCACTGGTCCCTACCTGTCGGACCAGTTGAAACACCAAGTAAGTTATATATAGTATTAAATTAAAACTTAGTTGATTAGGGAGCGTTCAAGTATTACGTAACACAGGGGCGGGAGGTCTCTCTCTCTTACAAGAGGTTACGTTATACGTAGCATTCGTTCTAAATAAAATAATTAATTGAAATCCCCAAACAGCCAACCCTTTTCATATACGTTACATTATGTACACATTTTTAATTTGTTCTCGCAAGTTTGCAAACCTCTTAGTTTGTATTTTACGGGGAATACCTAGATTGCATTCATTTAATATTGGTTCAGTGCTCAATATTCCTAGAGTTCATACTGTGATTTCTTCAAAGACATTTATATCAATGATCTTGTTTCATTTGGTAGATTAAAACTATACCAAACTATAACATCGGTTTTTACGACTGTAGGATGAAATTGATCACTTGACTGTTACGTAACTTTTAGAGAAGGGCAGAGGGGGGTACAGAAAAAACGATGGAAGGGGGGAAGAGGGGTCAAAAATGTGCAAAAATTGAATATCGTAATACTTGAACGCTCCCTTGTCGACAATCTCGATGTATACAAAAATGAAGTGAAAAAAATAGAGCGTGGAGTCCCTCTAAGTGGAAAAAGTGAAACTTCGTAATGTCGGAATCAAAGCTCGAAGCAGGAATGCGTACAAACAAATTGTTAGTGAATTTATATTGTTTTAAGAAAAACTTTATAAACATTGCTTAGGATTAATAATTGACCCACTCATTTACTCTCGATCCGTCTATTTCTATTCCCTCTCCAGGAGCGTAGAATGTTTAACGTTTAAAATCTCGACTGATGTCTAATTACTTAATAATATTTTCAGGACACCTATACTCTTGACACAGTCAGTGGCTCCATCTATGTGTGGGTTGGGAGACAAGCTTCACCAAAGGTAATATTTATTGATATGTTCGACAAATATTTAATCATTAAAGTTGTTAATTCAAAAGATAATAAGAATACTCTAAGACCCAGTTTCACCAATCAATGTTTGTTTAATCTAAACACAGCATTTACTAACCAACCTACAAAATTATAAATGTTTGATAAAATGTTTACGTCCCAAGATGACAAATTAACAACGCATTATTAAACGTCATGTCAAATGACCGACTACCAAATTATTCGTTCTTGTTATAAGACGACCAAATGGAAACTATAGCGTTTAACACGGCACGTTTGCTACGATGCACCACTTTATACTTTGATCGTATATATCCCTCGATACGTCACTTGTAAGGTAATGCGACCAAATTTTATATATCTTTGGTTGCATACATTTGACACACATAAAGCTTTTTTTCAATTTACTAGGTGTAACCTGTCAAAATGGGGTTGTCAATAAATTGTGTTATATATTATTATGTTGTAACAGCAATATGTCTCTACTCCTAACATTACATTAGTTCATCTTTTTGATAATAGATGACGTTACTTGTATTCTAAATCACGCTAACGTTATAACTTTATATAGTGAATAAATAACCCAGAAAATAATTGTTTTGTATCGAGTCACAGGGACCTCGATAGTGGCAAAGATACTGCTTCCACCTGGTTGGGACTGTATTTTGAAAGCTACCGAGGAAAATCACTCTTCTAAGTTCGACTTCCGTTGGCTACTTCCACTGTGTTGGGATAGCTCCCTGGTGTCGACGTTAGAGGCTTAGCCGTCTTATTGTAAACCAACCTTCACGTCAAAGCCCTCTGTATTACAATGTTATAAATATAGGCATAAATTGTGTTCAAATTATAAGAGATATAAAGAAAATTTTATTTGCAATGTTATAAAAAATATGGAGGCAAAATCATCATAGGAAATTGAATTTTAATTCACTTTATCAATAAGTACAAAGAAATAGTTGAAACTGACAAAACAGATGACGTTACTATTGTTACAAGAAATTAGGGCTGTGATTGGACGATTGAGTTTTGACAATGCCATTAACATTCTGTTAACCATTAGACGGAGCTCCAGAGCAGGAATTAATATTAGTGGCTGGTTAAGACATTTAAACGGACATTTGTGCGTGCTGGGACTCTCGATACATCTAACAGAGCATCAAACGCCTCAACACGATGTTACTTATTGGTGAAGCTGGGTCTAAAGGAGACTGTCCACTTAGTATGGGGATTTTGGCCTGACGTGAACAGACATTTTATCATATTTTTTGTAATTGGTTTAAAAGCACTAACTAGTATTAATATGAACTTAATTTTGTATCAAAATGTTTAAAAAGAGATTTTTGTCATATGAGGAAAAACAAGTTAAAGCGAAATAAAACAACATTTTTATGATTTATCTTTATTCTGAGACATCATATGTTGTTATTTATTAATATGTGTTCAAGAAATTGGACAGGTGGTGAAATGTATTTCTGATGCCTTGCCCAACTTAAAAACCATAAAATAGTCATTATATGAGCGCAGCAACCCACTGTCCTTTGGCCAACCATGCAATTACAATAACATTCTTTTATAGCTTCCTTACCATTGCGATTATTTATCATATATATATATATATATATATATATATATATATATATATATATATATATATATATATATATATATATATATATATATATATATATATATATATATATATATTTTTCGACTTACATGCCTGCTTTGTATTTTTCCACGCAATAATCTGCAGTTGGCCAAAGGACTCGGGTAGTCAAGCAATAGGTCGCTCGCTATATTTCTACATAATTCTATAGTATGGGAACCATCGCCTCTTATGTGCTGCCCATAATACAAACCAGCTTGTTTTAGTTGGTATATTCCACATGCAATTTTTACAAGATCATTATATTCTATTCTTGGAAATATGAAACTGTCCATGTTTACATTTGTAGGTTGAAAATCTGCCTGCCTTCTATTTAAATTGTTTTCTATAACAAAGGCAGCTAATGTGTTAGGAGTAAACATATTTCATTTATTATAATACAACAGTATATAAGGATTATTATTATATAAAACAATAAAACCTCATATTGCATTATAGGAATAGCATATACAATACAAATCTATTAAAAAACGAGTGATTTAAATAATTCATTGAATTGACACTTACTCGTCGAGAAGCCACTGTCTTATAATAGACTGAACCTGATAAAGATCTAGGGGAGACTGGGTCACAGTGAATCGCGGGTCACAGTGGATAATGTACAATAACATAGTATATGTTGCACTCACGCACACAAAAAAAAAAACCTTTATTTGCCGCTCGGTTATACCTGTTCTCGAGGCACTAGTCGCCGGCGGCCCCCGAAACGGGAGCATGCGCTACCTCACTCTGGACCTTACATAAGTACCTAATCTATTTTTTTACGAGTTTTTTAAATTTATTTAATTCCTAATTGAATAAATAATGTAGATGTTTTTCCAATGACGTATACTTGTCATACCTTACATCCGTTGTAATACATATTGATTTGTCCTCAAGATAGATAGTTTTTTTTTTTTTGTTATATTCTTTTTCTATAACGGTCAATGGGTCACAGTGAATCATTCTGTATTGGGTCACAATGAACTGTTCAATGGATGAAACTCAATGGTCAATCTTAGCTTGTTGAGTTACAATGGTTGTAACTCAACAAGCTAAGATTTATTTTACTTTATGTTTTAGGTAAAAATGCCTTGTAATGTAGTAAGAAAGACTACTATCGGATTTCATACTGAAGAACAGATAAGTAACGTTCTAAAATTTATTTCGTCATCGTCATCAGCCTATCAGAGCCCACAGCTGAGCAAGGGCCTCTTTCTCACATGGAGAAGATCTGAGCATTACCCACCATTCACCACGCTTGCTCAAGACGGATTGGCGATTTCAAACTTATAATTGTGAAATTATAAGTCCAGGTTTCCTCACGATGTTTTCCTTCACCGTCTGTCAGTGGTGTCTAAATACTCTTACAAAGTACATATGACTCGAAAAAAACATTGGTACTTGCCATGATCGAACCCGCGCCCTCGTGCACGAGAGGCGGGCCTTTTGACCACGAGGCCACCACTGACACTAAAACTTATCCGGATAGCTAAAAATAAGAGCCGTTGCTAGGTCGTCTTTCAATCGCTATAATGTTGGTTTGTTCTTCGATAATTTAGAAAATGTCATGTCATTATTTTGACGTAAAAGACTGTCTAGAAGCTAGGACAAGTAGAAATATTATAATACTATGAAAATTGATGTTTTTTCAATATTTCTTTGCAATTGATCCTGTGTGCCTGTGCCGATTCACTGTCACCCGTGCAGTGATCCACTGTGACCCGTGCCCGGGCCACAGTGGTTCATGTCTAATTTTTTTTAAATGCCTATACCTTGTAAATATGTATAACACAGGCAATGAAATGTATTTTAGACATTAGATATTTGCATTATCATTTAATTTCAAAGATGTATCACTTTGTCATAAACTACGAAGTAACACTTCTTTCACTGTTACCCAGTCTCCCCTACTCTCCTTCTTCTTCTACCTGGCAATTTCCCAGCTATAGCCAGGGTCTGCCTTACATGTTTTGAATAGTTTTTGGCTATTTGTTTTTACGACCGGCCGCCTGCCTGACATCAACCCACTTTTGGGAATCAACATTAATCAGTGATGTCTAAATACTCTTAGAAAGTACATATGATTCGGAAAAATCACATTGGTACTTGCCCGGGCCAGGATCGAACCCGCGCCCTCGGCAACGAGAGGC
This sequence comes from Danaus chrysippus, assembly GCA_916720795.1. Classification (NCBI taxonomy): domain Eukaryota; kingdom Metazoa; phylum Arthropoda; class Insecta; order Lepidoptera; family Nymphalidae; genus Danaus; species Danaus chrysippus. Next base: position 53,414 of record CAKASE010000047.1, on the reverse strand, counting down.
GGGCCCTTTAACCACTGAGCCACCATTGATTATCAGTCTCCCCTACCAGTCTCCCCTACTATTATATATATATTGTGTTCACAGAGGAGCCGGACCGTCCGTGCCGCGTGCCGTGTCAAGACGAGCGTGTGTCTCATCGCTTCTACCTGGCACCTAGTGCGGTGGGAACAACTCGTACTGCGTCAGTGGGAAGTGTCTGGTAAGATATATATGGGGAATAAATTACGGTCTATTCTGACCATTTCTTTCTAAATTCCCTTCTAAGCCATTTCATTATAAGCATTCGTGTTTCTGAACGGTAAGGCACATTATAGTAAAATGTATAAAAAAAGTTGTCTAAAAAGAGATATACGACTAAAACTTTCAAATATTAACATTTCTTATAAAAGAGACATGAAAACTACAAACATTACAAATTATACGCAAAAAATTATATTTTGCTACCAAGTGAACCTTTCAATGTAAATCCAAACAGCGCAATCCATCTTCGGCTAGATCACGACTTCAGAGTTTTAATAACATTTTAAATTCAATCCATATAATTATTGTATATCGTACACACACTGTATAATAACTTCGTATGACATTGGCATAATATTCCACAACTACAGTGCAAATGCAGCCATAGCTTAAAAAAAACTCTGTATATATTTATATTAATATATGTTCTATAGGAATTCGGTTCGGATCTAACTCCTTCATCCGAGACGGTGTTCACTCTGCCTCTCTTGAAGCGCGGCTCCGTCCGTCATCGTCGCAGTCTTTATCGTGATCGGCTCACAGTCAGCACGACCCTACACAACAACACCTGGAGGATATCATAGCTAGGCTCAACTTAACTGGTAACTTATATAACATTGACTATTAATACGAGTATTACAGGTTTACATCGTCCGACAAACTTTGAACTTTTACAGTAATATGAATAAGTCTTAGAACAGTATCAATTACAAAATAGGAACTCTAACGTATTTATTTGGTTTTATTATGCATTTTGCTATACCTTTAAATGAATGGGCACTTTTTAATAGGATCATTAAAATATACAAAATTTAGAAGATTTTTGTGAAATTCGTAAATGATTCTTTTATTGGTCTTTTATGTAACTATTAACAAGATTTGGTTTAACCTTATTTTGGTGACATCTTGTGAACTAAATATGGCGGGCTGACAAAAATGGGGGGAAATTCAAAAATATTAATAACAAAATAGATAATTATTAAATAAATAACTTTGTTATTTTGAAATTAAGGGAGGTATTTCCAAGGCTTGCATAAAATTCATGTAGTCCTTTTTTTACTCCAATAATTTGAAGAATTTTTATCCCTCAGCCTTTTCAAAATGTCAATTTTACTTTTTCTATAGACACAAATATAAGAACTGTAATGGTCAATAAATATCTAATAAATAAAAACACTTTTCAGATAACACAAGAGGGAGCGCATACTTTCAAACGATACCAGAGAATATAGAAATTGATTTTACAAATCCGATACACATATCACCGGAAGACACTATGCTTAGCAAAAAAACAAGACCTACGTGGGACTGAAAATTTGTATAAAAAATTACAAAAAAACTGTACTCTAAGTTATTTTAAGAAATGGGGAACATTTTTACCTAATTTATAATATTTTATTTAAACAGTGCTTCACTGAGGTTGTACTATGTATAGTCATTTTTATATTTTTTGACTGTATCATTGTGATGTATGTACCATAAGACTATATTCCTAAACTTATATTATTGAATAAATTATAATTAAATTATGTTCAATATGAATCATCTTTATTTTGACCTTCGCAAGGAGAAAAACAACTCTACAATGAAACTTATTATTGAAAATGGAAATTAACGCCAAATTTATTTCTTACGTTTTAATCTAAGTCATCTATATATGTATATAAAAGAAAGTCCTGTTACTATTTATAACTCTATTTATTCGAGGGGGGAAGGGGGGTCAGAAATCTTCGAAAATTGCGTTACGTAATACTTGAACGCTCCCTAAGTACAAGTATATTATTTATCGCTATTTGTTAATATTTCTATTACTGTTAGTAATAATTCTAGTGTTAGTACTTAATAACTTTTAACTAGTTTTTTATGTCTTCCATTTCGCATAAAAATATAATAGTAAACAGTGTTTTCATTTAAATAATATTTAATATTAGTGCCCTCTTGTGGCGAGTTGTGGTACTACTATGACGTGGTCGATTTGGTCGATTGAACTACGCTTTGAATTTCATCTGTTAGCTATCCGCTAACAGATGTCGCTAGTAGGTCAATTTCTAGGAAGATGATGTTTTTCTATAGTTAACCTAAATAATGTCTGCATGAATTCAATTCAATTCATGAAATCAAAAGATGAGCTACTTATTTGTATGCTAAAATGAACCTTAAAGCTAACATCTTTGGTATGAACACGTATAATTGTAAAAAAACGTTAAAGGACTACTTAAAGGAATTGGATTGCAGTGAAACTGAAAAATTATTGGAAACTAGTTTTTGCCCGCGACTTCGTCCGCGTTAATTTCGTCATGAGTAATATACATATGTATAGCTAACCGGGCGAACTCTATTCCATCTTAAATAACCAGGTATTGATAGGTATTTATTAAATTTTTCCGGTTTCAACCGAACAGAATGATTGACATATTAGTTAGTTGTCAAATCTAATGTCAAAAAAACTTTTGTATGGGAAATAGAAAAGGGCTGTTTATAGTGTTTTCCCAGAAGTGAATCAATTTTTTTCAACTTTTATACCTTCCCTGAACCTCCACGAACATTTTAAGACTAAGATAAGATAAATCCGTTCAGCCGTTCTCGAGTTTTAGTGAGACTAAGGAATAGCAATTCATTTTTATATATATAGAAGATAACTAGTTTTTGCCCGCGACTTCGTCCGCGTTAATTTCGTCATTAGTAATATAGGTATAGCAGACCGGGCAAACTCTATTCCGGCTTCAATAACCCGGTATTGGTATTTATTAAATTTCTACTGTCTCAATCGAACAGAATGATTGACATATTAGTTAGTTGTCAAGTCTGTCAAAAAATCGTTTGTACGGGAAATAGAAAAGGGCTGTTTTTAGGGTTTTCCCGGCAATTTTACTCACCTTTTAAAAATTCCCTGGACTTCCAGGAGTATTTCAAGACTAAAATTAGCCAAATCGGTTCAGCCGTTCTCGAGTTTTAGCGAGACTAAGGAACAGCAATCCATTTTTATATATATAGAAGATTGCATAAATATTTGAAGACTTATATCTAATTATTTAAAATACTACAACTGACTATCACACACACACGCACACACGCGCACGCGCACACGCACACACACACACACACATGCGCGTTATATGAACCAAACTACATTTAAGTTATATATTACCTATTTAAACTATTCTTAATTTGTAAAATAATGTTACCTTTTACCTTTATGTTCTTGATTCCTTTTGTGGAAGAGCGGGGACTCCTAACACAAGATAATTTCATTTCTTAAAAGGAGCTCCCTAGCTGTATCTGTTTGTTTTTAGGTTTAAGTTACAGAAATAAACAAATTTTTATTTTATTTATTTTTATGAATTTTTCACTTGAATTCAGTTCCACACACACAGAATCGCCCAAAGTGTCTTTTACTGACTGTTATTGTTTTTCATTGTTTGTATTTGATCGGTTCTTAACGTTTAGCACTGTAATGTATTTTGAGCCGTTAACACGTCGCAAAGTATTTCATGAGTTTTTCACTAGTTTTTCAATTTCACTTGTGTACTTCACTTTGTCCCGGTGGATTTGATGTTTTTCAGTTTATCTGGATGAGATTCAGCTGGTTTTTGATAATTAGTAATTAGATTTCATTGCAAAGAAATCTACACTTTTTAAATAAGAAAGTCAAAATATCTGAATATTGTCACAAAGTTCATTCTACTTATTTTTTCAATTCTAATCGATCGAAATTCGTATTTAATCTAATTCAATATTCTAACTTGAATAAAGAGGAAGAGGAATAGCGTCTTGATTGCTATGGCTATAAGGTTGTAGGTATGTCATGTTTAGTACATGTAGGTACAAGACTAAACTCTATCTTTTACTAATGCCGTAGAACATTCTACTTACACTGGAAATATCTATCTATCTAAAATCTTGTCGCTTTTCCGAATGTAACAATGAAAAAGCTTACTGTAAAATTTTACAACATTATACGATTCGTACGTTTAGTACTCCTATCCAATCTTGACAGTGGTTTAAAACAACTTTTGTTGTCTAAACAAAACGCTCTGATAACAGGCTTCTAATTCAATCATGTTTGGACAATACGAATTTATTACAATACCTTTTGGGTTAAAAAATTTCCCAATTACCTTCCAATCTGAAATCTGTGAATTATATTCTATAAGACTACTTATGAAAACCAAAAAAATAATATGGAAATTGACAATGAAGAGTTAATATCGTTTATTTTAAACGATTTCCGAAAATGTTTGATGCCAGAATGCTTCTTATTTTCTGTAAAACATTATCGAATGTCTCTATACTCATTCTTGTGTAATTGTAGAACTTTCTTGAATGACAACGTAGCTCAAACAGTGTAGAAAATTAAATATCATCTCTAGGTAATACTGCTTAGGGGCCCTAACTAATTACTTAACTAATTTCCATTTTGACAAGAAACTATTTTCTGTAGTGATGTAGTTATATGTTAAGTACAGGAAAAAAATAGGAAAATAGTGTATATGTATGTGTTCTAGATTTCTTTCTTGCAATTACATTAATTTTTTTTTTTTTGCTATAGGTTTTATAAGTTTGGCTTCTTTATTTATATCCATAATCATCTTATCCAACGCAACGTTAAGCGTGTCTTTTTTAAATTTTTCTGCGCCGTTTACTGAGTCCTTGGTTTACTCAGACTTAGGTTTTCAAAATCTTGCATATTTTCGTTAGGATTTTTAATGGATTTATAGTTTTTCATCTTTGTTTATACGTTCCGCTTTTAAAAAAAGTTTAAATATTTGTGAACAATAACCACTTTATCTGAATCTTAGTGTTCCATGGGATGCTCACGAGTATGTTATCCTGTGGGTTAATAGATGTATTCGTGCATTTTGTCACTGCACTGTTTATAGGGCCTCTTTAGCATTAATCTTAACAAATTTGTTCAAGATAATGAATTATATATGTATATCAATTTAACATCTAAATTAAAATATTTGTTTTAATAGCAAGAGTCGTAAGAATATCTGGTTTTCTGGATCATACTTCTCATTCAAACTTCAGTCATCATTTTTATTGAAAAATTATAGCAGTTCACAAAGAAATAATTAAATTGCATGTTCATTATTGAACAATAAACAATTTGAGATTTTTTTCAAATAAACGTCAAATATTCTATAATGGCATATCTCTATACAGTTTTTGATTAGCAACATCAGTTATTGTAAGTACCGTCTTCCTGTATTTTATAAAACATAATAGGTCTGTAAAATAAAATAAGTCTTTGAGTTTTATATGGTTTAATGAAACACCGATTTTCTGTTTATTTCTCAAGTAACTTTCAGGAGATATTTTTCTATTATTCATAATCATGACACAGACTTTCTGGCCTCAACATTTGTTTAGTTGTGTCCTTTCCATATTATCATTAATCTGCAAAACATACGAAACATTTAAATAATAATACTACTTACTGTGGTAAAGTTATATAAATGGCACGATCTCCTTATTGAATGAACATAATAATAATTCATTCAATATAACACCTTATACACAAGAACCGTGGGTTTAAATTCCTCGAACGTTTTCTCCTCTCAGGTTACATATTCATTGTTTGGGATCTTTCAAACACAGTTTGATGGTATCCAATATCGATAAACATACATGTTAAGAAAATATAATGGGTATTGGATTTGCTTTGTGTTTTTGAGAATAATAAACTTTCTTTTATGTCCCTTATTTCTACATTAACTTACTTGATCATTTCCATTCCTAAGTACTTTTGTTTAGGTTCCAAAGTTACATTTCAGCGTTTCAGCGTTAATGTTTTTAATAAATAAATAAAAATGAACTAAAAAAAGACTGTACTTCTCACAAATATGAATGATTGTTAGCAGTAAGTACGAGTATATTATTTATCGCTATTTGTTAATATTTCTATTACTGTTAGTAATAATTCTAGTGTTAGTACTTAAAAAACTTTTTAACTAGTTTTTTATATCTTCCATTTCGCTTAAAAAATATAATAGTAAACAAAGTTTCTTGATTTTGATAATATTTAATATTAGTGCCCTCTTGTGGCGAGTGGTGGTACTACTACGACTTGGTCGATTTTGTCGATTGAACTACCGCTTTGAGTTTAGCTATCCGCTAACAGATGTCGCTAGTAAGTCAATATCTTGGGAGATGACTAGCAGTTTTTCTATAGTTAACCTAAATAATGTCTTTAAATTTTTCACTTGAATTCTCTTCCACACACACAGAAACGCCCAAAGCGTGTTTTACTAACTGTTATTGTTTTTTGATAGGTTCTTAACGTTTAGCACTGTACTGTATTTTGAGCCATAATATAGGTATAAAACAGAGAGTGTTTATTCTACTTACACTGGAAATATCTATCTATCTAAAATCTTGTCTAGGAACTACCAATGCCCCACGCTTTTATTTTAGTCAAGTCTGTGCATATGTTTATAATTCCCACGACTGTATCTATTTTATTATTTTTTTTGGTTTTTAGTACATTTAACTTAAACATTGCAATGTATGTTTTACGTAAAACTGTTTAACTTAAAAAGTTTTTTTACCTATTTTTATTTTCTAGTTTTTAGTTTTTATTACGCATTCTGTTTAATTCATTTGTGCTTCATTATTGCAAGGTTTCTGGCCCGTTAGTTTATTGCAGTCCAACTCCTCTAAAAAAATGTTATCAGCCATTCGGTAGCGGCGGCCATCTTAGATTTCAATTTTATATAGTAAATTGTATTCTACTGGTTGATCACTTTCAATTGATACCCATATTGATGGGATTGATAAAACCTACGTTATCCGCCATTTTGTAGAGGCCGCCACCTTGAATTTATAATGGTAATGAATAAACATAATTGTATTGTCACCAAAATTCAAAGTGTATCCAAAATTAGATCTGATTAAATACAAAATTAGAATCAGATTAATCGGTTGACAGGAAGAGGGTGAAATTTGAATTACTAAATTTGATCCAAGAAAAATGAAAAATGAAAAAATAATAAAAACAAACAGAGTGAGCTAAGTAAAACCGTTTAATAAACAAATATTGTAAATCATATTACACATATAAATAAAGCCATGCCATGAACCCGGCACCCGCACTTTTAATACATGGTATGCTGAGAAGTTTTCATCTCTGGTTGCTAATTGTTAGGTAAAGCGATAAAGTCGTATGAGATTAATACCGTCTTGAGAGGAGAAAAGCACCCACTTTATGTCTTCCTGTTCCGTTGAACTTACGAGTACGTTCAGAACATACCATCACTACTTATAAATACACGTTTTATTAAAAAAAGATTCTGTTTGAATACGATATCAAAAAATACTATTATTGAACAGTTCTACCTCCTGACAGTTGACAGCATCTAGTATTGTATAGTATTTTATGAAAATAAATGTTAGAATAGCACGCGTGTACCTCATACGTCTGTAACCACAAACAGTAGCCAATGCATTATACGGTATTATGTTGTATCAGGCATCAACTATATGTAATAATGAACACATTTTCAATTCTGATAATAAACGTTTACATTTATCGATAGATATAATTATTTAATTAATTTGATATTTAACTATTTTTGTTTTCGAGAAATAAAATATCCTTTTCAATAGAACACGGACTTCAGGAACCAACAGCATAATTTTTATGAATTTTTAATTAATATTTTTATTACATTTCACATAAATCTTATTATTCAATCTTACTCCAATCCTCAAAAGTATCAATTACACCGGTGGATTGTGGATTATCAAATAATTTTGAAATTCACTTACTCAGATATACCTACACTATACTCAAATGAAAGTATATATAAAATAGTCTTTAATTATGAATATTAAGATGAGGCAGTGATCGATAAACCTACATATCGATATAAAAAAAACCTCACACAATGTAATTACGTATTATCCACGAAAATAGTAAAATTAAAAGTCGAAGGGCATGCAGTCAAGTTATAAGAGGAGCGGCCGTCTTGAAACGTGGTAGATAACTAATGGCCAATAAAATAAAGACAAGACAACAAACTGACAATTATATCATAACGCTAATGTGTCTACACTTATTACGTGAAACTAAATATACAATGTATTTATGGAACACACATTTAATTTTAACCGAACCTTTAAAAGGAGGCTTTTTAAAACAACTACATTTTTTCATGATTTTGTTAGAATCCGAAATATATATAACTACTTAAGCTAATTAACTATAGATCTAACACTAAATTATAGTAAATAAATTTCTTACATCTATCGATACTATATTTTACTTTAGCTAGCGGAAGATAGGATATGACTAAAAGTAGGACATTGTGCTTTAAAAATTGTAACCAATAAAATCTTAATAATTTTGGAACATAGAATTGTTGAGATGAAAATTTAAGCTAAACTGTAAAACGTTTTTTACTCTCTCAGTCAGGGCCGTGCCTGGGTATATGGCCGCCTGCGTGCCAGTCTGTATGGCCGCCCCCAGGATAACATTAAAAACAACTACTTTAATTTTTCATGTTTATTATTATACACAGGGCATCAAACCGGAAAAAAAAAATCCGTTTTTGGTTAACCGAAATCGAGAACGAAAAAAAAATATTTCGGCTCGTCGCTCGTGCAATGTTCGAAAAAATTCGGATTCGCTGCATGACTAGGTATATAAATACTACAACGACCTAATCAGTTTTTTATACATTTCTTATTTCTGAGAAACTCTTTTTAGATAGATTAGATTAGAGAAACTGTGTTTTTTACTTCGTATCTTAATGAAAACAAACCGATTGTATTTTTTGCCCCCAGTAAACAACTTGTAACGATTTGGCCGCCTCTTAATTTCGGCCGCCTGCGTGCGGTGCACGCAATGAACGCCCATATCAGGCACGGCCCTGCTCTCAGTGTATATAAAAGTGCTAATCAACAGGTGCATTTTAGCGGTGTAGCCACGGGCGCCGCCGCCATGTTCGGAAACGGAAGTTATAAACCATCCGGTGACTTTTGATAAGAGCTCATGTGAAGCTGAGCTGTTAAATGTGCGGCCATTACGTGCATGTAAATATTACGCGCTCTGTACGGCACATACTACATGCTTACACTCTATCGGTGTTTGAAGAAGCTTCATACCTATTACACTATATTTAATATTATAAATGGAAACTATAAACTCTGCGACCAAACGTAATAGAAGAGAGTTGGCTAATAAAATTGTTACTACTGGGATGTACACAAAATGTATAATTAAGTGTAAAGCTATAATTATATTATATGTATAAGTACTTTTTATTTTTTTAATAAGTACTATTATTTATTCGAAAGTGTAGCGGCCTGTGACAGAGGATTTTTTAGATTTTTTTTCGTGTTAAGACTCAAATTCTTTTATTTATTTATTTATTTATTCATTTATTTATCTGTTTCTTAAGAATATGTAGATATAAAAAATATAAACTTTCACTTTTTTTACGTTCCAATTCATTTAAAGTATCAAGAGTAAGTATTATATATATGACATCTGACATCTTGACAGATGACAAGTGACGGACAAGTTTATATATTTTCTAATATAATTTCTAATTTTCTATTATCTATGGTTTTATGATGGTTAGAAAAGAGCGCGGGAATTGAAACGTTGACGCGGGCTTTTTTGAAAATTTTAATTATTTAAAATAGTTATATAATATAATTTGCAAATTTTTGTTTAGTTTATTGTAACGAAGTAAAACTTAATATGTATATATGTAAGTGTTTATATGGAGAGATGGTGAAAAAACGTAAAAAGAAGGATTCGGGTGAGTCCTTGAATTTCAGCACAAGCAGCGATTCCGATTGCGAGGATTCGCCAGTATTGCAGGCTGCAAATGAGTTCGCTCCCTTTAGGGTCGCTGATTATTGTCGGCGATACTCTGAAGATGCGGAAGCCAAGTCTGAATTCATAGTATTTGTCGAAAGTACTAATGATGTCCCACTCGGTAATAGGGACATGATGTACTAGAACTAGTTTTTATACGCTCTGTGAAAGGTATACTATATTTAAAAAAAATAAATAAATATAAGGTCGGTGTTTGTATTCGAGCGTTCGAATTTGGCAAATGCCTTTTTAGAAAATACTACATATCTAAAGGAACAACGACTTAAAGCTTCAATACCAGCAGGGGCCACCGAACTATCGGGAGTTATCTCTTCGGTTCCCACTCATCTATCCAATCACAAAATATGCAGGTATATAAAGCAATATCAACAACAAAAAAAAAGTCATTTCTCTCCGACGCATAATGCGTAAAGTAAAAGGAGAAAATAACACCTTCACACTGCAACCTACTCAGAGCGTAATAATAACTATGTTCACATTAAGATGTGGCGCCTGCCTGTCTCCACATATGTCCCACCTATAAAACAGTGTTTTTTAAATGTTTACGCTATGATCATCTGGCTAAGTTTTGTAAAAATTCACCGCGATGCTCCATATGCACAGAGGGGCATTCTTTCAAAGAATGCAAGGTTAACATTGAAAAAGCTAAGTGCATTAATTGTAATGGCAATCACATTGCCATCTCTAGCCAGTGCCCTATAAGACAAAAGAAAATCGCAAACAGTAAACCCAAGTCATATGCTGACACGTTAAAAGATTCATTAAATTTTCCCTCCCTTTATAAAAAATTAAATACCCAAGAAGTAATACAAGCAATACTATCAAATTCTGAAACTATGACTATTAACAGAATCTATAGTAAAAAGTTTATAACTTTAAATAAAACTCAAAATATAAGTATTAGTTCACAATTTATTAGCTCAACTATTAAAGAAACCATACAGGATAAAAAAAACAAATCGTCACATTCAACCACTAAATCTTAAATATTGTACAGTGGAACGCTCAGTCTGTTAAGTAACAGACTTGAGTTTAAAAAAAATTTATACAAAAATAATAAACATGTAGCTCTTATTTCAGAAACTTGGCTCAAGCCTAACATTCAATTTAATTTACTTGGTAATACCATTATTAAGAATGACTGCAGTAATGATCATAATGGCGTAGCAATATTAATTAAAAAACGGTATACATTTCTCTAAACTAGATACAAAATGTAGTAATTCGTTTTCGTTTCGTTACAAAATGTAGTAATTATTATTAAAGTGAAACATTAATGCATTTCTTTGGTTAGTGTTTACAATTCTGGTAATAGTTTTTTCCTGCTTTTGAAAGGGCGAAGTTCGATCGTTTATTGTACAGTATTCCAAAACCGTTGATAATTGCAGGTGATTTTAACGCCCATCATACCTTTTGGGTTGTAGTCGCATAGATTCTCGGGGCAGAGCTATTATGGATTACATGGGTCATATATGACTTAATACTTTTAAATAATGGTCAACCAACAACTATAGGCTCTCATATTTGGAAAACAAACAGTCTATATTTAACTATGGTGTCTTCTTCTTTATTTCTTCCTTGTGACTGGCAAGTTCATCAGGACCCTTTAGGCAGTTATTATTTGCCAACTATCACAAAAATTTACTCTCGTAAGAGATTAACATGAACCCTCTATTCCCTTGAACAACATTCCTTTTCACAGCAATCTGAAATTAGTAAATTGGGATAGTTATGACAAATTGTTAATAAAATATTAATGAACTTTAAAATTGACAATAGTGATCTCCATGACTCATACAGAAAGTTTTGTTCAATTATTCTATTGGCAATCAAATTCTCCAGGCCCAGCTTAAACCATAACACAACTGATAGTAATAATAACCGTCCTAGAAAAAGGTGCCAAGTACCTTGGTGGAATGATAAATGTTCAAAAGTAGTAGAAGACTGCAAGAACGCCTACATTAATTTCAAAACTAGTCTTAATAGTAAAAATTACATTAATTTCAAACGCGCACAAGCCTTTAAAAAACGCACTTTAAAAGAAGAACGTTGTAAAAGTTGGTCTGCATTCTGCTCATCAATAAATCGTTTGATATCTATAAATCGCATTTGGACTAAAGTAAATTCAAAAAAAGCTTTCCGACTTCTAACTTATTTTCTGACCTCAATTGGGTTCAAAAATTTTTATATAAATACACACCGGATACTGTTTCACAACAGATAAGTATAGATAATGTTCTTGGAGTAAATAGTGATAATTCATACATGATCGGTTGTTTTATTATGCAAGAGTTAAAATCTGCTTTAGCCTCAAGAAAAGATTCTTCATGTGGCCTGGATTGGCTTTCCTACAGGATGTTTAAAACTTTTAAATGTTCAAACTCTATCTATTTTTTTAAGTTTATTAAATAGTTTATGGACGTCTTCTATTGTCCCAGAGGATTGGAAAACTGACTGTTTGGTACCAATATTAAAACCTGGCAAAGACTTTAATTTGGCTGATTCTTATCGTCCTGTAATAGGAGTGTGTTGGAAAAACTTTCCAACAATTAATAAAACAGAGACTAATTTTTCACATAGAAAGTAATAATCTTTTACCTCACAATCAGTTTGGCTTTCATTGTGGCCGTTCTGCTTGTGAGAGTCTCTGTCTGGATATCCACGATGCTCGTTCCGAGAATAAAGTACTAGTTGGTGTTTTTGTTGACATTGTAGGGGCTTTCAATAATGTAGATCTGAACAAATTATCCTCAATATTATTATTACTGGGGGTACCTGGAAAAGTTGTAAATTGTATTTTTAATTTGTTGAACTACAGAAAGGTGTTTGTTAAGGTTAACAATCAGTTATTTGGTCCAAGATATTCTTGTAGGGGTGTATTGAGCCCATTGCTTTTTATCCTATTCATATATCAGCTAAATTTAACTCTGGCGTGTGAAGTTTCTAATCTGCAGTTTGCAGATGATTTACAAAGATGTACAAAGTGTACAATCAGTCCTCAATGTAGCTCTCCTAAGACTAAAGAACTATTTTGATAGCCTTCGGCTGGAGGTCAGCAATGAAAAAAGTTTTTTGTCTTTTGAAAAAATGGAATTAGAAATAGGAATGTAAAGATTTTGTTCAATAATAATGTAATGTCTGTAGAGAGCTCTGTAAAGTGTTTAGGTGTTATTTTTACAAACAATTCTAGATGAATAAGTATGCTGAAACTCTAGAATCTCAAGCTTTAAACGCTTGTAATGTTTTAAAATCTTTAACTAGCACATATTGGGGTGCTGAACCAAGTATTCTATTAACATAACATTGTATAATTCATTAGTAAAGAGTCATTTTGAATATGCTTTTTTTTGTTTTGCAGGGGTAAGAACTATAGTAGATAAATTAGAAAAGATACAAAACAAATGTTTGCATATTATAATGGGTTCCAAGCGAACTACTCCCATAGTGTCAATGTAGGTGGAATGTAATATACCTCCATTAGCACTTAGGTTTAAATACTTACAATCAAAATTTATTGCAAGGTTGCTCTCCGTCAGTAATCATCCACTTCTTGTTAAACTGCGGGACACTATTAACAGGACTGCCAATATTAATTCATATTTGTTTCAAGGTTTTTCTGAAACAGAACAAATTTTTAATAAACACAATATATTTTCTAGCATGGTATAGCCTTGTTACTCTGGGTTATAAGAATCAAAATTTATTCAGATAAAAATTGTAGTCAAGAGTCTTGTAAAGTATAAGGAAGACATTTATAGGGAACTTGATAGGTGGCAGGGATATCATCAGATATATACAGATGGGTCTAGGAACAATGAAACAGACTCTATAACTGTCTATGATAGTCAGATCAAGGGTGGATTTGGTCATAGGCTGAATTCACTCACAAGCATATACTCCGCTGAATCCAGCATATGTATGTATATACTGCTATGGAGCACATTCAAACACAGACTCATCAAAAGTGGATTATAATAACGGATAGTTTAAGTTTATTGACAGCACAACAAAATCCACAATTAAATTCAAAAACTAACTATATTATATATCAAATAAGAGAGTTTTATCATCTGCTGTCTCAAAACAAGCAAATAGTCCTATTCTAGAGCAAGCAGACTCTTTTGCTAAATTTATTACAAATCCGGCCCACAATCAAGTACCATTCTTCCTCGTTTCTTTTAGAGTTTCTGATTGAATGTTAATAGACTTGTAATTTTTACTGAATTAAACACTGCCATTCTTATCTATACTAATATTATAAAGCTGCAGAGTTTGTTTGTTTGTTTGTTTGTTTGTTTGTTTGTTTGTTTGAAAGCGCTAATCTCCGAAACTAGTGGTTCGAATTGAATAATTCTTTTAACATATAACATCACCCTACGACCAATAGGAGCAAAGATATAGTGATAAATGTGTAAAAAACGGGAGAAATTATTTCATCTTTGAAGCCTTCCGTTGCGTGCGCCGTGAAGACGGTTCAAGATACACAAAAAATATGTATTAAAGAATTATAGCTCTTTTAATGATCTAAAAAACAGTCCGCGACAGTATATGTCTATCTTTTAAGATTATCTCACAAAAACCGTTTTTATGGTACCTAATTTGGTCGAAATAATTTGTTTAAGTTGTATCAACATAATAATATTAATCTTTATTCAAATAAACAAATAAATATGTTGTTGGTTAAGAGGATTTCATTGTGAATTAAAAAAAACATAGGTTTAATCCTGAAAACTGTACGGGAACTCGACCATTCCGAAAACCCCACAAGAACGGGAACTATGTGGGAAGAACCAAAAAATCTGCCGGAAGTCACTACTCCACGCGGACGGAGTCGCGGCAAAAGCTAGTATTACATAAAAAACTATAAACAACTTTTTTTGGTTTGTAGTTATGCAATGAAATTATAATCTCTGCATATTTAGAACACTTTGTTATTGTTTTACCTATGTAAAGAAGTGACAAAAGTAGTTATTTTTCAATACTGTTTGTAGGAACTTTCTCTTATTTATTTAAAAAAGGTAATAAAGAGGGCACATTATAAATCTATCAAACCACATGTAAGTATATAAAAATGTTAAGATGACTTGTATACCTATTTCATTATATTTAATTAAATCATTATTTTTTGTTTATAATTTTTAATTATGAGCACCAATTTCTAAAGTAAAATAATAATAATGTATATTATCATCTATAGTTATAAAATATTTATAGTTTTCTTTTTATATTAATAGTATGTATTGTGTGCCTATAACTACTTGGGAAGTTGCTTACTTTAGATACTTACTTAAGTATAGTGTTGGTACAGCATTTTGAGTGAGTTGTTTACTTGAAGAATGGTAAAAACTGTTCAAAATAATCATCACATATTCTTATATTGTTATAAATGTAAGAATCTTCCTTTTGTATCATGTCTTCGTTTAAAATATTTTTCCATTGAATTATTTTCTCCAATTTTGGGTATTCAGGTTTAGGAAATTGATGAAAAGGACCTGAAATGTTTTTATTAGAAGTCAATAAACTGTTACGGTTGAAATTGATGTAACAAGAGTAGTAATTGATTGTATATACATATATACGACAAATAATATTTTTTTTAGATTTTACTAAATAAGTACCTTTAGTCGCACACCGAAAGTAACACTTAATAGCCGATTTTCGTGGCATTTTTTTCAACTTATCGATAATCCAAATTCGTGGTTTGCAATCAAAATCCAAATGAGAAGAGCTGGGGTCGATCGTACTCGCAGAAAAAACAAAGTCCAATTGAGAAAAAACGGGGTCGATACTCGATCGTCAAAAGCGTGGAAATAGGAGTCAATGATATATTAAGCTGGGTCAAATGTTTGAAAAAGAACGTACAGCACAAAAACAACAGTAAACAATGGCAAATGAACAACTGAAATAATTTAAAATTTGTCCTAATGTCAATTGTCAAACCAATTTCAGAGCTACTTACGCCATCTATAAAGTTATAAAGGAAAAAAGTGTCAAAGTTATTATATGACAGTTTTTCATCCCCATGATGCATACTTTTATTTAACTTAATCGAAAACGGCACATGTTCCTTACTTTATCGAGTATATAGAAAATTAAAACCAATAAAGTAATAGTTAAAAAAAAGTAAGCTCTCAAAAGCTGGGTAACAATGTAACGAGTTTTAAACAATGTCCCGATATTTATCAACACTTTATTGACGAAGCTGACACAGTTCATATAGGAAAAAGTAAAAAGAATCTGCTCCCAATCTATCTGTATTTTAGTTTTTGTGCGACAATATTATGATATAAAAGGCACAAAGAGACGGAGTTAACTTATGTCAGTGAAGTAACTATGTGTTTTATTATGTTTTAGGTTTTTATCCTGCGTTATTTTAAATAACGTTCAGTTTTTTTTGCTGTTATTTTTTTTAGAAATTTCTAATTTATGTGATTAGTCATAGCTAGTTGTTGCATCTTATGCTGTTTATATACTAGATATATGTAGTTTAACATGACATTATAGGTACATACCTACATTATACGAATATTTAAGAAAAAGGCAAAACGACGTGTTGTCGATATATTCGGAGAAAAATTATATCTAGATATAAATAAAAACAAAAAGTTTAAACGATTCTTTTACTTTTATACTAAATATCCGAGAATTTCCGCATTAATCAATTTACTCAAATTAACGACGAATTAAACAATATATAGACCAATACGTATATATTTCAATAATATATAGTTCAATACGTACCAGGTTAAAGCTTATTTAAAATATAGATGAGTATTATTTTATGTTTAAAATTAGCATTAAAGGACCCCTGGTGTTGTAAGATTTGATAGAAATAGATCAGTAACAAGAATCTATAGTAATAAATACCTACCTTGGAAAAATATATAGAAGAACTGTATTTATGAAACTTAAAATTTTCTTAAATTGAGTTAATTTAGTCGAATATAACTGAACTTTAACTACTTCAAGGAATTCGATCTAAAAAATATATATATTTAGTAGGAATTGAAGATAAAAGCGTAAGGTTTGGGACGGGTTCTCCAAAAGAGGCTAGAAACGCAATCCCTGTGGTTTTGAGTGTATCATCTGAGATCTGAAAGCACGTGACTAAAATGAAATATTAAATGTACTATTGTCTTAGCGAATCTATACTAATATTATAAAGCTGAAGAGTTTGTTTGTTTGAAAGCGCTAATCTCCGAAACTACTAGTTCGATTTGCATAATTCTTTTTGTGGTGGATAGTCCAGTTATCGAGGAAGGCTGTGGGCTATATAACATAACACGCTACAACGAATAGGAGCAAAGATATAGTGGTAAATGTGTAAAAAACGGGAGAAATTATTTCATCTTTGAAGTCTTCCGTTGCGTGCGCCGTGAAAACGGTTCAAGATACACAAAAAATATGTATGAAAGAATAATAGCTCTTTTACTGATCTAAAAAACAGTCTTGGACAATGTATGTCTATCTTTTTAAGATTAACTCACAAAAACCGTTTTTATGGTACCTAATTTGGTCGAAATAATTTGTTTAAGTTGTATCAACATAATAATATTAATCTTTATTCAAATAAACAAATAAATATGTTGTTGGTGAAGAGTACTTCATTGTGAATTTAAAAAAAACAGGTTTTATCCTGAAAATTCTACGGGAACTCGACCATTCCGAAAACCCCGCAAGAACGGGAACTATGTGGGAAGAACCAAAAATCTGCCGGAAGTCACTATTCCACGCCGACGAAGTCGCGGCAAAAGCTAGTATTAAAATATACTGTAACATTACAGGACAAGTTCTAACATCATATGTTCCTGGGTCCAGAAGACTGGTTCTGTGTATCAAAAGCAAACTTCAATTGACGAAATTCATAAATGAGTTGACCTGAGACCTAGGCAATGGATTTCATTCATTTTGACCACGACTGACGACGTGGTGATACAACTCAGGAGCCACAGAAAAACACCAACTGAATATGATAGTAGTGTAACATGAACAAATTAAGATTTACTAGTTTTTCTTCAACAAAAAAATTACTAATCCAAAAATTTATCATAAGTACAAATAGAACCGAAACAGTAAATAATTTAAAGTAAGATCATTCAAAGATAATCGACAAAATTATTGATATTTATTTGACAGATCAAATGAGTGTTGTATAGACGACATCGGCTGTTTTGTCTAAACGCTAATGTTTTGCTTTTATATTGTTGATGGAAAACTTATATAATATACTTAGGAAACACACTTTTAAATTGAACCGAACTTTTAAATTCCCAACGCATCCAAAGTGATATTGAAACGCTGACGCTCAGTGTTGCCAGGTGAGGCTATATAGCGCCAATGGGGCCATCTCCCTTACCGAGTGGCGATATTATTTTATCTGCTGAAATCAGGTAGCCGATTTGATTTGATATTAACAGGTCAAGGAGAGGCATATTGTAAATGGTGCCGGATGAATTTACGTGCTCATAAGCATGATTTAAAAGTTCATTGCAGCAAAAAAACTCATCAACACAAGGCAACAAATTTAACTAGTAAAAAACAGAAAAAGTTAACTGAAACAGGTAAATTATTTTAAAAACAAAGTGCAATCAATAAAAATAAAAAAAATCTAGACCATTTGTACTTCAATAATTGAATTTTATTTGTATTTAAAATTTTATTTATTATTGTAAAATAATAGAACGAATTTAATTAATATAAAACCAATAATAAGCTCATGAATTTATTTCAACTTTACCTGTGTGCCGTGATGGGGTTATCTCGGGGTTACACGCGCGCTCCAGTGCGGCGGGGTGATTCGAGAATAAAATATTCTGGTAACACTGATCACTGATGACGATTTGTTTGTTAATTTTACGCGGGAAAGTACTTTGTGAACGCGACTTTTATTTTTGTGAATTGAATTTAACTTATTTAAGGTGTATTGAGTTAGGAATATTATTACTTTGTTCTAGTTAAGGTTTTATTTGTTATTTAAAAGTGCTGGCTTTATAAGAAAACTATATTTTTGTGAGTATTTTTTTTAGAATACTAAAATCAGAAATGGGATACTATTCACGTTCACAGTTACATTTATGTAATACGTTTTTGATTACATAAAGAGTTATAAATGAAATAAAACACCAATTATGTTTTAAAATCTATTTTAACTATTACTTGCGTGTGTTATAGGTGACTGGTTGATTGAGTAAGCAGATGACTGATAATTAACATTAGTCTCGCAACAACAAGACAAGGACCGTTTGTTTTTGGAACAGAACTCGATGTAAGAATATAAGTTTGTATTACGATCGAGAAGTAGGACAAATTCTTTTTCAGGCCACCCTACCACGTATCAATGCATTAGAAATTTAACGCTACCTAAAACAAAACACAAGCAATTCAAATTAAGGCATGAGTCTAACAGGTACAGAATTTGTTTTTATTAATAGTACACGCATTTGGTAAGTTTTATTTGCTATATTCAATTCGTAACCATATAGGGGTGGTCAACTTCATGTTTTCTAATATAGTCTCACTCTTTGGCTTAATAGTTACTGACCGTTAGCAAATTTTCGAATTTTTCGAGTTTTCTACTTTACTTACCGAATTTGGTAACATTATTTATTTAATAATACACAAAATGCATAATGCAAGTTGTCAGGTGTAAAGAAAATCGTTAGAAATTGGATATGAAACATAAAGAACTTATTTTGAAAGGCTATAGGGTTTATAATCCTGTAAAAATAACTCAGTTAAAACTAGTGGAGACATCATTATAATGTAACCAACCTAAAATACAGTTAATATTCCTATTGAGTGAGTAAGGTTTAAGCGTAGGAACAGAGTGAAAAAGAAGAAAAGGTAATGCAGATAGCACACATACTGAATGTGATATAATTTATGTCACATATATTCCAGAAGCTTCTTCAATGATCAGATGATCAGATTAAAACGAATATTACACATGAGGGAGCTTTAAATGGGACTGAGAGTAATTTGGAGAGCAAGTATGGAGGAAGAAAAAGAATTGTTTATGATGAATGAGAACTTGTGGATAACTCTTGTCATTCTACGGTAGCTCAGTACAAATGGGTGTTTAAAAACAAAGTATGATAGTGTTGGTAAGGTGTATTATCATTCAAGATTAAAGGCAATATGTTTTTCACAGAAAGCTGGCATACACTATCATAAGACTTTCCCCTGTGCTACATTATTCTACTCTAAGATTGTTATTTTCTTTAACTGTAAAATTAGTTTTAAATATACACCAACAACATCAGCTTTCCTGAATGGACGGCCTACACTATACATAAGACATGTTGTGGATGTGTCACCACCCTTGATTAGGGAAGAGGGGGAGGAAAAATGGGAAGGGGAGGAAAGGATGGGAGAAGGAAAAGGACAAACGGCACTCCTACTCATCGGAAGAAACGCAGCCATTAAAGACTACTTCACACTGATCTTCTGTGAGAGGGTGGTACTTCCCCGGTCGAGACAGCTCATGTTCGAGCTGCATTCACTTGACCACAGCTAGGCTCTACCACCTATGATATTTTTGAATGATTCTGTGTATATTGAAAAAACCTGTATTGTATGAGGATGATAATAATAAACATGCCATCTATGGACTTGAGCAGTCCTCACATGCATGGTATGAGAGAGGCAATGATCAGTTAAAATCTTTAGGTCATTTAAAATCTAAGTATGAACCTTGTTTATTTATAAAGTTTGAAAGAAATGTTAAATTGATAATAGATTTGTTGTTGATGACTTTTTTGTATTCTCTAATTGTAAAATGACAACTAATCAGTTAATATCTTGTATTAACTGATTAGTTGTCATTTTAAGCAGTAATTTTTAAATAAAAGATCTAGATCAAATAAAGCATTGTTTAGGCTTAAGAGTAAATATGTAATATGTAATAATGTTATAACTGTTGATCAAGAACAATATGTAGAAAGCTTTCTGAAATGATTTAATATGTTACATTGTAAAACTGGAAACTCCTATGGAGGTTAATGTAAGGCTAGAAAAATCTAAGAACAGTTTTTGTGATTAGAAAATTCCATATAGACAAGTGGTAGGTAATTTTATGTATTTATCTGTCTTGACCAGACCCGACTTAGCTTACAGTGTATGTTATTTGAGTCAGTTTTAGAACTCATATGATGAAACTCATTGGAAACATTTAAAACGAATTTTAAAGTACTCAAAAGTTACTAAAATCTTTGGCCTTGTTTTACGAAAGGATAATTGTTATAGACAAGGATATGTTGATGCAAGTTGGGGTTCAGGTTCAAATGATAAAAAATCTTTTTCTAGATTTTGTTTTAAGTTGTCTGGTTTAGTAATTTCTTTTGAATGTAGAAAACAGAAATATAGCTTTGTTTTCAACAGAAGCACAGTATATTTCCATGTGAGAAGCCAGTAAGGAGGCTATTTATTTTTGAAATTGGAGTTAATTCAGAAACAATGATTTTGTATAATGATTATCAAAGTGTATAAAAACTTGTTTTGAATCCAGTATACCACAGGAGATCTATACATATAGATGTTAGATACCATTCTGTGAGACAGGCAGTAGCACATAAGTTTGTTAAAATTGATTATTTATAAACTGCTAAAATGCCAGCTGATATTTTAACAAAAAGTTAAGGTTAGTTAAAAGTTTATAGTCATGAATACTCCAGACACCATGGTCCGGTGGAGGGGAGCGTATATATGCAGCTGTGGGTGGAGCCTGTCTGTTGGAGCGTGCTGGCGAACTTAGTGTGGTGGAGTACGGCCTCGATAGAGTACTACAAACCGTGAGTATAGATCAAGATCTACACAATGTCAAGTAATTTAATTTATACTAAAATGATTCGTATCTTATGGAGGTTCGTACTGAGCGTGTGAATCCTCACGTGCTCAGTGTCCGTATCAATGAGGGCAGGAAGACGAAGGAAGAACGAAAACACTTCGCCTATCTGCTGACAGACAGACGATTGCTGTTATTGATCTTGTTACAGGTACGGAACATACATAGGATAGATGTTAGAGTTCCTTTGTTATGAAAAAAAAGATTGATGTCGTTGCATTATATTTATTAATATCAATGATGTGAATGTTCTAGGAGTTCAGTTAGGGCCATGGTGGCGCGAAGCTCGGGTGGATTGGTTGGAGCTGACTGAGAGCGGACATCTGCTTCTGTTTCCGTCATACTAGACGACGACTTGCACTTCTCCGTATTGATACCGGTGAAAAGGTAGCACATTCATATATATAGCGTAAACGACATAGCTGAATAAATTGAGTCAAATAAATATGATGTTTTATTGTCTGGTATTTCATTTTTTTAGGAAATTATGGGGAGCGGAGTTAGTTTCGTGCAATGGATAGAAAACAGTGTCGCTGTTGTAGCCCAAACCTCAACACATTTGCTGATTTGGTAAGATTTAATAATATATTTTTTAATTGTACTGGATAAAAGTAACTTATTATGTGTACAAAATTTATTTGAATATATATAGTAAATCTTCTAACTTAAAAATAGTGTATCGTTGGCAATGGGTTAAATGATCCATATTGATTTCTTGTTTTGGGAGAGAACATATCAAAATATTCCTGTAAATTAATCCTAGTTTTTTACTCATTATGTCTATATGTTACATACAGTAAGATATACATGGATCATAAGGTTGTTCCTACATATATATATATATATATATGTGTTTGTATGTGTTATAGGTGCAGTGTATGGGAGCCTCAGTGTGTTGTCATGTCTGAGTGTGTATCAGTCTCGGCTGTATCAGTATCAGAGCGACGAGTCCTACTGGAAGGAGGTCAGATCCAGGCCATTGTATTGGATGAACATCGACTGGCTTTCAGTATGAACCCTTTACAGTATTGACATTATTTTTATACTAGCTGCGCCTCGCGGTTTTACCCGCGGACTTCCGGGATTTTTGGGATTTCCGAGATGTAAAGTAGCCTATGTGTTATTCCTGGACGTCAGCTTCCTGTATACAAAATTTTATCAAAATCGGTTCAACCGTTTGAGCGTGAAGAAGTAACAAACATACACACACACTCACAAACTTTCGCAATTATAATATTAGTAGGATTAATGAGATCTAAGACTTCCTCGAGTATTCATTTAAATGAAACACATCTAGTCTGCCCGTGATCATGGTCGCTGTAAAGTAACCGAAACGTAGGCAGTATGTCGTTTATTTAAAAATATCCGAAAAAAATTCTTTTCATTTATTTTTTATTGTTTGAAGTGATTACTATATAATTTTTATATAGACGACGTTTAAATTTAAAAGTTTATGGTAGGGTAATGTTAATCCGGTGCACACTATCCACACAACAAGATTCAGTATGTTGCTGAAGTAACTTTTTGGACAGATTAACTTATAGAATAATACAGAGTACTTTTAAGCCATTTTTTTTTGGGTATAAGACAATAAATGAACGATTTTATTATAACAGGATTGATTTAATGTTCTAAGCGCTATTTGAATTTATTTTCATCAATCGCTATATTGTTAATTTATATGGAATATTAAATGGAAATTACTATTTATTTTGAATAGATTCGGCGTTACGTAGCGGGGACTTAGAGGATTGTGCTCAATACTTGGACGCTGTGTCGAGGTCTGCGGACGTCGGGTCGTTGTGGTGTCAACTGGCTGAACAGGCGCTAACAGGATACGATGTTGAGGTTAATATATATGGCATTACAGTTAGATTAAATATAAACAGAAGTTTGTTAAGGCTTCGTTACCAAACGCATTGAAAACCTTCTACTAATTTTTAGTAAGTTTTTCACGATATTTGCTTTATGTGAATTTGTATTCAAGTACAGAGGATATAAGTACAGTGGATGGCTCATAAATAATGTCGATTTTCAGTGTTCACTTTTTAATATATAATGTAATAAATTAGACTAACTATGAGATGTATAGCTCCTCGTATTTAATGGTTTTTTATCCCAAAGAGCAGTAAGCTCTTAGGTTAAACAGTTTTTTTTTTGACCTTAAATGCAAAAATAATGTCGCACTGCTTTAATAACATTTGTTGGATTCAAATTATTTTGTACAAAACACTCTCGCCATAGATCTCAAGTGTAAAGTCTGAACTGAATTTCGGATGTTGCAGGAATTTAGTATCACTAAGTTCTTTGATCGTATTCTGCGTTACTTTCGTCATTAATGGTTTAGAATTGTCTTGAAAAAAAAACCGGTTTCGGTAATTTTAATTTTCCTTCAACAAAACCTCATACATTTGCATCACCTGTCCACTATTTTATCAAAACGTAGTCGTTCATCAACAAACAAACAGAAAATTATTCAAAGAAAGTAAAATTACTGTACTGTTTGTAGAGCTAGAGATAAATTTAAGAAGTTCCAACATATTTAAATCGATGCGTTGAAATTTTTACATATGAATCGACATTACCTATGAGCGACCATGTATATATGATAGAAATAAAGATTGTCCAATGGTTTTAGAATAACTACTTGAATTTATTATTGGTTTAATTACATTAATGTTAGGTTCAAGTAGATTGGACAACCCTGATACCGAAAAAAACAGTTATGTTTGGTTAATTGTTACCCATTCAGTTGTGGTGGTATATTCCTCACTGCTCAAAATAGAGAAAGACTAATATATATGTATATATATATTATAACATTTAAACGTTTTAGTACCTCATAACATATATATTTTTTTCAGTTGGCGACGAAATGCTATAAAGCAGTGGGTGATGAGGCTAGAACATTTTATCTAGAGAAAACTGTCGAGTTGGCTTCAGCCAAAGGGGACGGGAATATTGATGAAGGTATTTTTTGCATTTAAACGTTTTGGGTACACCTCATGCATTTCTTTTTGTACCCGCTTATTGTATTAATAGTATTTATTTTATTAATTGTGATTATAATATAATGCATAGGTTTAAAGAGTCTCGAGGTTCGTGCACGTCTAGCAATATTTGTGGGGGACTTAACCACCGCCGAAGAATACTACGTACGTGGAGCCGCTCAGCCAAAATTGGCTATTAATATGTACAACAGCCATCGCCCTCGCTGAACAAGTCGATAGACAAGCGGTGACATTACTCAGGCAGCAATACATGGACTATCTCACGTCAACAGGTGCAAAAATGATAACTGTTCAGTATATAATTTAAGATTGATAAAATTTTTACGCGCTGCAAAAAAATATTAGAAAAATCTTATATATCATCTTCGTTAGGATAACACTAATAATCTGTTTGCCCTAGTAAAGTATTATTTTGTTGGTACAGGTCGTCTCGGCGAGGCGGGGGCGGTTTTAGTGTCAAGCGGTGACGTGCGAGGCGCGGTTCGTGTGTGGGTGAAGGGTGGTCGGCGAGACGAGCTGCCAGCGATCAACTAGTACAGGTTAAGGTTGCATTATCAGATAGACAAAAAAAATAGGGAAGGAAATGGATCCATTATCAGATAGCTAAATAAAAATGCTACTGAAGTATGAACCCATTTGTAGGAATACCGCTTGTTGGTCTCACTAAGGATAGTCTTGTTGTAGTTATGAAAAGATCCTACTCAATTCGTTGTAGGTCTTAATACATACGTAAATGACCAATGAGCGTTTGTTTTTGATTTAGTATTATTGATTATACTATTGAAGACATAATGTTAGTGTGAATGATGCAAGTTAAAGACGAGGGTTATGCATTTAACTAAAAAAGAATAGCAGAAGTATATTTTTTTAATATAACTGTCTCAAACATTAATATTTATTCTTATACTGTAACTCCTGCATATTACTATACATTTTAAAAAGTTAAGATTCACTAATTAGAGACATAGATTATGAACTTTACAATTTGTTTCCTTTGTAGGAGGAATGGTGGGAAATGGCTGGTGAAATATCCGAGCGTAAAGGTGATATGAGAACTGCTGTTGATTACTATTTTAAAGGCAACATAGTTGCGTAGTCGCAAGAGCCGTTCAACTAGCAAGAGAATTTACTATGTATTTGAAACTTTTGTTTTTAATTTTTATTATATCGTTTGTTGTTCTTCAGGCCTGTCCCGGTGAAGTGACCAGGTTGGAAGGGGAGTGGGGCGCGTGGCTAGTATCATCGCGACAGGCGGGCGCCGCTGTACCTCATCTCATAGAGGCTGCTCGAACCGTTGATGCTCTCACTGCGGCTCTGAAGGCACATCATTATAAAAAAGCTCTTCAAATTGTACAGGTATTATTAATAATAACTGGTTACTGAGCTTTGCTGGGTATTAAGGAATTATTAGTATATATTTTGGTTTTTTGTTATTAATTTCGTTTAGGCATTTTTTATTCAACACGTTAAGATGACAGAAAACTATAAATCAACAATTAATTTCTTAATCTAACTTCTGGTACTCAACAACGCCATCTGCTGTTGTGTCGTTAGAGCAATTAATAAAAGCAAGTAGCAAAAAGTAGTATTACTATTCGCCACTAGATGTCAGGGAGCGTCATATTTTAAACGACTAATTTTTGTTATTCTTTTTTACGTAAAATAACATTTTATAAATGATTAATGATGATAATGATTCCTAGCTAGATCGATTTATCGCCATCGTTTGAGCCGATACCGAGATTCCCATAATATATAAATATAGATACAAGAATTGCTCATTTAAAGATATAAGATATTGCTATAGGGCTTGTTTTGATAGATATATATATTGTAAATCAATCCATTGATATCTTTATGTTATAGAAGATATAGAATCAATTTCATTTCTTCTTTTACACACGACCTTCGGACCCCACGATACAGGTCTCCTAGTGTTGGGTCCAAAGACAATCGAAATTTAAAATCTGCTGAAAACATAACGCACCTCAACCTTGATGTATTATTGTGTAATCATTGTGTTTTTTTTTTCAATAAAGTTATTATTATTATTAAGTTCTTTTACACACGGATTTAACGTCACGATCAATTTATTAAATTTTTAGAATTCAATGTTTGGGTCGATTTTTATTCTATTCTAGTAGGTTTCATATGTCAATTAATATGTTTAATATCTTTTTTGCAAACATTTACAGGAATGGGATACAGCGGAACGAGTTCTCACATCCTGTGGTATGGCGGAGAAATGTGTAGGAGCGTACAACGCCGCGGGCAAAGTGTCGGAAGGTCTACGTGTTGCCGCTACACATCTGGCAGAAGAAGACACGAGAGATATTTACTGACCACTCGCTCAACAATCACGACAGGAAGGGCACTTTAGAAAGGCTGAACAAATTGATATAGGACTAGGAGATACAGGGTAAGCTATCATTCGTTGATTTTAAAGAGAGAGAGACGCCAGCCTCGCTGACGTTGCAAATGTCACTTCTTCAAGTACAGTCCATGATATTTTAAAATGAAACTTCAATTGATCTTAATGCTCCTGTATTTCTCAAAGATTCTTCATAATAACATACTTCAATGATACACACTCACTGAACTCTGAATTACGAGTATCAATTCTGAATTCTCAAATCTGGAGTCCGCCGTCGTGCGTCCAGTCGTTATATTTATAACAAGATTCAAACATAGTTCTATTCTCTTTTGATTTCGTTTTACTTTTAACAATAATCATAAATACTAATAAGAATTGATGACAGCCTCAAATTATTTTCAAGTCGCATCCGTTATTAAAGCTGGTAGCGCCGATATATATATCAAATTCATAGAATGCTGGCTAAGAATCCTATTAGTTAAGTATTATTATTGACAAATGTTCTGGATATGAGCAAAATTAAAAAAAAATAATTAAAAAATAAATTATTAGATATATTATAATGAGATCTAAGATTCTCGCGAGTATTCATTTAAATGAAGCTAATATTTACGGACTGTTACGCATTATATAATATTTTTAAAACTACATATTCCCGACGTTTCGGTTACATTACAGCAACCGTGATCATGGGCAGGCGAGATGTTAACTGAATACACGGGATAGTCTTAGATACATCCTACTAATATTATAATTGCGAAAGTTTGGGAGTGTGTGTGTATGTTTGTTACTTCTTCACGCTCAAACGGCTGAACCGATTTTGATGAAGATAATGCTGAAAGTGATTCATTGATAGTTTGTATAAGTAATATATTGTAAAATATAGAACACTCTATATGTTTATTTAAATACTAGTTCCTGTTGGCGACTTCGTTTGCGTTTGTGTCAGAATTAGAAATGTATAGCTGACCGGACTAAAACTATTCAACCTTAAAGACAGTAAATAAGAGCATTTTGTATTTTATCAATTTATTTCTTTTTCGATCAGATGAAAACTATCCTACGTCCTTTCCCTTGTTCTAAGTTATCTCTCCACAAATTTTCAGCCAAACCGTACAGCCGTTCTTGACGTATAAATAGTGTAACTAACACGATGTATATACAAAGATAGTTGGTATAGTTCGGATCAAGTTGTTTGTACGAAAGCTAGTTGATGTGACATATTATTCTAAATATTCCAGGTACATGTGATGCAACAAGAAACAAAAGAATCAGATTCAGAAAGTGAAGCGCTGGAGAAGTTAGTGAAGGCTGGCCAGTGGCAGCGCTGAGTGGCACGAGCTGGGACAAGGCAGCACATTACGGCTCAGACACGCTGCTCATCTGTTCAAGACAAATTCAGTAAGCATAACTCATTATTAATAATATGAATACAACCTATTGTATTGTTTAATAGTTTTGATTAGCTGAAATTGCAATTTTTGCTTTGTTTCACAATTTTAATAACAATATTAATTTATTTATCTTTTAACTTATAATTATAACGACTGTTTATTTAACTGAAACTTAAGTTAGCTTAAAAGTGTATTATAATTTTTTATCACATTTAAACAGTATAGTGCATTACCATCAACGATTTAATTTCCACGTTCCAACTCGTGGAATGACAGTCAAGCGCTATCCATTCAAGATAATAAAAAAACACCTTTTTCCATTACATTATAGGTGCATGTGTTTACTAACCAATTTATGTTCCAGCGTATGGAAGGCGTAGATATTATGAGCGCAGACATACCAGAAGTTCTTTCCCAAGTTCTGGAAGTACTTCGACAATATCTGACCGATGACGCCGGTGTAGTGATAGTGTCTACTAGTGACAGTGCTTTATCCAAGGCTGTATGCAGTGAGATCCTTGTTAGGATGTCCGCTGCCCCCAAAGACCTTCCAGCCATGAAGGAAGCAGCCGCCAGTATGGTGACAGCTGGAGCCGATGAAAGGAGCATGCAGGTTTTTATACAATGATCAAATTAGATTTGAAAAGAAAACTCAAATAATATATAATACTAGCTGCACCCCCGCGGTGTTACCAGCGGATTTTCGGTATTTCCGGGATGTAAAGTAGCCTATATGTTATTCCTGGACGTCAGCTTCCTGTATACAAAATTTTATCAAAATCGGTTCAGCCGTTTGAGCGTGAAGAAGTAACAAACATACACACACACTCACAAACTTTCGCAATTATAATATTAATTGTAATGTCATTTAGTTGTTATTTTACATAGAAAAAATTCTGATGTTATGGATATAAAGGTATGTAAATTAAAATAGAATGTTAATGTGTTTAGGCTACCACACTACTGATGGGTCCAAGGCAGCTCGAGCCCTGTCTCGATACGCTGACGTCATTGTTGCTGATGTTGGCAAGTATTAATACTCTATTATATATTATAAGTATTAATTTTCTTTTGTTTTTATTAATAAAGTCTCAAGAATGGTCCAGACAAGCATGAGTTCAAGACTGACAGTATTCATTGAATTAGAACTAATATTTTCAATTGCTGCAAAGTAAAAGAAAGGTCGGGAGTATATAGGCAAAATATTAAAAAAACGCGTCGTAAATCTGAAAATATCAGTTTTATTTCAGTCCAGACAAGCATCAATAAGTAATTATGACATACCTAATAGTTGTTTTGGAAGTTATTCTTATTACAATAATTATTGTGCCTAATTAAAGCTTTTGTTTGCATGACCGTATCTATAATTTTACCACGAATCTTTTAGCAGCTTTTATCTGAAGAGGCATATAAAAACCATATTTTGTTTACTCATAACTTAGTAATTTTCGTGAAAGATTTAATATAATATAATGCCATGACAGGTGTCACGTTTTTTTACAAATGATAGCAGGATAGATTTGCTGAGTGCTAAGAAATGATCTTCAAATGTTATTTATCAAATTAATATAAATAATGCAAAAGTTGCTTACAATGTGTGTATGAAATGACTTTGATTACATTTTCATGTAAATGTCTTTAAAGTTATTAGAAGAGTACTAATAATAATTCCATTGTTTGTATGTATGTATACTTTTCCATTGCAGCGTATTACTTATGTGGCGAGGTGATGGGCGGTGAGGCAGGGAGTCCTTCGTGTTGCTGAACCACTGTCTGGACCTGCTGGAGGCCGCTGATGATGATGGAACCAAATGTTGGACTACGCCGACTTTGGTATAACTATTGGACCTCTACTATGAACTTATTTTATATCTAGATAAATATTTTATATGCTATGGCGTCCTTTGCACTGGAATCGTCGAATATTTTGCTAATGTCAACGTTTTTATTTGTTGGATGAGTCATATTCTTGAGTACGGGGTGTAGGAAACACAGAGTTTGTTGAATGAAATAAAGCCGTTTATTCCATTCAACAAACATAATTAATTGTTATTTAATATTTTATGTAATTGTTATAAATATTGGGCGAATGTTCATTTTATGTTGACATATATCATGTACATATTTGTTATATATATTTTTATTTAACATAATTATTGTTTTTAAATATTTGAGATGATATTTTTTTAATATGTAAAAATTAAAGCTAGACTTTTGAAGCATTTAGAGCACCACTTAGTACACTGTACACTTACTTCTGTACAATTTTTGAGGACAAAATTTGATGCAAGATGGATTTTCCAATATAATATTCGATGCAAAATCGATTTATCCTATTTAAGTACTCGATTATCTCCCTACTCTAGTTACGTAAGTTCATTAGAGAATGGATGGTTAGACCTAGCGATAAGACCGCCTTATTGTGCATCATTTTTTATTTTGTATATATTTCATTTTTATTGTTATATTAATAAAGTATGTATATTATTATTATTACATTATCCGCTATTGTTGTCGGGCTCATGTGTCCGAGGCACCACTCTCTCTGAGCTGAGGGACTGGTCGACCAGCTGCGTGTACACACAGACTTATTAACATGACTTTGATATACGTACAAGGAGTGACTAGAATATCTAGGTGGACATATGAGGCCCAATCATTTCAGTCGAGCATTATCCAATCTGTATAAAGGATGCGAGGATTTGAAATGTCGACATCATTAATATTATAGTTATATAACTAGTTATGTAGTTATTTTATCATGTATCGAAAGCCTTCTCGATTCTTTGTCTATTAACATAATATCGATATTTAATAAATTCAAAGGTAATACATATATTCGTCGACAACTAGCTGCTTAAAAGAAATTTTCTGTTGGAGCAAGATTTGAAAGTAGGTATATATATTGTAAGAGTTCAATATAAGCCTCATAATATATACATGTATATTATATTAATGTCATTTTTCTGTCTATTGTAATACATATTATTGTTTAATTTCAGACTCTGCCATTGGACAACCGTGGTAAATACATCTCGTACGTGGGACCAGACGAGCAGTGCTGCGTCATCACCGGATATCCGTTGTCATCGCGATTGGTTACATTTACGAATGGTAAACTATTATAAGCACATATTTTTATACGAATCAATTATTACTTAAGCTTCGTAACCCATACATGAAACATTGAGATGAACATTTAATTGATATTTGTGTTAAAATTAAGGCGAGTTAATTAGTATTTGTCTAATAAAAAAAAATGTTTTCACAAAAAAAAAATCACTGAAAAATTATATATACATTATTAAATAGAATCTATTAATCATAAAACGTATGCTGTCAGAACGTTTTAAGCAATTACTTAAATGTATTGAATGGATTACATGTCGTCGGGGAAAGTGCAAATCTACGAATTATTTATCTACGAATAATTATTATAGAAAATATTTCAGTTTAAACTTTCTTCTGACAATCTGTTTCCAACGTTTATATGTATATATTTATATATCACCTGCAGGTAGATGTGCGAACAGAGAGTGGTGGTCGCGCGTGTTCCGCCGCTCGTCACTCGTCCCCGGACGTGTCGGCGAGCGTGCTCATCACGTGACGTGACGCGCTGACTACTCGCACGTTTAGTGGCCACACACTACGTATTATTAATTAAGAGGCATACTACTGATTACAATTTATTGAATGTGTGTTTATGTTTTATTAACAGTCCTTCAATACTATTTTTTTTTATTTGACAAATATAACTTGAAATGTCTTTTAAATAGTTGTAACAAAGTGCGATGTTTTAACTTTTTATTTATATTATTTATTTACTACGGTAAGGTAACTTAAATATTATTTTTAAAATTCAGTAATTGATTTGTTTATAATAACTATAGTAGGTAATATGTGTGTTACAATAAAGATCCATAAAGTTATTGAGTTTCATTCCATTATTAAACTTTCGAATCGAATATTTTTTTGACCGAACTGGATACAAGGAATAACTTTATTAGTTTCGTTTTGTGTTGTAAAGAATACTTAATATGTATT
Organism: Danaus chrysippus; assembly: GCA_916720795.1. Taxonomy (NCBI): domain Eukaryota; kingdom Metazoa; phylum Arthropoda; class Insecta; order Lepidoptera; family Nymphalidae; genus Danaus; species Danaus chrysippus. The sequence goes on along the minus strand of CAKASE010000047.1, from coordinate 20,659 downwards.
TAAGTATTGAACTATTTTCATCGGATTTTCAGCATCGGCAGCGATGCAGAGTAGGTAGTCTTCGTTATTTATTTTAAATATTTATTCGTTAAAAGGAACTTTAACTTCAAAAGCCAATTTTAATTAACTTGATACACCCAAAACATCTAAACATGATGTTCCTAGGTTCAGTGGTTAAAATTTTGTATACAAAAAATTTAGATTCGTAGTTTCCTGTTCTGTTCGAATTTCGGGAATTCCGTGTGTAGAATTTCACCCCCACGATGGTAAAAATAACAAACGATTTTAAATTTTGAAAACGCTAGAACAAATTGTTTTTTCTCATCAAGTTCCTAAATATAAAGTTTGATGGTTTTATCTTGTAAAATTAAGAAATTCCAGACAAACTTTCAACCTCTTCATCCCCTTTTTCGCAATAAAAGGTAGCCTATGTTTTTTTCTCAGGGTCTAAAGTTTGTCTGTGCCAAATTTCATTAATATCGGTTTGAGAGGTTTAAGAGGGAAAGCATAACAGACAGACAGAGTTACTTTTGCATTTATAATATTAGTTGGGATTGACTCCCCCCCCGTACCCCAGTGACGCTTACATGGAGCCTACATCGCATGCTGGTTAGCTGAGCGCGGTGAGCGGCAACCACGCGACTTTTTTCTAATACTTGCATTTTTAAACTTGTGATATCTTCCGAATTAAATGTCCGAATTGAATAATTCAAAGAGTTATAAAAAGGTATTGACGCCGTCTTGAATATAAAGTAATTTATACGCACGCGACGTAAGGAATTTTTCAGATCATTTTGTTACACCTTGGGTTACATTATCGGAGTTTTAGTAAGGATCCCTAATTTTTTTTTAAATATAATATAGCCTATATTACTCGGGAATAATGTAGCTTTCCAAAGGTGAAAGAATTTTTGAAATCGGTCCAGTAGTTTCGGAGCCTATTCATTACAAATAAACAAACAAACAAATCTTTCCTCTTTATTAATATAGATGAAAACATTTAAGGATCGGATTGTATTTGTGAAAAGATATGGTCGTCAAGCATAAAGGCTCAAGATTTTGGATATCTGGAAATTTTTACAAAAATTATATGTGTTTACAATATCAATTTGTAAACCTTATGGCTTACACTGATGCTTTTCATTCAATTATGTATAGGAACTTAGTCCAAATTTTAATTGCGGTAAAGTATATTTTATATTAACAAAACCTGTGAAATGTTTAAAGGGGATATCTTATTATCTAGGGGATATTTTAATAATATATTTTGACACACATATTGTTACGTACTAGTATTGTATTTCCATCCGTTTTCGCAATGGTTTTAAATCTTGTTTCAAAGTATCGGATGTTCTACTCCAATGACGAGCATTTCTGGAGGTTGGCCATCGCGAAAACGGAATATTGAAATATTGTATCTATGAAGAAACGACAACACTAAAGTAGAATAGAAGTAAGTGTAGATAATGCAGTACGAAGTCGCCTTCTGGTTATATATGCTGGTGCTGAGACGGTAGGAATGGGATTCAGTAGGCACGTAATAACGATAGTTAATAAATTTATATATCTCTTATGTTATGTAGAATATTACTAATATATCGAAATAGTAAGCGTAAATTGATTGAACGATGTCAATCTTTTGTCAGAATAATATATTTTTTTTAATCTAGATTTATAATTACATATAAAGTATATATATACTCCTATGTTACAAATGCTCAAAAAATATGGAGTTTTTCTTATGTTTAATATATATACTTAGGAAACACACTTATAATTTGAACCAAAACTTTAAATTCAAGAACGTTTCCGAAGTAGTTTTAAAGCGATAACGCTTGGCTTGTTCGACTTTTACGCGGGAAAGTATTTTGTGAACAAGACTCGTACATATTGTTGTAAATTGAATTTAACTTATTTAAGCTGTATTCGGTTAGGATAATAACTAGTTTGTTCTAGACTCTAGTTAAGGTTTTATTTGTTATTCAAAAGTATTGGCTTTATAAAAACTAAAAATAAAACAACTATATAAAATAAAAATATAAAACAAAATAACTAACATAAAATAATAATAAAATTCTAATAAAAATAATATAAAATAAATAATAAAATAAACACAAAAATAATATAAAATAACATATTTCAATAAAAAAATACTACTATAAAAGAAAAACTATATTTTTTTAAGGACTTTGTTAGAATCCTAAATATATATACTTTTTTTTGAGACCAATAAATCATTACTATTTAAAAAAAACAACAATTTTTTAATTCTCACATTTATTTACTTTTTTGTAACACTAATAGTATTGCCGAAACAAGAGACATATTTTTCCTTTACGACTAATAAATTTTGTTGACAGTAATGTAAAATAAGATTTTTTTTAAATTAAAATACCATATTTCATCATAAAATTACCCAAACCAGAAAGAAAAAACAATTAAATAAATTATTTAGTCAATGCAAAATTTCAGCCGGCTATTCATCGCTTGGGCTTGTTCCGGGTCCGTTGTCAGTTCTAAAAAAAATTACACATTACAATAATAAAAAAAATCATTATCAAAAAAATATATATACATATATATATTTTAAAGTTATAATATCTATGAATATTATTTTAAATAACAGACCCTCAGACAGTGAGTTTATAAAATATAAGAAACGAAAATGTAATAACATAGGTAACGGTTAGGGTATTCAGTAAATAACTTTATCATAAGAGCTGGTTGTACTCACACGGTACTCCTGCCCCAGGGTCCACAGGTCCTGTTGAACAAACAGTTAATGTACTCGTATCCATTCCTTGTGCTGTTGATCCAGTCGTATTGACCCTGAGCTGACGTCGCCACCAGCAACACACACACACACACTAACACCACCCTCATCCTGTACATATATTAAAACATCCTTTACAGCGATCTACTTTGTTATAAAATAGCAGCAGGAACACCGTTATAATAGTATGTAACGGTTATTGAACTCACAAACAGTCTCCTGTGCGATCAACAGTAATAACTGTGTAGGTCTTAAAAAAAAAGCTTTTAAACAGTATCCAAAGATACTCAAAGGAAGTTACATTTAAAAAATATCCAACTTTTTCATTCTATTAATCTCGTTTTTGGTATTTTTTTTAGTCACGTTGTGAATATTAAATATAAATTCATTTCTAATTTTTATATGAAAATAATCTTCGGTGCTAGGACCACAATCATCTCAGGAAAACAAACATTCTATGCCGTCTTGTGCTGCCAATAAAATAAAATATTTGGAATAAAAAACATAAGAAATCGGAAGGATACCTAGTAATTTATACCTATATATACTATGATATATATCGGAAACTTCGTTTAAATAAAAATCATTTGTGAGGTTAAAATACAATAAAGTAATAGATATTACTAAAGAATAATCAAATTTTGTGGTAAAATTGAAGAAAATAACTTTTCTTTTATTTTTCAAAACTTACCTTGTTTACCGGAATAACTATTTACGTACAATAAAAACACTTCAACAGTATTTAGAAATTATTTGTTTTAATATAACGAGACACTCTGCCACAAGGCAAATGATGGAACAACATTCAATATATATGATGAGTATTATTCAAATTTACAATATAAATAAAACAAATGATAATTATTTAATATGTCTTTATGCATTTGTGAACGAAGATAAGCTAATTACATTATAATATATTGCTTAGTAATGAGAAATTTATAATTAATCAACAATTATTCTTAATTATATTTTGCATATATTTGTGTTAAAACTTTTGCTTGCAAGATAGCGATAAAAACCAAACATGTTTATAATCGAAAAGTCTAAAAAACTAGTAATATGTATGATGTATACAGACAAAAAAAAATACACAAAGCAAATAGTTTTTTTTAAATTAAAGTCAATAATCAAGACTTATAAATCACAACTTATTTTACTGATCACTGAAATGTTATGACCTTAACGCCTTTGGCCCTTAATACAAAAAATATATATTAATACAGGGTGGGCCATGAATTAGTTAACATTTGAAATAATCATTTAAAAAAAAGTTATTGACATATTTTAAAAATTGTTTTATTAAAAGAAAGCTAATTAGTTGGAAATTATTTTTAAAAAATCATATCATCTAAATGACCACCATTTCGATTTTTACACTCTTCTAAGCGAGTAACGAAATTTTCGAATACTCTTCCGCACAGAGACCGTGAGATCGTCGATATCTCTTCGCTAATTTTTTCTTTTAGTTGATGTAGTGTATTTGTTTATTGATGTAGACACGACTCTTTAAATAACCCCATAAAAAGAAGTCAGCTGGGGATAGATCTGGACTTCTGGGTGGCCTATGTCGCCTTCTCTCTATCAAATCAGTTCCACAGTTTATGCATCTCAGAGATACGGATTGGTAAGAAGTCACTTCTTCTATGTGCAGACTATCATGAGACACGCTTTGGTTTTGTTCAATGTCCATATTCAAGCCGAGGTTAGCGATGGAGTTAGTTTCGGGGTCCACATTACGTGAGTGTTGTTCATCGTTTATGCTATGTTCGGAGTCCATAACACAAAAGCCAGGGTCATCGTTTGAGCGAAATTCGGGGTCCGTAGAAGTGCCGGAGTCATTGGTTAATGATAGGTCGGAGTCCATAATGAATAAACAATCGTTGAAAGAAAATCCACAATAAATCAACACTCTCAATGTATATAGGTAAACAAAGCGAATGTAAACAATCTTCTTCTTCTTCTTTAATTAGTGGCGTTTCCTTAGAGATTTCGCCAATGTCGTGTAACGATATTATACTGAACTATGTAAAGAGGGATTTGTGAGTGAACAAGGTCGCGACTAGAAGCTAAGAGCTAGGGTGGTGTTGAGGTCGTTCAGTGAATGCCAAAATGTTGATGTATCTAAAACAAACAAAAAAGACGCACACTATATATACAGGTGGTTAGTTGATTAAACGACACACATTCTACAGCTTGATGTTATTGAGGTTAATAAACGAACATAGAATATAAATAAAAGGGGTATTAACAAAAGATAGTAGGGATTTGAAGTTAATGGGACGGGGGATATCAGGGGGAAGGAGATCATAAAGAGAGGAAGACAGTCGAGGGCAAGTGAAAAAAATGTGATCAGCTGATCCTTCATCAAGTCCGCACTCACAGAGAGAGCTATCTTTTATATGAAGCTTAGCCAAGTGGACCGGGGTACACGCGTGCCCTAGGCGTAGTCTACATACTATGCTGGTAGCACGCTTTGGTAAATTTTTTGAAATTACAAAACCAAGGGCGGAAAGGAATCGAGGTTTGGACATCCGCATAGTATTTACCCTTGGCCAGGGTACTGTTATGCCAATACTGTCTCCAAGAGGAGAAAAAACGCTGTCTTGCAATGGATAGCAAATCCGAGGGATGAACCCTGAAGTGGTCCATACAACCGGTGTTAGTTGCATCTTTTGCATAGAAATCAGCGGTTTCATTGCCGGGAATGCCACTGTGGCCAGGAATCCAAGCAAGAATGACCTGTATATTATTGTTTTGACAGCGGAAGAGAATATCTTTTATCTTTAAAATGTAGGGGAATTTACGTTTAGATATAAAAGGGTTCGTTGCAATGGACTGGAGGCAGCTTTTAGAATCGCTAAAAATAACCGAATTACTTATCTTATGGGACTCGACAAAACTCACTGCTTCTAAAATAGCTACAGACTCCGCAGAGAAAATTGATGCTTCAGAGGGGAGTTTAAAAATTTAGAACAATATTGTACTTTGGGATCCAAACAGCAGCACCAGCTTTACCCTCGCCGGCCATTTTTGACGCATCCGTATAAATACAAAGCCAATCAGACCAATGCTCTTTTACGTAATTTTGAAATTGCACATTTGCAATAGGAGACCCTTTGTCAATGCCTAAATCAAGCAAGATTTGAGGATGGAAGTTAAGTACATCAAATGGAGTGACAAACAACGGGAACATTTGGGTCTGTAATATGGGACAAGGGAGACGTAGGAATGCGTCTAAACTAGTGAGGAGACAAGGATAGTCTTTATGGGACCAATACTTGTTAGAAGGGATGAGATCAGAGAGGGAGTTCAATTTAGGGATGAGGGGGTGGTTAGAAAATTGTATAACTTTTAGAAAGAAGCGATCACATAGCAGTTGTCTTCTAAGATGCAGAAGGGATTCACCACATTCCACTTGGAGAGCGTTGATTGGAGATGATTTCATAGCCCCACAAATTATCCTCAAGCATTTAGCTTGGATTTTATCAAGTAAACACAAAGCAGATTTTATAGAAGGAATAAGAAGAAAGGAACCATAATCGAAATAACTGCGTATTAGGGCAATGTATAACAATCTTTGAGTAAAGGGGTGGCTACCCCACCAAACACCGGAAAGAGAGCGCAAAATATTAATATTACTTTCGCATTTTTTAATAATATGATTTATATGATGAACACCAGATAGCCTGGAATCCAAGGTGAACCCAAGAAACTTAACCCGATCCTTCACCATAAATTCTTGTTGTCTATAAGAGATCGAGATATGTGGAATAGATCTTCCACGAGAAAAAACTACCACTTTGCTTTTAGGAATAGAAAGAGATAATCCGTGACTATGAAGCCAGTCCTGAAGGTATGTAACAGCTAAGTTAAGACGTGAAGAGGCTTCATCACTTTTCTTTGCGGAGACATAGAGAGCCAAATCGTCAGCATATTGGAGCACTTCACAGAAAGAATTGACAGAGAGTTCTAGGTCAAATGTGTAAATACTAAAAAGCAACGGACTAAGGACAGAGCCTTGGGGAAGCCCTTTCCAAAGCTGTCTAGGGGAAGAATTATAATTAGGGGAACGAAACGAAACATATCTGGAAGAGAGAAGAGTGAGGATAATGTTTAGCAACCTCGCAGGGATACTCAGCTGGAGCATTTTCTGCCTGAGTACCGGAAGAAGGACATTATCATAGGCAGAGGAAATATCTAAAAACACGCCAACCACACATTCATTTTTTGAAAGAGCAATACGGATGTCAGTCAGAATTAAGCTTAGGCTGTCGATGGTGCCAAATCCTTTGCGAAAGCCGAATTGGGATTTTGCTAACAAGTTATTGCTCTCGACAAACCATTCCAACCGGTTTTTTGACCAAATGCTCCAATATCTTGGCCATCGTGCAGGACAAAGCTATTGGGCGGTAGCTAGAGGGGTCTGAGTTGGGCTTTCCATGTTTCAGAATGGGGATGATCAATTGTGTTCTCCACTCCTCGGGAGGGGTACAAGCTAAGAAGATGTTATTGATGATGGATAAAAAAAACAAGTTTCGAAGAGGTAGAGGACTTGCAAATAAAAGAATAAGGAATACCATCTATACCTGGAGATGAGTCCTTGAGACCCTCAAGGACAGTTGTAAGCTCTTCCCAAGAGAAGGGGGAATCAAATTTGTCAGAAGAATTACAATGAGATAATATGGGGGAAAGTTCTTCCAAGGATGGAACCGAGGGAGGAGCTAGTCTAAGGGAAAACTGGTCAATCCAGCCTGAAGGGTCATTAGCTGTAATGACAGCACTAGAAACAGAATTACGAAAAAGTCTCACACTCTTCCAAATTTTAGAGGGGGACGTGCTAGGAGAGAGTTCCTCACAAAAGCGAATCCAACCTGATCTTTTCTTTTCTGATAGCAGTCTGGTAGTCTGGGCTGCCACTCTCTGATAAGAGGTAAAATTCTCAAGACTCATAATATCAGAATAAGCTTTTTCTGCTTTGGAACGTTTCTCACACCACTCAGTGCATTCTGCATCCCACCATGGAGGAGAAGAGATTTTACCAGTGACTGAGTTTTTAAGAGGAAAGGAATTAGTCGCGGATAATAAGACGGAGTTTTTGAAAAGTTGGTACATATCAAGAACATTGTGCGTGTTAACTAAGGGGAATCTAGATATTTCTTGATCCAGATGGGATCTGTAAAGAGACCAATCTGCCTTGACTAGGTTAAATTTAAGGAGAGGGGGAAGAGTAGGGTTAGGTTTGGGGGAGGTAGGGTCAGGGGTGGAGAGGAAGATGGTAAAGTGGTCGCTACCATGAGAAGAGGGGAGAACAGACCAGGACAGACTAGGAGCTAAGGAGGGGGAGGATATTGAAAGATCAACTGCAGTATTAGGATTCTGGAGCGGGGAAACTCTTCTAGTGGGGGGTACCATCATTTAAGATAGATAAATTTAGTTCATCACAGAGATCAAGAAAGGGTATAGCAATAGAGTCGGAGTAGTAAACAGCCCCAAGAGGTATGATGGATATTAAGGTCACCCAAAATAAGGATAGGAGGAGAAAGACTTGAAATAATATGCTTTAACTCAGATAGTAGGGCGAGGTTAGGGTTGGGAATATAAATAGAAAGGAAAGAAATATTCAGAGCTCTGACAGCAACTGCAGAAATGCCTTCACTATGAGAGGGAAGTGAAATTTGATGAAAGATTACTTTTCTAGAGATCAAAATGGCTGCACCAGCATAACCATCTGGTCTGTCATCACGGAGACAAGAATAGCCTGAAATTCTAAAGATGGAGCCAGGCTTGAGCCATGTCTCCTGAATAGCTAAAATAGAGGGATTATAATTATTAATAAGGGAAATAACATCATTTTTCTTATGGCGAATGCTGTGACAATTCCATTGAAGGATGATTGGCATTTTGAATAGTGTTAAAAATCTGACTGAGCTTAGATATGACATTGTTCGGTAGTTGAGAGTCATCGAAACGGGAAATTATATTTAGGATTGTGGATAGGAGGAGGTCTAACAGGTTATCGTTAGCTGTCATGTTATCTGAGGGATAAGCATTGCCATTAGGAAGACTGGAAGGAGGTGGGCGAATTATTGAATTGTGGGACTGTTTATCATAGCCTGGACTGGAAGCAGGAGCAGGAGGTCTTTTCTGCAAAAAATGGGTCTGTCTATAGGAAATAGAATTAGGATAGGACTGAGGATAAGAAGGAGATTGAGCTGACGTTTGAGGTGATTGGACTACAATTGTAGAGGGAGATACCTGGGAGCGGGAAACATCTGCAAAGGATTTCCTAACCTGAGGGAATCTGACAGATGCTTCTGAGTAGGATATATTCTCTTGGGACATCACTAATTTTATTGATCTTTGTCTGGAATGCTCAGGGCAATTTGGATCAGTGGCTTTGTGGTTTCCGGAGCACAATAAACAGGTAGGGGGAGCAGATAGGTTGGTACAATTGATACCCGCATGGGGTTGGGCACAAATGAAGCAGCGCTCTTTGGATCGACATTGGGAAGCAATGTGCCCAAATCTGCAGCATTTGTTGCACTGTATTGTAGGTAGGATATAGGTTATGACTGGGAGTGATGTAAAATAACAAAAAACCCTGTCGGGGAGCTTCTGACCATTAAATGTTAGTACTACCGTTGGGGTGGGAGTCCAAACAGTAGTATTGTTGTCTGTGGTTTTTCTATTCAATCGACGAGCTTTTATCACGGCACCAAAGCCCTCAGGGACTACCAATGATGACACAACTTCCTCCAAAGTCCATTCCACAGGCACATTTCTTACTATACCCATACGGGTCACATTAAAAGTAGGAATAATTGCATTGTATTTGGATGTAACAAGAGCCGAGTGGTCCAGGAAGGTATTAGCCGCATTTGCTGACTTAAATTCCACTGACACTCGATTACGACCTATACGCTTAACACCATCCTTAACTATGTCACTGATGTGGTTCTGATGTAGGAATTGACCGAACTTTATTGGACGAAGGGAGGTACTAGACGAAGGCTCACACTCACAACTCACATGGACCAAGAAAGGAGCTGAGTCCTGATCTGAGTAGCGTTTTTTTTTGACACCTCATACTCGGGCACCGTATACACTGATTGGATTGAACCGACTGACTGGGCAATGGTATTCTTTTTCTGCAAGTGGGTGGGTTTTTTGATCTGACACATTTTGTCTTTTCCTTGAAGAGGAAATCGGGATCGGGTCAGTAGGAGTCGGGACGGCAAGGGAATCCTGGATGAAAGTATCACCTCCCCCAGGGTCGGGGGGCTCACCACCATACATATCTAGACTAAATAGATACTTACCTCTAATACAACACACTTATATATACACAAAATACTAAATAGACAATCAACAGTAATTCAACGATAAGAATAACCCCTAGAAACTAGAATAAGAACGTAAATTTGAACTACACACTTGTTCTAACACGTTCCACTCTCACAATCAATGTAAACAATCAGTCTGTGACATATCAATGTCAATTTGTATTAATTGTTTTATTAGTGTTGCAATAGAAAAAAATCATTAAAAAAAATCGATCGAAAACAGATATGATTATGTTTGACATTCTTCATATTTCAGTTCATAAAACGTTTTAAATGACGAAACTAATTACAACAAATATTTTTAATATTTTTTTTGTATTTATTACTTATAGTTGTATTAAGTTCTGCGAGATGATTCGATTTGACGCAATCGTTAATTGATCTTGCTGGTAACACAAAACGTGGATCAATAAAGCAAATATATGAAGATACTTTAAAAATATTTTTTCAATAAAACACAATTTTACACTCGAAGAACAACAGAATGGCTAGCTAAAAATAATATTTTTTTTTTCATAAACTAATTTTTTTTACCAGCTTTTTCATACTAGGCCAAAAATGGACATTGCTCTTTTTACTCTATAAAGGAATATTTCATCTATGTTATAATGCTGACCTGGATAAAAAAGATAAAATTGCTAAATTACCAATCATTTTTAAAATAATGAAACATTAAAAATGCCAGCAGACCATCTAAAATGCATTACTTACCTTCATTGAAAGGTTCGAATATTGATTTGCTTCGATAGTATTGGTCCTGTCATAGAGGAGCACGTAAATAATTTTACAGCCATGTCTTTTGTATCTTTAATTACATTTTTAATTTTCTTCTTGAATCATTTTTTTAATTATAAGGCCTAAGCCATGTCTTTATTTAAAATATTTTTTTATGCCTGTTTTCTTTTTGTCAAGTCCTTGTAATGTCATTTTTAGTACAATTCATTTGTCACAATCGATGAAACGGTCAAATTCTGAAAATAGCTGAAAAAACAATATCTTAAACAAAACGAAAAAGTTATTAGTATATACATATGTACATATAACAATTAGATTTCATTTATAGTAGATACAATAAAGCCATAAACTGGCAAGAAGCATTCTTGAATGCTTAGTAATTGCTGAAGGGAGCGCGGGATATCTTCAGCAGTTTTAAAAAATACTTAAAAGTTGATCTACAAGGACCATCCTTTGAATACTAAACTGTGGACAATCAAAAAAATATATGTTCGAGGGTTTCATCAGCATTATTGCAATATCTACAAGTTGAAGAGTCAAAAACACCAACCCTAAAAAGGTGAGCACCAAAACTACAATGTCCCAGACGCAAACGACAGATTGTGGTATAATACTTTCTATGGCTATAGTCACTACCCCAGGTAAACCTGGGAAGAGACCTTTTTCTTTATTGTAGCGAACCATTTTCCTTTTACCTTTACCACCTGATGCCACAAGTTGTAAAATTCTTTCTGCAACGTGAGTTGAAAAGGGATAGAGCGTCTGAATAAGGAATTGGGAAATTTAAAAAGCTATGACTTAATTGATTGTGGGCCGGATTTTGTAATAAATTTAGCTAAATAGTCTGCGTGCTCATTACCATGCATACAAATGTGGGCTGGTGTCCAGAATAGGACTATTTGCTTGTTTTGAGACAGCAGGTGATACAACTCTCTTATTTTATATACAATATAGTTAGTTTTTGAATTTAATTGTTGATTTTGTAGTGCCGTTAATAAACTTAAAAACTATCCGTTTTTATAATCCACTTAGGATGAGTCTGTGTTTGAATGTGCTCCATAGCTGTATATACAGCTATGTATTCAGCCTATGACCGAGTCCACTTTTGATCAGACTATCATAGACAGCTATAGAGACTGCTTCATTGTTCCTAGACCCATCTGTATATATCAAGTTCCCTATAAATGTCTTCCTTATACTTTACAAGACTTTTGACTACAATTTTAATCTACATAAATTTTGATTCATATAACCCAAAGTAACAAGGCCATACCATGCTAGAAAAAATATTGTGTTTATTAACAATTTGTTCTGTTTCAGAAAAACCGTGAAACACATGAATTAATATTGGCAGTCCTGTTAATAGTGTCCCGCAGTTTAACAAGAAGTGGATGATTACTGACAGAGAGCAACCTCGCAAAAAAATGTTGATTGTAAGTATTTAAACCTAAGTGCTAATGGAGGTATATTACATTCCACCTGCATTGACACTATGGGAGTAGTTCCCATGGCACCCAATATAATATTCAAACATTTGTTTTGTATCTTTTCTAATTTGTTTACTATAGTTCTTACCCCTGCAAAACAAAAAAGCATATTCAAAATGACTCCTTACTAATGATTTATACAATGTTAATAGAATCCTTGGATCAGCACCCCAATATGTGCTTGTTAAAGATTTTAAAATGTTACAAGCATTTAAAGCTCGAGATTCTAGAGTTTCAGCATACTTATTCCATCTACAATTGTTTGTAAAATAACACCTAAAAACTTTACAGAGCTTTCTAAAGACATTACATTATTATTGAACAAAATATTTACATTCCTATTTCTAATTCCCTTTTTTCAAAAGACAACAACTTTTTTCATTGCTGACCTCCAGCCGAAGGCTATCAAAATAGTTCTTTAGTCTTAGGAGAGCTACATTGAGGACTGATTGTACACTTTGTACATCTTTGTAAATCATCTGCAAACTGCAGATTAGAAACTTCACACCCCAAAGTTAAATTTAGCTGATGTATGAATAGGATCAAAAGCAATGGGCTCAATACACCACCCTGTGATACACCCCTACAAGAATATCTTGGACCAAATAACTGATTGTTAACCGTAACAAACACTTTTCTGTAGTTCAACAAATTAAAAATCCAATTTACAACTTTTCCAGGTACCCGCAGTAATAATAATATTGAGGATAATTTGTTCAGATCTACATTATTGAAAGCCCCTACAATGTCAACAAAAACACCAACTAGTACTTTATTCTCGGAACGAGTATCGTGGATATCCAGACAGAAATGATGTAGACTCTCACAATCAGAACGGCCACAATGAAAGCCAAACTGATTGTAAGGTAAAAGATTATTACTTTCTATGTGAAAAATTAATCTCTGTTTTATTAATTGTTGGAAAGTTTTTCCAACACATGAACTCCTATTACAGGACGATAAGAATCAGCCAAATTAAAGTCTTTGCCAGGTTTTAATATTGGTACCAAACAGTCAGTTTTCCAATTGTCTGGGATAATAGAAGACGTCCATAAACTATTTAATAAACTTAAAAAAAATAGATAGAGATTGAACATTTAAAAGTTTAAACATTCTGTAGGAAAGCCAATCCAGGCCACATGAAGAATCTTTTCTTGAGGCTAAAGCAGGTTAAAAGCTAAACTCTTGCATAGTAAAACAACCCATTATGTATGAATTATCACTATTTACTCCAAGAACATTATCTATACTTATCTGTTGTGGAACAGTATCCGGTGTGTATTTATATAAAAATGTTTGAACCCAATTGAGGTCAGAAAATAAGTTAGAACTCGGAAAGCTTTTTACGGCTTGTGCGCGTTTGAAATTAATGTAATTTTTACTATTAAGACTAGTTTTGAAATTAATGTAGGCGTTCTTGCAGTCTTCGCCTACTTTTGAACATTTATCATTCCACCAAGGTACTTGACACCTTTTTATAGGACGGTTATTATTACTATCAGTTATGTTATGGTTTAAGCTGGGCCCGGAGAATTTGATTGCCAATAGAATAATTGAACAAAACTTTCTATATGAGTCATGGAAATCACTATTGTCAACTTTAAAGTTCATTAACATTTTATTAACAGTTTGGTCATAACTATCCCAATTTACTAATTTCAGATTGCTGTGAAAAGGAATGTTGTTCAAGGAAATAGAGGGCTCATGTTGATCTCTTACGAGAGTAAATTTTGTGATAGTTGGCGGATGATAACTGCCTAAAGGGTCCTGATGAACTTGCCAGTCACAAGAAAGAAATAAAGAAGAAGACTCCATAGTTAAATCTAGACTGTTAGGTTTCCAAATAAGAGAACCTATAGTTGTTGGTTGACCATTATTTAAAAGTATTAAGTTATTGTCATCCATGGAATCCATAATAGCTCTGCCCCGAGAATCTATGCGACTGCAACCCGAAAAAGTGTGATGGGCGTTAAAATCACCTGCAATTATCAAGGGTTTTGGAATACTGTACAATAAACTATCGAACTTCGCCTTTTCACAATCAGGAAAACTGTTACCAGGACTGTAAAAACTAACCAAATAAATGTATTTATGTTTCAGTTTAATAACAATTACTACATTTTGTAACGAATCATCATAAAAAGTATCTAGTTTAGAGAAATGTATACCATTTTTAATTAATATTGCTACGCCATTATGATCATTACCGCAGTCATTACTAATCATGGTATATAACCACAGAAATTAAATTGAATGCTAGGCTTGAACCAAGTTTCTGAAATAAGAGCTACCTGTATATTATTTTGGTTTACAAAATTTTGAAACTCAAGTCTGTTACTTAACAGACTTTGAGCATTCCACTGTACAATATTTAAGATTTAGTGGTAGAATGTGACGATTTGCTATTTTTGTCTTGGACGGTTTCTTTAATAGCTGAGCTAATAAAATGTGAACTAATACTTATATTTTGAGTTTTATTTAAAGTTATAACTTTTACTATAGATTCTGTTAATAGTCATAGTTTCAGAATTTGATAGTATTGCGTGTATTTTAGTATCTTATAATACACGCAATACTATTATATTCTTCTTGGGTATTTAATTTTTTATTAAGGGAGGGAAAATTTAAATGAATCTTTTAACGTGTCAGCATATGATTTGGGTTTACTGTTTGCGATTTTCTTTTGCCTTATAGGGCACTGGCTAGAGATGGCAATGTGATTGCCATTACAATTAATGTTAAGCTTTTTCAATGTTAACCTTGCATTCTTTGAAAGAATACCCCTCTGTGCATATGGAGCATCGCGGTGAATTTTTACAAAACTTTGCAAATTATAGTATAAAACTATTTAAAATAATTAAAAGAAGATTGTCCACTTAGTATGGGGACTTTGGCCTGACGTGAACAGCCATTTTATCATATTTTTTGTAATTAGTTTAAAAGCACTAACTAGTAATAATGAGAATATGAACTTAATTTTGTATCAAAATGTTTAAAAAGAGATTTTTGTCATGTGAGGAAAAACAGGTTAAAGCAAAATAAAACAACATTTTTTATGATTTATTTTTATTCTGAGACATCATATGTTATTAATATGTGTTCAAGAAATTGGACAGGTGGTGAAATGTGTTTCCTGATACCTTGCCCAACTTAAAAACCATATAATAGTCATTATATGAGCGCAGCAACCCACTGTCCTTAGACCAACCATACAATTACAATAATATTCTTTTATAGCTTCCTTACCATTGTGATTATTATCATATAATATATACAGGGTGACTGGTGAATTACTATCAATATTTAAAGAGCATACTCGGTACATGATTCTCATTCGAATTATGTAAAAAAAATAGGTACTTAATTTTTGACCAAATTTCCGTATAAATAAATAAAGTGTGTACACGTTCCAAGTGTTCCAAGTGTGGACGCGTGCGGCGGCGTGCTGATACAACAACACGCCGCCGCACGTGTGTGTGTGTGTGTGTGTATACCTAATCTGTAGGGTGTTCATACGATGCGTAATTATTTACATAACTTTTGGTTGACTTTACTTAGAAGTTTATTGATATTTATGTTATATTAATTTTTATTTTGTCATATATGATCGTCAAATATCACGTCCTCAAATATCAATAGTAATTCACCAGTCCCCCTGTATATATAAAATATATTTTTTGACTTACATGCCTGCTTTGTATTTTTCCATGCAATAATCTGCAGTTGGCCAAAGGAATCAGGTAGTCAAACTAATAGGTCGCTGGCTATATTTCTACATTTTTCTAAAGTATAGGAACCTTCGCCTCTTATGTGCTGCCCGTAATACAAACAAGCTTGTTTTAGTTGGTATGTTCCACATGCAATTAATATAAGATCATTATATTCTATTCTTGCAAATATGAAACTATACATGTTAATACATTTATAGGTTGAAAATCTGCCCGCCTTCTATTTAAATTATTTTCGATAACAAAGTCAGCTAATGTGTTAGGAGTAAACATCTTTTCATTTATTATAATACAACAGTATTTATATACTTAATCCTTATGGATTATAATTATATAAAACAATAAAACCTCATTTTGCATTATAGGAATAGCATATACAATACATATCTATTAAAAAACGAGTAATTTAAATAATTAATTAAATTGACACTTACTCGTCGAGGAGCTATCCACTGTCTTATAATAGACTGAACCTAATTAAGATCTAGACTATATCGCCTTCTCTCTATCAAATCACTTCCACAGTTTATGCATCTCAGAGATACGGATTGGTAAGAAGTCACTTCTTCTGTGTGCAGACTATCATGAGACACGCTTTGGTTTTGTTCAATGTCCATATTAAAGCCGTGGTTAGCGATGGAGCTAGTTTCGGGGTCCATATTACGTGAGTGTTGTTCATCGTTTATGCCTTGATCAGAGTCCATAATACAAAAGCCAGGGTCATCGTTTGAGCGAAATTCGGGGTCCGTAGATGTGCAGGGGTCATTGGAAAAAGATAGGTCGGAGCCCATAATGAATAAGCAATCGTTGAAAGAAAATCCATAATAAATCAACACTCTCTCAATGTATATAGGTAAACAAAGCGAATGTAAACAATCAGTCTGTGACATATCAATGTCAATATGTATTTTTTCGTTTTATTAGTGTTGCAATAGAAAAACATCATTAAAAAATCGATCGAAAACAAATATGATTATGTTTAACATTCTTCATATTTCAGTTTATAAAACGTTTTAAATGACGAAACTAATTAAAAACAAATATTATATTTTTTTATTAAATACTTATAGTTGTATTAAGTACTGCGAGATCTTGCAGGTAACACAAAACGTGGATCAATAAAGCAAATCAATGAAGATACTTTAAAAATATTTTTTCAATAAAATACAAATGTACACTCCAACAACAATAGAATGGCTAGCTAAAAAAATATTTTTTTTTTCATAAACTTGTTTTTTTGATAGCAGCTTGTTCACGCTAGGCCAAAAATGGACATTGCCCTTTTTAAAAAGCCCGCGTCAACGTTTCAATTCCCACGCTCTTTTTTTCAGCATGTAAATAAACGTCGACAATATAGAAGTTGTACAAAAATTTATATGAGTAAAAAATTTTAAGTTCATCTTCATGTTGACTGTTTTAAAATACATAATTCATAGTAATACATAATACTATTACGATAAAAGAGTTGCTAGTGAAATTCAAGTTCAGTAATTCCAACGTTCCTTAAACGCAACATTTCGCGGAATGTAAACTAATTATCAATATTTATTAAATACTAGAAGACCTGGCGAACTTCGTATCGCCCTATAATCAAGAAATATCTATTACGTTTTTTTTTATTTATATTTTTGGAGTTTACTTGTAAGCCATAAATCACCGTGTTTTTGAAGTTCGACAGAATGATTGTCATATTAGTTGTCAAATCTAATGTAAAAAAAAACGTTTGTATGGGAAATAGAAAAGGGCTGTTTTATGGTTTTCCCAGTAATGAATCAATTTTTTTCAGCTTTTATACCTTCAGCTTTTATGACTCTGGATTTACAAGAAAAATTAGTGTTCTGAGAAATCTAATATTTCTTAAAAGATAGAATTTACTATTTTAATATGCTCACACTAAAATAAAGACATATGTGAATTGAACTTTATGCATGGCACAAATAATTCATTCTAGAATCGACCTATCTGCCTTATTATCACTCATTCATTTTAACATCAAATTTAGATCTCAACATCCACATTTGAATACCTTCGTCCTCAGCGTTCACATTAGTAATACATCATATTATAACCCTATCATTAGACTGCCGTACATACAATGATTTACTTTCAAAACACAGTGACATGTTAGATATATTTGATCCCAATTTTACAAGGCTTAAAAATAGGGTAAGGCTTATTATATTGACGATTCAATGATTTACTCTCCAATGACTTTTTTTTTCTTATGTTTATTGCCATGTAGTTGTTATTGAATTATATTTTAATTTTGACAATTTATTTATAATTATAATTTTTTATTTAATTCTTTAATTTTATTTTATTTTTTAATTATACTTGTTACACAATCTTAATTGACTGTATCTGTCTCTTTTGCTCCTATTTATATTATTGTTGACTCAGTGAATGTAATTTAAACTAATTTGTAATGTCCGTTAATGTTTTTTTGTATCAACAAACTAAGTAATTGAATTTAAGTTATATGTTCCTATTTATTCATTAGTCTTAAATTGTACCTAAATTATGTAGCTCCTGACAAAAATATTGGTTTTGTAATGATTATGAAGTGTACACATGCTTGGGAATATAACCAAGCTAAATATAATTTTAGACTGTAACTCAAATGTAATCCGGATTATATTCTGTTTGTGTGCCTAAATAAATAAATAATCAGAATCCTTATCAACAACTTATAGGCAGTTTGAAGATCCTACCTAATACCTAATCCAATTCAATAACTGTATTAGTGAAGAGCTTTGAGTTTATGCTAAAAGAATATTATATATACTTAAAGAAAACATAAAAATTTGGTTTGAAATGTAGTAAGAATAAAAATGATAATATTGAAGGATATGTTATAAGGAAAGATATGTTATAATGATATAGGCAGACCCTGGCTATAGCTGGGAAATTGCCAGGTAGAAGATATGTTATAATGATATAAGGACTGGAGCAGTGATGTTAATGACAGTAAATCATATTCAGGGTTTTGTTATATTTTGTCAGGATCAGTTATATCCTGGAATTGTAGCAAACAAAAAATGTATTTCACTTTCTAGTACTGTAGCTGAAAATGTGTCAAAATCAGAAGCCTGCAAAGAAGCAGTGTATTTGAGAAACTTACAAATGAAGTGACTTGTAGAATGTATACTATTATTTTGTACTCGTATAATGACAGTATGAGTGCTCAGAAATTATAACTGAACCCAGTATTCCATAATAAAACTAAACATATGGATGTCAGGTATCACTATTGCTGAGATATTATAAATAAAAACATTGTTAGTATTAATTATTTGTGTATATCTGATATGCCTGCAGATTTATTTACCAAAAGCTTAAGTGTTGTAAAACATTATAAACATGTAATGCTTTAGGAATTGTTAGAGTGTAATATATTTTAACTTTAAGTTCATGTTAAGTATTTATTATAGTTTAAAATAGATCATATTTTAATGGGAAGTGTTGTGGATATCAAAATATGGATACAACTAGCCATCTTGTGGCAATCATGTCAATAAGCGTTATTGTATTTGTCTATGTTCAATAAATCATTCTTCTGTCGATCTTCAGTTGACACACGTTGTTTTATTATATATTAATTATCGTAATCTAATTCCTATTAAACAGTTTTATTTATTCATAATGGTGCTGAGGGAGCAGGATGTTTTTGTCTCTACTAACGTTTACATTAAGATCGGGTGTTGTCATATTTTCACAATAAAACTGTTAAGGTTATATTCTTACTTTCTGTTGCCTCTCACACACTCATAAAAATATTTCCATCTGACTCAAACGAATATTGTAGCACACATAATTTGAACAAATGTGTAAAGTTGATATTTTTTATGATTTTTTATGAAAATCTTGAAAACGTTCCTTCCGCCGTATATCTTTTCAAAAACATGTAATAAGGGGAGAGGCACAGAAACTATGAACAAGACTCTTAAAATAATCTAAAAAAAAAACGAAGACATTTCTCTTTTTTTTGACAGATGGGGTTGATGGGGATGATGGGGATGATAGGGGTGATGGGGATGAAGGGAGTGATGGAGATGATGGAGGTGATGGGGATGACGTGGATGAAGGGGGTGATGAGGATGATGGGGGTGATGGGGATGATGGAGATGATGGGGATGATGGGGGTGATGGGGATGAAGGGGCTGATGGAGATGATGGGGATGATGGGGCTGATGGGGATGAAGGGTGTGATGGGGATAATGTGGATGATGGGGATGTAGGGATGATGGGGGTGATGGGTGTGATTAGGATGATGGAGATGATGGAGATGATGGAGATGATGAGGATGATGGGGTTGATGGGGTTGATGGGGATGATGGGGGTGATGGGGTTGATGGGGATGATGGGGATGATGGGGGTGATGGGGATGAAGGGAGTGATAGAGATGATGGAGGTGATGGGGATGACGTGGATGAAGGGGGTGATGGGGATGAAGGGGCTGATGGAGATGATGGAGATGATGGGGGTGATGGGGATGATGGAGATGATGGGGGTGATGGGGA
Source organism: Danaus chrysippus (assembly GCA_916720795.1). Taxonomy (NCBI): domain Eukaryota; kingdom Metazoa; phylum Arthropoda; class Insecta; order Lepidoptera; family Nymphalidae; genus Danaus; species Danaus chrysippus. The sequence goes on along the minus strand of CAKASE010000047.1, from coordinate 70 downwards.
TGAAGGGCTGATGGAGATGATGGGGCTGATGGGGATGAAGGGGCTGATGGAGATGATGGAGATGACGGGA